>OX244262.1:2322500-3522500 GCA_945867215.1 Epinotia demarniana
TTCAAAATTCACAGTGTTTTCATAAGACATCAGTAGCCTAGGGGTACAGATCGCGGCCGATGTACAGTCGATGTACCCGGATTGGAGTCCAGCTAGCGACATGCACTTTTTACGTGTTTCAAATTCTTAATGAGTACATTTTCAAAACACCGAGTAGCATTGAATGTTCTAGAATAAGTAAGCGATTAGAACATTTGTTTTCAACGATTTGTTCGGCGTTGGACAGATCAGACGTGTAGCAATATATATTCTAATCTAAAATATTCATTGAAGAACAATAATAGACTCCATACAATTAAGAATAAGTGCTTGTGTAAATCGCAGAATAAATCTTCATTCATGTTAAAAAGAAGTATTAACTCCATCCCGCAGTACCCCCGCGCTCGTAACAATATCATTGTAAAATGTGTCAAACGTCATAAGCATGGAGCGGCCTGGCCGCGGCGGTCAATAGTAAACTTGTCATTAGCTGTCAAATTTACTATTGACCGCCGGCTCAGGCCGCGCCAGTGTGTTGCAGGATTTGATATGATATGTCATAATCTTGATAATTGATGTGGTAACTAAGTAAGTAAGGAATAAGAGTTTAAGCAAGAAACTTTGAAAGAAAGAAAGAAAGAAAAAAAGAAAGAAAATACATTTATTTAACGTCACAGCTTAGGCACACAATAAAAATAAAGTAAACGGTGGGACTTAAAAACTTTGGAGAGTGGTTATCATTATTCTTCCTAAATATAAAGTAGAATGAAGTCGAACAGTTTATTTCATTTAAAGTTAATTCCTTCTGCTTGATCGGTTGCATTAAGTGTGAATTCAAGAAATATAATTGTAAAGTTTTTATCGCGTTATACACGGTTACCGCTGTTTATTTTTTATTTGCCGCACCGTTTTAGGCTCATCTTTCCCTGGTCAGTATTAATTTACTAAAGCTAACATTTATTCACTATCTGTAAATCATCTTAAAAATGCCTCATTTATTTAAAAATGCCGGAGGCCTCATAAGAATAATTCTAAAGTGATTTCAGATTCGAAGCTATAAACTTCACTATACAAACTATTCATGATGTTCATATATATATACACTACTGAAATCGACACTAAAGTTAATAAGCTCTTAGCTGAGTAGTATAATAATTTAAACTATTTTGGCAGTACTAAATTATATACTTTGATTTAGTTAAAATGACGAAAAGTACTTAATACCAACCATTAGCAACATCTTCTGTTAAATTGTTATCTTTAAGCTTGTAAAACAAGTACACACAAACAGTAGCAACTACAGTACAGGTCGACACACGTAAAAAGAGCCCTGGCGGCTATATAAAAAGTATGGCCGCCAGGGTTCTTTTTACATGTGTCGACCTGTACACGTGTCTTTTCCTTTCATATTTAGCAACAAAAAAGTTGTAAAATCGCCAACGTTGAGTGCATTTTCGTCATTTTAAGTACAACAAACCATAATTAAATTGATGCTCGTTAAACTAATGTAAATAAAAAATAGAAGCGACATTCAAATTCAATCATACGCATGTACTCGTAATTGTAATAGTATAATTATATTATAGACTTAATTTATATATAATATATTCAGGATAACCATGATGCGTTTATATCGGCAGAGGCGGTTTATCCATATAGGCAAACTAGACACGTCCCCAGGAGCGCGAGGTTCCAAAGAGGCGCGCGATTTTTTTTTTGTTATTTTTTTATCTATGGCCGCTAATAGAGGGGCGTCGATGAGGTGCTCGCATAGGGCGCTCTCGACATTTAATCCGCCTCTGTATACCGGACATAAAGCATTCATCCCCTACTGACAAGTGCGAGAGAAACGGATGCCTTAGTCCCGACAATGCTATATGCTGGTACATTTAACACTTTTGCAACCAGGCAAAATTCCGAACAATACCCCAGAAACCGACAGAACTCGCTAGTCGAGCAACGACGTGCAACTCAATGCCGGACGCCGCGAACCCGCTAGTCGGGCATGCGGCGGACGCTCAGGGCTGTGCCAAGTAACTTTACAAGTAACGTATACGTGCATAAAATTAAATCTGCTGCTGCTTAGGTAAAGTAAATAAAAATACATAGTGAAGTAATAAAATATAATCAACTGTACCAACTTTTAGACCACATAAGTACATAATAATCAGAAGACAGGCAGTGGCAGCCCTGAGGTAGCGAAGATGCAAAGCTTGCTCGACTGTCGGGTACTTTGGCGTCGCGTGAGGGTTTATAGCTCGTGCTCGACTCTCGGGTATGCCGGCATCTGAGTAAAGTTTACGAGTGCCCGAGAGTCGGGTACGCGGTGTCCAATGTGTTAAATCTATTTAGATTATTATCAAACGTTCAAACATAGACGCATTTCCAAAATATCAAGAGTCCAATATTTTTAAACACAACAGTAGTCCCACAATGGATATAAGTATCTTTCTTTCTTCCTTCAGCATCAAAAGTAGCCATGGGCGTACCCAGCATTTTTTAAGTGGGCTTAAGTTGTTTTTAAAGTACCCAAATTTATATTGAATTTTGCCTCAAAATTCTTAGCTTCAGGTCAGAGGGCAGGGTAGGGCAAATGCCTAATCTTGGCCCGCCGTGGGTACGCCCATGAAAGTAGCCAGCAAGTCATTATTCCCTCAAAATAAGTAAGACTTTTTGTTTAAGGATATTGGGCTCCATTGTCTGTAATAGCACATGTACAACCGACCACAAATATCAATACGGGAGAACTAAATTATTGACATAGCTATTGTTCCGCATTCCGTCACAAATGTGGTAAACTGTACACAATGCGAAGTTCTAATTAAGAAAACATCACTGCCAAATGACAAACGATGCTATTCATGTCATTTGTATCTCTTTTGTCATATTCAATGTCAACATTTTTTTCAGTGTTTTACAGTCAATTTTCAAATTGCATTGCCATGTATTATACAATTGGATTTCAATTGTTTGCTAAGCATAAAGGTCTATCGAAATTCCAAATTCCAATCAAAGTGAACCTCCTTAAGGCGTATTTAGAAAAGTGAAGAGATTGAAACATTGAGTAAAAAAAGTGGTGTCAGTTGGTTCAGAGCGATGCACGGTATACAGAGGTCGTGGGTTCAAATCCCGCTCGCAGCGATAAATTTTCAAATTTTTCACTTTCATTGGAAATTTCTTTGAATTTGCTTTATCTTTAAAGCTATAATTGCTAGTGGCACTGAAAATGAAATTTCATGTGCGCTGCTTACCCCGTTTGGGAATGCGGGCGTCATTTTATATAATGTATATGTGTATGTCAGAGAATTCTAACATTCCATACACATGTACAAATTGGAATTAGATTACATTTGTGCGACGACAACGACAAGACAGTCCAATATCAATTATATTGCGCAATATAACCTAACCATTTAATTTTCACTTAGTAAAACAGAAGTTGATGGGTAGCTGATATTGCGTAAAATATTGATTGTATATTGTAAACGGCCTTACCTGAATTCGCCTTTTGCTTAACTGGATTGCCTGCAAACAAAAACACGCAAGAGTGTAAAGAAACATAATAAATGATAACAATAATAGTACATTATTGTCGAAGCAAGGGAAGAAGGCAATTGCTGGCTGAGTATTAATTTTAAACGGACGACCTTGGGAGTCCGTTTAATTTAATACGAAGCCAGCAAATGCCCTTCCAGCTGAGACAAATATAGTGCTTTTCTCAAAAATTGTGCAAGAAAACAAAAATGTATTTTCTGAAAATGATAAGGCATGCATTTCTTCTCGCCGCTTCAAGAAATTGTCGTACGCCTTCCGATATCTGTCTTTTGGCTTTGCAAATTACCAACAAATTACACTTAAACAAATAATCAATAACTGAGCTTGCAGTTTCTTTTAAATCTGGAATCATTTACACGTCAATTTTCTATATTTTCCGTAAAAAGAATTAGCCACTGTATGTTAAAACAGAATATTCTTTGCATTGCCGCCTTTTAATTTTTTTTATAATAAGTTGGGAGTGTAGGTATTTTTCTTCCGAAAGCGCCATAAGTTATTTGAGACAACTAAAAAGTCGCGATGAGTCACAGCTACTGATCTTGCGTTTCGGCTGTTTAGGACCTATGCCTTTTATTTATATGGCGGTTTCAACTTTTTAAAAAGTTTGTGCCACGACAAATAAGGGAATTTGTATGCAACATTGTAGTCGAGCAAAATCGAGCCGGCAAGGTTTTTTATTTTTTAAATGTTGACTAACCATAAACTATGCACTTCACGTCCTGATTTTTTAACATTGCCGATGATTTTTGAGTAAAAACTTATATACGTCTCACTGCTGGCACAGGCCTCCTCTCATGGATGAGAGGAAACGGACAGTAAAAACATGTTACAGGAATTTATTTGTTGAATCAAGTAACAAAAAATAGTTATGATAAAAAGTTTCATAGTTCATAATTTTTATTACACAAAATATTACTTCCGTAAACCACAAACTTTACACTTATCGTACATGGCTTAGGACTAAATAAACACTGTGTGCAACATTTTTTTGCTAAGCATGTTTATAAGGTATCATTTTGGGGCAGTTTTTGTAAAAATAACAATAAAAAAACCCCCACCAGCGGGCCATGCACGAACTGACCTGAGTCTAGCGGGGCACACGTCCAGCAGGCAGCACACGGCGCGGCACACGGGGCACGAGCCGCGCGCCGCGAGCCAGCGCTCGGGCGCCGTGCCCGCCGCGGAGGCCCGCGCCGCCCACCAGCGGGCCATGCACGAACTGACCTGAGTCTAGCGGGGCACACGTCCAGCAGGCAGCACACGGCGCGGCACACGGGGCACGAGCCGCGCGCCGCGAGCCAGCGCTCGGGCGCCGTGCCCGCCGCGGAGGCCCGCGCCGCCCACCAGCGGGCCATGCACGAACTGACCTGAGTCTAGCGGGGCACACGTCCAGCAGGCAGCACACGGCGCGGCACACGGGGCACGAGCCGCGCGCCGCGAGCCAGCGCTCGGGCGCCGTGCCCGCCGCGGAGGCCCGCGCCGCCCACCAGCGGGCCATGCACGAACTGACCTGAGTCTAGCGGGGCACACGTCCAGCAGGCAGCACACGGCGCGGCACACGGGGCACGAGCCGCGCGCCGCGAGCCAGCGCTCGGGCGCCGTGCCCGCCGCGGAGGCCCGCGCCGCCCACCAGCGGGCCATGCACGAACTGACCTGAGTCTAGCGGGGCACACGTCCAGCAGGCAGCACACGGCGCGGCACACGGGGCACGAGCCGCGCGCCGCGAGCCAGCGCTCGGGCGCCGTGCCCGCCGCGGAGGCCCGCGCCGCCCACCAGCGGGCCATGCACGAACTGACCTGAGTCTAGCGGGGCACACGTCCAGCAGGCAGCACACGGCGCGGCACACGGGGCACGAGCCGCGCGCCGCGAGCCAGCGCTCGGGCGCCGTGCCCGCCGCGGAGGCCCGCGCCGCCCACCAGCGGGCCATGCACGAACTGACCTGAGTCTAGCGGGGCACACGTCCAGCAGGCAGCACACGGCGCGGCACACGGGGCACGAGCCGCGCGCCGCGAGCCAGCGCTCGGGCGCCGTGCCCGCCGCGGAGGCCCGCGCCGCCCACCAGCGGGCCATGCACGAACTGACCTGAGTCTAGCGGGGCACACGTCCAGCAGGCAGCACACGGCGCGGCACACGGGGCACGAGCCGCGCGCCGCGAGCCAGCGCTCGGGCGCCGTGCCCGCCGCGGAGGCCCGCGCCGCCCACCAGCGGGCCATGCACGAACTGACCTGAGTCTAGCGGGGCACACGTCCAGCAGGCAGCACACGGCGCGGCACACGGGGCACGAGCCGCGCGCCGCGAGCCAGCGCTCGGGCGCCGTGCCCGCCGCGGAGGCCCGCGCCGCCCACCAGCGGGCCATGCACGAACTGCACCACAGGACCCTACGATACACAACGGTCTTCTTGATTGATTGATTAAAACTTTATTCATTCCCACAACATACATGGCATTCATCATCATCATCATCATTTCAGCCTGTTAACGTCCACTGCTGAACATAGGCCTCTCCAATCGCACTCCAGCGTGACCGGTCGGTAGCCACCTGCATCCAACGAGATCCAGCGATCCTCACCAGGTCGTCGGTCCATCTCGTAGGTGGGCGACCCACACTGCGCTTGCCAGTACGTGGTCTCCATTCAAGGACCTTTTTGCCCCATCGGCCATCCGATCTTCGCGCTATGTGGCCTGCCCATTGCCACTTCAGCTTGCTTATCCTACGGGCTATGTCAGCAACTTTGGTTCTTCTACGGATCTCCTCATTTCTGAATCGATCTCGTAGAGAAATACCAAGCATAGCCCTTTCCATAGCTCGCTGCGCGACATTGAGCCTCTGAAAAAGTCCTTTTGTGAAGCACCACGTCTCAGAGCCGTAAGTCATCACTGGCAACACACACTGATGGTACACCTTAGTCTTCAGGCACTGAGGGATTTTGGACGAGAAGACGTTGCGTAATTTACCGAACGCTGCCCAACCTAGTTGGATCCGTCTGCTGACCTCTCTCTCAAAATTGGACTTACCTAATCGGACTGCCTGTCCCAGGTATATATATTCGTCAACAACTTCAAGAGTAGAGTTTCCAACAGTTAGTGCGGTGGGTGCAACATGGACGTTGAACATGACCTTCGTTTTGTCCATGTTCATTTTAAGACCCACTTGTTGAGAAACTCTATTGAGGTCATCGAGCATTTTTCCAAGATCTTCAAGCGACTCAGCCATGACTACTATATCGTCGGCAAATCGAAGGTGAGTGATGTATTCGCCGTTGATATTGATGCCTAGTCCTTGCCATTCCAGGAGCTTGAAGGAATCCTCCAGAGCAGCAGTAAACAGTTTCGGAGATATTACATCTCCCTGTCTTACTCCTCTTTTTGGGGATTTCCTTCGTGGAATGCTCCTGTACTCGAACTGACATGGTGGCGTTGTTATATAAGCACTTCAGCACTTCAACGTACCGATAGTCAATACGGCATCGCTTGAGAGATCTAAGAACAGCCCATGTTTCGACGGAATCGAAGGCTTTCTCATAGTCCACAAACGCCAAGCATAGTGGGCGATTATACTCTTCAGTCTTTTGTATAATCTGCCGAAGCGTATGTATGTGGTCTATGGTGCTATAGCCCTTTCGGAAACCGGCTTGTTCGGTAGGCTGGAAGTCATCGAGCCTGTGTTCGAGACGGTTCGTGATAACTCTCGAGAACAGCTTATAGACGTGGCTCAGCAGTGTTATGGGCCTGTAGTTCTTCAGTAAGGTTTTGTCACCTTTTTTGAAGAACAGTACCACAACACCCCTGTTCCACGCCTCAGGCGTTTTGCCCTCGAGCAAGGTGGAATTAAATAGCTTCTGAAGGACTTTCAGTACCGGCGTCCCGCCCGCTTTCAGAAGCTCTGTGGTAATTCCATCCTCGCCCGGTGCCTTGTTGTTCTTAAGCTGTTTGAGAGCCATCCTAATCTCGTATAGGCTGATGTGCGGGATATCCTCGGTATAGTGTCGGGTTAGCTTGGCTCTGGGGTCCGTCGCAGAGCCAACAGGCTCAGAGGACACAGAGGTATATAACTGTCCATAGAACCTCTCTATCTCCCGTAACACCTCTGACTTGTTCGACGTTACGCTTCCATCCTCGATCTTCAGCTCTGTCAACTGGCTTTGCCCGATAGACATGTCCCTTGCGAACACTTTGGAGCCTTGGTTCCGCTCGATGGTCTCCTTAATACGCTGTGTATTGAAGGAGCGTATGTTGTGTCGCAGGGACTTCATAATGTGTCTATTGAACTGCCTATAAGACTCAGCGTCATCGGAGGTTTGGAGCGTCATAGAACGTCTACTAGCCATGAGGTTTCGGGTGTGGTCTGATAGTTTTTGAGGTCTATTGTTACGGAGAGTTTTAAAATCTAAGTACCTTTAGTTAAATAATATGTTACTACCTGTGAGTTCCTTTAATTGGCTTTCTGTTGCCTAGTAAAATTTGTTATTGTTTATGTCTTAGCTGTTGGATCTCCAAATAAGTAAAATAAATAAATAAATAAATAAAAATACTTGGACCCTACCGTGTGGACAGTTTCTACCAACTTGCTGTTAATATCGTCCACTGATGCACAGCTGTCTAGCAATTTGAAGCGATTTGTCAGTTCGAGTTGAAAGCTCTCGGGGTTTTGGATATGTGCATTTGACGGTCGGAGCGTGGACTTCATCATACGCAACCTTTCAAGTTTGACATTGATATTCAATATGCCCCTGACGATTCGGTGATCGCTACCGGTTTTGACCTTGTGGATCACCGTGACATCATTGAATATCTGCCTCTTGGTGCTCATAATGAAGTCGATCTCGTTTTTCGTTACACCGTCGGGGCTCATCCAGGTCCATTTCCTATGAGGCGGCTTCTGGAAGAAAGAATTCATCATAAAGAGTCCTTCTTTCTCCAGAAAATCGGCCAGCCTCTGTCCTCTGGCGTTTCGCTGCCCATATCCAAATTGCCCCACTCTCAACTCACCATCGCTTCTACAGCCCAGCTTTGCATTAAAGTCTCCCATGACAACAGTGAAGTGTGTCTTGGAGCTATGTATGGCCCTACTAATGTCCTCATACATATCTTCCACCTCATCATCTGAGTGCGTCGTGGTTGGGGCGTATACCTGTATGACCTTCATCGAGTACCGCTTGGATACTCTGAGTATAAGGCACGCTACCCTATTCGACACACTTCCGATGGACACAATGTTGTTCGTGAGAGTCTTGTGGACGATAAACCCAACACCACCTTGGGACTTCTGTTCTCCCTCCCGGTAGTAGAACAAGTGGCCGGACTGTAAGGTTATCGTATCCTCTCCCTGTCTTCGGATCTCCGATAAACCAATAACGTCCCAGCGCAACTTGTTTACTTCTTCTTCCAGCTCAACCAGTTTCTCGTCCAACCTCAGTGTGCGCACGTTGTGTGTTACCAGGGCCAGTTGTTGTCGTCTTCTAGCCAGATCTCTTCCGGAGATTCTTAGCACCCCCTGCCCCACCGTTACCGTGGCCGCTACCGTAGCCAGGAATAGCGGGGCCGCCGGGGACTAGGGGCCTGGTTTTTGTTTGTGCTTTCATAGAGGTTTTTAGCCTACTGTTACCACGCTGGCTAGACGGGTTGGTACAGGGTTTGTTTCGAGTTTTCCTTCTCTTGCACTGATGTTGTAGTGCATTTGTCCCTTAGTCGCCTCTTACGACTCCCTGGGAAGTGAGGGGGTGGTGACTAATGTATTCTAAAGCCGTCACCACATGGCCTTGATAAAATACAAATATTGAGGGCCGCCTTCGGCAATCGAGGGTCGGGAATGTAAGAGAATTATATAGAAAAGGATGTTCCACAACCTTGAAAAAAATACGTGTAAATCGCACTCCCGTATTGTAACAACTGAGTCGTAAGTATCAAGAATTATTAAATATATTTTATCAAATAATAAAGTTAAAACTATAGATAAGTTCTTGAAATCTTCATTTCTTCATAAATATGTACTTATTTCGTGTAGAAAAATCACAAAGTTTCCCAATTTTTACGCTCAAAATCTTCATACAAATTAGTATGGAGTGACCGATGCACTACGAGTGCGACCGCTCGCGGCGGCGGCGTTCAGTCGGCCGCGAGCCTCCGAAGCGAGACCACGTCGCTTTGCCCCGCATTGACAGATCGCGATCGAACCTGCAGTGCAGTGGTTCAAATAGTAGATTGTACAACAAGTGCATAAAGAGCACCATTTTACGCGAGACGTTTCCTTCCATCCGAGCGAGGATAGATATAAAATCGAGTGTAAAATGAGTTTTATGGACGAATAGTACACTCCTTTCGGCCGAACAAAACAACCGTCTACATAGGCTGCGGCGCGCTCGGTTCGGGCGAACGTTGGTAGGTATTGTTACTAAGATGAAATACATCTGACATAACATTTTTTATATTTGGTTACAAAATCCAAAGTAACAATTTTGTTGGCGAGTCAAAGTCCGACGAACCACTGTGCATACGTACATGTGTGCGTGTGCGGTGCGGTGCGCCTCGATCGTTGTGACAGTAGCGCTAAAAATCTAAACTTAGCGCGGCGCAAGATAAACGAAAATAATAATTGTATGTTGCATTTTTTATTAATTGTTATGTATTGATAATTTGAATGTTTGTGATTTACTTAAAAATAATATTTCTTCGCCGATGTAGGCAGTATAAGTGACACTGACACGTGTATAACATACCAACAAATGTACCATTTTCGGAGAAATAAACTTATTATATTCTATTCTATTTCAATACCTGCAATTACACTGCTGGCACTCCGCCGGGCCGCCGACCAGGTTCGCCGGCGGGGCCTGGCAGCGCCTGCGCAGTTTCACGTCCGCGGGCGCTTGCATGCACCCGATACACACCTCCATCTCCTGTGGGTTCAGGACAAAGGTTGATATGATGTAACATTACAGTCGCACCACAAATATAAGTTACGATGTACCTGCGCAGAAAGCATTTAACCATTTTAACCAATCATAAGGCAGCGCGTTTGCGCGGGTAAAATCTTCAACGCCCATTGGCCGAAATTTTGCGCGCGACGCGGAGCGGAAAAGCCCGACAGCACCTGTCATTGCATATTGTACTTTACGTATAGTGCAACAAGGTCTTTATTGAAATGGTCATACGTTCGATTTTATTCAGTCCTTGTCAGCACTCGTCGGCGTGGACGAAGATTGTTGATGTAACTTATATTTGTGGTACTACTGTACAAGAATATGTCGGATTCGGTAAGTTGCTTTCTGCGCCCCTATTAAAGTGATCGTGAGTTAGATCTTCATGTGTTTTACTGGGATCTGGTCGGCAGCAAAAAGTAACTACGGACGAAGGGCTGGATTAGATCTAAGAAGCTTTGACCGAAGAGCTGGAGGCTTTCTCGCGCAAAGAATCAGCATTGCAATTCAGCGAGGAAATGCCGCCAGCAGCCTCGGTACAACCCCAGCAGAGGGTAATTTAGACCGTGGGCCCACTCCCAATACACCTACGTCGCATGACAACATGATAAAATGCATGGCAGCAGGTGAGAAACCCGTGCTGAGCAAAAAAAAACAAGATTAAAAATCGGCCGAAAGTTTGAAAATCCTTCACTTACGGTGTAACTTTGCCAACTTTGGCACCGTCTGCCAAGTACTTCCGGTGGCTAAATGATGCCACATGTCTCGTACTGTTGTCACATGACGTAAATATTCTAACCTAACCTAACCTACCCATACAAATTTGGACGAGAAGTCAAGGATTTTCAAACTTTCAGCCAATTTTTGGTGCGATAATCTTCTGATTCTTGCTCAGCAACTTTCTCGACCTGCTGCCATGCATTTTATCGTGTTGTCTTCGGACGTAGGTGTATTGAGAGTGGGCTTACGGACCATTGTTTGTTCCTGAGTCACGGATGTTTTCTATGTACATAAGTATTTTTTTAAAAATCTGAAACCCATACAAATTTTGACCGGAAGGATTTTCAAACAAACAGCCATTTTTTTTCTTGCTCAGCTCAACGTCGAGATCCTGCTGCCATTTTATCATGTTGTCATACGACGTAGGTGTATTAAGAGTGGGCTCACGGTCTAAGGCTGTCGTTAGTGTCATGCGGAGGGTCAGTACGGATCGCTCCGCGCGGACCAATATGTATGGCGGGACTGTCCGCGCGGACGGTCGTCGCAATACTTTAAAACGCTCCCTCAAGCTTATTACATATTGGTCCGCGCGGAGCGATTCGTGCTGACACTAAAACCAGCCTAATAAGACGAAGTGGTTACGCACCTCGTCGACGTAGTAGATTGGGTTCTGGTCGACGTGCTGGTTGAACACGGCCACGAACCGCTCCACCAGCGTCGGCAGCAGCGAGATGTGCGCCGGCACGCGGACCGCCTGCCCCAGTCTGGGGAAATACTCGCATGTTATAATAAACTAAAGTGGGTAGAAATGAATTCTGCTGAAGATTGTACAGCATGGTATCGA
Organism: Epinotia demarniana; assembly: GCA_945867215.1. Taxonomy (NCBI): domain Eukaryota; kingdom Metazoa; phylum Arthropoda; class Insecta; order Lepidoptera; family Tortricidae; genus Epinotia; species Epinotia demarniana. The sequence continues at coordinate 2,334,516 of OX244262.1, forward strand.
ATCCCAACTCTAGCTAGACGCGTAAAACAGTGAAATTAGCTCAAAATTTGGCAAAATTAACACTTTCGCTACCGTTCCTGGTTTCCAACGTGTTAAAGGACGACTTTTATCTATCAGGATATAGACAAAAGTTTAATATATATAGAAATAAATTTTTAATACAGTTGCTCAAAAAGTGGTACTTTTTGTGGCTGCGTAGCGTACGAGAAGCTCAATTTCTCGAACTAGTTAGTGCTTTTTACTTTTTAGTTCCATGTGTGTGATTTGATTGGTTTAAGCAAATCTAGTTGGCCGCGCGCCACTAGAATTCCGCTCTGTGATTGGTTGAAAAAAATCTAGATGGCCACGCGCCCCAAGAATACTACACTGAATACTGCTCTGTGACTGGTGTGATCGATAAAAGTCGTCCTTTAATGTTTCAAATTTTCCATACACTCTGATCTAGTTTTTTTGTACTAGCGGCGAACTCCCTGCGCACTCGCTTCGCTCACAAATCGCAAGTGTGATAAAGCTCTTAAGGTAGAACCTGGACAAACGAGTTCGGCTCGGGCGAAAGAGAAAATACGGAGTAAACGAACTTTCTCCTATGGGAGACCGAGCAAGATCAATTTTTAGGGTTCCGCACAGGTAAAAACGGGTCCCTATTACTAAGGCTCAGCTGTCTGTCTGTCAGTCCGGCTGTCATTAGGCTGTATCTCATGAACCGTGACAGTTAGACAGTTGGAATTTTCACAGATGATCTATTTCTGTTTCCGCTATAACAACAAGTACAAAAAACCCGGCCAAGTGCGAGACGGAGTGGGGCTCCCATACAACAGACATGATTTTTTAGCCGTTTTTATAGATATTGTAGGGGATCCTTCGTGCGCGAGTCCGACTCGCACTTGGCCGGTTTTTAGCCTTTGTATACAACCATCCATACTCATAATATAAATGAGAAAGTATGTCTCTTCACGCTTAAACTGGTGAACCGATGGGTAAAATGGGGGTTGAAAGTTAGTATGGACCTACGATTTAAAAGAGTTCCACGCGGACGGAGTCGCAGGCAGAAGCTAGTATTGTATATTTCGTCTGAATTGTTACAGCCATTTTCAAGAAAGTAATTATAAATTATTTTTTATTTTTCAATTATTGCTCGTTTAATACAGGATAGACTTCCAGGGTAAATAAATCCGAGGAAGTTTCATTTCACAAGGGCAGTGAATGAAGTCGCTTATCTTTCAACTATATTCCCGCTGCGAATAGCGACCTCTCTGAATCCTAATGAAAGGCTCAAAGCCTTCTATAGTACATTATTGTCGAAGCAAGGGAAGTAGGCAATTGCTGGCTGAGTATTTAAGTAATTTTAAACGGACGACCTTGGGAGTCCGTTTAATTTAATACGAAGCCAGTAAATGCCCTTCCAGCTGAGACAAATATAGTGCTTTTCTCAAAAATTGTGCAAGAAAACAAAAATGTATTTTCTGAAAATGATAAGGCATGCATTTCTTCTCGCCGCTTCAAGAAATTGTCGTACGCCTTCCGATATCTGTCTTTTGGCTTTGCAAATTACCAACAAATTACACTTAAACAAATAATCAATACCTGAGCTTGCAGCTTCTTTTAAATCTGGAATCATTTACACGTCATTTTTCTATATTTTCCGTAAAAAGAATTAGCCACTGTAGGTGTTAAAACAGAATATTTTTTGCATTTTCGCCTTTTATTGTTTTTAATAATAAGTTGGGAGTGTATTTTTCTTCCGAAAGCGCCATAAGTTATTTGAGACAACTAAAAAGTCGCGATGAGTCACAGCTACTGATCTTGCGTTTTGGCTGTTTAGGACCTATGCTTTTTATTTATATGACGGTTTCAAATTTTTAAAAAGTTTGTACCACGACAAATAATGGAATTTGTATGCAACATTGTAGTCGAGCAAAATCGAGCCGGCAAGGTTTTTTATTTTTTAAATGTTGACTAACCATAAACTATGCACTTCACGTCCTGATTTTTTACCAATAAAGTCAACGTTGCCGATGATTTTTGAAAAACAATGATTTGTTTCATTACGATGTATAAAAAAGGGTTGACCAATTTGCAGAACATTCCTTGGTTTTCAATTAAATAGTGTACTGACCTTGGTTGCAGATCCCTTAACGCTTGAGTGGTGATCCTGAACTTGAATGCAGTCAGCTCATCTCGTGAAGGTACCACCTGGATGTTCACATACTGTGTTTCTTCTTCTATGGACGCTGTGAGGTCCGGAATGTCCGTCTGTTGGTGAAATACTTACATTAATAAACTGGATCCCGGGTGGTGATTTCAACATTTTTCAACTAGTAATTCTAATTATAACACATGTTGTCCCGTGTGGTGTCGGGTTAGAATTTCACCACCCCCTTTCTTCCTGTGGGTGTCGTAAAAGTCGACTAAGGGACCAGGGTTGAAGTGTGTTGTGGGCGATAGGCTAGCAACCTATCACCGCAATATCACATTTTGTCGATATTTTATATACCCACATTTATGCTAAAAGTGGCGCTGGAACATACGTTTCATGTGCTCTGCCTACCCCTTTTGGGAATAAAGGCGTGAATGTATGTATGTATGTATGTTGAGTTACATATAGTAATGGACAGTACGCGAGGAGTTAGGATTAGCCACCTGCGGACATTCACTAAAATTTGGCAGAGGGGTGATGTCCTATAGGGAATGGGGACTCACATTCTCTGCAAACTGCATTATTTGTTTACCATGTTACATACAGTATGGCTACCAACAACTACAAAGTCATAATGATTTGTTGAATGGCTCTCATGTCATTCAGTACAAATGTTTATATGGTCCTATATTGATTTATAGTATTGCTAAGCTACGGTAGCCTAGTGGTTCAGGCATGCGGCTGTTAAGTGGCGTGGGTTCGAAGCCCGCTCGTACCAATGTGTTTTTCGGAACTTATGTACGAAATATTTACCATTAGCTTTTCTGTGAAGGAAAACATCGTGAGGTAACCGGTCCAATGCCAATTAGGTCTAGTTATCCCTCTGGTTTAATAAATAAATAAATAAATAAAATATAAGGGGACAATCTTACACAGATCAACCTAGTCTCATGGTAAGCTCAGTAAGGCTTGTGTCATAAGTCCTAGACGACGATATATATAATAGATATAAATACTTCAATACATAGAAAATATCCATGACTCAGAAACAAATATTCATGCTCATCACACAAATTTTTGCCCTTACCGGGATTTGAACCCAGGACCTCTTGCTTCGCAGGCAGGGTCACTACCAACTCAACTAGGCTAAAGCGGTCGTCAAAGCGCCGCGGTTTGGAAGGTCACATGGCAGTCGTTTTTTGCAAAACTAGTGCCTATGCCAAATCTGGGGATTAGGTGTCAAAGCGGACCCCGGGCTTCTTTAGGGGCACAACCAGGAATAACGCTAGGAGGATGATGATGATCTATAGTATTGCTCGAATACTCGCCTCTGTGGCCACAAGGGCACAGTCACTCTGCTTGATGATGCAGAGGCTGTAGGAAGTGACCTTGACAAGCCATGTCTCCATCGCTATTAACTTGCTGGTTGCCGTCAGAGGGACGGACACTTTATCCACACTGAAACAAAAAAACATGATGTTTTAGAAAGAAATAACCTGTACGCTATCCATGGTAGTTGTTATAAAAAGCGCACAGTTTAAAGAATAATCGTATTTATTTATAGTTTTACATTAATCTTCTCGTTGACATGTATGAATGAATATTGACGGATGTTTTTTTCCTCTTTTATCACGCGCGCGGTGCAGCCACACCGCGACGTAGTGTTGTGCTAATCGGTAACATCCTCCCCCTCCTTGAAAGACTGGCTTTCAAGAGGCTCCTGGGAGCGTAGTCCTTCTAATGCTGAGAGCTTTGAAACGGCTCTCTTAATTATGCCATTCTTAGTACGTATATCGACGACTCTGCAGACGCCATCTTCACCAGGATACAGTTTTACTACACGTCCTAAGAGCCATTTCATTGGTGGTAAGTGGTCATCGACAATGAGAACCAGGTCGTCAATCTTGATACGTCTCTTATTCGTCTTCCACTTGACTCGTTGCTGGAGCGTAGTTAGATAGTCCCTTGACCAACGAGACCAGAAGTGTTGTCTCAGTCTTTGTATGAGCTGGTATCTATTCACTGATAAAGCTTTCAGTTCAGGCGATGGCAAGGACATTAAAGGTCGCCCAACGAGAAAATGCCCTGGCGTGAGTGGTGCTAAATCACATGGATTCTCTGATAAATGTGTTAACGGACGAGAGTTCATAATTGCCTCAATCTGCGCAAAAAGTGTAGCTAATTCTTCAAATGTTAAACTTGTATTGCCCGCAACTCTTTTCAAATGATATTTAGCAGATTTAACAGCTGCCTCCCAGATCCCCCCAAAATTAGGAGCATAAACTGGAGAAAAGTGAAAGACAAACTCCTCACTACATGCGAACTCTCCGATTTGCCGCTTACACGTTATAAACATTCTGTTCAATTCATTTTTTGCCCCTACGAAGTTTTTTCCATTGTCATAATAGATATTATTTGGCTTACCACGTCTGGCAATAAATCTACGCAAACACATAATAAAGGCGTTTGAACTTAAATCACTAACAACTTCGAGGTGGACAGCCTTTGTTGACAAGCAAACGAACACACAAAGGTAGCATTTTGACGTCTTGGCCCCACGACCCTTTTTATTGGAAATTAGAAATGGGCCTGCGAAATCGGTCCCACAATTGAGGAAGGGTGGAGCTGGAGTCACACGAGGCGCGGGCAAGTTACCCATTATGGGCTGTATTGAATTGACCTTGAACCTTTGACATCTCATACATTTATTTACAATACTGGCTGCCAAAGTTCGACCACCAATTGGCCAAAATTGCTCACGAACAGAACTTAACAGCAGTTGAGCGCCACCATGTAACAACCTAACATGCTCCCTCTCAAATAAAAGTCGGGTAAGTGAATGTTTGCTGTCAATGAGGATTGGGTGTCGTTGTTCATATGGGCAGTGTAAAGCGTTGACAATGCGACCACCAACCCGTAAAATATCCTTATCATCAAAAAATGGATTTAGATCTAGCAATTTAGATTTACGATTTAAAACCTTGGATGCTTTGAGTGAGTGTATGTCTTTGTCAAATGATTGCCGTTGTTATACAGTTGCTAATATTGTTAAACTATTGTGTAGTTCTGTAACACTTAAGTCACTCGATAACTTAACATTGGTTTTCTTGCAGTTATTGCAAATCGCAATGCAAATGCAAATACTCTTTGTAAAGTTTGTAGTTTAGAATACTTATTGAATGGAACCACATCATTTGCCTTAGATAGTATAGTCGTAAAGACCTTGATTTCTGGTAATTGGGCGTCAACGCGTATGGATGAAGGCCACTCAGACTCTGGTTTCTTAAGGAAACATGGTCCCTCCCACCACATAATGCTGGTGAGTAATTGTCGTGGTTTGATTCCCCTTGAAGCCAGATCCGCTGGATTAAGATCTGTTGGTACATGACGCCATGCCTCTGGGGATGATAACTCTCTTATTTGGTCAATACGATTACATACAAATGTTTTTAAAGTTTTAGGCTGCGTTTGAAGCCAACCTAACACAATCATTGAGTCAGTCCAAAATATAGATCTTGTAACCGTCACTCGTAGAGCCTTTGTTACCTTTGCGTGCAACCGAGCACCTAAGAATGCACCTAATAACTCTAAACGAGGAATAGTCAATTCTGGTTTTAACGGTGCCACTCTCGCCTTTGCACACAATAGATGAACAAACATTCGGCCTTCGCTATCTATTGATTTCAAGTAAAGACATGCCCCGTAGGCATCCTTTGACGCATCTGTAAACGTATGAATTTCAATTGTATCAGGTACATGACAGAGAGCGTGGCGAGGTATATTCAAACCAGCCAAATGCTGCGATTCTGCAATAAAATTCCGCCACGAACTCGCAAGTTCGTTGGGCACTGAATCGTCCCAATCTAATTTCATTAACCATAGCCGTTGTAGTAATATCTTGTGAAATATTGTGCAAGCAGACAGAAGACCAAGTGGGTCGAATATTTTGCATGAGCTAGACAAGATGTTCCGCTTTGTCACCTTTTCGATTTGTTCGAACTCTGAAGAAAAGTGTAAGGTATCAGGTGAAGGTGACCATTTCAATCCTAGCACTGTCGACTGCTTACAGAAGTCTTGTATGTTATTTTGTACTGATTCTATGTTGTCAAATATATCTGTAGCATTAGTACGAAACTTTCTCAATGGAAAGCCCGCAGCAGACAATTCGTCTATGACGCCTTTAATCGTTGTCGCTAAAGTCGTTTTTGAATCAGAACCAGTATTTAAGTCGTCTACATAAAAGTCATGTTTTATGATATTTGCCACTGATTCATCAGTGCACTCGTTAGCAACCTGTACTAAACACCTCGTGCTAAGATAAGGAGCAGAAGAGGTGCCGTAAGTTACTGTGTTTAGTTTAAGAGTTTTGAGTGTCTGACTCTCCTCATCCCTCCATAGTATTAATTGAAGGTTGCGCTGAGAGTCATCCACCATAATTTGACGGTACATTTTTTCTATATCACCAGTCACGACGTAAGTATTTTGTCTAAACCGCAATAATATTGACAATAACTCATCTTGGACGACAGGCCCCACCATTTGGATGTCATTTAATGACTTATTTGTTGACGTTTTGCAAGAGGCGTCGAAGACCACTCTTAAACGCGTTGTCTCACTCTTTTCGCGAATAACAGCATGATGCGGTATGTAATATCCAAATGCGGGACGGTCTGTTTCGGTCAAATGCCCTAAGCTCTCATACTCTTTAAGGAATGCAGCATAATCGGCCTTCATGTTGGATTTATCCAATTTTCTTTCAAGACTGTAGAATCGCTTCTTAGCGATGTAGTAAGAGTCACCTAGAGCATCCTCCGGGGCTTCGCGAAGAGGAAGCTTGACACAAAAGCGTCCATCTTCAAGACGAACAGTATTTTCCTTAAAATGTGTCTCACAATACTCTTCATCCTTTGACAGTTTCGACTCACAAGTAGGATTGGGTATATCTTCAAGCTCCCAAAATTTGGCGAGAGATTCTCTTATCTCACGCGAAAAGTGGCATTGAGTAGTGGAGCTTGGATTTTGACCTGTGGGACCAGAAACAAGCCAACCTAATTTAGACTCTTGAAGAGTTGGTTTGTTTCTTCCCAATTTAATTTGCCTAGATCCTACAAGATCCCAATATACATCAGCCCCCAGCAAAATGTGAATTTCTGATGGACGGTAAAAGCTGGGGTCCGCTAACTCTACAGAGACAGGAATGTTGAAACAAGATGTGTCAATTTTGACACTTGGTAAAGGCCCAGTTATTTCGGGCACTACTAGACAAGAAACATTAATTTCAAATGACCCAATTCGCGATTTGACAGGAACATCGCAGCGCTTAGTAGTACTGGTTGAACATTTGTTGATGCCGCTGATGGAAACTGGATTTGTTTCTACACATGTAAGGTTCAATCTGCTTTGCATTGTTGCGGATATGAAAGAAGATTGACTCCCCACATCAAGAAGAGCTTTAGTTGTGTGTACCTCCTTTGTTACAGGATTAAGTATTTCCACTTCAGTTGTGCACAAAAGTACTTGGCTCGGCATGAATGTTGACAATGTAGTACTCATAGCAGTGGCATTTGTACTATCAGGTGAACTTGCGTTAGTACTACCGTTGCCTTCATTATGTAATAATGTGTTGTGTTTCCTGTTGCAAATTCTGCACGGACCTAGGCGGCAACGAAAGGTGTGATGGCCAGGGCGTAGACAGTTTTTACACAAATTATGCTTAGACACCTCACTTTGTCTACAATCCACTGATAGTTCCTTAAACTTGGCACACTCATGATTAAAATGATGTTGATTGCAAAACGCACAAGTAATAGTTGTCTTAGTATTGTATTTATTCTCATTGGATGTATAATTATTATCATTCGATGTATATTTATTATCTTTTGTAGTGTATTTGTAATCACTAGTATTGCCTAGCATTGTTCTGACATGTTTGGATTCTCTTGTTTGATAAGTAGTAGGTTTATCAAGTTTGTGTGTAAGCACTGCATTGTATAGTTTCTAAAACATCGGCCCGATTACGAAGAAATCCTAAGAAATCATCAAGCTTAGGTGAAACTTTGAGTGTATTTTTGTGTTCTTCCCACTTCCTACTAGTGGCGCCATCTAGTTTCGACACCATCATATAAATCACCAATGTGTCCCAACTGTCGGTCGGTTCCTTTAGGGTGTGTAAAGCTCGCAAATTCTTTGAATAATAGTCTATCATGTACCTTATAGCCTTGTGTGACTCTCTAGTAATAGGCTCAAAGTTGAATAGAGACTTAATGTGATTGTTTATCAGAATTCTTTCATTATTGTAACGCTCACACAATAAGTCCCATGCAACTTTGTAGTTTGCGCTAGTAAACTCAATTGATTTTATAACTATAGAGGCTCCACCCTCCAATGATGCACGTAAATAATGAAATTTGTTTATCGCTGGGATGGACTCATTATTGTTTATTAATGAGTCAAAGGTATCACGAAATTCCATCCACTTCGTATAGCTACCATCAAATGAGGGCAAATTTATTGATGGAAGGCGGATTTGACAGTTCACGGACTGTTGAGTGTTGATATTTGACTCAATAGAGCCTCCCGCTCGAGATACGGCACTAACATATTTAATATCAGTTGCTTGTTGGTTTGATTCCAGTATCAATTGTGACAATGAAATCAACTTTATAATAGAGTCTTCAATTGCTTCTCGTTCTGACAGCTGTTCATCTAATTGGTTTTCCTCGACTAAATTCTCTATTTCTGACTGAATTTCATCAAAATTAGACAATAATTCCTGAAAACGGCCTAATTTCAACTGAAATTCTCCGTACAAAACCTTAGTGAAGTTCTCTGTGGAAATTGCCTTAATTGTGTCAATATATTTCTGAAATAACGTTACTTTGGCCTTAATGGCACCACGTTTTCGCACTAACGGTTTTAATTGGTCAGACATTTTTGAAACAATTCAATATCAATAACACATATTCAACAAACAACGCAAATAAATTGAACAGACTGTACCTACAAATTAAAATAAAATTCAAACCGTGCAGGCCACTGTTGTGTCAAACCAGTGGCAAAAAGGAGAGCTGTCCGCATGCAGCGAAGATGCTGCCCTCGCGACGCGGCGGCGGAGGCGCGGAATGCCAGCTCATGTCAAATTGTTTCAAAGAGATTCAGGAAGCAGCGTGCACAAAATGCTCTGTAATTGTATTCTAGTTAATGCCTTTGCATGCAAATATCATCCCTAAACCTTGAATCAAAATTAAATCATTTGACAGTTTTTTTGTTTTAGCAAATTTGACAATTCGTCACTAATTATTCTTACGAACTGTACTTTTAGTATGGAAATCATGCAATTCTAGCAATAATAATATCGTGCACTATAGTATATTAATGGAACGTTGTTTCGTTATAATGTAGCGTGAAATAATACAACCTTAAGCAGAGCAGGATCGAGGCAACCATGGATTCGTCACAAAACAGAAATTATTTGATATTTTAAACACTTCACGTAGGGTTTCCTTGTGATCTCTGTGCTCTTGCTAGGTGAAATGCTTAGCTCAGTCTGGACTTCAGGATTCCGCTTGTTTCCAAGGATCCGCACGTCGCCGATGTTCAAGTATTTTCAATGTTGTAGAAATTTTATGTTCAATCTTCGTCGATAAGGGGTCACCACATGTACGCTATCCATGGTAGTTGTTATAAAAAGCGCACAGTTTAAAGAATAATCGTATTTATTTATAGTTTTACATTAATCTTCTCGTTGACATGTATGAATGAATATTGACGGATGCTTTTTTCCTCTTTTATCACGCGCGCGGTGCAGCCACACCGCGACGTAGTGTTGTGCTAATCGGTAACATAACCATATTATCATCATCATCATATCAGCAGAAAGTCGCACTTCCACAGCTGGACACAGGCCTCATACATATTATACATATTTGTATGTCACACAATTAACTGTATAATTTGAATGTGCAGCAGGACATAAAATTGTATTAAAGTAATATGTCGAAGAAATGAATTGCTATGTTTTGTAGTTGTGCCCAATAAGATAATTTGAAACAAATCAGCAATTAAGTAATATTCATTGAATAGTATTTCTACATAGTAAGATAAGTTTAATAAGGAAGAAGACGAAATTAACAGATGCTCTCAGACACGCACTGAAACTCAAATGGCAATGGGCAGGTCATATTACAAGATACATGGACAAATATGGACCTCACAGTCTACACAGTGGCCTGGCCCACTGGGTAAAAGAAGGGTTGGAAGACCAGAAAAACGATGGGCAGATGACATTGTAGAAGTTGCAGGGAAGAACTGGTGGAATTACGGCAAAGAAAGAGAAAAATGGAAAAAGATGGGGGAGGCTCTTACCCAAAAGGGATCCATTTCCAACCTAAAGATAAATACATAAGGAAAATAGTAACAAATATGCTAAGAAATGGAATAAAAGCTATATAATAATATAATAAAATAACGCCAAACAATATGACTAGTACTAAAGTTTCGATGAATCATTGTCGATGAAATAATATTCGATGAAAAGGTTTTCGACAAAACAAGGGTACACCATCATAAGTCCATGTATTTGCCCATAAATCAGCGTTTAGTTACCTTCTAAACTCAGTATTAAGTTGAGCAGCAACTACCCTCCAATCGCTGCCATCCGCCACATACGGCAACAGCGGCTTCACCGCCGGATGCTTCGTCTTGCTCTCCCACCAACACACCACTTTGTACACCATTAGCAACGGCGGGATCGCCGTGGCCGCAAACGCAGCCAACATCCATGAACCCCGCTCTCCACCGGAATATAAACTAATAATGTACCCCAGAGGCAACGCTGAGTGTATCAGCGCAGTAATAGTTATCCTCTTCATGTGATACACTAGGAAATTCAAGTTCTCTGAGCCTAGATAGCTCTCGGAAAGCTGGGCTATCGTAAAACCGGCTGATACAAATTCGGAAGGAGGGTACACTACGCATATTGAGAAGAGGAGGTAAGCTAGGGTTATTAGAACGTCCATTATCGTAATTCAAGCGTAAATCTTTGATGAAATAGTAAATAGTTTGATTTTAATGAGAGTGCGCTTGTGGACGACTGCCTGCGTATTTTTATTTTGAAGCAAGTTAAATGTCATAATATTGACAGCTGATTTATCTTGGTCCGCATTGTACGTCATTACCGTGGTTGAATTATATTGCTCAAACGACATTCGTATTCAATTGTTGTTAACAGTGCTTTAAATGATAGCTCAAATAGACAAACAGCGGTTAAGTTGCCAGCTTTTAAAATTCTCCCCGTAATGTAGAAGATAAACAAATGTTTTTTTTAGGTGTAAACTGTTTTAAAGTTATACTGGCACTACACTTGGCGGTATTTGCCCAAATATTCGTGTTGCATCTTTTTTCTGTTAAATAATTTAGATATACGACCTCCGTACCTACTGTAATTGTACGTTTATAATGAAAATAAATATATGTCACTCGCTAAAAGCCGTTTCAGGTCATGGGCCTGCCGAGGGATTAAAACTAAGAAAATAAATAGAAAATAGCAATTGTAGTGAATTATTAGTGATTCGGTACAACATAAAAACCAGCAAGTTTCGTAAGAAACATAAAAATAAGAAAACGTGAATTTTTTCACGTTTATAAGAATGACAGATTCGAATCTGAATATCGAGATTCTAAGTGACACCGAGTCTTTTCAATTATGGAAATTTCAAATTGATATCCTATTCGGTGCAAAAGGTCTATCACAAATTGTCAGTGGAAATTGGAAAAGAACTTCGGAAAATGAAGAAAAATTCAAAGAAAAAGATGCGCAAGCAAAGCATTTTATTATCAAAACGATTCATCGCAAATATATAACGCAACTTTTCGACTGCGGAACTTCAAAAGAAATGTATGAGAAAATATGTAATATCTTCGAAGGCTCCGAAGAAAGGAAAAAGATGATCCTTCTACAGGAGTTTTACAACATTCATATCAGGAAAGAAATAGGCATGGAAGAAAATTTGGCAAATATTGAAAATTTGACATTTCGTTTAAAACAAATGAAGGTGAACCTTGATGATGCAATGGTGGAATCAAAAATCTTGACGAGTCTTGATGAAACTTATAATAACTTCGTGACAGCGTGGGAGTCAACCCCGACACAAGAAAGAAATTTGAAAAATTTGAAAATTCGGCTCATCAAAGAAGAAGAAAGGAAAGGCCTATCAGGAGGTTCCTCTAACCAGGTAGCATTGAGGGCTCATGCCTCTTCTTCTTCAAAACAAAAACCAGGTATTGAATGTTTTATTTGCAAAAAGCCAGGGCACTTTGCCAAAGATTGTAGGAGTCATTGTAGAATCTGTAAGAAGACGAATCATAGAGAAAAGAACTGTTACTTTAAAAAGAAAGACCATGTGGCACTTGCGGCCAGTAAAAAAGAAACTGATGATAAAAATTTAGAGAGTTTTGTAGTAGACTCTGGATGTACTGTTCATCTGATAAAAGACCAACACTTATTGTCTAATGTAAAGGCAAATAATACTAAGATAGGCACAGCTCAAAGAGACTGCAACCTTGAAGCCATCTGTCAAGGTGATTTCATAAGTAGCAATTGTAGCATTAAAAACGTTCTATGTGTTCCCGACCTCTCCCGTAATTTGATTTCAGTTTCAGAAATAACTAAACATGGCGGTCAAGTTATATTCGATGGTAATGAGGTTGAGATCAAAAGCAATGGTCAGACCATAAAAGGAACTCAGGAATCGACAGGTTTGTTTACACTAGAGCTACCTAAGAAATTTACTGAAGAAGCTCCGTAAGAAGAATGAAGACAATTCGGCTATTTCATGGCATAAAAAAATGGGTCATCCTGGACAAAGTGCACTGCGAAACCTTACTAAAGCAGCTGATGGCATAAAAATGAAGAACACAACGGAAGAAGAAGATAAAATATTGGCAAGTTGTGAGGTGTGCATTTAAGCTAAGCAAACGAGATTTCCGTTTAAAACTCAAAGAAAACGAGCAAAGCGGGCTCTCGAAATACTCCATACAGATGTATGTGGGCCATCAGAAGTAGAAACTTGGGATAAAAAACGATTTTTTCTAACTGTGATCGATGACTTCAGCAACTACACAAAAGTGTATCCCTTAAGAAACAAAAGTGAAGTTCCTCATCACATAAAACATTACATAGAAGAAACTGAAAGAGAAAAGAAAGAAAAAGTGTCTTCAATAAGATGCGACAACGGAGGAGAGTACTCCTCTAAAGAATTCCAGGATTGGTGTGAAGATAAAGGCATAAAATTAGATTACACTGTACCTTACACACCACAGTTAAATGGAAAAGCAGAACGTTTTAATCGCTCTCTGACAGAAAAGGTAAGATGTCTCCTTTTTAACGCAAATGTTGCAAAAGAAATGTGGGGAGAAGCCCTGTATTGTGGACTCTATCTACTAAACCGATTACCAAGTGAATCCATTAACAATCTAACTCCTTTCGAACTATGGAATAAACAGAAACCGAATCTTGCTAACATCAGAGAATTTGGAACAGAAGCATATGCAAAGGTTCTGGCACCCATCAAAAAGTTAGATTCTAGGTCTCGTAAATATATAATGGTTGGTTATACTAACAATGGATATCGGCTGTGGAATGAAACAAGAAGAAAGATAATCGTGGCACGCGATGTAATATTCAGTGGCAATGTTGCAAATAATGACAATAAGAAGCGAAATAAACATATATGCAGATGAAAATGAGAAACAAGAGAACTTGGAGGCACAGATTACAGAAAATCGACAAGGTGTTATTGAGACCCAATCAGATGAAGAGATGAACGTAAACCAAAATATTGAAACAATGGATTCCGAACAGGAAAGTAACTATGAGAATACTTCTACTGATTCTGAAGACAATCAGAATATAGAAGTCCAACCAGACGTACCAGAAGTAACAACAAGAAGCGGGAGAAGAATAAATAAACCAGAAAGATACGATGATTATGTTCTTCTGACTTTCAAGGAACTCGAGGAAGTCATGAAAGCCCCTGATAAAGATAAATGGAAGAAAGCAATTGAAGATGAACTAAAATCCTTGAAAGACAATGATGTTTGGAAATTAGTTGATAAGGAAAAAGGTGCTAACAAAAATATACTGTCTAATAGGTGGGTATTCAGAGTAAAGGAAAATGGAACATATAAAGCAAGATTGGTTGTGCGAGGCAATGAACAAAGAGAAACAGATTTCGACGAGATATTTAGTCCTGTTGCATCGCAGTCTGCCATAAGATCACTGTTTGCCATCGTAGCTTCTAAGAATTACAATTTTATGACGTTCGACGTTAAAACAGCGTTTCTCAATGGCGTTCTTAGAGAAGATGAGGAGATCTTTATGAAAATACCCCTTGGCGTTACTCAAGAGAACGGAAAAATTTGTCAGCTTGTAAAGTTATTGTATGGCCTTCGACAATCTCCGAAAAGATGGAACGAAAAATTCCTTAAAGCTATGTCAGAAGTTGGTTTTACACAAGCGAAGAACGAACCCTGCATTTTGAAGAACAAACACTCGTCAATTATTATTGGGATATACGTTGATGACGGAATAATAATAGGCCCCGATAAAGAAGAAATAAAACAAACTCTAAAGAAAATCAATTCGAAATTTGAGATAAAGATATATGAAAGACCTACGTCTTTTTTGGGAATGGAAATAACCCAAAGTAGCATGGGTACATGTCTGACGCAAACAGCATATGCAAAACAAATTCTCAAGAAGTATAACATGGACGATTGCAAACATGTGGCTACCTTGTAGACAAGAAGAAGTCTCTATGGACAAGCTAGAAAAACTGGATCAGAAGTTTCCTTATCGAGAAGCAGTCGGCAGTCTTCTCTATCTATCTACTAAAACGCGTCCAGATTTGGCTTATGCAGTCGGAATAGCCAGTAGAAATATGGAAAACCCTGATCGTAAAGATATAATTGCCGTAAAAAGAGTATTAAGGTACCTGGGGAGAGGGTGTATGCTATAAAAACAATAAAGAACTAGAATTAACCGTTTTCTGCGATTCTGACTATGCCGGCGACGTTAAAATAAGACGTAGTACTACGGGCTACATTATCATGTTAGGTGGTGGACCAGTCGCATGGTGTTCTCGCAGACAGCCTATCGTGGCAATGTCTTCGACGGAGGCTGAATTTATTGCAGCAGCAGAGTGTTGTAAGGAGTCCATGTTCCTCAAATCTATGCTAACTGATCTCAACCTCAATATCCCTGTCATTTTTAAAATTGACAATCAGAGCGTTATTCAGCTCATAAAAACTGGTATATTCAACAAACGGTCGAAGCACATAGACGTGCGCTATCATTACATCCATGAGGTGTATGCTAATAATGGTTTCAAAATAGAATATTGCTCTTCAGAAAATCAATCCGCAATCATCTTAACCAAAGCTCTAGATAAAATTAAGTTCTTGAGACATAAAAGGAGCATAATGTAATTATGTTAGACTTTTGGTGAGGTAGAAGCCTTTCATTGCTCTGGTTAAGGGGACCAATTAATATGCTGTGTTATATCTCTGTTTTTTTAACAGTTAGTTATTATTGTTGTTAACTGTAGTTCAATTATTAATATAAAATTAGGAGAGGGTGTTAAATAATTTAGATATACGACCTCCGTACCTACTGTAATTGTACGTTTATAATGAAAATAAATATATGTCACTCGCTAAAAGTCGTTTCATTTTCTTCCTACGGCATATGAAAGAGAGGCAATGACGCAACGCGAACACAAACTCCCAAGTGTAGTGCGACCATTAGAATGAATTGAGACGTTTTGATAATTGATTGAATGTTCTTTAAATCAAAGTACTTGTAATGTACGTAGGCATTTGGAAATATCCCGTTTGCTACCAAACAGGTTAGAATTTCACCACATCCTTTCTTGATGTCGTGATGCCTGCTCATAATGGAATATTACTCATTAATCAGCACGTCTATCATGGGACCGCCACTACATACTCTCGATTTTTCTCGCACCATGCCTCTTGTTCTAATAAGAGAGGGACGGATAGTGCGAGAAAAATCAAGAAAGCCTGCGCGCCGTCGCGTGATGGCTACACGGCCATCTTTTTCTTATTGCGACAAATAAGAAAAAGTCGAACTACGGCTAATATTTTCATTTCTGTCACACTTAATATGATTTTTATGCTACCATGTGGGGTAGTATTGTTTTTAGCATAGCCTGAGGGGCTACTGCGAAATAAAACGAACATCGTTCGTGTAAATCGCTCTCTGTCACACTTGTCAGTTCTAGCGAGAAAGATGGAGATACACGAACGAAGCTCGTTTTCGTTTCGCGGTAGGCCCTCTGTCCGTTTATTATACGTCCAACATAACATGATACTTATAATGTGTAGGTGGTAGGGATTTGGTAGGGATGTTTTTAATACAATTGCGGCAACATTCAATACGTCGCGAACTGTCAAAAACTCAGGTGGACAGTTGGACACGTATCGGGTCCATGTCACCAAACAATTTGTAATTTCCACTGTATTTGATGTAATTTGTGCATTTCATTTGATATCAAAAACTGTGCATGTGCTCAAGAGCCACACCAACTTTTTTAATAATCATTAAAGTAAAGACAGAACTGGATATTCAGGTATATGCCACCGATGTTTCACTACCCAAAATGTTGTATGTTTAGTTATTTATTACCAGATTTACTGGTACTTCCACATGCATTTATCTTGATTTATGCCTTTAAACTAAAAAGCTTGGCTCCTGCATGCAAGAACAATATGAATCTCTCTATGTCCAACCTTAAACTTGATAAGAAACTTTGCCTATTTGGTAGCAACGGAAACGCGTTCTGTTACTTACGATAACATTGTAGTAATACAAAATTTCACTAGTAGATTATGTGATTTTATTTTATCGTGTCGCCATATGTATGTAGGAAAGATGTTATGATTACCCTAAGCAATAATTTATATTTGAATAATGAACTTGTATAATGGAGAATAGGTATATGTCTCATTTTTGCCCTATGGGAGACTGATGCAGATTTACAAGTGTAAATAGCCCTTCTTTCAGACCAGATGTAATTAAACATAATAAACATCATCATCATCATATCAGCCGAAAGACGTCCACTGCTGGACATAGGCATAAATAAACATAATTTATTGATAAAACATAATGTACATCAGTTTCAGCCTAACGTACAACAGTAAGCTTCTAGTCTATAGGCAAATAGCACATGCCTGAGTCCTAATACCCTGTGTTTCAGGCAAATTAAATGTGTATGCATGATCATCATCATCATATCAGCCGAAAGACGTCCACTGTTGGACATAGGCCCCCCCCCCCAAGAGTGCCAAAGTGACCGATCCCTCTCCACCCGCATCCAGCGGACTCCCGCAATCTTTACCAGGTCATCAGTCCACCTTGTCAGGGGCCTACCCACGCCGCGCCTTCCAGTGCGTGGTCGCCACTCGGGAACCTTTCCGCCCCAACGGCCATCGGTTCTACGTGCTATATGCATGATAAGTTGACTCATTCTTAGTGAAAAATTCAAAGAATTCCTTCACACTCAAAGTAGTGAATACTTAAACAACTTGCTTTTAATACACTTTGCTATCATACACAATATGACAAAATAGCTGCATGTATGTTAGCCACTGGGCAAAAATATTGGAAAGTAGTCTTTTTTGAATTGGCACTGATGCCACATTATTTTAAATCATTCATTATAAAGACAGTCATATCATCATGTGTTTCCGCGGTTCTGGGGCAACCCACCAAATTCTACACCAGATTTCTCAATGCAATGAAGCCACACTGTTTGGTTGCGAATAATAATAAGGTTTTTTCATTTTATAATTATAAAGTACCTATGTATGTTAGTCTGTAAGGGGGAGCTACGGTAGCCTAGCGGTTCAGGCATGCGGCTGTCAAGCGGCGGTCGTGGGTTCGAATCCCGGCTTGTACCAATGAGTTTTTCAGAACTTATGTACGGAATATTTACCGTTAGCTTTTCGGTGAAGGAAAACATCGTGACGAAACCCGTCTAATCCCAATGAGGTGTAGTTTTCCCTCTGGGTTGGAAGGTCAGATGGCAGTCGCTTTTGTAAAACTAGTGCCTATGCCAAATCTTGGGATTAGATGTCAAAGCGGACCCCGGGCTCCTTTAGGGGCATTACCGGGAATAACGCTAGGAGGATAATGTATGTTAATCTGTAAGGTATGTATAAAAAATATTATTATAACACCTGAAGAACTAATTGGTTAATCATATATGTTAAAAATATGTTGTTACAGCACGATGGCGGGAGTAGAGCAACCATGTTACACCCTGATCAACTTCCCCACCGACTCCGAACCCTACAACGACATGCAGCTCAAGGTGGACCTTGGTAAGTCCTTTGTCTATTTATTGCTTGCTCGCTTCTGCCCGTGACTGTTCGCATGGAATTTGTTTATATTGTAGATCAATACAAACTTTCACCCCCCATTTCACCTCCTTTAGGGATGATTTGCGGGACAAAAATTATTCTATGGCCGTCCTCGCGAGTCAAACTATCTTTTTACCAAACTTCTTCTTAATTAGTTCAGGAGTTAAACTAGTATAAAAACTGTAAACATATCGTGCATATCTGCTAGAAAAGTTGTTATTACTCTTATACTCCTGCTTTTTATTTTTCATTATTATTATTATTTCTTTTTTGTTCTTGTGCATACAAACAGCTCTGTTTCTTACACTCTAGAAACTATTATTAAAACATGATGTCAAAGTATTTTCATTTGGAACTGTAAGTCTATCTTTAAGAAATTTTCCTGCGTTATGTATAACTATAAACTACTGTTTGTTTCTTAAATAAATAAATAAAATAAAAAATAAAAAACTTAATCTGTACTTATATTATGCTATAGTATAGATTAACTTTTCTAGTAGATATGCACTGAATATTCTGAATACAGTTTCATCAAATAGGACCATTCAGTAAAAGCCAAAAAAGTACATACTTACCAATCTGAAATCCACATATCTGAAATGACACATATTAAGTATGTGGCAGCAGAATCCTGTGACAACTACATACACCATGTTATATATGCTGACATACTACCTTACAGTCAAGTTTTCAATGTGTATGGACAAAGTGTTGTTCCCTTTATGTGAACATAATGTTATTTTTAGCTCCCAACTCAAAAATATTAGTTTGACGTGTCAGCTCCTAAACAAATGGACCAATATCAATGCTTTTGTCCAAAAGCTGACGTTATCGACATGGTTCTTAGCTATGTTTCAACAAAATCGGTTCAGCCACTTTTGATATATTGAACATTGAAATAAAGCTGTGGGTGGTTTTTCTACATTAATTTTTCCTTTAAATTAATCAATCAATTATTTATTCTGCAAATAGGCCACAAGGGCACTTCACTTCAAAGGGTAATTTACAATAAAAATAATTTGCAAAATATGATCATTACTATCACAGAGAAAGGCGACACGAAGAAGAAAATCGAAGCCCTAAAGAAGGTCATCGGCATCATCCTCTCCGGGGAGAAGATCCCCGGTCTCCTGATGATCATCATCCGCTTCGTGCTGCCGCTGCAGGACCACACCATAAAGAAGCTGCTGCTGATCTTTTGGGAGATCGTGCCGAAGACCACGTCCGATGGCAAGCTGCTGCAGGAGATGATATTGGTGTGCGACGCATATAGGAAGGTTAGTTTTATCCTTGGAATGAGGTATTAGGAAACTAATAGTGCTAGAAGTTTCCTTACTTCTGTAAAGGTGCGGTTTGAGCAGCCTCGGGTCGAGGCACGCAGGGCGCCGTCCACTGCTGGACACAGGCCTCCCCCAAAGAGTGCCACAGTGCCACAACCGGTCGGTCCTGCTCCACCCGCATCCAGCGGACTCCCGCGACCTTTACCAGGTCATCAGTCCTTGTGGAGGGCCTACCCACGCTGCGCCTTACGGTACGTGGTCGCCACTCGAGAACCTTTCCGCCCCAACGGCCATCGGTCGGTGAGCCGCCTAAAGTCGGTCTTTTGCCCGTGCTCAATGGCGATTGTACAACTGTTTCGTCCACCATAGACGCGATTTTCTCTTGTTTTTGGTAATAATTAGGTGAATTACGATAAACGCGGCCGTGGCTGTCATCGTGTCCGACGCCATTTCGTGTCCACGCTGCCTCGCCCGCGCATGTTTATGTGCACTACGTTGGCTCGCGAGCAGCTCGTCGCGCGGGGCGAGCATGCCTCAGGCTGGGCCGCTCAAATTCGTACGCAGCTTTAGAATTTGGCAGTAACATCATATTTTCTTCCACACAGGACCTGCAGCACCCGAATGAGTTCATCCGGGGCTCGACTCTCCGCTTCCTCTGCAAGCTGAAGGAGCCCGAGCTACTGGAGCCCCTGCTGCCGGCCATCCGCGCCTGCCTCGACCACAGGCACTCGTACGTGCGCCGCAACGCCGTGCTCGCCATCTTCACCATCTACCGGTCAGTGCCAACTCTTCATCCAGGGCTTAAGTCTCCGCTTCCTCTGCAAGCTGAAGGAGCCCGAGCTGCTGGAACCCCTGCGTATGTGCGAACCGTCGCGCGGTCAGTGCTTCACCGGCTACCAGTCAGTATCGACTCACCGTCTACCGGTCAGTGCGAACCGTCGGACGCTCAGTGCTTCACAGGCTACCAGTAGTGTCGACTCACCGTCTACCGGTCAGTGCGGACCATCGCACGCTCAGTGCTTCACGGGCTACCAGTAGTGTCGACTCACCGTCTACCGGTCAGTGCGAACCGTCGCACGCTCAGTGCTTCACGGGCTACCAGTAGTGTCGACTCATCGTCTACCGGTCAGTGCGAACCGTCGCACGCTCAGTGCTTCACGGGCTACCAGTAGTGTCGACTCACCGTCTCCCGGTCTGTGCGAACCGTCGCACGCTCAGTGCTTCACGGGCTACCAGTAGTGTCGACTCACCGTCTCCCGGTCTGTGCGAACCGTCGCACGCTCAGTGCTTCACGGGCTACCAGTAGTGTCGACTCACCGTCTCCCGGTCTGTGCGAACCGTCGCACGCTCAGTGCTTCACGGGCTACCAGTAGTGTCGACTCACCGTCTACCGGTCGGTGTGAACTGTCGCACGTTGCTTCCCACGTCACTCGCCGAGTGTGTGGCAGGGGTATGAAAGAACTTTCACAACAACAACACTTTCTCACGGCCTCTTTCCTTCCAGGAACTTCGATTTCCTCATCCCCGACGCGCCGGAGCTCATCGCCACCTTCCTGGACAGCGAACAGGACATGTCCTGCAAGCGGAACGCGTTCCTCATGCTGCTGCACGCGGAGCAGCAGCGC
This sequence comes from Epinotia demarniana, assembly GCA_945867215.1. Classification (NCBI taxonomy): domain Eukaryota; kingdom Metazoa; phylum Arthropoda; class Insecta; order Lepidoptera; family Tortricidae; genus Epinotia; species Epinotia demarniana. Next base: position 2,356,001 of record OX244262.1, read on the forward strand.
GCGCTGGAGTACCTCGCGGCGAGGCTGGAGAGCGTCCACGGGTTTGGGGATATTCTGCAGCTGGTCATAGTGGAGCTGATATACAAGGTGAGGCCCGATCTGACCTTCAACTTGTTGGAGGTCATGTCTTCCTCATGCTACTGCAGAAAAACAATGCTGGAGTACCTCGCGGCGAGGCTGGAGAGCGTCCACGGGTTTGGGGATATTCTGCAGCTGGTCATAGTGGAGCTGATATACAAGGTGAGGCCCGATCTGACCTTCAACTTGTTGGAGGTCATGTCTTCCTCATGCTACTGCAGAAAAACAATGCTGGAGTACCTCGCGGCGAGGCTGGAGAGCGTCCACGGGTTTGGGGATATTCTGCAGCTGGTCATAGTGGAGCTGATATACAAGGTGAGGCCCGATCTGACCTTCAACTTGTTGGAGGTCATGTCTTCCTCATGCTACTGAAGGAAAACAACGCATTCAAATCGGGCCATCCGTTTTTGAGCTACGATACCACAGACAGATACACAGATACACAGACGGACACGTTAAACTTATAACACCCCTCTTTTGTCGTCGGGGGTTAAAAATAGCTTACAGCGGCTTTATAACTGTAATTTTTTCAGGTGTGCCACGCGAACCCGTCCGAACGCGCGCGTTTTATCCGGACGGTGTACGGGCTGCTTAACGCGCCGAGCGCCGCGGTCCGCTACGAGGCGGCCGGCACGCTCGTCACGCTGTCACACGCCCCGGCCGCTGTCACGGTGACTACACTAATTCATTCATTAAATCTTTAATATTATAACAGTTAACTGGACCGACATTGCAAAATATTTCAGTTTCTCCTTGATTTATACATTAAACACTAATTGTATTCTAAATTTGGAGCTTCTATGTCTGCTAGAAGTGCCATAGTTTTGATGATCGGTCAGTCAGTCAGTGAGTGGCAAAATTAAGAAACTTTGACTAGTTATAATTTTTTAACTATTGGTTCAAATTAGATGAATTTGGATGTATACCGTGTTTATACAATGCCTGTTTGATAACTGAAAATTCAGGCTTCTAGTTTTATCCACAACGAAGTTGTAGGGGGGTCGAAAATGGCTTGAACTGCTTCAAGAAAAGGGTGGTACGGCCGTGCCGCTGTTTTGCTCGACTTGGCGTAAGGCCAAGAACAAATGTAGGGAGGCTTAAACAAGCAACGTCATGTCTTCATTCCGTGATAATAAGGCCCCTTCGGCCGCTGACGAAACCATGTTACGTAACCGGTTACGTGGCAGGGGTACAGTGGCTCAAGAGGAAACGATGCAGCGGACGAACTGGCCAGGAAAGGTTCAGAAACAACGGCATACGGACCCGAGCCGATCTTGCCCCTGCCACAAAGCTACATATACAATCAACTTGACCTTTACACCAAAAACCTACACCAAAGACACTGGGAGGAGATAGACACATGCAGACAGACCAAAGAGATTCTGCCAAAACGCGACAACAAACTCACAACCGCACTACTGAGGACACATAGAAACCAACTACGCAAGATAGTAGGAATAATAACAGGACACAACACTCTGAACAGACACCTGTACAACATAGGTATTACGGACAGCCCCATGTGCAGAGCGTGCATGGAGGCAGAAGAAACGACCAAACATATAGTACTGGACTGCAAGCAGGTAGAAGTATACAGGAAAAAGCATCTAGGGTCCCCGGACTCACTACGGGACGCAGTCAAAAACACAAAGGCACTCACCAACTTTCTGGAGGAGCTGGGGTGGTTAGAGTAGCGCTACCCCACCATTTCACGCAAAATAGGCACACTGGATGTCGACTTGCGGAAAAGAGCCCAGGATAACTAACTAACTAACCGGTTACGTGTGAAGAATTGTTTTTCTTGCTACGAAACTAATTACGTACAAAGAGGTTTCTTTCTTCCTACGACACTAGTTACGACATTTTTATCGTATTTGGCCAGTGTCGACGGATCCCCGCTCCGCGGGGTTCCTTTTTCTGGTCTGTTTGCCCTTCGGGCATCTGAAGCTACCTAACGAACCTAACCTATGTTATAAAGGGTGTGTGTGGATCGCAGTGGCGTTTGCACCGCGCGACACCGGTATGGAGAGCGAGGGGCTGGCCGTTGATGAAAATGAGAACACTGGATACAGTCTTGAAGCGGTACATTTATTGCTCAGAATAAATGATAAACACTTGCAATTGGTCACTTTGATTAAATATACGAATTATTAAGTATTAGGTTACGTGCAAACCTTATGGCTGACATAGGAAGAAGAGACATAGACAAAACATGCATATATGCATTACAGCTCTAGCCATAGTCATTAAGTGCGCTACACACGTAAATACATGGAGTGCAATACAATCTAACACTTCCGCTTATTGTGCTCCATGTAATCATGATCAAATACATAAGATAAAATAAGAATCACAAAAAAAAAAACAAACTCTACATTGCTCTATGTGACTCTACATTGTTCATTATGACTCTATCTTTATGTGACTCTACATTCGAAAATAAACAATGCATGCATACAATAAATGCTTAAACTAAATTCATAGCAGTGACAAAACGCTCGTGCTTGACTCTACCTAACGGCTTAGTTAAAATGTCTGCAAGCATCTTGTCAGTAGGCATGTACTTAACACTGATCATATTCCTCTTGATAAGATCCTTAACAAAATGAAACCTTAAGTCTATATGCTTTGTGCGCTTATGACAGTATTCATTAACATGTAGTAATCTTTGTGCAGACTGGTTATCATTAAACACAATATATTCAATTTCCTTATTCTGTGTAGGCAAAATCTCTGAAAGTAAATTTTGAATAAATGTAACATCTTTACAAACGTCGCTAATAGCTAGGTACTCTGCTTCCGTAGAAGATAAGGCGACACATCTTTGCTTTCGCGATTCCCAATTTACCGTATCATTACCTAATCTTATGAGATAACCAGTATAACTTTTTCTATCGGTTACATCATTGGCCCAGTCCGCGTCAGTAAAGGCATTTAAAATCCAATTCTTACTTTTATGAAAACATAAAGAGTACTGAATTGTTCCTGCCAGATAACGCAGAATACGCTTAGCTGCTAACCAATGAGTCCTATCAAAGCAGTTATTGAACTGGCTAAGCTGACTGCATGCAAACGATATATCTGGCCGGGTACACACGGACAGATACATCAGACATCCAAGCAGCTGACGATAGTTGTAAATGTCATCCTGTAAACTGTCAACATTTTCAGCTTTTAGAAGTTTACAGTTGACTTCCATTGGTGTAGATACGGCCTTACAATTTTGCATATTGAAACGAACGAGCAATTTACGAATGTATTCACTTTGGTCGAGTTTTAAAATGCCTTTAACTCTATCCCTAGTTACATTAATACCAAGACAGCTCTTTAATGTTCCTAAATTCTTTACATTAAATTCTTTTTCAAGAATTGTAATTAAATTATTTTTAATAGAGCTGTTTGGGCTGTAAAATACATAAAAATCGTCTACATACAACGCAATTATTACTATATCGTTACCAGTGCACTTTATGTACACACAAGGTTCACACTTCGATTGTATAAAATTGTGTTTACATAATAGACTGTGTATCTTACAATTCCACATCCTGCTCGCCTGTTTGAGGCCATAAATACTTTTGTTTAGCAAACACACTTTATTAGGATACTTATCACAAAAACCTATTGGTTGCTCCATATAAATAGTCTCATTTAGATCGCCATTTAAAAACGCTGTAGCGACATCTAAATGATCTATACTTAAATCATATTGATTTGCAATTGAGAACAGAATTCGCATAGTAGAGTGACGTACGACAGGTGAAAAGGTTTCTTGGTAGTCTATACCACGACACTGTGTAAAACCTCTGGCAACCAAACGAGCTTTGTAGCGATCAAAATTACCAGATGCATCATACTTTACTTTGTAAACCCATTTACATTTAACAATATTTTTATCTAAGGGTCTGTCTACCAACTTCCATACTTTGTTAGCAACAAGGGCGTCGTACTCACACTTCATGGCATCCTGCCACTCTTTACTATTTGAAGAATTTATTGCCTGTTCGTAAGTGAGTGGTTCAGATATGAGAGGATTATCATAGACTAAAAAACTGATGTCAGTCATATCATAGTCTGAAAATCTCTGTGGTTGTACGTTACGTGTTGAGCGGATCGGCCGACCAGTGTGCGTAGCGACAGTCTCTGCTGGACCAGTCGCGGCACCATCCCGAGCTGTAGTCTCGCGCGGCGAAGTTAAAGGCTCGCGCCTCGCCTCGCCCGTTGACAAACCAGCGGAGTCCGAGTCGGTTTCATCCTCGCTTCCCGTGTGGTACTCTCCATCTGAAATTAAAACATTTCCACTATTAATTTCATTATCATTATAGCACAATTCATTATTACTGTGACTTGATTCATTATTATGTGTATACAACTCATTATCATTAAAATTTGATTCATTAATATTTTTATCATTATTAAAATTTAAATCTTTATCATTATCACAGATCTGTTGTATATCACAGTCAAAATTAAAAACATTTAGCTCTTCTATGTCAGCTTGTGGTTTCACATAGGAATGATTGAACTTATTTTCAATAAATGCAACATTACGCGAAATAATGACCTTTGTAGGGCACAAGGGATCAGCTAGGCGATATCCCTTTGAAGTTTCACTATAGCCCACAAATATATATTCCTTCCCCTTAGCGTCTAGCTTATCCCGTTTACATTTGGGAACAAGCGAGTAAGCGACACAGCCAAAAATCCTGAGATGGCTGAGGTCAACCTTTGACCCTGACCAAACCTCTTCAGGAATTTGTCCGGACAAAGCAGCTGTGGGTGACCTATTTTTCAAGTATATAGCCGTCATGGCGGCTTCACCCCAGAAGCGCTTTTCCAAGGACGAATGCTGTAGCATGCAACGCACTTTTTCAAAAATTGTTTTGTTTAAACGTTCAGAAATTCCATTTTGAAAGGGTGTATAGGAACTGTGGTCTGATGAATGATGCCTTCTTGTTGTAAATATTTAGTAAAGTTTATACTACAATATTCTAAACCATTATCTGTACGCAAGCATTTAATAGGCAGACTAAGTTGCTTTTCCACTAAGGCTTTAAATTGAATAAATAAACTCATTACCTGAGATTTGTTCTTCATTAGATATCCAAAACTTTTTCTTGTATAATCATCAGTGAATGTTAACAAGTATCTCCCTCCACCCCAGCTGGCCTCCGGCAGTGGTCCACATACATCACTATGTATGAGCTGTAGCGGCTGTGTTGTCTTGCTCGAGCTAGCACCAGGGACAGGCACGGCTGATGCCTTCCCCTTAAGACAAGCTTCACACTTGTCGTGAACTTCACCCTGAAACACGACACCACACTCATGCTTTCTTAATCTAGTCATACCTGCAATGCTTAGGTGGCCCAGCCGTTGATGCCATAAATCCAAATTGGACATGGCAGAGGCAGCGACTGCTGCGCTCGGTGCCTCCTGCCTTTCTTGCAGGAGCAAAGAGTGCATCTTATTGAGAGAGTTACTTTCACATACATAACCATCTAATTTATAAATGCCGTTGGAACAATAAGCTTTTGTTAAATAGTTGCCAGAAATTCTACTATTCCTATCATCATATAAAAAACAACCATCCTTATTAAATTCAATAATAAATCCATTTTGACATAATTTTGATACTGATAAGAGATTAACTGATAAATTAGGGACAAACATAACATTCTTTAAAGTTCTAACCTGTTTGTTCATGATAATCTGCATTTCCCCTATACATGTACTGGTCATATGCTGATTATTAGCTGCAGAAATCACTTGCACACTAGTGTCCATAATGTTTGTCAGCAAACTCTTGTTGTTTACAAGATGATTTGATGATCCGCTGTCCAAATAAACCTCTGTAGCAGTATGGGCCAAGTATGCTGTCACGGGAGGCTCCTTATTTTCCTTCTTCTTCGTCTTGTCGCGTCTCAGCTTGAAACATTTTGCTTTGTAGTGTCCAGGCTTGCCACAATACCTGCAAAGCAACTGCTTCTTGCTGACGAAGGCTGTGTTTGAAGGCGTAGTCATGGAGTCATCCTTCCGCTGTGCTTCTTGAAGCAATCTGGTCCGCACTAGCTCACTAGAAAGTTTAGATGATAGGCATAATGTTTCCAGATTTGATACTAGTGGGTCATATTCTTGTGGTAGACCACTCAGTAATATTTCTGCTATTTCTTCATCTTCAACAGACTTTCCAATGTCTGACAATTGGTGTACGAGTGACATCACTTTTTCAATATATGCAGACATAGAATTGAAGTCGTTAAATTCAATACGATGGAGTTGCCTCAGCATAAGGACCCGCCTATACAAACCGCGGTCCTCGAAAACATCGGACAGCTTTTTCCAAGCTTCTCGTGCAGTAGCAGCTTCTCGAACATACTGGTATAGTCCCGGCTTTATACTTAAACACAGACGAGCCAGCGCACGTTGGTCGCGCGCGACATCCGAGCCTGTGATTTGCGTTTCTTCGCTTCTCTCAATCAGATCCCAAAGACCATCCAATTTCAGCATCATTTTCAATGTAAATTTCCAACTGTGATAGTTTACAGCACCCTCCAGCCTCTCCACTGCGCCTGATCCGCTCAACATCATCGACGAACCATTCGTGTTCATTGTCGAGGAATCGGTGCCTGACCTCAGCTCAATATTAGGGTTAACAGGCGGCGTCATGTTGGCTGGTTGCTCTGCGCATAAAATTCGGTCACGCCGATATTACAAACGACAGATGTTTTCCGATTAGTATCACTGGGCCCTTAACCTGTTATAAAGGGTGTGTGTGGATCGCAGTGGCGTTTGCACCGCGCGACACCGGTATGGAGAGCGAGGGGCTGGCCGTTGATGAAAATGAGAACACTGGATACAGTCTTGAAGCGGTACATTTATTGCTCAGAATAAATGATAAACACTTGCAATTGGTCACTTTGATTAAATATACGAATTATTAAGTATTAGGTTACGTGCAAACCTTATGGCTGACATAGGAAGAAGAGACATAGACAAAACATGCATATATGCATTACAGCTCTAGCCATAGTCATTAAGTGCGCTACACACGTAAATACATGGAGTGCAATACAATCTAACAACCTACCTAGTGTAGGGTTTATAGTATATTACTGCAGAGGGCGGGAAAAGTCATTTCGTGGATAAGTATGGTTTTGAACGACGAGGCATAGCCGAGTCCTTCAATAGATACGAATCCACGAAATGATATTCCTGCCGAGGCACGTATACTGCTTTTCTCCAAATATGCGAGGAAATAAAAAGATATCTTAAAACATTACATTTATTTATTTGACACATAGTTATATAACAATCTACTTACAATCTAAACAAATTTAACCGTTATTAGTAATATAAACCTACTGATAAAAGATGGTACGCTACGAGTTAAGAGTTTTAATTGAATGTTATAGACACATTGTTCATATTAGGGCAGTTCGTGAACGACAAAGTTATATTTTTCCCCGGAACGCTTATGTTGGTTTGAATATTTTCTTGATTAGAAGTTGTTGTTGATTGTGTGTTCGAATGCTGCGGATTAGGTGGTAAAGGGGCAGAATCTATGCGAGAGGTGGATGGTTTCGGACTTGATATTTTATTACATTGGTGATTCGATGTAGATGGCTGAGATTCTGTTTGAAGGGTGATGGTTTGATTAATTTTTTCCGATATGTTCCTTTTGTTTTGCACCCATTCTTCAATGTAGCTCTCAGCTACTGCGTCGGATTTCCAACCTCCGTGCCTCTTTATGGTTGTTAAATTTGCCCCGGAGTCAGCTAGCAAGGTGGCCGATGACCGGCAAAAGCAATGGCCTGTGTAGCATTCGCTGTCAGCTAACTTTAAGTAGCTTGCGATTTGTGTTGGCATTTTCGCCATTGCATGCTGTCCAATCACTTGATTCACACACTTCCCATTTTTATAATTTATAAAAAATCTGTCTGAATTGGTACTTTTGGGACGAAGTGTTTGGTACTTTTTTACAACTGGCACAAACTCATTTGGAATAACGAACATGCGGTCGATTTTAGTTTTTGTCTCTCGTAGTTTTACCAGAAGTATATCATCATGGCACGTTATGTCGTTTACAGTTAAATTAGTCAGCTCGATCATTCGGCAAGCACCGTTGACACCTAAAATTAGAGCAACCTGAAACAAATAAATAATAATTTAAATAGGTATATGATAGTGTCCAAATATGGAAAAAAATATTCAAGTCAGCTACACAATATTATGTTTACCTTTGTTGCTAGGAAAATCTCATCTGGAGCTTCGTTTAAGAATATTGTGATATCCTCATTGGTTAGTATCTTCGATTTCTTGCTTTTGAAACCGGATGATTTCCGTTTCAAAAATGACATTAAGCCTGCGTAATTCTTAATGTTTATATCGTATTTTAGTTGTATAGTACTTTTCAGCATTGAGTACATTGCCCACAGAGTAGAAGGTTTTTTATCTTTCGCAAGTTCGTTAAAGTACGCCAAAATAACATTTTCCGACAACGAACTGGTATTTTTCTTCTTTTGCCAGGATTTGAAATTTTCGAACGTCCTTAAATATTTTTCTTCGGACTTAGGTGGAAGCAAGTTAGCTCTCGCCAACTTTGCCTCTGCTGCCAATTCTGGTGGTGTACCCATTGGGATATCTTCGTCACAATTTGTAGAATTCATTTTATTTTCGTAAAAATTACACGGCAGAAAATCTTTGACAAAATGAAATTCACGTTCCCGCCTCAATTTTTTTTAAGGATATTATTTCAAAGTTTTGGGTCCGGATTGTATATTTGGTTTCACATAAAATATAGTAATGAAAATAAATTAAAAGAAATCTTATAGGATAGTAAATAAAATATATGCATTATTACATTTAGTTAAATAGGCAATTCTTGAACGCCCAACATTAAAAAAAAACATATCTTTGTTACAAAATATGTATCAATCCGAGAAGATCATTAAGTCTAATTCAACTGTAGTATAATTTGGACACAATCATTATTTTATCTATCTCGGTTTTTGGACGTGACTATTAAACGATTGGCTGTATGGTGAATTTTCAGTCTTGGATGAAATTAAAAGTAAAAAAACCTGCACAATAATGTACACTTCCCGGGCATGTCCGGGAAGTATTTCCACTTTTTAAATTTACTATCGCATGTAACGATGCATTCGCGGTGTGTTTTTACTACATTAATGGGAACATTTCCGAGCAAGTTGGAGAAAAAGGAATTCTTTGAACTTAACTAGTGTCGTAGTAAGATAAATAATTCTTCACACGTTACGTGGCGTTGGGTTCGTAGGCGGCCGAAGCTAATAAGGCATACATTTCCGAGCATATTTTTACCACTGTATAAGTCAGTCTTAGAGGCTTGGCTGAATAACCTTTATAGTAATAGCTGGAACGAATAATCGGCTGAATGTTCGTGTCCAGTGATATTGAGTAGAACCTTTAAAATATTCCCCGTGTGGTGTCGGGTCAGAATTTCAGTACACCCTTTCATCCTGTGGGTGTCGTAAAAGTCGACTAAGGGAGCAGGGTTGCACTGTGTTTTGGGTGATAAGACAGATGACTTGGCGAGGGTAGCTGGTAGTGGCTGGATGGCGAAAACGGGAGAGCGGGTCTTACGGCGTACCTTGGGGGAGGCCTACGTCCAGCAGTGGACTGCCCAGCCCCTTTTGGGAAGAAAGGCGTGAATCTGTGGATGTTTGTCCTAAAATAATGATCGTTTCAGGCAGCAGCGGCGTGCTACATCGACCTGATCGTGAAAGAGAGCGACAACAACGTGAAGCTGATAGTCCTGGGCCGCCTCAGCGCGCTGCGTAAGGAAGGCGGGGAGGCCGCGGCCCGCGCGCTGCCAGACTTGGCGATGGACGTGCTGAGAGTGCTCGCATCTTCCGACCTTGAAGTCAGGAAGCTCACTCTAACCTTGGGTAAGTGGCGAGTCAATCTGATGATCTATATATCACTCTACAGCTCGCTCTTCCATACCTTACCTTATCACGCTTTATGATATTTCTTTCTTGATCCCTCCTGCTTTCCCTCTTCCTCATCTCTGACTTTCTTTCTGTCTTTTTGCTCTTCATCGCGGGTTACAAGCGAGGCAGTATGATGTGTCATCTGATGAGGTGCGATGTTGAAGAGACCTTGTCGAACTCCATACCTCTCTATCTTTCTCGCCAGTGAGTAGGAGCAACTTAGCAACTCCTGTCTCATTTGCATTGTGCAAATTAGATAGAAGAGATTGTGTTAGTTTCACTGCTCCCTTTACCTTTTCACTCCATATTTCCCGGTCTCAAAGCTGGCGGTTCAATATATTGGACCTAAAGCCCTTCAAAATGCTATTCGCGGGTCCAAAAAACAGCGGATTCAATGACTAATCGATTGAGTGCGCTCTACTTGAACTTGCAACTTCTAAACTCACATTTGATGTTTGTCCCCAGCCCTCGAGCTCGTGAGCTCTCGTCACGCGGAAGAACTAGTCCAGGTGCTCCGCAAGGAGGCCGCGCGCGCCGGCAGCGCCGACCACGACGACGCGGCCAAGTACCGCCAGCTGCTCGTGCGCGCCATGCACCAGGCTGCGCTCAAGGTACTTCCTTCACATGCACACCAGGCTTTGTGCTCGAGGCTACTACAGCCTGCGGGGGTACACAACACATGAGCGCCACAGGTAGCCGCGTCAAGTTGTGATTACACAACGCATGAGAGCCAGAGGTAGCCGCGTTAAGTTGTGATTACACAACACATGAGCACCACAGGTAGCCGCGTCAAGTTGTGATTACACAACACATGAGAACCAGAGGTAGCCGCGTTAAGTTGTGATTACATAACACATGAGCACCACAGGTAGCCGCGTCAAGTTGTGATTACACAACACATGAGAACCAGAGGTAGCCGCGTCAAGTTGTGATTACACAACACATGAGACCCAGAGGTAGCCGCGTTAAGTTGTGATTACATAACACATGAGCACCACAGGTAGCCGCGTCAAGTTGTGATTACACAACACATGAGAACCAGAGGTAGCCGCGTTATGTTGTGATTACACAACACATGAGAACCAGAGGTAGCCGCGTTAAGTTGTGAAAACACAACACATGAGAGCCAGAGGTAGCCGCGTTAAGTTGTGATTACACAACACATGAGAACCAGAGGTAGCCGCGTTAAGTTGTGATTACACAACACATGAGCACCACAGGTAGCAGCGTCAAGTTGTGATTAGACAACGCATGAGAGCCAGAGGTAGCTGCGTCAAGTTGTGATTAGACAACGCATGAGAGCCAGAGGTAGCCGCGTTAAGTTGTGATTACACAACACATGAGCACCAGAGGTAGCCGCGTCAAGTTGTGATTACACAACACATGAGAACCAGAGGTAGCCGCGTTAAGTTGTGATTACACAACACATGAGTACCACAGGTACTCGCGTCAAGTTGTGATTACACAACACATGAGAACCAGAGGTAGCCGCGTTAAGTTGCGATTACATAACACATGAGCACCACAGGTAGCCGCGTCAAGTTGTGATTACACAACACATGAGAACCAGAGGTAGCCGCGTCAAGTTGTGATTACACAACACATGAGACCCAGAGGTAGCCGCGTTAAGTTGTGATTACATAATACATGAGCACCACAGGTAGCCGCGTCAAGTTGTGATTACACAACACATGAGAACCAGAGGTAGCCGCGTCAAGTTGTGATTACACAACACATGAGAACCAGAGGTAGCCGCGTTAAGTTGTGATTACACAACACATGAGTACCACAGGTACTCGCGTCAAGTTGTGATTACACAACACATGAGAACCAGAGGTAGCCGCGTTAAGTTGTGATTACATAACACATGAGCACCACAGGTAGCCGCGTCAAGTTGTGATTACACAACACATGAGAACCAGAGGTAGCCGCGTCAAGTTGTGATTACACAACACATGAGACCCAGAGGTAGCCGCGTTAAGTTGTGATTACATAACACATGAGCACCACAGGTAGCCGCGTCAAGTTGTGATTACACAACACATGAGAACCAGAGGTAGCCGCGTTAAGTTGTGATTACATAACACATGAGCACCACAGGTAGCCGCGTCAAGTTGTGATTACACAACACATGAGAACCAGAGGTAGCCGCGTCAAGTTGTGATTACACAACACATGAGAACCAGAGGTAGCCGCGTTAAGTTGTGATTACACAACACATGAGCACCACAGGTAGCCGCTTCAAGTTGTGAGTAGACAACGCATGAGAGCCAGAGGTAGCTGCGTTAAGTTGTGATTATACAACACATGAGAGCCGGAGGTAGCCGCGTTAAGTTGTGAAAACACAACACATGAGAGCCAGAGGTAGCCGCGTTAATGTGTGATTACACAACACACGAGAACCAGAGGTAGCCGCGTTAAGTTGTGATTACACAACACATGAGCACCACAGGTAGCAGCGTCAAGTTGTGATTAGACAACGCATGAGAGCCAGAGGTAGCTGCGTTAAGTTGTGATTACACAACACATGAGAGCCAGAGGTAGCCGCGTTAAGTTGTGAAAACACAACACATGAGAGCCAGAGGTAGCCGCGTTAAGTTGTGATTACACAACACATGAGAGCCAGAGGTAGCCGCGTTAAGTTGTGATTACACAACACATGAGAGCCAGAGGTAGCCGCGTTAAGTTGTGAAAACACAACACATGAGAGCCAGAGGTAGCCGCGTTAAGTTGTGAAAACACAACACATGAGAGCCAGAGGTAGCCGCGTTAAGTTGTGAAAACACAACACATGAGAGCCAGAGGTAGCCGCGTTAAGTTGTGATTACACAACACATGAGAACCAGAGGTAGCCGCGTTAAGTTGTGATTACACAACACATGAGCACCACAGGTAGCAGCGTCAAGTTGTGATTAGACAACGCATGAGAGCCAGAGGTAGCTGCGTCAAGTTGTGATTAGACAACGCATGAGAGCCAGAGGTAGCTGCATTAAGTTGTGATTACACAACACATGAGAACCAGAGGTAGCCGCGTTAAGTTGTGATTACATAACACATGAGCACCACAGGTAGCCGCGTCAAGTTGTGATTACACAACACATGAGAACCAGAGGTAGCCGCGTCAAGTTGTGATTACACAACACATGAGAACCAGAGGTAGCCGCGTTAAGTTGTGATTACACAACACATGAGTACCACAGGTACTCGCGTCAAGTTGTGATTACACAACACATGAGAACCAGAGGTAGCCGCGTTAAGTTGTGATTACATAACACATGAGCACCACAGGTAGCCGCGTCAAGTTTTGATTACACAACACATGAGAACCAGAGGTAGCCGCGTAAAGTTGTGATTACACAACACATGAGACCCAGAGGTAGCCGCGTTAAGTTGTGATTACATAACACATGAGCACCACAGGTAGCCGCGTCAAGTTGTGATTACACAACACATGAGAACCAGAGGTAGCCGCGTCAAGTTGTGATTACACAACACATGAGAACCAGAGGTAGCCGCGTTAAGTTGTGATTACACAACACATGAGCACCACAGGTAGCCGCGTCAAGTTGTGATTACACAACACATGAGAACCAGAGGTAGCCGCGTTAAGTTGTGATTACACAACACATGAGCACCACAGGTAGCCGCGTCAAGTTGTGAGTAGACAACGCATGAGAGCCAGAGGTAGCTGCGTTAAGTTGTGATTACACAACACATGAGAGCCAGAGGTAGCCGCGTTAAGTTGTGAAAACACAACACATGAGAGCCAGAGGTAGCCGCGTTAAGTTGTGATTACACAACACATGAGAACCAGAGGTAGCCACGTTAAGTTGTGATTACACAACACATGAGCACCACAGGTAGCAGCGTCAAGTTGTGATTAGACAACACATGAGAACCAGAGGTAGCCGCGTTAAGTTGTGATTACACAAAACATGAGCACCACAGGTAGCCGCGTCAAGTTGTGATTACACAACACATGAGAACCAGAGGTAGCCGCGTTAAGTTGTGATTACATAACACATGAGCACCACAGGTAGCCGCGTCAAGTTGTGATTACACAACACATGAGAACCAGAGGTAGCCGCGTCAAGTTGTGATTACACAACACATGAGAACCAGAGGTAGCCGCGTTAAGTTGTGATTACACAACACATGAGCACCACAGGTAGCCGCTTCAAGTTGTGAGTAGACAACGCATGAGAGCCAGAGGTAGCTGCGTTAAGTTGTGATTACACAACACATGAGAGCCAGAGGTAGCCGCGTTAAGTTGTGAAAACACAACACATGAGAGCCAGAGGTAGCCGCGTTAAGTTGTGATTACACAACACATGAGAACCAGAGGTAGCCGCGTTAAGTTGTGATTACACAACACATGAGCACCACAGGTAGCAGCGTCAAGTTGTGATTAGACAACGCATGAGAGCCAGAGGTAGCTGCGTTAAGTTGTGATTACACAACACATGAGAGCCAGAGGTAGCCGCGTTAAGTTGTGAAAACACAACACATGTGAGCCAGAGGTAGCCGCGTTAAGTTGTGATTACACAACACATGAGAGCCAGAGGTAGCCGCGTTAAGTTGTGATTACACAACACATGAGAGCCAGAGGTAGCCGCGTTAAGTTGTGAAAACACAACACATGAGAGCCAGAGGTAGCCGCGTTAAGTTGTGATTACACAACACATGAGATCCAGAGGTAGCCGCGTTAAGTTGTGATTTCACAACACATGAGCGCCATAAATTAGCTAAATAAATAAATAAATAACCGGGGAAAATGCGTCTCTTGATGATATCTCCAAACTGAACATTTTAGAACTATTACAATCGTCTAAATTTAAAGTTTGCTAACCATACTTTGATCATCGAGGGCTGTAATAGTTTAAAATGTTGCGTTTCGAAGATATCTAGTCGAAGACACATTTACCCCGCTATCATATTAACCCTGGTAGACCTTACGAGGACCGTCAGAATTAATAATTCTTAGTGTCAAGAATCGAAAAAACTGATAATAGAAAATATAATGTGGGTAAGGACCAAATTCTTGGCCAGCTTAATTTACTCAATAAATTTTTTATGAAAGCTTTCCGTTGCGACACTAAAATTAACCATACAATTGGTTAATTTTGTGTCACAACAGAACTTTTTTCACTTCTTCAGTTTGTATGGTTAACTACCGACTAACCAGGCTAACTACTGGCCAAGAATTTGGTATTTATCCATGTACAGTCAGCGTCATATAGCTAGCAGCAGCCAAGGTAGGCAAATATTTCGGTACACGTCTTTATTACTGTAAGAATAAGGGTGTGTTACGAAATATTTGGCTACTCTGGCTGCTGCTAACTATATGAGGAGGACTGTACACTGTTTTTGAAGTGAGAACTTCTTTAGCGCTGTGCACTTGTGTGATGGGGAAAAATTGTTAAACTCGCCACATGTCACGTGACCGTAAGATTCGACAGATTGAAAATTCGTAAGACGGACACGTGACCTATCGAAAAACTGTTACAATGTCATTGAGTTTTCACTTCTGCCGGCACTACCGGCCCCGGTCTTTGTTATTTATTATTTAGGTAAACAAACGTCAAACGGCGTTTTTATTTGATTATATCGGTCCTTAGATTCAGATTTAGATTCAGATGGTTTATTTCTCAATAGTAATACATAATTTTCATACATTAAATAGGATTAAAACATGCACACAATGTTGAGAAATCTTAATCTGCAAATTTTAAATTACTATTGTGTAAAGTTATTATTATTTTATTGTTAGAATATAATTTTTTATTTTAAAATACCGTTTGACATGTAAAAGTGCCCTTGTTGCCTATTTGCAGAATAAATGATTGATTGATTGATTTAGGAAGTTATAGAAGACACTCTTTCCCCCCACAGTTCCCTGAAGTCGCGGGCAGCGTGGCCCCAGCCTTACTGGAGATGGTAGGAGAGGGCGCGGAGGCGGCGGCGGCGGATGTCCTCGCCTTCGTTCGAGAGGCCTTAGCCGCCTTCCCTGATCTGCGTACCACACTCTACCAGGTTTCTATTAGCTTCGATTTTTAGCGTTCCGTTCCACTCAAGACGCTACTTAGACTAAGACAGGGATGATAAACATTTTTTGCTTAAAACTATCGCGAAATGTTAGTCAGAGACTCCACTCAGCTTAATGGCAAGGTACCATGTAAATACCTTGACGCTGATCTTCCGTGGATACCCTAAAAGAGAGCGCTCCTATCTGCGGCAGCATTAAATGGTAAATGACAAATGACGATACATAACTTAAACTAGCTTCTCCCCGCGACTCCGTCCGCGTGGAACTCGTTTATATCGCAGCTCCGTACAAACTTTTACCCCTTTAGGTTCATTTCGTCCCTATTCCCATTTAGGCAGCATCCCAGCTCGCCCAAAATCCCATTTTGCCCAGTGTCGCATCTTACCCGCTCTCCCAACTCGTCACTATCTCAACTCGTCCACGTTCCCAACTCGTCAATGTCTCAACTCGTCACTGTCTCGACTCGTCCACTATCCCAACTCGTCACAATCTCAACTTGTCCATTTTCTCAACTCGTCCTTTTTCCCAACTCGTCACTCTCTCAGCTCGTACCCTTTTTTTCGCAGTAAGTTTTGCCCGGGCAAGGTTTTTTTTTAAAGATTATGAAGAATTTATTATTATTACGACTCTTCTCTTTCCTCACATTTAGTGACAATCGGATCTCCACTCCGCCTCAGTAGAAACACAGTAAAGAGAGGTAGCCTTTAGGTCGAGTTAGGAATGTAGATAATACAAGAAGCGGACGATTTGGGAATGTTGACAGGATGGGAAGTGGACGATTTAGGAATGTTGACAGGATGGGAAGTGGATGATTTGGGAATCAAATGTGGACGAAATGGGATTTTGGGCGAGCTGGGATGTTGTCAGGATGGAAATAGGGACGAAATAAACATAAAGGCTTTTACCCTTAACCCATAAGCTGCTATTGCAAGCTGATTACTACTTATTTTACAAGATTTTATTTAGTTTTGTTTGTCTGTCTGTCTGTAATCAAATTTTGCAAGTTAAATTTGACCTACTTCCCGGTGACCGATTGAGCTGAAATTTTGGGTGTAAGCATAGTTTGGATGACAATTCAATATTATGGTACCATCGAGCTGATCTGATGATGGAGACGGAAGGCGGCCATGGGAATTCAGTACTTAACCGACGTAACCCAGTTGAGGTTGGGTTCGTTAGAATCGTCTCAATGAGTAGTTTATGATGTTATACAGAAAAGGGTGTACTGCCATCTGGCCGAAATACTTTTCGCCTAATTTCACTTCCCAACCAACTGATTGCAACATTTTTAGTTGGCAAACCAATGCTTGGCATAATGTTACTTAGCATATTTTTTTTTTTTTTTTTGAACTTGACTGTTGCTATAATAGGACGGACCCCCCAATATAGCGGTCGAACTGCGTGGTTGGAGGGTGGCCTGGGGAAAATCCAGGGGAAGCCTCCGGCACGACCACGCGGGCTTAGCATACTTTTTATTTGATCACAATCATATTTTGCAGATATTCATTTTACCAAGAATCATTTCGGAAAATGGTTAATAGGCAAATGTTTTATTTGAGCTTACTATTTATTGTCAAATAACCTTTGACCAAATTTTAACTTCGCATAATTTATATTTGACAAATAATACTACGTAGTAGTTTTTTAATCAGAATTTATTGACACAACTTTACATTCGGTAAAGGTTTAATGTAGTTTACTACTTTTTGATTTTTTAATGTATAATTTAAGTTATAAGTATACTTAAGTACAAAACCATTATACAGTTTTCCACTACAGGTTGTTTTCAATGATATGTATTTGTTTAGTTAGTACAAGACAAATTCACAGATGTTGGATTGCAACAGAAAAATAACATGGACTCGAATCGATTTAACTATATTTTTAGGTTTGCAGCAATGCACATTAGAAGTTTCACTTCAGAGTATTCAGCTTTATGTTCTAAAATCCGTTGAATCCTGCTGTCTTTGTCTAAATATATCTTCTTCTTTTTTTGTGGCGGAGCACCAGTAAAAATTTGCTCAATATCACCAGAGTTTGACAAACTTTCTTTGATTAACACCTTTATCAAACTATACACACCAGGGTGATGTTTGTCAATAATCGTATTTATTTTATGGTGCCAGGCTTCAGCAGAATTTGAAGTTCTAGGTACTTTCTTCTCATTGACGGTGTGGCAACTCCAATAACTTGGTGCATACTTTGGTTGCGAGTTCCATGAGCCGCTGACGTAGTTTTGTTCAAACCAAAGCGCTATTTTTTTCCAATCCGGATCACCTATATACTGCAAGAGCTTATTGAAATACAGAATAATTTCATATTGAGTGCTAGTAAACATTTCACTTGCTTATTAAATAGCATATCGGATGAGTACTTTTTCACAGAGTTTTGAGCTTGAACTTGCCTAAAACAAAAAGTTTTATGATTAAATTAGCAATTGAAACAGTCAAAACAGGAACGCCAGAGCAAAGTGTTAGGTCAGGTTAAAATTGCGACACCCACAGATACGACCTGTTATTACACGACAGTAGGGAACCTTTAAATAACAGGACAATAGAGCAAGTCGACAAATTTAAATATCTGGGAAGCATAATCACTAATAACTCCAGATGTACACCAGACATTATCGCGAGGATAGCCATGGCGAAGCAGGCTTTCAATGCCAAGAAGAGCCTGCTCAAAGCCAGAATAGCAGGCCATATTCGGAAGAGGCTTATAAAAGTGTACATCTGGAGCATAGCGTTGTATGGAAGCGAAACGTGGACAATGACACAGCGTGACAGAGAACGATTGGAGGCCTTCGAAATGTGGTGCTGGAGGCGAATGGAGAGGATTAGTTGGAAGGATAAGAAGACGAATGAGGAGGTGCTTGAGAGAGTGAAAGAGAAAAGAACGTTGTTGAAGACCATTGAGAACAGGAGAGGCAGGATGTTGGGCCACTTGTTACGACACGATGATTTTATGAAAACCATAGTAGAAGGGAAGATAGAGGGAAAGAGGAAGAGAGGGAGACCAAGAAGATCTTTTATGGACCAAATAAAAGAAAAAGTAAACGGCGCGTCGTATCAAGAGGTCAAAACAATAGCTGAGAACAGAGAGGAATGGAAATTGCTCCACCGACAAGATTTTGAATCTTAAATATAATGAAGGGAACCGGGGACTTAGTGGCAAAACCGACTCGGATCACGGATAGGTTAGAAGATGAAAGCGGGAGCTTTGCTCCCGCTTTCGTCTTCGAGGTTATTTTTTTTATAAAAGAGCGGACAAACTTGTTTGCAAACCGAAATTTTCTGTTTAAAATGACTGACTTTCGAACACAATTATCTCGGTAAATACCGATCTGAGAGAAAAACTTCAAAGAATAAAACATGCTTATCTTGACGCATTTTTTATGATAGGAAAAGAAAATTAAACAAAAATGAAAATTTATAAAAAAATATGAGAAATTTTCTAAGTCCTTCTATTGCGCCCCCTTTGCTTTAGGCGGACCGAAAAGTAGGTTAGGTTAGGTTAGAACTGCGACCCCTACAGACGCGACTTGTTACCAAAAAAGTAGGTTAGGTTATGTTAGAACTGCGAGCTAGCTGTTTTTTCATATTTACCTGAAAAATATTTGTCCAAGATGGAATGAACAGCCTTGGAGTATTACGTTTTCGAAATTGCATTTCAAACTTAAAATTGCGGCTTTTTCAAAATCCAGCACACAATTTTGGGTGTTAAGTCAATATTGTTTTCTTGCCCATAAAGCAATAATAACTCGAACATGACATCATAGGTACGTTTGTCCTTATTTGTGCTCAAAAAGAAACATAAAGGATAAGTCTTTGGATTGTCTTCGAATATGTTACCGTGAATTGTATATAGTTGCGTAAATAATACTGGAGCAACCTTAAACGTACCGTCTAAGATCCAGTAGGTACATTTACTCAAAATTGTCATTAAATTTAATGTGGACATTAGTATAATTCGCTTGTTTTTATCAAATATTTGATCTTTTAAAACGAAATTTTCCGCATTGATTGCCGTGAGTGACTCATTTATCATAAATGATATATCAGTTGGCTCTTTTATAGTTTCCTTTGATCTTCTTTGACGATATATAGTCTGCTTCAGAGCTGATGTAGATGGCAAGCTCTCAACAATACACGGAGAAGTATCAGCTTTGTTGTTTTGTATTATATTACACACCTTCAACTGAGAATTCTTAGCATCATTTTTAAATTATGCATAAAATCATTTGTATATTTTCGACTGGGATCTGGCCCGTGGTTGTGATTTGAATTGCTCTTGAAAACCGTATGAATTCCATCTTCAAACAAGGTAACCATAGTCGCAGAGCAATGATTAACTTTATTTCGGCGCAGCTCACACGTCCAATAATATTTTTCTTTCACTGTACGAGATTTTTCATAAGAATATCCATTTTTGAATAGTTTTATACTTCCTTTTGTGGAAAGAAAACTCTCACATTTCTCCTTTGTCTCGCCATTTGATTCACCCATAACAACAGAGTAGTACACTTTTAATAAGCACAAATCTAAAAGACTTACTATTCACTACGTATCACATGAACTGAATGATTAAAATGGCAATGGAATGTGGTAAACAAAACTGCTACCTTCATAAAATTACATTGAATAGCTCGAGAAACTACCTACGTAGTAAAATATGATGCTAATGTAATTTGTACCATATTAACTACATGGTTAGGGTATGTTAGTAATATGTATCACAATAATATGGAAAAAATATACATGCCAATCAAAACATTCGACATAACAAATAAAGTCTTTTTAAAACATGACCAACTAAATATTTTGCCAACTAACATTTTGCTAAAACAATCATTTGGGACATGTTATTTATACGAACCATTGGTACGCTACCTAAAAGTTTGCCAAATGAAACTATGGGATAAGTTGTTTGGGAAGTCATTAATTGCCACATAATTTTCGGCCACATATTAGTAAACCACAGAAAAGGAATTGTTCCCAATTCTACAGATTTCCATTACAGATTCCCAATTCTACAGATTCTCAATTTTACAGATTCCCAATTCTTCCTATTCCCAATTCTTCAGATTCCCAATTCTACAAATTCCCAATTCTACAGATACCCAATTCTTCACATTCCCAACTCTTCAGATTCCCAATTCTTCAGATTCCCAATTGTACAGATTCCCAATTCTACAGATTTCCAATTGTACTGGTTACGTGCACTTCAGATAATTACCCTAAAATCGGTTCTGGCGCTTCGCCGGCCGACGCTCGCTTCGCTCGCTCGGCTCGCGCGCTGTACGGTCACAGTACAACTAACACTTGCTTCGCTCGTCGTCGTACCTACACAGACCTGCCTTACAATTGGGAATCTGTAGAATTGGAAATAAGCCCAGAAAAGTACAGTCGGCAATAAAAGCTTGTACCAAAAATGAAATTGCCAGAAATTAGTTCAGAGATGTTAAATTACGACTTTTAATATGTCATTTCCCCAACTCAGTGATTATCGTTACTGTCCAGAAACTTCTAGAGGTGGTACCTCAGATCAAAGTGGGCAAGATCGCCCGCTCGGCGCTCTGGCTGCTGGCCGAGTTCGCGGACTCCAAGGAACGCGCAGAGGCTACTCTCGATATGCTGGCGGCCGCCATACCGCTGCCGACCACGGGAGATGAGGACAACAAGGTACCGTGTGTAACAGGACTCCCGAGAAATTATACAAACCAGTGAACATACACAACAGCTGTACCTATATCTCTGCCAATAGTTACATTGATTATTTAATCCAACAGCCTGATATCTCTGACTGTACGGTCCGATGGGTCTACTCCGTCTGGCCGGTGGCCGCCTACGCTGCCTACCGCCCATACGTCAAATAATTTGTATTTACTACCCTCTTCTTTTAATAAATATTTTCAACTCAGTGTCAAATAAGCGGCCGTTCAGGAGTAATGCTAACAAGTGGAATTTAAGGAGGTGGTAAACTAGAGGTGTACACTCGAAAATTATTATTACTCCAAAAGGAAGAAGGCAAAATAATATGCCTAGTGACGAAAATCCCATTCTGATATAGGAGGGATCCAAAATCGACAAAAAATGATGACGTAATATATCGACAATATATATATACTAGTCCATATTAGTATGTTATTCTGTTTGTCAGGAGGACGAGAAGGCGCCAAAGCCGGACAGGTCGGCGCCGCGCCAGCTCGTCACCAGCGACGGCACCTACGCCTCGCAGTCCGCCTTCAACCTGCCCAAGTCAGTATCTCTCTAAACTGCATCAAACTATACACTCAATGGCCAAGTGGCATCATCATCATCATCATCATCATATCAGCCGAAAGACGTCCAATGCTGGACATAGGCCTCCCCCAAAGAGCGCCAAAGTGACCGATCCTGCGCCACCCGCGGACTCCCGCAAACTTTACCAGGTCATCAGTCCACCTTGGCCTACCCACGCCGCGCCTTCCGGTACATGGTCGCCACTTGAGAACCTTTCCGCCCCAACGGCAATTGTTTCTACGTGCTATGTGCCCCGCCGAGTGCCACTTAAGGTTAGCGATTCGGAGGGCTAGATCGGTTACCTTGGTTCTGTTGTGGATATCCTCATTTCTGATGCGATCACGCAGAGAAACTCCCAACATGGCCCGCTCCATTGCCATTTGGGGGACTTTGAGCCTTCTCATGATGCCCATAGTAAGCGACGACTTTTCCGTGCCATATCACATCACTGGCATCACACACGGGTCAAAGACTCTCGTCTTGAGACACTGCGGTATATTCAAGCCAAGAGTATCCAACACGAAACGGATACAATTTACCAAATAAGGTAAGTTGGACATCCGTTTACCCAGTAGAGCTCTGCGTAAGCCGCCACTATCGGTGCCACTATCATCTACTTACTATACGCAAAACAGTATTATGATCTGAGCGAGCAACGGCTTAAATTATGTGTTTCAGAGGTTCGACGAACCGGACCTATTCAGCGCAAGTGTTTACTCAGTGAGACGACTCTTGTCGCGGCAATTTTTCGGCAAAAGTAGGGACATAGTTTAGGCAACTTTATATTAGTCTATTTAGAAATATGGACTTAATTGTGTAGCAGTAACAAGACGCAAAAGCGCTGTGTTTCTGTTTGGCTTTTTTTTTGCTCACTTATTTTTTGTTTAATTATTATTAGGCTATCGGTGAGGATATGTGTTTAGCTTTCTGCCACTACTGTTTTAAGCTACTGTGTAGTACCTATTTAAGCTGATAATCTTCCTAAATAAATAAATAAACACAGGTCGGTGGAAATCTAACTGTCAGCAACTTACTATAACTTGCATAACTTACGATCGCTCGTGGGTTTCGGATACATTGCAAGATTTTTACTTTGATAGTATTACCTAAATTTCCAAGTGTATCCACAAAAGTATCTGTGGAAATCTCTGTAATTTGCACAATAATGTGACAGCCACTTTATGACAAGATTAAATTACTGCTTAATCTGCCAAAGTTGCACACGTCATAAATCCTGCAAGTTTTATTCAATGCAATAAAAATGACCGAAACGTCATATTAAGTGTAGTCAATATTTCCAAGCGAGTCGTGCCAAAAAACTTAGAAACATAAAACCAAGACTAAAGTGGCCGTCAATAGAATTTGCTACTATGTAAACAAACCGCCATATTGAAATTGTCTTTCACAATGGCGGTTTCTTTACATAGTTAGCAAATTTTGTTGACAGCGACTTTACAATGATGACATTTGCTTACTTCGAAACATGAAATTAAGCAAACTTTATCTCTCAGTGCGGATACCACGTCTAATTCTTCCGGCGGTCTCTCCCACGCGCTCTGCTCTGGGGAAAGCTTCACCGCCGCGTGCGCTTGCTCCGCTCTCGCCAAGATCGCCCTGAAGCTAGACGCGAACAGCGCCACCAGGGCTCTGCACCTTACTTCAGCGCTATTGGTGCAGCATAAGAAGAATGGTAAGTCCCTTAGTCATCTGTAGCAAGTATCACAGATACTACGCTCATGTCCTCCGGTGATCTCTCTAAGGCGCTTGGCTCTGGGGAAAACTTCACCGCGGCTGACTTGCTCCGCTCTCGCCAAGATCGCCCTGAAGCTAGACGCGAGCAGCGCCACCAGGGCTCTGCACCTGACTTCAGCGCTATTGGTGCAGCATAAGAAGAATGGTAGGTTCCTTAGTCATCTGTAGCAAGTATCACAGATACTACGCTCATGTCCTCCGGTGATCTCTCTAAGGCGCTCCGCTCTGGGGAAAGCTTCACCGTCGCCTGCTTGCTCCGCTCTCGCCAAGATAGCCCTGAAGTTAGACGCAAGAAGTCCAACCAGGGCTTTGCTCTTGACGTCAGCGCTATTGGTGCATCATAAGAAGAATGGCAGGTTCCTTAGTCAAGTCTGTTTCAAGTATCACAGATACTACGCCCATGTTCTCCGGTGATCTCTCTAAGGCACTTCGCTCTGGGGAAAGCTTCACCGCCGCGTGCGCTTGCTCCGCTCTCGCCAAGATCGCCCTGAAGCTAGACGCGAACAGCGCCACCAGGGCTCTACACCTTACTTCAGCGCTATTGGTGCAGCACAAGAAGAATGGTAAGTCCCTTAGTCATCTGTAGCAAGTATCACAGATACTACGCTCATGTCCTCCGGTGATCTCTCTAAGGCGCTTGGCTCTGGGGAAAACTTCACCGCCGCTGGCTTGCTCCGCTCTCGCCAAGATCGCCCTGAAGCTAGACGCGAACAGCGCCACCAGGGCTCTGCACTTGACTTCAGTGCTGTTGGTGCTGCATTACTCCGCCACGTTTGATGACATGGTGCAGTATATTCACCAGAAGACGGGCTATTCGCTGAGGGTTTTCCAGCTGCATTCGCGCCACTACGTGCACTTCAGCTCGTTTGTGGTGCTCGTGCCGCAGCCGTTGCAGGAGACCATCGCGTGTGCTGACTTTTGGCCGAAAGGTATCGTGTTTCGGCGGTTCCGGGGCAACCTACCGAACTCTACACTGGACTTGACGACGCAACGGAGCCACGCTGTTTCGTCGCCTAAATAATTCGTTTTTATATGTATTGTATTGTATGTTAGGGTTTAAGGTATTTGTTGTTAAGGGCCTTAGATGCCTGAAATAAATGGTTTATTATTATAATTATAAGAAGTCTTACCAGTCCTTAGTGCCACAATGACCGGTCCTGCGCTACCCGCATCCAGCGGACTCCCGGTAGTATGTAAAGGTCGCGGGAGCCCACCTTGTGAGGTCTACCCACGCTGCGCCTTCCGGTACGTGGTCGCCACCCGAGAAACTTTCCGCCCTAACGGCCATCGGTTTTACGTGCAATGTACGCCAACTGCCACTTAAGTTTAGCGGTTCAGAGGGATTTCGGATTATTGAAGTGTATATTGATATTTCTAGCCACATCGACAACGGGTCTGACCGCAGACGACCTGGAGCACGCGGCCCTCTGCCTGCGCGCGGCCGCGGCCCGGCCTAGCGTAGTGCAGGAAGCACTCTCCACGTCGGCCAGGGCTGCTCTCACCGCCTTGCTGCACGAGCGAGCTAGCCAGCTGGACAAGAAGGAGGTAAGACAGGGACAGGAGATACATCGACAACGGGTCTGACCGCAGACGACCTGGAGCACGCGGCCCTCTGCCTGCGCGCGGCCGCGGCCCGGCCTAGCGTAGTGCAGGAAGCACTCTCCACGTCGGCCAGGGCTGCTCTCACCGCCTTGCTGCACGAGCGAGCTAGCCAGCTGGACAAGAAGGAGGTAAGACAGGGACAGGAGATACATCGACAACGGGTCTGACCGCAGACGACCTGGAGCACGCGGCCCTCTGCCTGCGCGCGGCCGCGGCCCGGCCTAGCGTAGTGCAGGAAGCACTCTCCACGTCGGCCAGGGCTGCTCTCACCGCCTTGCTGCACGAGCGAGCTAGCCAGCTGGACAAGAAGGAGGTAAGACAGGGACAGGAGATACATCGACAACGGGTCTGACCGCAGACGACCTGGAGCACGCGGCCCTCTGCCTGCGCGCGGCCGCGGCCCGGCCTAGCGTAGTGCAGGAAGCACTCTCCACGTCGGCCAGGGCTGCTCTCACCGCCTTGCTGCACGAGCGAGCTAGCCAGCTGGACAAGAAGGAGGTAAGACAGGGACAGGAGATACATCGACAACGGGTCTGACCGCAGACGACCTGGAGCACGCGGCCCTCTGCCTGCGCGCGGCCGCGGCCCGGCCTAGCGTAGTGCAGGAAGCACTCTCCACGTCGGCCAGGGCTGCTCTCACCGCCTTGCTGCACGAGCGAGCTAGCCAGCTGGACAAGAAGGAGGTAAGACAGGGACAGGAGATACATCGACAACGGGTCTGACCGCAGACGACCTGGAGCACGCGGCCCTCTGCCTGCGCGCGGCCGCGGCCCGGCCTAGCGTAGTGCAGGAAGCACTCTCCACGTCGGCCAGGGCTGCTCTCACCGCCTTGCTGCACGAGCGAGCTAGCCAGCTGGACAAGAAGGAGGTAAGACAGGGACAGGAGATACATCGACAACGGGTCTGACCGCAGACGACCTGGAGCACGCGGCCCTCTGCCTGCGCGCGGCCGCGGCCCGGCCTAGCGTAGTGCAGGAAGCACTCTCCACGTCGGCCAGGGCTGCTCTCACCGCCTTGCTGCACGAGCGAGCTAGCCAGCTGGACAAGAAGGAGGTAAGACAGGGACAGGAGATACATCGACAACGGGTCTGACCGCAGACGACCTGGAGCACGCGGCCCTCTGCCTGCGCGCGGCCGCGGCCCGGCCTAGCGTAGTGCAGGAAGCACTCTCCACGTCGGCCAGGGCTGCTCTCACCGCCTTGCTGCACGAGCGAGCTAGCCAGCTGGACAAGAAGGAGGTAAGACAGGGACAGGAGATACATCGACAACGGGTCTGACCGCAGACGACCTGGAGCACGCGGCCCTCTGCCTGCGCGCGGCCGCGGCCCGGCCTAGCGTAGTGCAGGAAGCACTCTCCACGTCGGCCAGGGCTGCTCTCACCGCCTTGCTGCACGAGCGAGCTAGCCAGCTGGACAAGAAGGAGGTAAGACAGGGACAGGAGATACATCGACAACGGGTCTGACCGCAGACGACCTGGAGCACGCGGCCCTCTGCCTGCGCGCGGCCGCGGCCCGGCCTAGCGTAGTGCAGGAAGCACTCTCCACGTCGGCCAGGGCTGCTCTCACCGCCTTGCTGCACGAGCGAGCTAGCCAGTTGGACAAGAAGGAGGTAAGACAGGGACAGGAGATACATCGACAACGGGTCTGACCGCAGACGACCTGGAGCACGCGGCCCTCTGCCTGCGCGCGGCCGCGGCCCGGCCTAGCGTAGTGCAGGAAGCACTCTCCACGTCGGCCAGGGCTGCTCTCACCGCCTTGCTGCACGAGCGAGCTAGCCAGCTGGACAAGAAGGAGGTAAGACAGGGACAGGAGATACATCGACAACGGGTCTGACCGCAGACGACCTGGAGCACGCGGCCCTCTGCCTGCGCGCGGCCGCGGCCCGGCCTAGCGTAGTGCAGGAAGCACTCTCCACGTCGGCCAGGGCTGCTCTCACCGCCTTGCTGCACGAGCGAGCTAGCCAGCTGGACAAGAAGGAGGTAAGACAGGGACAGGAGATACATCGACAACGGGTCTGACCGCAGACGACCTGGAGCACGCGGCCCTCTGCCTGCGCGCGGCCGCGGCCCGGCCTAGCGTAGTGCAGGAAGCACTCTCCACGTCGGCCAGGGCTGCTCTCACCGCCTTGCTGCACGAGCGAGCTAGCCAGCTGGACAAGAAGGAGGTAAGACAGGGACAGGAGATACATCGACAACGGGTCTGACCGCAGACGACCTGGAGCACGCGGCCCTCTGCCTGCGCGCGGCCGCGGCCCGGCCTAGCGTAGTGCAGGAAGCACTCTCCACGTCGGCCAGGGCTGCTCTCACCGCCTTGCTGCACGAGCGAGCTAGCCAGCTGGACAAGAAGGAGGTAAGACAGGGACAGGAGATACATCGACAACGGGTCTGACCGCAGACGACCTGGAGCACGCGGCCCTCTGCCTGCGCGCGGCCGCGGCCCGGCCTATCGTAGTGCAGGAAGCACTCTCCACGTCGGCCAGGGCTGCTCTCACCGCCTTGCTGCACGAGCGAGCTAGCCAGCTGGACAAGAAGGAGGTAAGACAGGGACAGGAGATACATCGACAACGGGTCTGACCGCAGACGACCTGGAGCACGCGGCCCTCTGCCTGCGCGCGGCCGCGGCCCGGCCTAGCGTAGTGCAGGAAGCACTCTCCACGTCGGCCAGGGCTGCTCTCACCGCCTTGCTGCACGAGCGAGCTAGCCAGCTGGACAAGAAGGAGGTAAGACAGGGACAGGAGATACATCGACAACGGGTCTGACCGCAGACGACCTGGAGCACGCGGCCCTCTGCCTGCGCGCGGCCGCGGCCCGGCCTAGCGTAGTGCAGGAAGCACTCTCCACGTCGGCCAGGGCTGCTCTCACCGCCTTGCTGCACGAGCGAGCTAGCCAGCTGGACAAGAAGGAGGTAAGACAGGGACAGGAGATACATCGACAACGGGTCTGACCGCAGACGACCTGGAGCACGCGGCCCTCTGCCTGCGCGCGGCCGCGGCCCGGCCTAGCGTAGTGCAGGAAGCACTCTCCACGTCGGCCAGGGCTGCTCTCACCGCCTTGCTGCACGAGCGAGCTAGCCAGCTGGACAAGAAGGAGGTAAGACAGGGACAGGAGATACATCGACAACGGGTCTGACCGCAGACGACCTGGAGCACGCGGCCCTCTGCCTGCGCGCGGCCGCGGCCCGGCCTAGCGTAGTGCAGGAAGCACTCTCCACGTCGGCCAGGGCTGCTCTCACCGCCTTGCTGCACGAGCGAGCTAGCCAGCTGGACAAGAAGGAGGTAAGACAGGGACAGGAGATACATCGACAACGGGTCTGACCGCAGACGACCTGGAGCACGCGGCCCTCTGCCTGCGCGCGGCCGCGGCCCGGCCTAGCGTAGTGCAGGAAGCACTCTCCACGTCGGCCAGGGCTGCTCTCACCGCCTTGCTGCACGAGCGAGCTAGCCAGCTGGACAAGAAGGAGGTAAGACAGGGACAGGAGATACATCGACAACGGGTCTGACCGCAGACGACCTGGAGCACGCGGCCCTCTGCCTGCGCGCGGCCGCGGCCCGGCCTAGCGTAGTGCAGGAAGCACTCTCCACGTCGGCCAGGGCTGCTCTCACCGCCTTGCTGCACGAGCGAGCTAGCCAGCTGGACAAGAAGGAGGTAAGACAGGGACAGGAGATACATCGACAACGGGTCTGACCGCAGACGACCTGGAGCACGCGGCCCTCTGCCTGCGCGCGGCCGCGGCCCGGCCTAGCGTAGTGCAGGAAGCACTCTCCACGTCGGCCAGGGCTGCTCTCACCGCCTTGCTGCACGAGCGAGCTAGCCAGCTGGACAAGAAGGAGGTAAGACAGGGACAGGAGATACATCGACAACGGGTCTGACCGCAGACGACCTGGAGCACGCGGCCCTCTGCCTGCGCGCGGCCGCGGCCCGGCCTAGCGTAGTGCAGGAAGCACTCTCCACGTCGGCCAGGGCTGCTCTCACCGCCTTGCTGCACGAGCGAGCTAGCCAGCTGGACAAGAAGGAGGTAAGACAGGGACAGGAGATACATCGACAACGGGTCTGACCGCAGACGACCTGGAGCACGCGGCCCTCTGCCTGCGCGCGGCCGCGGCCCGGCCTAGCGTAGTGCAGGAAGCACTCTCCACGTCGGCCAGGGCTGCTCTCACCGCCTTGCTGCACGAGCGAGCTAGCCAGCTGGACAAGAAGGAGGTAAGACAGGGACAGGAGATACATCGACAACGGGTCTGACCGCAGACGACCTGGAGCACGCGGCCCTCTGCCTGCGCGCGGCCGCGGCCCGGCCTAGCGTAGTGCAGGAAGCACTCTCCACGTCGGCCAGGGCTGCTCTCACCGCCTTGCTGCACGAGCGAGCTAGCCAGCTGGACAAGAAGGAGGTAAGACAGGGACAGGAGATACATCGACAACGGGTCTGACCGCAGACGACCTGGAGCACGCGGCCCTCTGCCTGCGCGCGGCCGCGGCCCGGCCTAGCGTAGTGCAGGAAGCACTCTCCACGTCGGCCAGGGCTGCTCTCACCGCCTTGCTGCACGAGCGAGCTAGCCAGCTGGACAAGAAGGAGGTAAGACAGGGACAGGAGATACATCGACAACGGGTCTGACCGCAGACGACCTGGAGCACGCGGCCCTCTGCCTGCGCGCGGCCGCGGCCCGGCCTAGCGTAGTGCAGGAAGCACTCTCCACGTCGGCCAGGGCTGCTCTCACCGCCTTGCTGCACGAGCGAGCTAGCCAGCTGGACAAGAAGGAGGTAAGACAGGGACAGGAGATACATCGACAACGGGTCTGACCGCAGACGACCTGGAGCACGCGGCCCTCTGCCTGCGCGCGGCCGCGGCCCGGCCTAGCGTAGTGCAGGAAGCACTCTCCACGTCGGCCAGGGCTGCTCTCACCGCCTTGCTGCACGAGCGAGCTAGCCAGCTGGACAAGAAGGAGGTAAGACAGGGACAGGAGATACATCGACAACGGGTCTGACCGCAGACGACCTGGAGCACGCGGCCCTCTGCCTGCGCGCGGCCGCGGCCCGGCCTAGCGTAGTGCAGGAAGCACTCTCCACGTCGGCCAGGGCTGCTCTCACCGCCTTGCTGCACGAGCGAGCTAGCCAGCTGGACAAGAAGGAGGTAAGACAGGGACAGGAGATACATCGACAACGGGTCTGACCGCAGACGACCTGGAGCACGCGGCCCTCTGCCTGCGCGCGGCCGCGGCCCGGCCTAGCGTAGTGCAGGAAGCACTCTCCACGTCGGCCAGGGCTGCTCTCACCGCCTTGCTGCACGAGCGAGCTAGCCAGCTGGACAAGAAGGAGGTAAGACAGGGACAGGAGATACATCGACAACGGGTCTGACCGCAGACGACCTGGAGCACGCGGCCCTCTGCCTGCGCGCGGCCGCGGCCCGGCCTAGCGTAGTGCAGGAAGCACTCTCCACGTCGGCCAGGGCTGCTCTCACCGCCTTGCTGCACGAGCGAGCTAGCCAGCTGGACAAGAAGGAGGTAAGACAGGGACAGGAGATACATCGACAACGGGTCTGACCGCAGACGACCTGGAGCACGCGGCCCTCTGCCTGCGCGCGGCCGCGGCCCGGCCTAGCGTAGTGCAGGAAGCACTCTCCACGTCGGCCAGGGCTGCTCTCACCGCCTTGCTGCACGAGCGAGCTAGCCAGCTGGACAAGAAGGAGGTAAGACAGGGACAGGAGATACATCGACAACGGGTCTGACCGCAGACGACCTGGAGCACGCGGCCCTCTGCCTGCGCGCGGCCGCGGCCCGGCCTAGCGTAGTGCAGGAAGCACTCTCCACGTCGGCCAGGGCTGCTCTCACCGCCTTGCTGCACGAGCGAGCTAGCCAGCTGGACAAGAAGGAGGTAAGACAGGGACAGGAGATACATCGACAACGGGTCTGACCGCAGACGACCTGGAGCACGCGGCCCTCTGCCTGCGCGCGGCCGCGGCCCGGCCTAGCGTAGTGCAGGAAGCACTCTCCACGTCGGCCAGGGCTGCTCTCACCGCCTTGCTGCACGAGCGAGCTAGCCAGCTGGACAAGAAGGAGGTAAGACAGGGACAGGAGATACATCGACAACGGGTCTGACCGCAGACGACCTGGAGCACGCGGCCCTCTGCCTGCGCGCGGCCGCGGCCCGGCCTAGCGTAGTGCAGGAAGCACTCTCCACGTCGGCCAGGGCTGCTCTCACCGCCTTGCTGCACGAGCGAGCTAGCCAGCTGGACAAGAAGGAGGTAAGACAGGGACAGGAGATACATCGACAACGGGTCTGACCGCAGACGACCTGGAGCACGCGGCCCTCTGCCTGCGCGCGGCCGCGGCCCGGCCTAGCGTAGTGCAGGAAGCACTCTCCACGTCGGCCAGGGCTGCTCTCACCGCCTTGCTGCACGAGCGAGCTAGCCAGCTGGACAAGAAGGAGGTAAGACAGGGACAGGAGATACATCGACAACGGGTCTGACCGCAGACGACCTGGAGCACGCGGCCCTCTGCCTGCGCGCGGCCGCGGCCCGGCCTAGCGTAGTGCAGGAAGCACTCTCCACGTCGGCCAGGGCTGCTCTCACCGCCTTGCTGCACGAGCGAGCTAGCCAGCTGGACAAGAAGGAGGTAAGACAGGGACAGGAGATACATCGACAACGGGTCTGACCGCAGACGACCTGGAGCACGCGGCCCTCTGCCTGCGCGCGGCCGCGGCCCGGCCTAGCGTAGTGCAGGAAGCACTCTCCACGTCGGCCAGGGCTGCTCTCACCGCCTTGCTGCACGAGCGAGCTAGCCAGCTGGACAAGAAGGAGGTAAGACAGGGACAGGAGATACATCGACAACGGTTCTGACCGCAGACGACCTGGAGCACGCGGCCCTCTAATCACAACAATGTATTTGTAAATTGACCAATCGCATTCAATTGTGTTGGGTAGTAAGAAATAGGCTGATATTTTGGGTAGCTGTGATTGGATGCACAGTTGACAATGCTCATACTAGATTTTAGGCACGTATGTGGGTAGATCTTTGTAAGGAGCTCGCTCTCTATGATTATTTCGTTCGCTGGTTTTGCTTTTTTTTGTTAGATGTTGTATATATTTTACCATCACGTCAAAAAGCACGTGCGTGTGTTCGGCTTGGCTCGTGGTAGGATCGAATCCAACGTTAAGTTAAGGGGCTACCCGAGGTTTCCATCGATTATTGACAAGTTTTGAATCGTATCTCCTACTTTTGCACTACAGATAGAAGTATAAATCAAACGGTTATCGGATCTTCAATCTTTTATCTCCATTTTGGTCTACCGGATTTTGAAACAAATGAATACTTCATTTTGTATGATCTTTTTAAACATTGTCTAAAATAACACTTATTTTGTATCTCTATTGACGTGAAAGATCTAACACATACGAAATGTACATATTCGGGTTCGTCTGTGACGTCCCTAAAAACTGGTCTAGGGTTTTCATTTTAAACCAATTAACACAAAAGTTACGGCCAGAAACCGGTTTTTTGGCCTAAAATTGTTCAACTTTGATGCCAAATATCTCGAAAACAATGAACTTTGAAGTAAATATGGGATACTATATTGCTTAAAGCCGTTGTTGTTAACATAATAAGCTACAAAAAACCTGAGAGAACTAAGAGATTCAGATCGAAGGTACGATCCCATACGCCAATTCTGGGAGCCCCTTAAGAGAGTGTTTGAGACAGTCGTGAACATGCCCCCGACGGCGCGCCCTTTGTCGGGGGCTCGCGAGTGTTCACTGCGCGCACTCGACGACTACCACAAGCCCGTTTACGCGGTCCCTTCGGACCAAGGTCGTTCTCTTCGGTCGTGTAGGAGTGTAAAGTAGGCCATCTTCCACAAACGCGCCGCGCGCGGCCTGCATGTGTACGCCATCAGTATCTACGCAGCGCGCACGCACACTCAAACAAAATCTCGACCCGTTTCTCAGTGCGCCAGTAGAGATTTTATTTGAGTGTGCGTGCGGCGACGCGTAGATACTAATGGCGCACATATACAAGCCGCGCGCGGTGCGTTTGTATGAAGTTAACGTGCTTTGCACTCCTCGTACTATTGTCGTGTGGCGCTTGTTGGCGACAGTGTAGCGGGCGTCACTGTGCAATCCCTGATATGTATGTGATGTGTGTGTGTGTGTGTGTGTGTGCAGGCTGCGGAGGCGGTGGCGGCCCAGGTGCCGGTGGAGGCGGGCATCGCGTTCGCGGCGCTGGCGGGCGCGGGCGCGGCCAGCGCGCACCACGACATGTTCGAGCTCTCGCTGTCCAAGGCTGTCGACGGTATACATGCTCACTATCACTACATTACTACAGAGGCCGGGAAGTAAGAGGTTGCCGGCCGAATACAATACAGACGGACTAATCGACGGATAGTTATGAGGCTGGCAACCCCTTTTCACGCCGATGTATGTATAGTGCTTTTCTCAAACATGCAATGAAATAAATTAAAGTTGAATTCTTCGAGTTTTTTTTTATTTAAGTAACAATTTGTAAAGTCGCCGTCAATAGAATTTGCTAACTATGTAAATAAACCGCCATAGTGAAAGACAATTTCAGTAAACATGGCAAATTTAGTACCAATTTTTCTAAGAAATTGATTTTTTGGCTCCTGACTAACGGGACGTAATATCAGAAAGAAATACTTGATTGACCCAAATAATATCTCCTTCGCTTTTATGCTACGAAATAAATTTATTTTCTTCTATACTTAGTATTTACTCTCTTTTTTGCGCGGGTGGTATAAACGAATGAAATCGTCTAATACGAATTCTAATGAAATAATGTATATTTATTTTATTAATTATTTTTCACCAGGTCGCACAGCAGGCGCTCACGAAGAGAAAGGCAAACTTTCAAAGGTGACCCAACTGACCGGGTTCTCCGACCCCGTGTACGCGGAGTGCATCGTGGCCGTCAACCAGTACGACATAGTGCTCGACGTGCTCGTCGTCAACCAGACCGGTGAGTTCTACTAGCAGCCACATACGACACTAACACTAAATGTACTGGCTCGGTGGCCCATGAGGGGGAAGACTAGTTTAAGATGACAACTGACCGGGTTCTCCGACCCCGTGTACGCGGAGTGCATCGTGGCCGTCAACCAATACGACATAGTGCTCGACGTGCTCGTCGTCAACCAGACCGGTGAGTTCTACTAGCAGCCACATACGACACTAACACTAAATGTACTGGCTCGGTGGCCCATGAGGGGGAAGACTAGTTTAAGATGACAACTGACCGGGTTCTCCGACCCCGTGTACGCGGAGTGCATCGTGGCCGTCAACCAGTACGACATAGTGCTCGACGTGCTCGTTGTCAACCAGACCGGTGAGAGCTACTAGCAACCACATACGACACTAACACTAAATGTACTGGCTCGGTGGCCCATGAGGGGGAAGACTAGTTTAAGATGACAACTGACCGGGTTCTCTGACCCCGTGTACGCCGAGTGCATCGTGGCCGTCAACCAATACGACATAGTGCTCGACGTGCTCGTCGTCAACCAGACCGGTGAGTTCTACTAGCAGCCACATACGACACTAACACTAAATGTACTGGCTCGGTGGCCCATGAGGGGGAAGACTAGTTTAAGATGACAACTGACTGGGTTCTCTGACCCCGTGTACGCGGAGTGCATCGTGGCCGTCAACCAATACGACATAGTGCTCGACGTGCTCGTCGTCAACCAGACCGGTGAGTTCTACTAGCAGCCACATACGACACTAACACTAAATGTACTGGCTCGGTGGCCCATGAGGGGGAAGACTAGTTTAAGATGACAACTGACCGGGTTCTCCGACCCCGTGTACGCGGAGTGCATCGTGGCCGTCAACCAGTACGACATAGTGCTCGTTGTCAACCAGACCGGTGAGAGCTACTAGCAACCACATACGACACTAACACTAAATGTACTGGCTCGGTGGCCCATGAGGGGGAAGACTAGTTTAAGATGACAACTGACCGGGTTCTCTGACCCCGTGTACGCCGAGTGCATCGTGGCCGTCAACCAATACGACATAGTGCTCGACGTGCTCGTCGTCAACCAGACCGGTGAGTTCTACTAGCAGCCACATACGACACTAACACTAAATGTACTGGCTCGGTGGCCCATGAGGGGGAAGACTAGTTTAAGATGACAACTGACTGGGTTCTCTGACCCCGTGTACGCGGAGTGCATCGTGGCCGTCAACCAATACGACATAGTGCTCGACGTGCTCGTCGTCAACCAGACCGGTGAGTTCTACTAGCAGCCACATACGACACTAACACTAAATGTACTGGCTCGGTGGCCCATGAGGGGGAAGACTAGTTTAAGATGACAACTGACTGGGTTCTCTGACCCCGTGTACGCGGAGTGCATCGTGGCCGTCAACCATTACGACATTGTGTTCGACGTGCTCGTCGTCAACCAGACCGGTGAGTTCTACTAACAACCACATCACTAATTTACTGGCTCTCATACTGTATCGTCGTTGGCCTTGATGTGGACCACTAGTGGTCCATGAGGGGGAAGACTATTTAGTGAGACAGAGAGCGAAACGGGGGTGTCCTGTTTCCATATTCTATGGCTCTGCAGGTTCCGAGCATTGGATTAAGTATAGCTTACATTACTACCATCGGTGGCCCATGAGGGGGAAAACAAAGAAGAGACAATGGTTGTACAGCTAAATGTAAAAATATGGTTGCATAGGTACATCTTAATAGTAAATGTTTATTAAGCAGAAACTGTCCCTAATGAAATACCAAATTTCGATCATAGTGGAAAATTGAAAAATTACGAACGACGAAAATTACGAATTACGACGTGGCGAATAATTTTTAAATTTTCCACTATGATTGAAATTTGCATACAACTTACTCATAATAACTCTTCAGCGGATTAAGGTTTTGGTACTTGTTTATTTGGCTGTACTTTTAAAATGGTGTGCATTCGCTTCACAAAAAAAGCATTGTAATGATAAGTTGTAATGTGTTCCCAGACGACACGCTGCAGAACTGCACGGTGGAGCTGGCGACGCTGGGCGAGCTGCGGCTGGTGGAGCGGCCGGCGGGCGTGGTGCTGGGCCCGAGGGACTTCGCCACCATCAAGGCGCACGTCAAGGTGGCCTCCACGGAGAACGGCATCATATTCGGGAACATTGGTAAGTGTTCATTCAT
This sequence comes from Epinotia demarniana, assembly GCA_945867215.1. Taxonomy (NCBI): domain Eukaryota; kingdom Metazoa; phylum Arthropoda; class Insecta; order Lepidoptera; family Tortricidae; genus Epinotia; species Epinotia demarniana. The sequence goes on from OX244262.1 coordinate 2,392,876, forward strand.
TCATTTACTAACTACATACAAACTTTCATCCCCCCATTTGATCCCCCTAGGGCTTGTCCATATATTACGACATCGTTTTTTGTCAATTTTGGACCCCTCTCCCCTATCGTCATCCTGTTAATTGCTTGAATGGACCCTCCCCGCCTAATAAAATGGCTGCAGTCATTCAATGGTCAGACCCCTCCCATGTTTCTGTATACATGATAGGGACGGGTGGCATACTTGAAGAGATGCCTATGCTCAGCAGTGTGCGATAATGGGCTGATTATGATATTTGTCGAACAGTGTACGAAGTGACCGGCGCGTCCATGGACCGCGGTGTGGTGGTCCTGAACGACATCCACATCGACATAGTGGACTACATCCAGCCGGCCAGCTGCAGCGACGCGGACTTCCGGCAGATGTGGGCCGAGTTCGAGTGGGAGAACAAGGTGACTGACACTCACAACACAACACAACACAACACAACACAACACAACACACTTAGGGAAGGTTGCAGTGACACGTTAAATATGGCGGCTACAGCTGTCAATCCATAAAAACTTGTCAAACTTTCCATACATTCAGATGTTAACGAACACCGCTTACCATTACAGACAGTTTGGTCTCAGTCATTAGACCTAACTTGACTATATTTTCAGGCAAACTTTTTACGGACTTTTGAACTTGATTTAAAAAAATTACATTGAAAACGTTGTTCCCAGGTGTCTGTGAACACGAACATTACGGACCTGCGCGAGTACTTGCAGCACCTGCTGGCCTCCACCAACATGAAGTGCCTCACGCCGGATAAGGTATATTTTTTTCATCACACTTGCTTGTAAACTGTGTTATTCCATGCCTGTAAACAGAAGGACAATGACCTAAATTGTTCCCACGAAAGTAATAAAGCTTGTGTGTGATCTGATTGGTTTAAGCAAATCTAGTTGGCCGCGCGTCACTAGCATTCTGCTCTGTGATTGGTTGAAACAAATCTAGTTGGCCACGCGCCGCAGGAATACTACTAGGAATACTGTAATGCTCTGTGATTGGCTGAAATACTGAAGCTGCGCGCTCTACTCGAACTGATCTAGAAATGAAGTTGTCAATTACGATAATTTTTGATTGGTGCGGTACAACCGCACATGAAACATAGATTTTTCTGTATTTTGTAGTTATTATTTAATCGCAAATGTAATGAAACACATTGCGTATATAACACGGGAGTAAGAATATCGAGTCGCTTCGGGCTTCTGATAGACAGTATAGATATCAGATAGTACTATTTCTATTTTCCACTTTGATCGAAAGAAAATTTCGTTAGCGGAAACGTAATACACATTTTCTCAAACATGCAATGAAATATTGACGTTGTATTCTTCCTAATGGGCTTCGAAGTCTCACTTTTCGGGCGAAGCGAGACGAGATGTCCGCTAATGACATTTCATACAAAATTGGAGGCTAGTGCTGCAAAATGGTTTTTTTTAAATTTATATTTCACAACTTGTGGCACAGCATCACGGCGTTCGGCCATGAAAATTAGAGTTTGATTTCTTGGAGTTTTATTTATTTATTTCATAGCATGTTTGAGAAAAGCACTATATAAATACAGGTCAATTCACGAGAGCTGGCATGAATGAATTGACCGAAAGTAATGTCACCTGTCACTGTGAGTGCCGTTCTTATACAGGGGCCTCCTAATATTTTGTAAACATGTACCTAATACGTTTTCGTTATTCAAGAAAAAATAATTATATTATTATAATCTGCACCAAGTATCATGTTAATCCTTTTAGTAATTATTATTAAAGTCCTTTGTAAATAAACGTATGTATATTTTTCTGACTTATTTTTAATATCAAGAATCGAATGGTGATGGCTTCTTCGAACTGTAAAAATACAATGAAAAAAGAGCAGAGAGCAAAGAGAATGCTATTCTCTAAAACATAATTATCATAACTATTTGCATCAACCTGTATTTAATAATTACGTGATGCACACATAGACTTTCTATTCATTCGTGCCAGCTTTCGTGAATCGACCTATACCTAGGCGTGAAAAGGGATTGCCAGCGTCATAACTATCCGAGCTCGCTATGCTCGGCCATATCAGTCGGCAAACAAGCTTACGGCCCACCTGACGGTAAGTGATATATGTACCCGGCCGGCAATCCCTTTCTCGGCCTCTGTAGTATTGTACTATTACTGTTTTCGTCACGAGTTATAATCATTGATTCTTTGACCCATAAGCACAGATACAATATGTTGTTCATTTCCCCAATATCCTACATTGTCCCCACGTTTCAGGCCCTGTCAGGCCAGTGCGGGTTCATGGCGGCGAACATGTACGCGCGCTCGATATTCGGCGAGGACGCGCTCGCCAACTTGAGCGTCGAGCAACCGCTCAACCGGCAGGGGCCGGTCGCCGGACACGTCCGGATCCGGGCCAAGAGCCAGGTGAGTTGGCGTGTTACTATTTCAGGGCAAGCGAAGATGTCGGGTGAACGTTTTAATGAATGAAAAAAGAAAATAACACTTCAGAACAACTTAAAAAAAAACTGCTAAAAAAAACCAGTAAAAAAAACTGTAAAATAGGCTTACATTAAATTAAGTCCTGTTGTACCCACCTCTTAAAGTTAGAAAAGAAAAATTATATGAAATAAAATAGAAATGTTTTTTTTAATGTGGTTGTGAAGTAGCGACGCCACAATCTTATTTTACGTCATATTATGACCACGTATACATTCGCCTACTATAGGCTTGTCCATTCAAAATATTCGTCATTTCAAAATAAGGGAGGGGGGGGGGGTCTGGCCATTGGATGACGATAGTCATTTTATTAGGCGAGGAGGATCCATTTCAAGGAATGACAGGATGATGATATTAGGGAGGGGGGGGGGGAAGTAAAAAAAAAAACGACGATGTAATTTATGGACAAGCCCTATTCGTAAAATCAACATTTTCGAGGTGGTGCTTTTGTCAAAAATAAAGAATATGTGTAGGTTTGCAGCTTTTTTCCCCTTATTTTATTACCTCAATTTCTGTTTGTATATTATACATATGCCTAAAACATTGAATACAGATTGGTATAACAAAAGTATGCGTAAGTATTTAATCCCTTTATGTCCTAAAAATTCGACACTAGGTCTCAGCTATCTGTTTGACCTAAAGGGGCCCTTTTTCGGAAAGTTCAACAAAAAAAAGTCGAGGTTTTTTTTTTAATTTTGGTATAATCGGGTTTCTATTCAGAATCGAGTCCACTATCGAACCTGGAAATGTTACATAAAAAATCGGTTTTCCTTTTCGTTACTACCATACATGCTTATTATGAAAACGGTAACGGAATGGAATAAATAATCCTGGGACACTTTTTTTCACCTATAACATTCTAAAGTACTTTCGATCCTCAGTAGAAAAAAACACGATATTAAAAAAAACGCCGATTATACAACTTTTCGTAAAATGGCCCAAATATAGTATAGCGGTAGATAGAGACTCGGCTCCTGTACTATATTGAACGACTTCCTTGTTCCAGGGCATGGCTCTCAGCCTCGGCGACAAGATCAACAACATGCACAAGGTGCCGCCGCAGAAGACGACCCCCTCCATACCCGCTGCCTAGTTCTACTTATATTCCTATTATTATTGAGAAATAAATGTTATTATATATAGTCTACTCGTTCTTTTTTTGAAGTGAAAACTTCTTTAGCGGCGCTGTGCACTTTTGTGATGGGGATTTTTTTTTTACTCGCAACAGGTCACGTGACCTGATCGAAAAACTGTTACAATATCGTTGAGTTTCCACTTCTGCCGGCACTCCCGGAGTGCAACTCGGTCTTTTTTTTGGGACAATCTTCCACAAATCGAGCTAGTCACAAACTGAGCAAAGCTTGTACTATGGGTACTAGACGACTACTTAAACCTGGCAGAACGAGACCTAAGACGATACTTAAATCTGGCAACCATACCATCTTTTCCAAGATCTCACGGTTCTAAATACTGCCTTGCCATACGATAAATAAATAAATAAATACGTAGAACACATCCAAACAACAAATATTCGTGATCATCACACAATTAAATGCCTTTACCGGGATTCGAACCCGGGACCCTCGGCTTCGTAGGCAGGGTCACTAACAACTAGGCTGCGTCGGTCATTTATTTAGAACTAGATTCTGCCCGCGACTAGGTTAACATACGACATAAAAACTCGCACGCTATTAGGCCCCCCGTAGGGGATACTTCCCGGGGTAAAACATATTCTGTATGTTAATCCAGGCTATATGATTTTTTTTTTTTTTTTTCTAATTTGGGCCCCGAAGGGGCCCTTAACTAATTGCCAATGACACACCAGGCTATATGTATACCATAATTCATCTTAATCTGTTAAGCCGTTTTTGCCTGATTGAGTAACAAACATCTAATTTTAACAGGATATCACGAGTCACATTGCTCGTAAAACCGATGGCCGTTGGGCCGGAAAGATTGGGTTAGGGTGGTGAAAAAAATCGATTTAGACCAGTATTTCATACACACTTTCAGGCAACCGCTGTTTCAATCGGCTGCCTTGCGACAAATAAAATGTTTTTCATATTTTTCAGTCCAAGTTGGCTCAATTCAGGTTGCACAGGGCGGTTCCACAACACTTTGGGAGCTCAAATGCCGCGAGCCATCCGGATGCCTCTTGGTCACTGCAAATATGCATCCTTGCTCTGAATAATACAAGACGAGCATATTATATTCAGGTCATTCGTACATTGACCTTCTATTCGTCTGAATGTCGAACCTCCAGCGGCCGTAGCATGGCGGACATTTCAGACAGACTTCGATCAGACATCTGTCATGTTCTGACAAGTATGCGAGTGCGAGAGTGACGGCTGTCTTATCAATAACGTTAAGACGTTAAGAGTCCGCAGTAAGCTCGGCCGAATTTCACCTTCCCGTACAAACGGAGTTTCGTTGTCATTTTAAAACTACGTGTTGGATTGTGACGAAACTTTGCATATACAATGACATGAGGTATATCTATGTCTATAATTAGTTGGTTCTGGAAAACAAACGAAATATTGCAAAAACAAGTTTTGTATGAAAAACTTAATTCGCTGTATTTTTACTACGGTATCTGAAGCTACATAAACTAATTACAGACCTGGATATACCTCATTTCATTGTACATGCAAATTTTCGTTACAATCCAACACGTAGTTTTAAAATGAGAGCGTACCTACGTTTGTATGGAGATTCAATTACTGCGAACTATTCAGTGATAAAACGACAATCATGCTATGTACCTTATTTACTGACGAAATATCTTTGGGATAAAGTTAAAACACAGGTATTATTCCATGGCATAAATAAAAAACAACGAAGCCTTATGAATAAATTAGTTTATTGACACGTCACAGTTGTGCAGACGTTAGTGTAAATGTAAAAAATGTTCTTGTTCCGTAAGGAGTGATGCAACAGTATAAATAATAAAAATAATTTATAATAATAAATTAATGGCGTGGTTACAAGACGGTATGACCGCGCGAGTTGGTTCTCCATTTGTGTGCAGGGCGCGAGCAATCTGGAAATGGAAAAATAGGGGATAATCCATGGACCTACAATACTCAAGACAAGCTGTACGTGCTGCAATGACGGGCGGAAAGGCTCTTGCAGCTAAATTAACGACAACTTAGAAAAGTGGAGAAACCCCCGACGTTTTAATTTCAAAGTTCAATATCTCAAAAACGGCTCAACAGATTTTCATGAATCATTGCTAAGAACACTCGGGATAAACATATCTACGACACAAAAAACAGCATTCAATGGTTTTACAACTTTTCTAATTCAGAAACAGAAAAGAAGAATCAAAAAAATTTTCAGCCCGCACCTACATGACGGGACAATATACCTATGTCTCCAAAATACTCACTTATTCTTCTTCCTCCTCCTCCTCCTCCTCCTCCTCTTCCTCCTCCTCCTCTTCCTCTTCTTCCTCATCCTCCTCTTCAGGCTCGGGCTCGTACACGGGCTCGTCCTCCTCTTCAGGCTCGGCCTTGACGTCCTCCTCGCCCTCGGGGGTGTCGGTATCACCCTTCTTCTTGCCAGGTCGTTCACCGAACCATTTGGGCAGTCGCGCTGTTGGGGAAATTGTATTATTAGCTGGTTAAATGATGACGTCATGTCCAGAGGCGTCTCTAGCCCATGTAGCGCCCGTGTGCAAACATTACTCTAGCGCCCCCTATACTGCAAACCATAATTAGATCCCACAAAAGAAACCTCAAAATTGCCATTAAAAAAAACGATACTGGCTAAGCCCCCTATAGGACCGCTGCGCCCGTGTGCAACGCACACCCTGCACTATAGGTAAAGACGCCTCTGGTCATGTCTGTTCATGTTTGGAAGGACACGTGCCATTATAGTGTTTAGTGAAATTGACATGAGAGGGTCCTCTCTGTTCCCATTTGATTATATGTATCATGTTATTATTTTGACGCTCAGAGGTCTTAAACATCTCTTCGGATACTATCAGAATTAAATATTTTAATTTTGATGCAATATTGAATAGAGACTTTCAACCCTTCACTTATCAAATAAAAAAAATTATCGTGAGTTCAAGCTTCATTTGCGACTTCAAGAGCAAATAAATGTCTACAAAGAAAAATCATAAAGAGGGTGAATAAAGCAGGAATCAAAGTACCTATCTAAATTAGATAATGCCACATAGTAGAATTTTTGAAGAAAAGTCTTCATACAAATTGACTTTGTCTTAATCTTTTCTAAAAATTAAAGATTCAGCCCTGATTTATTAAGTTAATGTAGTTTTAGCTAAACTATAAATACTTAGCATGCGTTCAAGGTCATCGACGACAAATGTATATGATAGAATGGGATAAAAGAAGCTACTAATTATAATTTGTATATCTCATTCAAAATTACATAGTTGCATCGCTTGCCGACATTTAGAGGTCTAGTAAGCTCCGCTATATAAGTGAAGAGTTAGAAAAGAGAAGCTTTACTAAAGCATTATTCGACATATAAATACTCACGTTGATTAATTTCATCATCTCACTAAATAACGAAGTTTAGTAGAAAGCAGTTGCAAATGCAGGGTACACAAAGGTTAGACTAAAAAAGTACAAAAAGAAAAACAATGCAGAACAGGAGAAGGCGTACAGTTCTCGAAGCAAGTTATAACCGTGTCGCTTTAAGCAAATCCTGGCAGCAGCAAAGAAGTACCACTTGGGCTTAGAGCGGCAAGGTAACTTACCCTTTTGCCTGCCTCCGAACTGCTCAGCCCTCTCAGACCACACCTTCTCGAGGAAGTCCTTGTTGAGTTTCTCTAGGTCCTAGGTCATACATAACACACGGGGTAAATACGTGACAGGTGACAACAAGGCTCTAGGGAGATGCACGACTCTTGTGGAAACAAAAACCGAGTTGTCTCAAGTTTGCTCGTAACTAAGGCGTTTGACACTGTTACGACGACATACATTTTAAAATCAGACTTTAAAACAACTCGGCTGTGTTCAAAACACATTCACATTACAAACGGCGTAGGGATTCGACATGTGTCCATGTTTTCGACGCATGCCATGACGACATGCTGGGTAGATCGATAGGGAAACGACGGGTCACACAAGGTGCCATCCTGGGTCCCTTACTTCTAGTCCGATTCATAAACTGTTCCATCCTGTCGTTCCACACCTTATCCATTAACTCAGCCATTGAATTATCATAGCCCTGTATTTAAAGTACAAATTCAATGATGGGTATTGCTTGTGCGGATTTAGGCTTTAGTGTGTGAGTACGAGTTTCGTACTTTGTGGCATATTATAATAAAATAAATAAATAGAATAAGTTGTTTAACGTCACTATTTCAGGTCAAACTTGTATGTTGTCTTTAGAAATACATTTTATGATAATAACGTTCTTTTAAGTAATTCATAAACCATTTTATTTTAAATTTTTGTGTCCAAAATGTACTTACACCCTCGAAGAGCTTCTTTTTGTCGTCATAGGACCGTGTGTCTACGCGTCGCTCGTATTTTGAGGCGACCTGGATCTTGGGCTGTTAAAAATAAATAAACCAGCATTCAATATTGTAATCAGACTCGTATTCTTATGTTCTGTTATGTTTCTGTTTTTTTATTTCGCTATCATTTCATCGGTCATCAACCAAATTGATTGTTTTGTCAAGTATTATGTTTAATAAGACTGTTAATAAATTACACTATCCGTGCAATTTGCCACAACAACTTAGTTGGAATGAAATTACCATATTACTGTCTCATTCCGACTATAGCAAGCTGCTGTTACAAATTTCTGGGTGTATACGTTGATTTCTGTTGGGTGGTCATATTTTTGACGTATTGTTGGTAGTAAAAGGGAGATTGCCTTGTGCTTACCGGGTGCTTGCCTGTAAGTGCCTCGGGGTCGAGACCCTTCTTTAAGGCCTTGTGTCTCAGCTGCTGCTTTTGTCTTTCTTTGAGCTCTTTAAGCTGTTGGAAAAGAACATTTTTATATTATTATTTCGTCTTAATGTAATTTATTACAAGTTTATGGAAGATCATTTAAGTTTCACTTAGGCCTGAATCACACGGGCACGTGCGGCCTGCGGTGGCGCCAGTGTGATTCTAACTTTAAATGGTCAATGGTGGTTGTAAACCATTCTATAACAAAGTCAAAAATTCCTTTAAAAATTCTCTTTGCGAGAACTCGCGTTTCAGCGAGTAAATTGTTGTTTGCTTTCAAGTTATTTTCTGTTTTTTTTTTTATTTTATTTAGGTGGTGACTTATGATCAGTTAACCACGTTCTTTCAAACACCTCCAGTTCTAGGTCCGTAAATATAAAGGATAATATAAGTCAAATTATATTCGAAGAGCAAATTATAATCAAAAACGTTATTATCCGAATATAGATGGTTTTGCACAAATGACTCTTCGGAATTTTTGTGTGTACCCTTCGCGTTCACTTACTGCGTCCAGTTACTAGAACACTAAATAGTATGGTATACCCACGGCTGTCACTCTTCACATTTGACGGCAATGCGAATTATTTGCTGGAAATGTTCCATTATTCGGCGGCATAGGTATTTATCGATTACATCCCCCACATCCCACATCTAACAATAATTAATAATAATGTATTTTGCCTGTGAACATGCAATCAGCACTCTAATTATCACGATCCTACTAAATATGTGTATGTAACAGCTGCATGGAAAATTTGCGGTATTGAAACTATCGCTTGTATATGTCGCAGTGGAATATTATAATCCACTGTTATACATAACTGCTAGCTGTTTTACAAAACAGCGCTGTTTCGTAATACGGCGTGTTGACGATTAGCGGGTTTGTCAAAGGGCTCCGTCAGGTAAGACGACGAGCATGAATGTAGCGGTGATTGCAAAAATATATATACACATATATATATATATATATATATGTGTCGCAGTGGAATAGTATAATCTGCCTAACTGTATTTGAAAAAATAGACTTATCCATGGTAACCCAATACTAAAACAACATAAAGTACCTAGACAAAAAAACGCGACCCTCACGGTTACGCAACTTAGATAACATTCCAACGTTTGAGATCGCAAAAAGTAACAATGAATACGGTCGAAGAATATGGAAATGCACTTTACCGCGTATATTGAATAGATTTCCAAATGAATGAATAAGCTCATTAGAAGGCCGAACATGTAAACAAGCTAGAAATATGATAAAAAACACATGCTTAAAATGAGAGAAGAGATAGTTATGTAATTGTATAAGTAATATAATTAATTATAGACTCCTTAACTCAAAAAATCTTTAGAATTTAATATTAGTAGTTAAGAATTAAATAAAAACAAATAAATAAATTAATATAAGAGGACAATCTTACACAAATCGACCTAGTCCCGTAGTAAGCTCAGTAAGGCTTGTGTTATGGGTACTAGACGACGATATATATAATAGATATAAGTACTTAAATACATAGAAAAAAGAAAAAAAAATGTATGCTTAAAAAAAAAAGGTGAAATAAACTGATAATTTTTTTTTTCGCCGTTTTACATAACAGCTAGGTGTTTCACAAAACAGCGCTGTTTTGTAATACGGTGGATTGACGATCAGGCGAATTGAATACCGCTGAACGCTTCTTTGTTCTAGAGTATTCACACATCTCCATTTCAGTTTCCGTCTCGTATCGACTACGATGTTTGACTACCTATATAAAGACTGGGTACAGTCAGTATTTGGAGCCTTGAGAAATGTTCCCTACAACTTTCCTATAGAGGAACGAATCCCATCCTTCTAATTTTAGTTTACGGTCTCAGGAGGATAAAAGTAATTTATCTGTTTTGTCCAAAGGTTGATAGAGAACGATACTTTTAGTGCGGTAAAGAATAAATAAATAAAGGCGGTACTCACGTCATAGTCCTGCCTCTTCTGCCTCTCTTCCAGATCGTATTTCTCTGTCTCGAGCTTGACGATGCAGTCCCACAGCTCTTGCGCCTTCACCCTCAGTTTCTCGGTGGAGAGGTTGTCGATGCTCAGCGGCTTGATGCGGATGGAAAGGGAGATCCTCTTCTCCTCCTCAAGCTGCTCCTTGGTCTTGTTGCGCTCGAGTTGAGCGTTGGAGAGACCAAACTGTGGAAGAATTTATTGATTAAATTATTTCTGAGTCGGAAAATTCGCCACTGTAAACTGCACTGAGTGTGATAAGGTGGTGTTGAAACTACTGCCATAAAATTATCCTATAATTTTTTTGTCAATACTCGTATATTTATTTTCATCATTTTGTCGGTCGCCACTCTGTTCTTCTCTCTGCCACTGTTTTGAGCTCTGCTGCTATATTGATTTTATTTTATTTATTAATTAGGCTCACACAACAAATTACAGTCATTCAGTAAAATAAGAAGCTTAGTTTCTAGATCTGGACTATAATTTTAAACAGTGTGTGAACAGAAAGATTTATAACTTAAAGACAAACTATTCACTAGATGGAATTACATATAAGTATTGTCATTGTATTTTGTCTGTCATACAGTGACGGACGGGGAAACTAATGAACTGGATATTTAATAAATCAAAATCTTTGTATACACTTTAGAATCAATCCCATTTGCATCCTTAGCTGCTTTGCTATGCTTCGGACCCCAGGGTCTGCTGAAGGTCTAACGATAACGTGTCTTGGGTGAGTATCGATCAGATGTGCAAATCTATGTTTTCACAGCGCAGGGTGCCACTTTTGTCGATAAACTAGGGGCTCATTCTAAGTGTGACTCACGTGCTCGAAACGTTTAGACTTTACTAAGCAGATGTTCACTTTTGTTTTTTACTCATTTAAAATTGATCACGACCCGACCCTCAGTAACCACTCACTTGTGGCAACAACAGTTGCCAATTTCGCGGACCCGAAAACTGATGGTGGCAACGGTGGTTGCCAATCGAAGTATGGCCTCCTTTATAATGAAAATTTGGAAGTAGTTTAGGCTACCTTTTTAAAATCCGAAATCAAGTGAGCGAGTAAGGAAGAAACCGATGCAAGGAGAAAATTGGGCCTTACGTTGTCGCTCTTCTTCTGGATGGTGAAGTTGGGTCCGGTCTTGTTGGAGTCCTTCATCGCCTGGACCATCGCCTGGCGTTTCTTCTCGGCCTCCTCCAGTCGCTGTCTCTTCTCCTCAATGTCGCGCTGTTTCTTCTCCTCAATCTCGCGCACTCGCCTCTCTTCATCCTCCTTCTTCTTCTGGGCGAGACGCTTCTCTTCCTCAGCGCGGGAGACCTGGAAATTGAATTGGGGTTTAGAATTTACATGTTTTAGAACCGTCCTTTGTGATATGCAGCTTTTTGCATTAGGGTTTAGAATTTACTAATTTCAAGAAACATGATATAATTTCAATAATTTTGGTATCTGTCTGCAATATTTTCCGTTTCTACACCCTAAGTCTAGTTGTCGGCTGGTACTAGCTAGATAATATAGTAAGGCTGATTTTCTTTAAGATTGTCATTTCAAGTTTTACTTCATGTGTCGTTTTTCATCATCATTAGATGCTTCTCTTACACGTTAGACATATGAAAATTGATACTAATGGTAATGGTGATAGTCCTATCATCATCATTAGCTCCCCTCTTATAATCGAGGGCTGTCTAAAGAGCAGCAGTTGGTCTGGTGTTAATGATATAGACTGATGCTTAATCATCATTGTACTGGGGAAAGATGATTTAAGCAGCCTCTTTGTTATAGGACAACATGAATGATGATTCATCTTGTTGACACATTCAGTTGTTCAGACGACTGATGATGACATCAGTCATGTTGACGTAGTCAGTTGTTACATCAGTCTTGTCGACACAGTCACTGCTGTCAGTTTTTACATCATTGATGCTGACACAGTCAGTTGTTATATCAGTCATGACGTCATCAGATTCTGGCCCACCTTGCGCTTAGCCTGCTTCTCCTTGAGGCGCTTGAGCTCGTCCTCCTCCTTGGCCCTCTGTTTGCGCCATTCGTTGATGTAGTCTTTCAGCTGTTCGTCCAAGTCTGACCGCTTCTGGTCTTGACGCTGCAAAAATACAAGTACGGTCAAATTAATGTTCAAACGCTGACAGTATTTTCAGTAAAATCTTGTCCTTTGAATACGGAACTGTCCAAAGTATCTATTAACATGCATGGTTAAATGCAAGGTCAACTGTCCAAGTCTGAGCGCTCCTCTTCTTGACAATCAATGTTTTAAATGCAAAAAGTTTTGGGGTTTTGTGTAGGTATTTTCTGGAATTTCTATCTTTAGTCAAAGGGTAAATGATATTTTGCACTCTAAGATATCACAATTAAGTGATGGTCTAAAATTTCTGCGTGATTATATTTAAACAACTTCTTGCCTCACGTATTTACAGCCTATTTATTAGTAGCCTGATTGACTCGTTATTTGGTATTCACACAGTGATTGTGATGATTGGATAAAGGTATTGATATTGAAGTAGAGCATTTGGAAAGTGATAGAAAGTTAGCGTGGGTATTAAACTAACGTACCTTAATGAATTCTACATCTCCGCCAACCTCGCCCCTGCAAACACAAAAACACGTTAATCAACGAAACAATAACGGGATCAGTTAATGTTATGAAAACCGTCGTTATAACGGTGAAGCGCGGACGGACATCATACGAATCCAACATATGTTACGGCGTCTCTATGAGTGCTTCTTTTCGTTAGAGTTTTATTGTCTTCTATAATTAGACTTTCATTATCTAAGCGAATTCTGTACAAAATGTTAAATCTTTAGTTTTCTTCCTTAGCATTAGCACTTTTTACACTAGATTTTAGTGTTATACTTGTGTTTAATCGTCTAATTTGTTTTTTAAATCGTCTGTAGTTGTCGTGTTTGAGTGCAATTAATCACATATAAGACAATAATTACCATGGGGTTGGTTTGGACACATATTGATTATTAAAGTAGTCATGCTTGTCATGCCGTCCGGGCCATGCTAGGGACTATCAGTATCCACTGACCGACTTCGCAGCGCGGGCGCTGCCAACACAATTTCGAAAATAGAACGGCTACCAACAGTTTAAAATAGACCGACACGGTGACGGTGCGCGGTTTACGCCACCCGGTCATCTGGTCGGCGATATAATTGGAATTTGGTGATTCTAAACGAATTACGCCCGCGCCTTTAAAGTTAATGAGAGGATTACGTGTTAGTGACACCATAGAGCGGTGCAACTTACGCGATCGATGGTCTACTCCTAGAAAAAGAAAACAACAATCAGCCGCTACTCATCGAGTCTACTCGTGGCAAAAGGTGGCACATCTTAAATTGTAGGAAGCGGTGAGATGTTAGCTGCTCGCACACTCCTGCGCAAATTGTAGCCATTGTACAATTTTGAACAATAATTTTCCTGACTCAGCTTTTAGTAGAGAAGGTTAATATCGCTGCCAATTCATTCCAATCTTGTTCACGGCTAAAAGCGAAGCGACTTTAAAATAATAGTCTTTCGAAGTACTTACTCTGGCTTGGGAGCGGGCCTGCACATCCACGACAGCAGCGGGGGGGAAAAAAGTACATGAATTAAAATATATCCCAAAGATAACAATATAACATATAACACATATACGACATAAAAGAACCGAAGTAAACCTTACCTACCGTGTTAGTGCGAACGATTACAACAAACCCTGAGTTCAATGAGTGATTAGACATTCACAGTGCGCTGAAAGATCAGTTTACTTACGGCTTATGTTACTACACTGATCTTTCCGATGGGGTCAGAGACCTTGTGCAATGGGAATTAGAAATCTAGTTCAGACAAGCGCATGGTCAGCAGCGGGTCAGTCTGAAAGCAACAGAAGCGGAGACTTAAGCGCTAGAAGCGTTAGAGAAACTTAGCCTAATTTAGCGAAGTTAGTGTGAGTGCCGGATCAACCAAAAGGGCACGCCACTTACTTCCTGCAACAAAAGAGAAAAATAGGGGTAGGTGAGGGCGTGCAAAAGTCCTGTCTCGGGAGCCGTGGAGGGAACGGAAACTCGCTGCCATGCAAGTCCGCTGGGGCTTATGAATTACGTTTCTACTTAGATAGACTTTCTGAAAATGAAGACTCGCCAAGGCATAAGATTCAGGCCCAGAGAAGCTGAAGTGGTTCAAACACAAACCAAAATCTAATCAGAACTAATTTTTATGGAACTATAAGACGGAAGACTGAGTGGAGTTGAACTTACGTCTCGGGAACTTCTTCTACTTCCTCCTCCTCGGAGCCACTGTGGAATAAATTCACGTAAACATAGTGTGAGGGTGACAACGGTATACATGCTTGTTGACATATACATAAAAACATGGTGGACAGTTCTGGGTTCAAAACGTTAGCATATACGAAGGGATTGGATCAATATAAATATACATTTGAATTCAGTTGTAAACAATGAACAAGAACATGTAATAGACACTGGGGCAACATTTATGTGTGTTGTGTAATGAATGTGTAGTGTTTCGTTGTGTGTATACTTACGAATATTCCTCTTCGTCAGACATGGTGGCAGGTTATGGAGTCTGCAAGGCAAAATTATGGTTAAATAGGAACAAATGTGTAATTGTATTGTATTACGTGTATCTTATCAGTCTGATATCTGTTATTACTATTTTCTGTAAGTGTTGTCAGTGTAAATGCTCTATCTCAACAGAATCTCAGTATAATCTTGCAACTAGAAGAACTAGAAGTATAATGCAATTTTTAATCGCAGATATACTATTTACTCGTAACTCTGTATCGCTATGCCAATCATGAAAAACAACAGCAATTCCAATTTATATTGCGTCTTGGCTTCAATGTATATCGATTGATATATTTATTTGTCAATCCTTCGTCAAATCCAATTTTAAGTCACGTTCGATCAGCAATCAAATCATTAAACAGCTCTGCTTTGCCAAAAAAACCAGGAATGCGCGTGGGTGCACGGCGCGAAAACGTTAAAAATCGTGCATATTGTTTATGAAGAAGTTATTTTAGTCGGTATATCTCTCGCCATTAAGCACACCTACTGAGCTGGCAGGCGTTCAACGAAAGTGTAAAATTGGACGATCCTGTTGCCTAGGATTTTGTTTCGGCGGACCTTGATTTTAGTTTAATCCGTTGGTATTCTTTCTATCTAATGCCATTAGGGGTATATCAACTGATTTGTAGCAACATTAGATGTTTAGTCTCGGTTCCAGATTTATTTGGCTTACCTACAAGATTTGCAGTTATATAATTTGCATTTAGCTTTCAAATAATATGCGTTCGTTTGTAACATCTGGTATCTTTATTATTTCGCAAAAAGTGTCGCATCAACTCGCATTGGATTCAGATGTACTATTAAATCTTCGTTAATGTCTCCTTTACTAACTTCATCATTGTTGTTAATTACATTATTATCAGTATCTGCCAGTATCTGTCTATCAATTAAGATTTCAGTTTCAGGTTCATCTTTGTAATCTTCCATAATTGAAGGTCAATTGTCATTAACTAGTAAGTCATAAACTATGTCAAGTCAGATACATGATCTCATATCGGATCTTGTTTTCAATCCGCTGAAAACTATATCTCGTCAAACGATTAAGGAATGTCTGAATGTGGAGCATCGTACGCGGCTGTCAGATGTTTATAAATGGGAGATTATATTTAAATATCAGCTTTGATCTTCGGATTGCGTTTAGTGTTAGGTAAACTTTTGAATCTTATACTTTCAATATTGAAGTAGGTTATCAATTACATATCGGCCTCGTCTATAGATTTTAGTTTGGGATTAGGTCGAATAGTAAAATTTTAATAACACTGATTTCAGTATTGTTTTCGTCTTAGCTATTTTATGTCCTGTGTGTCTGGATACATATTTTAAGTTTTTATCAATTAACATATTAGACGTAGTCTAATTTTTTTTTAAGTATTCCATTCCGATTTCATCGAGCAAAGGAGACTGTAGGTATGTAGGTAATATAAAACATATCTCAATAAAGGATTTTGTTAGGGAGGTATTTTCTGTCGTGCAAAAGATTTTTCCCTTAGGTAATATTGGATAAAATCCTTTTCAAGTTGTAGTCCTATAATGGAACACTTAGGTACGTACCTATAGGTTTCACGTGAACCAGTTGATTTGTATGTCTGTTATTTTTCTGTCATAATAACCGCACGAAATTTAGAGTAAACTTAGTTTGAATGTGTGTGTTTTTCCTCAATTAGTTTTTTTTTCGTTTTAGTGTGTAAAATAAATGTCAAGTCAAATAATTTTTAATAAACTTAGTAATTTCCCCAAAAAAGGGTCGCTAACTTCACTTACTCCGAAAATTACGAGAAAAATGTGTAAACAATTTGAAAAAACGTGTGTGCAAGTGTGTGTCGGCGTGTAACGTAATCCGCGCTATACAAGGCGCGCGTTAAAAATAGATCCTTCCCGGTTTCCACACTTCACACCACACCGAACCGGATCCTTCGAGTCCTGAGACAGTCCTTTGTTTCACAGCACTTTCACTTATTCACTTACGTCGCACGGGTGTAGGGTGGTCTGTCGATCGAACAGCACAGCGACGTTGGAATGTGGAGTCCGCAACGGCCAACGCGGCTCTGCGGCAGCAATGCCCGTGCGCTAGCGGCGAGCGCGTCGCGAGCTATTTTGGGCGTTCAGTTTTGGCTTGGCAGCTCCGATTTCTAATGTTTCTGGCGAAAGGCGGGGCTTCAGTTCCGCAGGGCCTAGGGTGCGGACGCTGTGGGCGACTTCGGACGTTTGCGGGTGCTTCCGATGTCCTACAACACCATACTTCAATGTTTTGCTCATGTAACACACCGATTAGCTCCCTATGAACTGAATCCGGCATATTAGAAATTTCATCTCTTTCCAGTATGTATGTGCGAAGAGAACGAATTGCGACGGCGGTAAATGATACCGACCTTGCTGAACTTGTGAACTGAGGCTGAACTATTCAAACCCTCCAACAACTATTGATTTTCCGGCATGAATAAGATGAAAATATTTAGGAATTTAAACAACCCTAATGTTTGTTCGTGTCCAATTTCATATTCTTGAATTTATTTTCGTACTTAATTTTTAAATGACCACCATTTTTTCAATACAATATTCAACACGTTTATGAAAACAATGCATTTTTAACCGACTTCAAAAAAAAGGAGGAGGTTCTCAATTCGGCTGTATTTTTTTATTATTATTATTATTATTTTAAATGTTTGTTACCTCAGAACTCCGTCATTGATGAGCCGATTCGAAATATTTTTTTTTGTTCGTATGTATCCAGGTGGGTCCCATTTTTTTCAAAATGAATTATAAAAAAATGGATCCCATCATCTAACTGAAGTTAGATGATGGGATCCATGAGGAATTGAGGTGACTCCTCAATTTTATTAGGCACGCGTGTAGTGATTTTGGTATTTTCTGTTATAACTCGTGTATTTACATCGGGAATCATACATTTGGTGGCGAGGAATTGATGATGAAGACCACAGATGACTTATCGAATTCCTCAATTATGTACTTAAAAGTGCAAAAGTACGTCACAGGTTCTGATAAGCGTTGAAATAGGAACTAATGAAGTGCCATTGGTGATGATCTTGGGGAATCGATGGAAGTCCTCAAATATTATCGGCCCACATACAGCGATTCGGTTTTTTTCTATAGTAATCAACGCATTTGCTATCGGAAATCAGTTCATGTGGTAAATTGTAAAAAAAATAGGAAATGTTCTCGTGGCTTGGCGGAGTACTAAATTGAAGTCGGTTAAAACTTTGTTTTTAAAGTAAATTATATTCATTTAAGACATCATGTTTCACAGTAAAGTTTACTGCTTAAGACTACACAATCGATATCTAAATAGAAATAGTTATTCAATGGTATGGTTTTAAGTATTTTTCAAAACGTCCGGGTTCGATTCCTATGCTGAGATAACAGGTTCTAATCGAAGACATGGTTCCTAAGCACAGATCTTCGTATGTCTTATAGATTCAGACTTTCCCATACTGACCGATCAAAATGAGCCACCATGTACTAGTAACTAGCTTCTGCCCGCGACGTGCCGCGACTCCGTCCGCGTGAAACTCGTTTATATCGTCATCATCCTCCTAGCGTTATCCTGGTAATGCCCCTAAAGGAGCCCGGGGTACGCTTTGGCACCCTAATCACAAGATTTGGCATAGGCACTAGTTTTACGAAAGCGATTGCCATCTGACCTTCCAACCCAGAGGGAAAACGAGACCTTATTGGGATAAGACCGGTTTCCTCACGATGTTTTCCTTCACCGAAAAGCTAATAACAGTAAAATATTCCGTAGGTACATAGTTCCGAAGACCTATGCTCTGTACGCTTACCATGAGTTTGACAATGACGGCTTACGCTAACGAGTATCGAGTTTTCTATCTGTGCATCCCGCTCGTACTGTCAAAGTGCAATAGAGATGCACAGATAGAAAACTCGATACTCGTTAGCGTAAGCCGTCATTGTCAAACTCATGGTAAGCGTACTGTTGGTATGTGGAGTTGTGTTCTTGATGGTGGGTAACGTCGCCAGATCTCCCGACGTTGTTGTGATGACAGTGAGGGACTTGCGGTTTAGTCGTAGCTTATATCAACACAATGACTCCTGAAGTCGAACTCGTGATTTCGAACCTCTAAAATCGCAAGCGGCCATAGTCTTTCGCCACCGTCGAAGTATAAAAAAAAAACAACTTAAGAAAACTTTTGCACGGTGCATGGGACGCACTGTATACCTATACTTATTTGTGGCACCTCGTTACAATGTTATAGCAAGTTCGTTGGCTCTTATTTGCGAAGTGAAACCACGTAAGTACCTTCTAATAAACCATAATACTTAGCACTACGATTAGGTGAAGCGCAATTCGGTCGTTATATCTCTTCTCTATCGCACCTGCGGGTCGAGCGACAGACGGGAGATGAACAAACGAATTTGGCATTTTGCGGCGGCCGCTCCGGTGAGTAGTGTTGTTCCTCGTGGTAAGTAAAGTCGCCAGAGCTTCCGAGTAAGTAAGTACCTACTCACTTATATGCGGTATGCTGGCGGTAAGTATGTCCTTTTTAGGGTTCCGTACCAATAATGGTAAAAAAGGAACCCTTATGGTGCGACTCCTTTCAAACAAAACAAAAATAATAGAGATCGGTTCACGTGATAAACAATAATCGCTAAAAGACCAACATACATACTAAAGCCGATTGCCCTTGCACGTTAGTACCAAATGGGGCCGATAGATGGCGCTGACCCCATTCGCGCTGTTAAGATTTTTCTAGAATTAATGGGGTTGGGATTGGGACGCGTATATTTATTTTCAATAGCAGGTCATAAAAGATCGCGATTCAATTGTCTTGGTGTAAAAGTTACTCGTTGTTTGAAATTGAATTATATTGTGTTGGGTTAAAATAAGTAATTTAACAAATATTGGGACATTTACTTTACCTTGAGTTCATTGTTAGTTTGTACCGAACCCTCGGTGCGCGAGTCAGACTCGCACTTGACCGGTTTTTTCTTGCTGGTTTCGCCAAATAGGTATTCCAATAGAATCGGCAGCGAGCTTCAGCACGGCTATCACAAGACGGCGCCCGAGCCTTCTCGATTTTTCTCGCATTATCCGTCTCTCTTTTATTAGAACACTTAGAAAGAGAGGTATATTGCGAGAAAAATCGAGAGAACTCGTGCGCCGATAGCCGTGCTGGAATAACAAACGACCGTAGGCAATTGTCCGCTTACGAGTATAATCAGGCAGGCCGAAAACAACAATCGCCAAACTGTTCCACTCAAACTGTAGGAAAGAAAGCTCCCGATCGCATATTTATCCGCCCTTGCCTCTAATACTTATTTTCTTCTTTGTTTTACCGGCAAGTAGGCGAGTAATCCATACTAATATTATAAATGCGAAAGTATGTTTGTCTATCTGATACCTTAAAATGCTGAACCGATTTAGATGAAAGGTACCTATATGGAGATATAGTTTGAATCCTAGAGAAGGACATCGGTTAGATTTTATCCCGGAAATCATCCCCCGAGGGAGAGTGGTGAGGTGAAAGTCTGTTTCGAGCTACGATATAAACGAGTAGAGCTACGGTAGCCTAGTGGTTCAGGCATGCGGCTGTCAAGCGGCGGTCGTGGGCTCGAATCCCGGCTCGTACCAATGAGTTTTTCGGAACTTATGTACGGATTTTACCGTTAGCTTTTCTGTTATGGCTGTGGTCTTCTGTAAGGTGGAGGTACTTCCCCAGTAGGGCTGCTCTAAATGTGAGTGAGATGACGTTCCGCTGTGTGCTACCTCTAAATTTATTCTGTGGTAAGTTAAGTTTTTAATACTTAGGACAAACACTGAAAGCGTTCGAGCCTTTCTAGCATGTCGACATAAAAGCGATCATGCTGACTTGACTATATCTATTGATTTCTGACGACATTTCCTTCTCGAGTTGGCGCATAATTATACGAACCAAGTGTACGGTCACGGCCTTTAATTGAGCCATTTAGAGCTCATTTTATACTGGACAGTTCATTTTTTTCCCCTGTTAGGCCTGCTGAGCGGCCTACTACAGATATGGTAATGGATACCTCTCTGGGGGCCTTATAGAGGCCGCCCAGGGGGAAAGGACAGTTCAAAGTTTAACTATTAAAAAACCAAAATTAGTTGACACCTAATTGGCTCAACAATTAAAGTCCTTGACTGCACAGGTTTATTTCTCGTCATCGTATTATAGATACATAATCCCATTTTTTTTTTGTTATGTATGTCGTGATTAGTGTGATTACGCTAGGTCGACTGGCACCAAGCCGGTGTGTCTCTTTTGGCTCTCTACGCGACATAATAATCACTGCCAATAAACAATACTTACGCGTTTCATATGAAGCGTGCAATGAACCTTGTATCGTATCAGTGGGAACAAAACAATGACTCCTTTTATGTGTGCTATTATTTCCAATAATTTCGTAGAACATTTCTAAGAACCTTTTTTCTATTTACCTACTGTTTTACCTAACGTCACGTCCCACCGGTACTGACGTCATCTTCGTCGAGTAGTAAATGTTCCAAAGAGATGTTTTTGATTACCTCGGCGACATCGGCGTCGATATAAGAAAGAAGGAGGTACCAGACCCCCTAGCACCCTAATTTTTATGTTGGGCAGGCATAAAGCATTTGTCCCTCTTGCACTCGCATATTTGACAGAATGGGACGAATGCTTATGTCCGACATAAAACTTAGTGTGCTAAGGGGTCAGGTACCAACTATTTGTGAAGTTCATTTCCTATATTTATAGATGATCAGGATCCGATAGACGTACTTTATAGATTAAAATAAAATTGTAGTGAAAACATTTATCTGTTATTTCCAACCGTGAATAACCCACTTTACAATTTTTTGTCTTTCTTTACTTGGAAACGGTAAAAGCGCTTAAACTTGTTTTTTACACAGGTGAAACAAAACGCAAAAGTCAACGTCACATTCAAAAAAGAATCACGCACCGCCAATGTGCGTCTGCGATTGGGCTTGTTTACATCAACAAAAGATCGTGTTTTTTATAAAAATCAATACGTTGTATTAAATCTCAATCATCAAATGTTAAGTGAATTTCAAAATGTATTCGATCAAGAAATCAATGAAGGAAAACTCTTCTACTCCGAAGCGGCGTCGTCTCGGCATGTCGAAAATTTTGCGGTCGCCTGAATTCTGCAATAATCGTGATGTGTTCTCTATGTGTAGTCCGATTAATGTGTTAAAGCAACAACCAGAGCGTTGTGAATCTCCCCCGCTTCCATGCAATCAAATAGAGTATTTGTGTGACTCAGGTAACAACAGTTCATCTTGTACCGAAATACCCTGTTCACCCGGCGGCGTTTTAAACAGTTCTGTGGTACGGGATATTGAGAATTGGGAGTCTTTACCACTTACCAAAGAGAAACGAGTTTCAGTGACGCAGAATTTAGCAGAAATTGAAGATATTTCTGATGACATGTTCTATTCTAGATTAGAACAATCATGTAATGATGACATATTGACATCGCGATGTGAGCAGCATTTTAGAGAGAATATAGAAGAAAGTTTTGCAGCAATCAATAATTCTATTAATCAGAAAGCTGAAGATAAAGTAAAAGAGACAAAAGATAGCTTATTCGAAACAAAAGATTCTTTCTTGCTGGACATAAAAGAAAGTTGTATTGTTAATGAAGATGGAAAGACTAAAAAACATATGTCGGACAATGTCGAAAATTTCTATGGCTTACCAGTTAAAACTAAGAGTTTTTTCAAAACTTACAGGAATATTGAGAAATTCTATGGTATGTTTTATTTATTTATTTATTTATTTAGTTAAGCCTTTGTTAATTCCCTATTGTTACATAATGGTTGTTTGTTTATTTGTATGTTGTTTGTTTTATGGTATGTATGAGACTTTATTTATGACACTTATGTTTATTTGTATTATAAAATGATTTTGAGCTTATGAACTTAAATCAACTTTATATCTATGACATGTGTGAAACACATTGTTACTTACTTGCAGCCTGTGAGTAGTGTGGTTGTATCCATGTCCAATGAATGCAGGTGGAGCTGTGGGATAAAATATAGTCTATGTCTCCATTCTCTATACTAGTGAAAGTATTATTTAAATGTATGAATGGTTATGGCTACGGTATTCCCTGCCTGTCGTAGAAGGCAACTAAAAGGGAACCTCGAGGTAGCAAACGGTTGCAGTTGGGGCCTGCGATCGCCTAAATATACAGTAGGACCCATAGAGGCGTAACGCTAGGGCGGCACTGGTGCGTTCCGTAGGAGATCCCAGAGCCGTCCGAAATGCGTTGAGGAGGACCATCGGGGGGTTTTTAGTCGGTGCGAGTCTGACATAACCTCCGCGCTATCCCCGTGGTGCGGAGGTATCCTTAACGGATTTTCCTCCCACTTAAAAAAAAAAAAGGTAGGTAGTAAGTAGTAAGCTATGCTTTATTCAGAACACAATTCATGTTTATATAAAATCTCATAGTTTGGTGTGTCTATTGGCTAAAACTTTAATCTCTTTATAATAATAAAAAAATCTGGTGCATTATATAAACTTAGCTAGTGATGTTTAGTGTATTTAAGTCAGTGCAATTTAAGTTAATTTTCTTTCAATATCCAAAATAATGTCAAACCAGAAATAAAAGGCATTTTTTCTCTTTATAATATAAGTAAATATAGAAATAGAAGTGCTTTTCATGACCTACCTACAGAATACAATTTCAGTTATACACCCATTCATTTGCAATTCTTCTCCTATTACCAATTCACCAGACTGGCAAGAAGAATGCCTGAACCTGGAGGCTATCAGAAACCGACAGAACCTGATCTACGCGCTGCCCACTAGCGGGGGCAAGACCCTGGTGGCCGAGGTCCTGATGCTGAGAGAAGTGCTGAACAATAAGAAAAATGTGCTCTTCATACTGCCCTTTGTTGCTATTGTACAGGAGAAGGTGAGAAATTGAATTATAATAAATTTATTTCCAAGTCCCTAAACTTCAGTGGCAGTGGGGCATATTGCACGTAGAACTGATGGCCGTTGGGGAGAAAAGGTTCTCGAGCGGCGACCACGTACCGGAAAGCGCGACGTGGGCAGGTACCTCACAAGCTGGACTGATGACCTGGTAAGGTAACTGTATTTGCATGTATGCTTATTGCAAATAAAATAATTTTGATTTGATTTGAAGGGTTGCGGGATCCCGATAGATGCGCGTGGCGCAGGACCGGTCGCTTTGGCACTCTTCGGGGGAGGCCTATGTCCAGCAGTGGACGTCTTTCGGCTGATATGATGATGATGATGATGAAATTATTCTCTACCATGTTAAAATTATGTAAAAAAAAATATCCAGAGACCCCAGTTTTGAAAAGAAGAGACCATATTGACAGTCCTACCTTCTTCCAACCTATACAGATCTGGGCGCTCTCCCCGTTCGCCGTGAACCTCGACTTCCTGGTGGAGGAGTATGCGGCTGGCAAGGGCCACATACCCCCGAAGAAGCGGAGGAACAAGCCCAGCATCTACATTGCCACCATAGAGAAGGGGCTGGCTCTGGTGCGGAGCTTTCTTGAGCTGGGACGACTGCATGAGATCGGTCTCATGGTGGTGAGTGAACTAGGAATCGGACTCCGTGTGTCTAGAATACCGGTCTTAGCATAGCATGGCTTGTCGGAAAACGGTATAGGCTATTTATTTTATTTTATCGAACGAGTGAGCGAAATGAACAAAATTCTATACTTCATCAGCTTGGCCGGGAAATCGTCTGGTGTCAGGTGTCTGTCCCACTGTCCCGCTGTCCCGATGTTCTCCTACATGTCGCATCTCTCAACTGATTCTCGTGAAAATTTGTGAGCACTTTTTCGAAATCCAAAACGACGACAGTTAGTGACGTCACTGACTGCGAGCGTTTTCTCTCTTAAACAAGAAATATTAAAATAGTTGTAGCTTCGTAGTTCTTTGAGATATCTGAATGGGATTTTCGTCACTAGGCATATTTTTTTGCCTTCTTTCTATTGGAGTAATAATAATCGAGTGTACACCCGTATTGTAATGTATAGGTCGACGAGTTGCATCTAATCGGAGAGGCGGGCCGCGGTGCGACGCTAGAAACCCTTCTGTCTACGGTGTTGTTTTCTAACCGTAAGTACGACTAGGTATTCATCATACTCCTAGCGTTATTCCCGGTTCTGCCCTAAAGGAGGCCGGGGTCCGCTTTGACACCTAATTCCAAGATTTGGCATAGTTTTTGACCCCCGATGAAAAAAGAGGGGTGTTATAAGTTTAACGTGTCTGCCTGAGTACCTATCTGTGTATCTGTCTGTGGTATCGTAGCTCCCAAACGGATGAACCGATTTGAATGCGGTTTTTTTCTGACATAGATAATTTTATCCCGAGTGTTCTTAGCCATGTTTCATCAAAATCTGTTCAGCAGTTTTTGAGATATTGGACTTTGAAATGAAAATGTCGGGGGTTTTTCAACTTTTTTAAGTTGTAGTGATTACTGAAGCGACTGCAATCTGAACTTCCAACTCAGAGTGAAAACTAGACCTTATTGGGATAAGACCGGTTTCCTCACGATGTTTTCCTTCATCGAAAAGCTAACGGTAAATATTCTGTAGCTACATAAGATCCGAAAAGTCATTGGTACGAGCCGGGATTCGAACCCACTACTTGACTTACTTGACTTATTTTCCTGTGTCCCCTAGATGGGGCAGAGGGCGTCCACAGTGCGCCGCCATCCCGATCGGTCTTGAGCTTCGCGCTTCAATTCGCTCCAAGTCTTCCCTATGGTCTTCGCCTCTGCGATGATCGTCCGCCGCCAGGTCTGTTTAGGGCGGCCACGTTTACGCTTTCCTTGGGGATTCCAGTCCAGGGCTTGCCTCGGTATGTGATCAGGGTCCCTTCGGAGCGTGTGGCCGATCCAGTTCCACTTGCGGCGTTTGATCTGCTGGTCGATCGGAGTCTCACCGCAGCGTTCCCACAGTTCTATGTTGGAGATTTTCTCGGGCCAGTAAACACCGAGAATACGGCGAAGACAGCGGTTGATGACGACCTGGAGGCGGTGCGAGATGGTCTTTGTAACCTTCCACGTCTCACAACCGTACAGCAACACGGGTTTTACGTTGGACCGGAATATTTTGAGCTTAACTCTCCTAGTCAGTTTCCGCGATTGCCATACAGGGCGGAGCTGTGCGAAGGTTGCTCTGGCCTTGGCGATTCTCGAATCGATGTCCTCTTCGGTCCCTCCAGTTTCCGACACTACACTACCGAGGTAAGTAAATTTGTGGACCCTTTCCACAGCCTCTGTGCCAATGAGCAACGGCAAAGCGCTTGTTGCCCCGCACCTCATTTCCTGGGTCTTCCGGGTGTTGAATTTCAATCCCGTCTCCTTTGCTTCTCGTTGTAGGTCGTCCAGCTTGGCTTGCATGTCGGCGTGTGTGTGGCTCAGCAGGCATAGGTCATCGGCATAATCCAGGTCTTCCAAGACGCTGGATAGTCCCCACTCTATACCGCGGCGCTTATTGCAGATTGTAGAGCTCATGGTGCCATCGAGAACAACAAGGAATAGGAGAGGTGAGAGAAGGCAACCCTGTCGTACACCGGCACGCACCGGTATGTCCTCCGAGACGAGGCCGTCGTGAGTCACTCTACAGGAATACTTCCCGTAGATGGCCTTGATCATGTTGGTTATTTTCTCGGGGACCCCAATTTCACGCAATCGGTTCCAGATGCAACTCCACCTCAGCGTATCGAAGGCTTTTTCGAAGTCGACGAAGGTCAAATACATTCCCCTTTGCCATTCTGATGCCTGCTCGAGAATGATGCGCAAGGTATTAATCTGGTCCGTGCACGATCGGTAGGGTCGGAAACCAGCCTGCTCTTTGCGAAGAAGCGGTTCAACGGCCCTCGATAATCTGTCTAAGATAATCTTGCAGAGCACCTTAGACGGGATCGAGAGCAAAGTGATGCCTCTCCAATTGCCACATTCACTGAGGTCTCCTTTCTTAGGTACGGTGATGAGAAGGCCTTTGTTCCAGTCGTCGGGTAGCTCTTCGGCTGACCAGATGTTCCGCAAGAGGGGTGTCAGCGCGTTCGCGGCGGTAGGCACGTCAGCTCTCAGCATTTCCGCCGTGATGAGGTCGACTCCTGGCGCTTTGCCGTTCTTGAGTGATCGGATGGCTTTCACTACTTCCTCTCCAGTGGGGGGAGATACGTCAATGTCGAGGCTTTGTGCGGGCAGGCTGACAGCAGGTGTCGCCACAATGGGGTCGCTTGGGACTCGGAAGATCTCCTCGAAATGCTCCCACCAGCGTTGAAGCTGCCCCTCCGATGTCACGATTAGTTGGCCTGCTTTGTCTTTTAAAGGCTTCTTCTTTCTCTGGTTCCGGTTTCCGGCTAAGGTCTTAGTCACCTTATACATCTCTCTGAGATTACCGGAGTCAGCAGCACGTTGGGCGCATTCCGCCACACTATCCGACCATACTCGCCTATTTCGAACATTCGAACCCACTAGGCTTGCAGGTATCATCATTATCTAAAACACAATGTTGTGTTGTGTTTTCTTCCAAAAATAAAAAGTAAACATTTTTACTCTTGAACTGCGCAGTTAATTGCGTCTGTTAAATAAATAATTAATTTGTATTTTTTTTTACCGTATCAACAGAGCTATAGTAGTCGTTACTTGATTTAACGAATCGCCATGTTTATCCCTAGGGCGTAATAAGTGGGAATGGTATGTACCTAGTTGAAAATTCATTGAATCGAGCAACGGCTTCGATAGCTTAGTTAGTTAAGAGCGATCAGTCCAGTCATAGTAGAAAGTGTGTAAAGTAGGTTATCTCGACCTAAACAAAATCTCGACCCGTTTCTCAGTGCGCCAGTAGAGATTTTGTTTGAGTGTGCGTGTGGCGACGCATAGATACTAATGGCGCACACATACAAGCCGCGCGCGGTGCGTTTGTATGAAGATAACCTACTTTACACTCTTTCTACTATGGTCCAGTCGACCAACTTTGTGTCTCAACATTGATCTAACATGTATAATTTATCTTAAAACTCGCAGCAGGCATCCAAATAGTAGGCATGAGTGCGACCATAGGCAACCTGCCGGATGTGGCTCGCTTCCTGCGCGCGCACGTGTTCCAGCGTCACTTCCGGCCGGTAGCACTCGACGAGTTCGTCAAGCGAGGCCGCACGCTTTACAGGGTCACAGGGGGCGAGTTGGAACCGGAGAGGGAACTCAGCTTTGATGTGAGAATTTAAAATAATTCTACAATCGCTGGGGCAAAAGCACCGCTAAATACTTACCTCTCTCCCTCTTACACCCTCTCTATCTAACTCTTTATATATATATATATATATATATATATATATATATATATATATATATATATATATATATATATATATCTCTGTCACACACAGCATCTCTCATGTCCTATAATTATATCTCTTTTTGCAAGCTCTTATTTAACTTGCATTGCTTGTATCTATGTATGTAAGTTGTCCGTCAAAATTTGCAATACATTTTTCAGTCATTTGCCGTTATCCGATTGAGTTGAAATTTTCGGTATATGTATTTAGTTTAGATGGCATGCAATATTAAATATATATTTTTGTAAATGATGTGGACAGTTGTTGTTAACTTACAAATATGAATTTTGGGTTAACGCATGTGAAGTTTATTATTATTGTGAATGTTTAGTTTGTAAGTTGTAACTGTTCCTTAAATTAATAAAAAAAAGTAAAAAAAAATGGAGACAGAAGGTGGCCATGGGAATTAAGTATTTCACTGACGTAACCCCGTTGAGTTTGGGCTCGTTAAATCGTCTCAAAAAGTACAGTCCGCAAAAAAAGCTTGTACCAATAATTATTTTTTTGACAGAAACTTCACACACACACTCACTCTCACCATGTACGTCTTGTATCATGATCTCTCTGTTTATGATTCGTTCTCTATTTCGATGCTCCCTCTCCCTCACACGCACACTCACTTGCAACATTTACTCTCCTCCCCTAACGTAATGTAAACCCAAACGGTTCGTAAAACAACGTGGCACTGTGCTACACATAGTTGGCGCAGTCGGTAGGATGGACTTACTAACATTTACACGTCGGTCCAGTATACGTCGGCAGCTACAGCCCTGGACCCAGACTGCGTGGGTGGGCTTGTGTCAGAAGTGGTACCAGGCTCTTCGTGCCTGGTATTCTGTCCCACCAAGCGAAATGCGGAGAACGTCGCCAGTCTACTCTGCAAGTTACAACGCAAGTTAGTTACTGCACTGTAAAAAATACTGTACTATATTAACTTTGGCAAGGGGTCAGAAAGCTATTTATTAGCATATTCATACTAATATTATTATTGCAAAAGTGTGTCGGTCTGTCTGTTACCTTAACGCTTACACGCTAAACCGCTGAACAGATTGAGATGAAATTTAGTATAGTGAAATGGAGTAGTTGAAAGGTTTTATAGAGCCACGACATAATCAAGTTCCACACGGATGGACTCGCGCGCAGAAGGTAGTGCAAACTATATTTGAAATGTGTTCACAATGTCAAAGACAATGTAACTCTTAGTTATTTTAAGGACAAAAATACGAGGAATTTTTTTACTCGTAAAATTATAATAGTTTAAGACTTGACGAATTTACAGTTCTCCCAAGATTTGGTTTAAAAATGGAAACGCCTCTAAATTACATAGAACAAACTTGGTTTTCTCAATAAGTATATGTTCAACTCTCGTGTTGAATATCGGTTTTCGTATCGTAACTTTAAATATAACTTCCGTTTTAGATAGGGCAACACTAGGAGGAACTACTTCCTGTGGCCATTACTACCACAATTTTCTGCTTTTGAAGTCGCACACGCTGCGCCTAATTTATCGTAATTTCATATAAAGATCGCGCTTTCCACATAGAAGTTAAAAAGTTCTAGTTTTAAGAGTGCACGTCACATCAAGAGAGTTTGGGCTGTGTCTTTGAGGTATCTTTAGGCGAAGACCGGTGGTAAGTCAGATCTGCACGCCTGTTTAGTAGCTGAGAGTGCCTTCAGAGAACAGAAAGCCCCTGGGGGGCTCCAGACCTGGACACTTCAGGTATGTGATTGTGCACCCTCTATTCGGTCGCGTTTGACGAATTAAAAATTATTAACGTGCTTCTCGTATTTCCATGAGTTCAGTCTTTTTTACAGTACAATTTGATTAATCGCGTTTGAAAACAGTATATATGTAATGATTGTGACTCAATGTTTATGTGGCAGGGAGATGACACTTCACCGAACAAAGGAGCGAGAAGCATTAGAAGCCGCGTTGAAAAGCGAAGGCGCCGCTCCGGCTTTGGCGAAGAGTGTACGCTACGGAGTAGCCTACCACCACAGCGGGCTGGCTTCGGATGAGAGGAGCTTACTTGAACAGGCCTTCAGGTAAGATCATCACAAGTCAGTCGACTCTTAAATATGTCGTCTACAAATTTCTTTTTTAGTGGTCGTAATTTGTTTTACAGGTCTGGCGTGATCTCAGTGCTGTGTTGCACATCCACGCTGGCAGCGGGAGTGAACCTGCCAGCGCGGCGAGTTATAATCCGCGCGCCGCGTGTGGGCCGCGCGCTGATCTCGCTCGGCGCCTACCGGCAGATGTGCGGCCGCGCGGGCCGCGCCGGACACACGGACTCCGGTCAGTTATAGTCCGCGCGCCGCGTGTGGGCCGCGCGCTGATCTCGCTCGGCGCCTACCGGCAGATGTGCGGCCGCGCGGGCCGCGCCGGACACACGGACTCCGGTCAGTTATAGTCCGCGCGCCGCGTGTGGGCCGCGCGCTGATCTCGCTCGGCGCCTACCGGCAGATGTGCGGCCGCGCGGGCCGCGCCGGACACACGGACTCCGGTCAGTTATAGTCCGCGCGCCGCGTGTGGGCCGCGCGCTGATCTCGCTCGGCGCCTACCGGCAGATGTGCGGCCGCGCGGGCCGCGCCGGACACACGGACTCCGGTCAGTTATAGTCCGCGCGCCGCGTGTGGGCCGCGCGCTGATCTCGCTCGGCGCCTACCGGCAGATGTGCGGCCGCGCGGGCCGCGCCGGACACACGGACTCCGGTCAGTTATAGTCCGCGCGCCGCGTGTGGGCCGCGCGCTGATCTCGCTCGGCGCCTACCGGCAGATGTGCGGCCGCGCGGGCCGCGCCGGACACACGGACTCCGGTCAGTTATAGTCCGCGCGCCGCGTGTGGGCCGCGCGCTGATCTCGCTCGGCGCCTACCGGCAGATGTGCGGCCGCGCGGGCCGCGCCGGACACACGGACTCCGGTCAGTTATAGTCCGCGCGCCGCGTGTGGGCCGCGCGCTGATCTCGCTCGGCGCCTACCGGCAGATGTGCGGCCGCGCGGGCCGCGCCGGACACACGGACTCCGGTCAGTTATAGTCCGCGCGCCGCGTGTGGGCCGCGCGCTGATCTCGCTCGGTGCCTACCGGCAGATGTGCGGCCGCGCGGGCCGCGCCGGACACACGGACTCCGGTCAGTTATAGTCCGCGCGCCGCGTGTGGGCCGCGCGCTGATCTCGCTCGGCGCCTACCGGCAGATGTGCGGCCGCGCGGGCCGCGCCGGACACACGGACTCCGGTCAGTTATAGTCCGCGCGCCGCGTGTGGGCCGCGCGCTGATCTCGCTCGGCGCCTACCGGCAGATGTGCGGCCGCGCGGGCCGCGCCGGACACACGGACTCCGGTCAGTTATAGTCCGCGCGCCGCGTGTGGGCCGCGCGCTGATCTCGCTCGGCGCCTACCGGCAGATGTGCGGCCGCGCGGGCCGCGCCGGACACACGGACTCCGGTCAGTTATAGTCCGCGCGCCGCGTGTGGGCCGCGCGCTGATCTCGCTCGGCGCCTACCGGCAGATGTGCGGCCGCGCGGGCCGCGCCGGACACACGGACTCCGGTCAGTTATAGTCCGCGCGCCGCGTGTGGGCCGCGCGCTGATCTCGCTCGGCGCCTACCGGCAGATGTGCGGCCGCGCGGGCCGCGCCGGACACACGGACTCCGGTCAGTTATAGTCCGCGCGCCGCGTGTGGGCCGCGCGCTGATCTCGCTCGGCGCCTACCGGCAGATGTGCGGCCGCGCGGGCCGCGCCGGACACACGGACTCCGGTCAGTTATAGTCCGCGCGCCGCGTGTGGGCCGCGCGCTGATCTCGCTCGGCGCCTACCGGCAGATGTGCGGCCGCGCGGGCCGCGCCGGACACACGGACTCCGGTCAGTTATAGTCCGCGCGCCGCGTGTGGGCCGCGCGCTGATCTCGCTCGGCGCCTACCGGCAGATGTGCGGCCGCGCGGGCCGCGCCGGACACACGGACTCCGGTCAGTTATAGTCCGCGCGCCGCGTGTGGGCCGCGCGCTGATCTCGCTCGGCGCCTACCGGCAGATGTGCGGCCGCGCGGGCCGCGCCGGACACACGGACTCCGGTCAGTTATAGTCCGCGCGCCGCGTGTGGGCCGCGCGCTGATCTCGCTCGGCGCCTACCGGCAGATGTGCGGCCGCGCGGGCCGCGCCGGACACACGGACTCCGGTCAGTTATAGTCCGCGCGCCGCGTGTGGGCCGCGCGCTGATCTCGCTCGGCGCCTACCGGCAGATGTGCGGCCGCGCGGGCCGCGCCGGACACACGGACTCCGGTCAGTTATAGTCCGCGCGCCGCGTGTGGGCCGCGCGCTGATCTCGCTCGGCGCCTACCGGCAGATGTGCGGCCGCGCGGGCCGCGCCGGACACACGGACTCCGGTCAGTTATAGTCCGCGCGCCGCGTGTGGGCCGCGCGCTGATCTCGCTCGGCGCCTACCGGCAGATGTGCGGCCGCGCGGGCCGCGCCGGACACACGGACTCCGGTCAGTTATAGTCCGCGCGCCGCGTGTGGGCCGCGCGCTGATCTCGCTCGGCGCCTACCGGCAGATGTGCGGCCGCGCGGGCCGCGCCGGACACACGGACTCCGGTCAGTTATAGTCCGCGCGCCGCGTGTGGGCCGCGCGCTGATCTCGCTCGGCGCCTACCGGCAGATGTGCGGCCGCGCGGGCCGCGCCGGACACACGGACTCCGGTCAGTTATAGTCCGCGCGCCGCGTGTGGGCCGCGCGCTGATCTCGCTCGGCGCCTACCGGCAGATGTGCGGCCGCACGGGCCGCGCCGGACACACGGACTCCGGTCAGTTATAGTCCGCGCGCCGCGTGTGGGCCGCGCGCTGATCTCGCTCGGCGCCTACCGGCAGATGTGCGGCCGCGCGGGCCGCGCCGGACACACGGACTCCGGTCAGTTATAGTCCGCGCGCCGCGTGTGGGCCGCGCGCTGATCTCGCTCGGCGCCTACCGGCAGATGTGCGGCCGCGCGGGCCGCGCCGGACACACGGACTCCGGTCAGTTATAGTCCGCGCGCCGCGTGTGGGCCGCGCGCTGATCTCGCTCGGCGCCTACCGGCAGATGTGCGGCCGCACGGGCCGCGCCGGACACACGGACTCCGGTCAGTTATAGTCCGCGCGCCGCGTGTGGGCCGCGCGCTGATCTCGCTCGGCGCCTACCGGCAGATGTGCGGCCGCGCGGGCCGCGCCGGACACACGGACTCCGGTCAGTTATAATCCGCGCGCCGCGTGGGGGCCATGTAGGCCAATAAAAAAAATCGACCCAATTATTCCAAAGTTGACAAGAAATTAATAAGTGAAAACCATTTCATTGTCCCAGGCGAGAGCATAATGATCTGCAGCGACGCCGACTGGCCCGAGCTGCAGTCCGTCCTGCGCAACGGGCTGCCACCAGTGGTCAGCAGTCTGCCGGACGCCTGCACCGGTCTAGTGCTGAGCGGCGTGGCACTACAGCTGGCGGACACGCGGAGCCGGCTGCGCAGCTTGCTGTCCTGTACCTTCATGGCTACCAGGTTAGACCGGGCTGCCACCAGTCGTCAGCAGTCTGCCGGACGCCTGCACCGGTCTAGTGCTGAGCGGCGTGGCACTACAGCTGGCGGACACGCGGAGCCGGCTGCGCAGCTTGCTGTCCTGTACCTTCATGGCTACCAGGTTAGACCGGGCTGCCACCAGTCGTCAGCAGTCTGCCGGACGCCTGCACCGGTCTAGTGCTGAGCGGCGTGGCACTACAGCTGGCGGACACGCGGAGCCGGCTGCGCAGCTTGCTGTCCTGTACCTTCATGGCTACCAGGTTAGACCGGGCTGCCACCAGTCGTCAGCAGTCTGCCGGACGCCTGCACCGGTCTAGTGCTGAGCGGCGTGGCACTACAGCTGGCGGACACGCGGAGCCGGCTGCGCAGCTTGCTGTCCTGTACCTTCATGGCTACCAGGTTAGACCGGGCTGCCACCAGTCGTCAGCAGTCTGCCGGACGCCTGCACTGGTCTAGTGCTGAGCGGCGTGGCACTACAGCTGGCGGACACGCGGAGCCGGCTGCGCAGCTTGCTGTCCTGTACCTTCATGGCTACCAGGTTAGACCGGGCTGCCACCAGTCGTCAGCAGTCTGCCGGACGCCTGCACCGGTCTAGTGCTGAGCGGCGTGGCACTACAGCTGGCGGACACGCGGAGCCGGCTGCGCAGCTTGCTGTCCTGTACCTTCATGGCTACCAGGTTAGACCGGGCTGCCACCAGTCGTCAGCAGTCTGCCGGACGCCTGCACCGGTCTACTGCTGAGCGGCGTGGCACTACAGCTGGCGGACACGCGGAGCCGGCTGCGCAGCTTGCTGTCCTCTACCTTCATGGCTACCAGGTTAGACCGGGCTGCCACCAGTCGTCAGCAGTCTGCCGGACGCCTGCACCGGTCTAGTGCTGAGCGGCGTGGCACTACAGCTGGCGGACACGCGGAGCCGGCTGCGCAGCTTGCTGTCCTGTACCTTCATGGCTACCAGGTTAGACCGGGCTGCCACCAGTCGTCAGCAGTCTGCCGGACGCCTGCACTGGTCTAGTGCTGAGCGGCGTGGCACTACAGCTGGCGGACACGCGGAGCCGGCTGCGCAGCTTGCTGTCCTGTACCTTCATGGCTACCAGGTTAGACCGGGCTGCCACCAGTCGTCAGCAGTCTGCCGGACGCCTGCACCGGTCTAGTTCTGAGCGGCGTGGCACTACAGCTGGCGGACACGCGGAGCCGGCTGCGCAGCTTGCTGTCCTCTACCTTCATGGCTACCAGGTTAGACCGGGCTGCCACCAGTCGTCAGCAGTCTGCCGGACGCCTGCACTGGTCTAGTGCTGAGCGGCGTGGCACTACAGCTGGCGGACACGCGGAGCCGGCTGCGCAGCTTGCTGTCCTGTACCTTCATGGCTACCAGGTTAGACCGGGCTGCCACCAGTCGTCAGCAGTCTGCCGGACGCCTGCACCGGTCTAGTGCTGAGCGGCCTGGCACTACAGCTGGCGGACACGCGGAGCCGGCTGCGCAGCTTGCTGTCCTCTACCTTCATGGCTACCAGGTTAGACCGGGCTGCCACCAGTCGTCAGCAGTCTGCCGGACGCCTGCACTGGTCTAGTGCTGAGCGGCGTGGCACTACAGCTGGCGGACACGCGGAGCCGGCTGCGCAGCTTGCTGTCCTGTACCTTCATGGCTACCAGGTTAGACCGGGCTGCCACCAGTCGTCAGCAGTCTGCCGGACGCCTGCACCGGTCTAGTGCTGAGCGGCGTGGCACTACAGCTGGCGGACACGCGGAGCCGGCTGCGCAGCTTGCTGTCCTGTACCTTCATGGCTACCAGGTTAGACCGGGCTGCCACCAGTCGTCAGCAGTCTGCCGGACGCCTGCACCGGTCTAGTGCTGAGCGGCGTGGCACTACAGCTGGCGGACACGCGGAGCCGGCTGCGCAGCTTGCTGTCCTCTACCTTCATGGCTACCAGGTTAGACCGGGCTGCCACCAGTCGTCAGCACTCTGCCGGACGCCTTTGGCTAAAGGTATAGTTTGGATGACAATTTAATATTGTGGTACCATCTAGCTGATCAGATGATGGATGGGTGGCCATGGGAATTCAGTAGTACTAACGGAACGTAAACCCGTTAAGCTTGGGCTCGTTAGAATCGTCTCATTGAGTAGTTAACGACGGTATACAGAAAAGTACAGTTGGCAATAAAAACTTGTGCCAAAAATGTTTTTTTTTTTGAGTTAATCTTTTCTTGTTACAGTTCAGAAGTAGATGTAAAACAAATATGCGACGACTCAATCCGGTCCCTAATACAAAGCGGCGCGTTGGACGTCGGGGAACACAAGTGTAACGATGAGTCTCACACGGCGGCCGGACACAGGATCGTGTACAGCGACAGCACACTTACTGTCAGCAGGCTGGGCAGAGCGGCCATCAAAGGTACACACACACACACAAACTCACACACACACACACACACACACACACACACACACACACACACACATCGGACGTCGGGGAACACAAGTAACGGGACACCTCTGTTACTAGCTCGACAAAGGTGTCTTTCCCACTTTTTATGGCCCTGCGCGCAGCGAGCGTTTGATAATAGCATAGTTGGCCGTCGTGTTATAAAAAAATACACGTATAGAATAGTTATTTGTTATGCAAGGCTGCAAAGTTGTTGTTTGGCGCAAGTGCTTGTATTGAAAGCCGAGCTAGCGCAGGATTGTAAAATTGAACCATGAGCGAAGCGAATGGTTCAAAAGTACAATCCTGAGCATAGCGAGGCTTTCAAGGCACGAGACGCTAAACAATTTTGCTGCCGTGCGAAACACACAACTTTTCACTTCACCACCGCGAGGAAAATTGTAGGTAAATGTAGGTAATGGAAGTAATTTGGGCCTTATACTTATTTTCAATAAAGGTTTGTTTACATCTCATCAAGATCTAGCATTGTATAATTATTAAATGTATCATATATATTTTTGCATCTTTAAATAAACCCCACGCTTACCTACACAAAAAAGTCAAAGTTATGTTGGGTACTCACGGGTAAACTAAGGCTCAAATTCGCTTATGCTTTTAGCTATGAGCTAATAGTTGTATATCTTCTGCACTAAAATCTATAAATAACCACCATTATTTTGGTTTTACTGTCTGTGGCTTTAGAACAAAACAAAATTAAATGTAGGTTGAGTTTTTTCTTAAAGTAACTATTCAAACGGTGCGTTCCAAATTTGGAAGAAGCGAAATTTTTTGAAATATAAAACTACATTTTAAAATTATTTATTCGTATTTTATCCTTATAAATCGGTCTAAATATTAATATTTCGTATGTACCTACTTAATTAAGAAAGAATAAGTATTATTAATTTTATTTTATCAAAATAATAACAATTAATTATTGGCATAACACCATCAGTTTCTGAACACCTCTCATTCTGTATAGAAAAAAGTTTGATCTCGAGATTGACCGTCACGTTCCAAATTCAAAAACTCTTTCCACGCTAGCGGATAAAATGGACTTTTGGGCGCAGATTTTGAGCGATAAAGCAAGCCTTTTCGAGCCGGTGAGGTGAAAAGATAGTTTGCTTTTAACCATGATTTCATAGTTCATACTAAAGACTCCTTTTAGATAGTATTTTTCACATGATAGTGACTTAACTCTGTTCCTACAGGTTGCATGGACCTCTCAGTAGCCAAACAAATGCAACAAGACCTGGAATCGGCCTCTCGCGGCCTTGTGCTCATGGGCAGTCTCCACCTGCTATATCTGGTCACACCGCACGACGCGGCCGGCGTGAGACCAGACTACCGACACTATTATTCGCTGGTAAGATATTTACAGGACATGGAAGACCTGCTAGATCTGGAAGCAGTCTAAAGTTAAGTACAGATACTGCATAGCATTTGTAAGTCACGGGAGAATTGTTTAATAAATTGTTGTAGCCCTGGAAGACCTGGAGTTAGTATTTCTTGTGCTGCAAGAGCTTCAAGCGTTCTTAGGTTATTTACTGTCATATTGTGTTCTTAAATGGACCTCTCATTGCCAAGCAGACGCTTCAAGACCTGGACTCCGCATCTCGCGGCCTTTTACTCATAGGCAGTCTTTACCTACTATATCTAGTCACACCGCACGACGCTTCTGGAGTCAGACCTGAGTACAGGCACTATTAATCTCTGTTAAGACTTACAGCACCAAACCCTGCAAGACCTGGAAGCAGTCTATGGCAAGGAAATCGTCCCTAAGCTCACCTACATAAGTCGTGGCTGAATTATTTAAGAAATCGCTATTGACCTGGAAGACCTGGAGACAGAATGACGAGTGCTTTTTAGTCTTTCGATAGTAGTTTAGAGTTCTTAAGATCACACAGAGACAGTCAGAGTCATATAGTTAGTAGCAGCCAAGGTAGGCAAACATTTCGGTACACGTCTTTATTACTGTAAGAATAAGTGTGTGTTACGAAATATTTGGCTACTCTGGCTGCTGCTAACTATATGACGCTGGCTGACCAGTGTGTCTTATAGAAAACACTTTGTGAGTTAGTAGATTCTGCAAGACCTGGAATCAGCATTTCGCGGTCTCATATTCAGGGGCAGTCTTCAATGCTGTGCACACACTTTTCCTAGCTGTGAAGATTAGTCATGGTATC
The DNA here is from genome assembly GCA_945867215.1 of Epinotia demarniana. NCBI lineage: Eukaryota > Metazoa > Arthropoda > Insecta > Lepidoptera > Tortricidae > Epinotia > Epinotia demarniana. The sequence continues at coordinate 2,431,350 of OX244262.1, forward strand.
AAGATCTGTAAGCGCTGCTGCAAGAAAATAGGTACCATAACGCATTTGTCAATGACGTTTGTCGACTTTTTGTTCCCGATGGTAGGATTCGGTTTCGCGTTGAGCGGTTGCGACTTTTCGCCGTACAATATCGCGTCGCAACTCCCCCATCTGCCGATCTCTGCGTGCTCTCAACAGGCTCGACACTGTGCCGCTCTCCTGTGATGTGTTTGCGGATGGCTGGCCGGTGGTTGAAAGAGGATGCTTGAATCTGTGTGAATTGATATCCTAGCTTGTGTCATATTGTCACATCGATTGTGTCAATGTGTGTCTTATGTTTTGTGATTAGTATTAGTTATTTAAAAATGTAATGCCTTAGGATAGTTCCTGTAATATTACATGTTTTTTTTCCTTAATAAAAATATCATATTCAGTTTAAAGAGAAGTATATATAAAGACTAAAACTATGACAAATATTAAAAATCAAATTAAAAACTAAAAAGTATTAAAAAAATTGAGCCCTCTTGGCATTGTCCCCAAGATGCTGGCAGCGTTTCCTCGCTGGATAGCAATACTAATGCGCTGGGCGAGAAGCTGCCAGATTTTCGGTCCCCTGTGGACTCAATTAATTTTTTTGAGATGTCCTTAAAAAGTTGGCGCGCACTGGGACCCCACGGGCCAAGAGTCTCGACACCGAATGGAGTAAAAGTATATTGGGTGCCGAGACCCCTATATTTATATTTTTTGAGCTTTTCGGCCGCCTCGGCCGCCGCACTAGGATGATTACTGGTCCCGTGGAGGTGGGAAGGAGCCAAAGAGTCTACACAAGTAGCGTCCCACACAAGTGCCTTACCTAAACTCCACGGGATCAGGGTCATCCCGTCCGGTCTTTTGCCATCGTCCCTGGCTATGCCGGAAGGCTCCAGGACAGACGGCACATTGGCTGTTGCAAGCGACCGGCGGATGATGTCGTTCAGGGCGGCGTGCCTGGAAAAGCGGCCAGCGCTTTTCTGGCAAGAAAGCCCGTGATGTCCCAGTGAGTCAACAGTACTGCCGCATGGACATTTGTGTGGAGTGCATATATCAATCCCGAGCCGTAGACATGTTGAGATCCGAAGCGTTTCAGGCTCCAAGAAAGTGCCAGTGTTTGGCGACGGGTAAGCGTGGAGCCATTCACCGGATTCTCTGGTACCCGACGCCAAAAGTCTAGCCCGCTCCGCATCTGTACTGAGGCTCAGAAGAGAATCACACAAAATTTTACAGCATACGTCGTCCCAGCTCCTTTGGCAACGAGGATGGTCCGGGAAATCCTTTCCCGGGCAAGCGGATGACCAGGCGTTTTTGGCCTCCACCAAGCCAGCAGTCTCATAGTGTGAAGGGGGACACCCTAGGATTTTGCCTATGAGACTAGCTGAACTGTGGATGGAAGATAGGAACGCTGGCAGAGAAACACTTGAAATTTTTCTTATCCCTAGCCCACCATGTCTAATGGGGAGGGATGCCTGGGTCCAAGACTGGTCGCTGAGCTGTATGTTCAAAATGGATTCTAAATTTGATTTTATAAGGTCGTCCAGTGGTGCCAAAATACTTTGAAATTTATAAAATGGGCTGCAGCGAAGTACGTACGTTAATTTGGGTACGAAAAGGCAGAATTTTAGCAATGTTAAAGCGAAATGGGGGCTTATTTCGAGAAGACGGTTGGCATAGATTTGGAATTTGGAAATTGAACTTTGTATATAATCTTGAAAAGAGTCTTCGAAAATGGGAGACCCTAGGAGGGAAAGTGTTTTTGTATCTACAATTTTTATGTTAGGCGTCAGTGTGTTAAATTTTTGTTGAATATCGAATACATTTAATCTGGGATTTTGGACATATAGTTCGCATTTGGTATAATTCAAATCTAAGCCAATATTTTTAAATTTCGACTTGATCGTTGCTAGGTCAGACGCAACGGTACCCACATCGCCTCCTAAGGTTCCATCGTCCAGATACCAGACGTTAAATTTAGATTTGATACTTTTTATAATTGGGTTTATCGCCAAACTAAATATTGCAGGCCCGAGAGGGTCACCCTGCTGACATCCGACTTCAGACGATAGTAAATGTTCCCGGTACAAAAGATTAGTCGGGTCTGCGTATGAAAGCAGTAAATAGTTGTAAATTTCGGGAATGTTTTGTTTTACTTCTGTCAGCAGAGTATCTCTATTGACTGAATTAAAAGCATTTTTCACATCAATTTTAACCAACACTTCGGCCGATGCGTCTGAGAGGTATGTGCGCAAGGAATGTACGGCCGCCTCACACCCGCCTTTGGTGCCAAAGCCTAATTGTACGGGTTCAAAAATGGGTTGTAATTTAGATAAGATATGCCGAACTGCAATTTTGGACGCAAGACGCCGAAGTGTTGTACCAACGGCTATGGGTCTCACACCTCCGTCTTTTTTAGACAGCGCGATGAGGTTTGCACCGAACAAAATGGGGACTATGTCGGAGTTAATATTACCAGAGAACATTTTATTTACCAATTTAGTGATTGAAGTGAGAAGTTTTTTGCCTGCGTCGCCAGCAGAGAGAGATACCAAATCTTTGAGGTGCTGGGGTGTAATACCGTCCAGACCAGCTGCAGATCCATTTTTGAACGAAAAAATCCCTTCGTAAATTTCTTTACTATTAGTTTCCAAGCATACCTGGCTAGCCGTTGGTGGATCGAGAAAATAAGGAGCTGAAGGAGCTGGGGGATGTTTGCTCTGTAGGGCCGAAAGGGTGTCAGGGGTGTCTGGTGACAACACATCGCCCGAAAATAGAAGACGAGCGGCGCCTTTCAAATCCCCGTCGCTGATTTTCGTCTCAATACTGTTGCGAAGGTTGAACGAACGCAATATTTGTCTGTTATCTGTGGAGGGAACAGAAGCCTGGACACAGTTGTTCTTGATTTTTTGAGTAAGAGAAGAGTTTGAATGGTCTTTGTTTATGTGTAGGGTACGATAGGAAAATAGGAGAAGGTTGTGCCAGTCTTCGATGCTATTTTTGTCTATGCATTTATCAATGATATTCGAGAGATGGGCTGCGACTGTGATTCTGGCGCCGCGGGGTATTCTTTTGACTAACAGAGTACTATTTTTAAGGTTGCTGATGAGGAGGTGGAGTGGTAAAGTAGAAATATTAGTGGCCGATGCCGCAGGGGGTGGGATAGGAGTGCTGCTAATTGAAGGAGTACCATTTTGACTATGGCAGTTCCTGTGTGACTTGGTAAAATGTATTTTAAAGCTTTTCGGGCAGAGGCTACACGTGTAATCAGACGATGTATTGCCACCAGGCTGGGACGCAGCCATAATTTAAAGTGTTTTTGGCGTAACAATGAATAAAGTGAAAACCAACCGAAAAGAGTCGTTGGGCCCAAATAATAAGTATATAAAAAGATACTTACAGAGGATAAAACTATACACTACTTATAATAAATAAATAAATATAAGGGGACAATCTTACACAAATCAACCTAGGCCCATAGTAAGCTCAGTAAGGCTTGTGTTATGGGTACTAGACGACGATATATATAATACATATAAATACTTAAATATATAGAAAATATCCATGACTCAGAAACAAATATTCATGCTCATCACACAAATTTTTGCCCTTACCGGGATTCGAACCCAGGACCTCTTGCTTCGTAGGCAGGGTCACTACCAACTAGGCTAAAGCGTTGTAATATTTGTAAGAGGCTTCAATGACTTTGAGACAGACCTGGATCCTTCCGTATTAGTATTATTATTTATTATGTGGTTTCGTTTCGAATTATTATTTGGTTTCAGTACTGCAATTTAGACGAGGAAGCTGTACAGACGGCGAAGATACTCGGCATCACAGAGATGAACGCCATTCGGATGATGACGGGCAAGCCTATAACGGTGCGTCAATTATATACTTTTTCTCAAACATGCAATGCAATATTGGCGTTGTGTTCTTCATAATGGGCTTCGGAGTGTCACGTTTCGGGCGAGAGATCCGTAATGGCATTTCATACAAAATTGGAGGCCTAGGCCGGGAAGATGGTCTCTTTTAATTTCCATTCCACAATTTTGTGGCGAAGCATCACGGCGTTCAGCCACAAAAATTAAAGTAAAAAATAATAAATAAATAAATATAAGGGGACAATCTTACACAAATTGACCTAGTCTCATAGTAAGGCTTGTGTTATAGGTCCTAGAAAACATCCATGAATCAGAAACAAATATTCATGCTCATCACACAAATGTTTGCCCTTACCGGGATTCGAACCCAGGACCTTCAGCTTCGTAGGCAGCGTCACTACCCACTAGGCTAACCGGAAGTCAAAAAAAAAGTTTGATTGTGTTCGCAGAACGTGTCCGAGAAGGTGCTGTGTCGCTTCTACGTCGCGCTGATGTTGCACGATCTGTGGAAACAGGTGCCTTTCCACGTGGTCGCTGACAAGTGAGTGTTTTTTTTACTAGCTTTCGCCCGCGACTTCCTCTGCGTGCACGTAAAATTTCATCCAAATCGGTTGAGCCGTTAAAGCGCTATTGATTAATAACCATCTAAACTTTCGCTTTTATACTAAGACTCCGCTGTCCGTGCGTCCGTCCGTCTGTCCGGCTGTCGCCAGGCTGTGTCTCATGAACCTTGATAGGTAGTTGAAATTTTCACAGATGTATTTCTGTTGCCCTTATAACAACACAAACACATACTAAAAAAAAGGATAAAATAAATATTTAAGGGAGTTCCCATAAAACAAACGTGATTTTTTTGCCGTTTTTACGAACGGTACCTGCGGAACTCTTCGTGCGCGAGTCCGACACGCACTTGGCCGGTTTTTTTTCTCAAAACAAAAATCAGAAGTTCACTAATATGTCGAAAAAAAGACCTGGTTGCACTCCGGGAATGCCGGCAGAAGTGAAAACTTGAATAATTTTAGTTTTGCAAAAAATCCTCCCCCCACCCCCTGCCACCGCCCCCAAGCCTACGGGCCTTACACGTCTTACATAAAAAAAATGGTCTTGACGGACAGACGGACAACAAAGTGATCCTATAACGGTTCCATTTTTTCCTTTTGAGGTACGGAACCCTAAAAACCTATCAACGTATTTCGCAAATCCGCATTTTTATTAAAAAATTTGTATTCCGGCAATTGCCAACACTTCATCCTACGCTCCTACACCTGTCGCGAATTTAACAAATTTTCCCCATCCCAATAAGTGCACAGCGCCGCTAATAGTATTTTTCACAATCGTGTTATAATAGAGAGCTTTTTAGTCGAGTACCGTGTTTAGGCCACGAAGCTTGCTGAGTGGCCTAAGTAAGGTACGAGATTAAAAAGCTTGATTATGACACTATTGTGAACAATACTTTTTCTACGAGTCAACTGAACTAATTAAACAAACTTGGTATCTATTGAAAACGAAGTGCAACCAACGACTTTTTCATTTTTCTGCGTTGATGTCTATTTACCTTTTGACTTTCTCATGACGGCGTCCTATTGGTCAAATACATTATAGTTCAGTAAAGGCGCCACGTGATTGGTCAATTTCATTACAGTTCTCTCAACAGTTATGAAATGTTGAGTTGGTAGCTCCATAGTAAAAAGTATGTGATTTAAGTTTGGTGTACGAAGTCTTATTTCAAACATTAAGGTCGACGAGTATAAAAAGAAGTTTTCACTTCAAAAATATCTCATTCTTTTAATGTCTCTTTGAATGAACAAGCGAGTTTGTATGTGTGTGTGTTAGATACAGCGTGTCGCGCGGCACGGTGCAGGGTGTGATGACGTCAGCAGCCGCGGCCGCCTCCAGCGCCGCGCGCTTCTGCGACGAGCTGGAACAGCTGTGGCCGTTCAGGTCAGTACTGAATCAATCAATCAATCAATCATAATTTATTCATTAGAATATATGGTAGATAATGTGTTTATGGTACATAAGGGTATAATATACAGGGTGTCCCAAGAAGTAGTGATATACTGAAGCTGGGCGGTAGATGACCTAGTGGGCTATCTGAATCACCCCCATGTATGTTCCGCGATTTTTCGTATTTTCGGAGTTATGACTTTTTTTAATTTTTCACCTATCGCCGAGTACACAAGCCCTAGACACACAAATGTCATCCCGCTCGAATGTGGAGCAGCCCGACTGGGGAAGTACCTCCGCCTTGCAGAAGACCACAGCCATAATAACACTACTACTTGCTCTGTAGTAGTGTTGTGTTCCTGGAGGTGAGCAAGGTCGCCAGAGCTCGCGAGGATGCGTTGTGTTGAGAGCGAGGGCGTTTGTTCCTTCAGCTATCAACACGGTGAATCCTCAAACATATCCAAGGGTCGGCAACGCCCATGTTACTCCTTTGGAGTTTCATGCGTTTATAGGCTGCGGTGTCCGCATATTATCGGGCCTTACGCTTGTTTGCCACCGTCATTGTACATAAAGAAAAAATTGTGTGTATTTGTGTTTTTTTTTTACAGAGCGTTGTTTAGCGAGCTGGCGCCTCGCCTCGCGCACTGCGCCGCGCCCGAACTCAGCCAGCTGATGGAACTGCCAGCTGTCAAAAAGGTAATCCGCACTGTAACATTTTTGCAATGCCAAGTGATGTGACATACAGGTCGATTCACGAGAGCTGGCATGAATGAATTGACCGAAAGTAATGTCACTTGTCACTGTGAGTGGCAGCGTGAGTGCCGTTCTTATACAGGGGCCTCCTGATATTTTGTGAACATGTACCTAATACGTTTTCGTTATTCAAGAAAAAAATAATTATCCATGCTTAATATTATAAAATGGGAAAGTGTACACATGTGTGTTTGTTTGTCTTTTACGGCAAAACGGAGCGACGAATTGACGTGATTTTTTAAGTGGAGATAGTTGAAGGGATGGAGAGTGACATAGGATAGCTTTTATCCCCGAAATCATCCCCTAAGGGAATGAAATGGGGGGGGGGTGAAAGTTTGTATGGATCTGCGATATAAACGAGTTCCACGCGGACGGAGTCGCGGGCAGAAGCTAGTATTATTATAATCTGCACCAAGTATCATGTTAATCCTTTTAGTAATTATTATTAAAGTCCTTTGTAAATAAAACGTACTTATATATATTTTTCTGACTAATTTTTAGTGTCATGAATCGAAAGGTGATGGCTTGTTCGAATTGTAAAAAGTCTAAAAAAAACAGCATTCTCTAAAACACATTAATTATCATAATCACTTTTTGCATCAACCTGTATTTTATAATTATGTGATGCACACATAGACATTATCATTCACTCGTTCAATTCATTCGTGCCAGCTTTCGTGAATCGACCTGTACTTCCAGTGATACATCATCCTCCTAGCGTTATTCCCGGTTGCGCCCCTAAAGGAGCCCGGGGTCCGCTTTGACGCCTAATCCCAAGATTTGGCATAGGCACTAGTTTTACGGAAGCGACTGCCATCTGATCTTCCAACCCAAAGGGAAAATTAGAACTTATTGGGATTAGACCGGTTTCCTCACGATGTTTTCCTTCACCGAAAAGCTAACTGTAGATATTCCGTACATAAGTTCCGAAAAACTCATTGGTACGAGCCGGGATACACTTCTAGTGATACATTTGTGTTAAATTAGGGGTTTATAATGCATTGGTGTCGCCAGCTGGTGGCGAGAGCCATTATGAATACGGTATTTGACAAATGTCAAATCGGCTTCTTGTTATGAAACGTCAAAAACGCTCCGTTAGTATGGAATTTGTGGGGATTACTTGCTTCTTATCACAATCAAACAATGTTGTTATTTTTTATGAATTAAAAATACTTATAATATGATATAATATACGGCAATCTTAAATGAGATATTGATAATTTCCGAGTATTTTCGTAATTTTTATGTTACTAATGAAAAAAACAATTATTTTCACTGTTGTCAAATACCTACTAAATAAATAAATATAAGGGGACAAACTTACACAAATCGACCTAGTCCCATAGTAAGCTCAGTAATGCTTGTGTTATGGGTACTAGACGAATAAAATATCCAAAACTCAGAAACAAATAGTCATGCTCATCACACAAATTTTTGCCCTTACCGGAATTCGAACCCAGGACCTCTTGCTTCGTAGGCAGGGTCACTACCAACTAGGCTAAAGCGGTCGTCAAAACACCTATTTAATTGGTGATTTTTGTCAGCTATTAACTACCCAACCTTTCGCCATAATCTGACCGTGCTGATTGGTGGCGCAATTAGTATGCCTATATACTCTGCTGAAAAAAAAACAGTGCCGCCAACGTGACAAAATGCGTACTGATAGTGATAACCACCATTTGCACTGCAATGGAATATCCTGTCATTTCCGATAAACATTTTTGACAGGCGCGAGCTCTCCAACTGATGCGGGCCGGTTACAAGCGGGTGGAAGACCTGGCGAAGGCTTCGGTCGATGACCTCGCGGCCTCCGTGGCTCACCTGTCCCGCTCTGCCGCTACACATCTCGTCAGCGCCGCTAGGGTACCACAATCATGATCACCATTCATCATCATACCAGCCGAAATATGTCCCAACCAAATAGTACCAAAGCAGGGTCGATAGACCCCCGACAAGGTGAACTGATGATGGTGGGATGATCATTGATCACCATTACCTACACCTAATCATCAACAGCCACATCATCATCGTATCAGCAGAAATATGTCCACTGCTGGACATAGGCCTGCCCCAAACAGTACTAAAGCAGGGTCTGCAGACCCCCGACAAGGTGGACTGATGATCTGGTAACTAAATGCGGGTGGGATGATCAGTGATCACCATTACATTACCTACACCTAATCATCATCATATCAGCCAAAAGACGTCCACTACATAGGCCTCCCCCAAAGAGTGCCAAAGTGCCCATCAGCAGCCTACTTAGAACTAGACAAAGCATCTTTCCCTGACATCTCAGCCTCTGTCGCCCTCTCAGAAATCGATTTTGAATGAAAATGGGACCAGAAACGAATAATTACAAAATGGCGGCCACTTTTTTATTCTGACCTCAGAATCTTGAACCTCTCGGTGGTCGATTTTCGATGAAATCGATCGTCAAAATTATAATTCATTAACCCATTCATGGCCACGAACCACGAAGCGTACACAACACGCCGGGCCACCATACAAACCGTTTTCAGCTAAAACTTGTGACTCAGCTTATGGGTCTCGGGGCCTGGCGCGAACGTCAAAGAAATTGCCGCTTATGAATCCGGTCCGTTGGACAATATTATGCAACATTTTTACTAACCAACTGTTTACTGTTCATATTAAAATATATATATTTACTAATTTGTTGATATTTGTAAGAAACTAAGAATGAACATTTTAAAGCCTGATCAGAAATAGATGATCATTGTCAAGAGGCGCTGTTATTTTCATATAATTATAGGGTTCAGAAAAAATCTTTTCTTGTAAATGTTTCTCACACACTGTTGTGATAATACAATATACCATTTAGTTGGTGACAGTTTAAGCCGCCCTGTTTTTATAATGAAACAAAAAAAATTGGCATGGTAATAAGTTTGGTCCTTAGAAATGTTGCTTGCTACCATCCAAACAGTAATCCATTGTAAAAAGGTACAATTTGCAACGAGTTTCGTCATGAAATAAGCTTTAAAACCAAGTTATAAAGTTTCTTTTTGCGTGCTATGGAGATATGTGTAGTTTTTACAATTAGCGCCAGGCCACGGTGACCCATACCTTGAGTCATGTCAATAACTTCAGGCATACATATATTTTTGATATTTTTGAAATGTAGATTTATCCATTTGCTTGGGACACGTATGTATCTCGAATTTCAGAATATTTACTATATTACACTTCCAGTAAACCAAACTTGAATATTCTAGACCCTGTTTCACTAAAAAAAAACATGTTTACAATTATGTTTTTCAACATGCCTTATAAAGATGGTTGTTCGCTCAAATTATACTTATATCATTTCGTCATATTACGTTTTGTTTATGTTTAAATCAGAATTTATTCACGACTCACATTTGAGTCACGGGCCCTGCGCGACTGTTTTAACATGACCCATACGCTGAGTCACGGGCCCTGAATGGGTTAACCTTGCTTTATATAGTGAATACTGGTTCTCTGACATAAATCCGAGCGTTTAAGGTGTTCACAAACATCTCAGACATTGTTCAGATATTTTTGAACACCCTAAAGAGTACAGATGTATGTGACGCTGACTACTGTCGTGACCTAGCTATAAACCATCGTATGCATGGTCAAATTATGAAAAATATTGATATTTAAGCATTGTTAATATTAAATTACAGATGATGTTGATTGAGAAAGTGGAAAACCTGCGAGCAGAGGCGGAAGACGTGATGGAAGACTTGAAGGTGAAATAGTAACAATTAGTTCCTTTGACACGCAACCAAGAACCCGCCTGGTAGGCACCGGTAATGTTTGCTCAGCCCGCTAGGCGGGCAGTAGTGTAAACCTACACGCCTAGCGAGTTCTGTCGGTTTCTGGTGTATTGTTCCATTTTTAGTCGGTTTCGAACGTGTTAATCACCCTAAATATAGGTACATTTTTAATAGGAAGGTCGGTTCATTCGACATCAGCAACCAATCGGTAAAAACGCTCTGTTAGTTTGAATAAAATAGTACCAAGTGACTGTTCTATGGTAAATCAGCGTCAATTTTGATCTTTACGTATTACAAAAAACCCAAGTAGGTAATTTGGGTAGTAACAATGTTTTCCTAGTACCTACTTTCTTGATTTGTTGTCAACTACCGTACTATATGCTCCAAAGATAGTATTTAACACATATCCTAGTGAATAATTTTCTTGGTGTGTTTTGATACTTATAGGGAAACATATCCTACATCAAATATAGGAACAATATATACCTTGTTAGCCGTAGTTTTACATTATGGAATATACCTAACTAATAGTGCTTCGGAGAAGCTTTCAGTAACATGTATTAACGTTGTGAAAATGAATATATTTTGTTTTTATGTTAGGTGGAGAAGAGATCCCAATTTATAATTAATAAAAAAAAATGTACTTGTCTGATTTCCCTTTATCTTATTCAGTCTATATATATACTAGTGAGTTATTCATAGAACTAAGTGAAAACGTGCAAAGACTGATAAAAAATGAGTTTATTTTGGATCATAAAAAATAATATATTTTGTAATATAGTAAACTGCAATTATATGAAATCGTGAGTTGGTATGTTTGTGTTACTAATTGGATTGAGAAAAATAAAAATCTGAATCTATATTCGTCTTTAATTGATTAAAAAAACTAGCCCTCTGAGGATTTAAATATTATTTATGTGATTACGCCATAAATGTCTATATCTGTACCAAATTTCAGCTTTCTATGTCAAACAGGGCACATTGCACGTAGAACCTATGGCCGTTGGGGTGGAAAGGTCCTCGAGTGGCGACCGCGTACTGGAAGGCACAACGTGGGTAGGCTCCTCACAAGGTCCAGGCGCAGGACCGGTCATTGTGGCACTCTTTGGGTGAGGCATATGTCCAGCAGTGGACGTCTTTCGGCTGATATTATGAGAATGATGATGATGTCAAACAGTCTTCGTGGTCGGTCTTCATCAGCTTGAAGCGTACGCTTTTACTCAGGAATTAGGCAAGCGAAAGCATGGCGGACAACTCCTTAGGTACAAGAATGTTTAACACATTCACTGCGAACAATTTCGCAACGCTACGCTCGTACCCGATGCTGAAGTTTTCGTGCTAGGTAGTGGAAAGTGACAGCAGTGAAAGCAATTGCGGAACTGGTTCTCTGTAATGGGAGAAGCAAGTCAACCGCCACGAAGATCTTTAGTAAAAATTGTTTATTACCCCCAAAATTTCCCCCTTCATTGGGGTTTACGCCTTTTTGATTTTATGTGATTACGCCATAAATTCCTATATCTCTACCAAATTTCGGCTTCCCATGTCAAACAGTCTTCGAGAAAACTGGGCGCAACTGAAAAGAGAATTGAGATCAGTTGACTAGTACGTCTAGCACAACTTGCTGTTCAGGCGCTTCGCGCGCGACTGAGAATCTCGTGTCTAACTCGCACCGAGCAAATATATATTTTGTATATTGATATGTATGTTAGTCTGTAAGGTATTTGTAAATATGGGCCTTGTTGCCTGACTCAAATAAATAAATAAATAAAATAAAAATAAATAAATTAGAAAGAGGCGGGTCGATATTTCTCGACTCGCATCGTAGTGCGGGGTCAGTTGGGCTAGCCCCGCACGACAAATAAAACTAGCAACTCAACGTATTAATTTATTCTACCTCCTCTTATACAAGCACGGCTTCAAGGTCAGCGCCACATGCCTCGCCTTCTTCGAAGCCTCCTGCAGCTTCTTGAACTCGAGGAAGTAGAACACCTGCTGGCTCTGGTCGGTCTTCACCAGCTTGAAGCCGAGCCGCTCGACGCCGCGCGTGAACTCTTCGAGTTTCTCGAAGCGGGACTCCACTTCAGCGATCAGGAGGTGGCCGCTGGATAAGAACACGTGTTCAAAAGCTTTATAAACCTCGTAAGGCCCAAGCTAATTTTAGGACTTGTGCAATAACGACCCAGTGTCCTAAAATTAGGTCATAAATACAGAGCCCCTAAATCAGGGGTTCTTAAACTTTTGTTAGACGTGGACCCCTTTCAGAATTTCAAGAATTACCGCGGACCCCTGTTGAAGAAAATGTTGAAAAAATATCTCATGTTTCATGTGTGCACCTACGTACCTGCCTACGTTAAGAGTGAACGAAGTGGCCGAGGACCCCTAGCAATCACGTCACGGACCCCCTAGGGGTCCATGGACCACACTTTAAGAAACCCTGCCCTAAATAGAGTTCAAATTTTATTACAAAAAGTCCAATGAGTTGGGCCTAAGGCCAGGCCTTAAGCCTGTCATTTTTTGTCCCAAAACTAGGCCGATGGGCTTTGCGAGGTTAACTTTACCAACCCCTATTTCACTAACTTGACTGTCACCTGACAACGACAATTTTTTGTACATTGCTGGATCCACAAGTAACCTGGCGACCACCTTAACTTCTAGAATAAGTAGTATATGACGAATTGGCAGTGTCAGGTGACAATTGTCAAGTTGGTGAAATAATTTTTGCAATAAAAATTTCAGGCACTTGCCTTTATCCGATAGAGCGGAAATTTTGGGTATTTGTACAGTTTGGATGACAATTCAATATTATGGTACCATCGAGCTAATCTGCCGATGACGACAGAAGGTGGCCATGGAAATTCTGTATTTAACCGACGTAACCCCATTGAATTTGGGCTCGTTAGAATACTCTCAATTAATAGTTGATGATGGTATATTGAAAAGTACAGTTGGCAATAAAAGCTTGTACCAAAAATAAAATTTTCGCCAGAAACTTATTTAGAGATCCGTGGCCCCCCATCTTAAATACATCGAGGTAGTGCTGCAACTCTAAGAGAAAATGCTGTCTAAAAACGTTTTTTTGCTTGCGTTTCTTTAACCTTTTCACCGCCAGATGGTAAAGCAACTTGCCGTGCCACCTCACGCCACAAGGGTAAAAAAATAATGGATAAAGAAATAATGCCAACATGAAATTGGGCCATTTCAGAGTAGGTTTTCATAAATAAAAAAAAAAAAAAAAAAAATGACGGCAAATGCCGTCTTTGGCGTCGGTGTCACGAATCGTCGATGACGTGATTTCACGTGTTTGGCGGTGAAAAGGTTAAAGCCTTTGATCTTACTGTTTCGGATAGAGTATATCAAACGATCCACACAGTAAGGGCTCTTCATGTACGAGTAGTTAAACGATTCTCAGTGAAGCAGGGAACAGCGGAATGTCCTCTCGATTATACTTGGAGCAGCACAACCGGGGAAGACTATGTCTATAATAGTAGTATTAGTCCGTAAACCCACTCCCAATACACCTATGTCTCATGACAACACGATAAAATGAATGGCAGCAGGTCGAGACACTTGAGCTGAGCAAGAATCAGAAGATTATCGCATTTATGGAACCTAAACGTCAAAAATACTAAGTAATTTAGAGTAGACAACTGTCACTTACCCAGTCTTAAGCACTCTATTCCCTTCAGCCAGATACTCAGCCAGCTGGGTCCCCATCAACGCCAAGCAGTACACCACCACGTCCACCGACTGGCTCAGCAGCGGCGTGTGCGCCATGTCGCAGACCTCCACTCCTGGCGCTGAAGCCACCAGGTCGAAGGAGCGGACCGTTTGCGGGATCCGGCGGGCGAGGGTCGCTGACCCGCAACCCATGTCCGCTATGATGTGGGTTTTGGGCCTGCAAATATAAGTTACAACGATGCAGAAAGCATTTCTGGAAAACATTTGAACCAATCATAAGGCAGCGCGTTTGCGCGGATAAAATCTTCAACGCCCATTGGCTAAAATTTTGCGCGCGACGCCGGCGGCTCCGGCGCCCGCCATTTTGTCTGGCGCCATGAGCGGGAAAGCACGAGTTGACATGTCATTGCATTCTGTACCTTACGTATAGTGCAACAAGGTCTTTATACATTCGATTTCATTCGGTACTTGTCAGCACTCGTCGGCGTGGATGAAGATTGCCGATGTAACTTATATTTGTGGTACTACTGTATGTGATAATTGGAGGACACTGGCCGGAAACCTAAATAAAAACGAAATAGGTACAGTTTGAGCTCTTCAATAGCATTTGGCTTAAAGTGAAATCTTTAATTTCAATTCAATTCAATATTTATTTTAGGGTTTTTGGGCGCATATGTGTTAATTACAAGAAAATAACTTAAATGAAGTGTAGATGTGTATTCAAATAAAATATTATCTAAGAATAACGTGTCATCGTAGCCATAGATCCTAAGGCTGGATTTAATTGTTTAAAGATTTTGGATCGCCTATACGAGTACGAATGTGTAATGGGGCTTCTATCGGATTCATTCACAGCATCAACTATTTAATTACGTAAATAATTAATGAATCACATATTCTTCAATAGATGGTCAATTAAGGTTATTGTGTACAAAACTTCATCATCATCAGTCGTTCCCTCAATGCTGAGGATCGTGACATCATGTCCTCGTTGACCAGACTTCTCCAAAGGCTCCTATCACCCGCTTTATGTATGGCCTCGTGCAGGTGTAGTTGCAAGAGTGCAGTGATTTGTGTGCTCCATCTAGCGGATGATCTGCCTCGAGGCCTCTGGCCCTCAACTTTACCCGTCATAATAATCCTCTCCAGGCTATCTGAAGAACGTTGTGAGGGGTGTCCAAAGTATGTGAGAATACGGTCTTGACATATTGTGGATAGTTGACAATGTATGTCCAAACGAGAATGGTCCAAAACTTATGACAGCTATTAATATTCCCGCTCCGTTCATAACATGTGCCTATACCAAACAAAATACAGTATTTTCATAGTTCACAAATATTTGACTCACATTTTCATGATCCTTTTGACAATGACGTCCAGGGGGTTGACGGGCCACTTCTTGATCTGCTGCTGGTAGCCCTGGTGGTAGGTGTCAAACGCCGCTGGGTCGGACTGGAAGAGCTGCTTAGCCTCCGTCCCGGATGAGGTGTACAACTTCTCATTGAGGTACCTGAATTGTGCAGCTGGAATGTTCAACTAGGTTAAACATGTGTCGTGATAAGTACTTGAAGGGATTAAAGGCGGGATGGAATGGCAGAGGATTAAAAATGATTACCAAAGGATATTCAAACTATCAAGTATAGGATATAATTCAAATGTTTTAAATTTATCCTATGGCATGGGCATTCATCAAAAGGTATTTTTTGACACGGCAGGTCATTACAAAAGGGCCAAATACAATTTTGAAATATAGATAGATATTAAATAAATAGATATAAATATTTGGAAACAATCTTACACAAATCAACCTCCTTCAATGCTTAATAGCTTGTACTATGAGTACTAGACGATGATATATACATACTTATATAGATATATAAATACTTAAATATATAGAAAACATCCATGACTCAGCAACAAATATGCTCATCACACAATTAAATGCCCTTACTGGGATTTGTAGGCAGGGTGACTACCAACTAGGCTACAGAGGTTGTCTTTCATTTTATGAATAGCAGAATCAATCAGTAAACATCCTTATGCATTGACTCCTTCAAATACTACATTGGGTTGGGCAAGCACTAAGTATTTTCATTAAATATTTTCCATTTTATTGACTTCAATTAAAAATTTCTACGCATAAACTTTTCTTACCTTGTAATTTAGACAGCATTCTTTCTCTAAGCGAATTTGAGTTACCACTCACATTTATAGAATTCCTATTACCGTTTGTCTCCAGTAACTTCCTTATTTGTTCCTTTTTCCGGTCAAACTTCACTTTGGGTTTCTCCACCGGTTTTTCTTCAAACAGTATTTCTTCTTGATCTTCATCTTTAAAAGCATCATTAAGCTTCTTTTTCTTAGCATCAATAATAAGTTCGTCAGCTTTATCTGTGTCAACATTATGAAGTTCGATATTACTGATTACGGGATCTTTGTTGTGTTTCCGTTTTTTAGGTTTATTGGTTTCAGTTCCATTTGCGTTTGGAGCACTGAGTGCTCTTTGATATTTATTTTTTTGTTTCTGAGACTTATTAGGTTTAAGTTTCTTAAGATTCTCACATTTCTTGTTTATACTATTGTTTGGAGTGTGTTGTGGTTTATTCTCCTCAGGTCCCGCTTTATTAGGATTCAATACAAATCTGCCCGGTTGGTTACCGAAACTTGATTCTGACTTGGTTTGTTGAGGTTTACTCAGCTTTTGATATATTTCTCTATTCTTTTGTCGAATTTTCTTCAATTTCCGTTTATCCGTTGATTTTTTTGCATGTTGTTTCTGGATATTACCATTCACTTGCGTTTTCACTGGCGACACTTCTGTCACTGGTGTAGATGCCTTTTTTACCTTTTTCTGTAATTAAGAATAATATTCGTACGCCGTACTTTTACAAGCATAAATTTACACTAAACTGGCGCTAAAGGGACCAATTACAGCACTACCGTAAATATGCAGATAAGTTATAGGTTATGTTTACATTTAGAACATATCATTTTTACGCTACATTTCATACGCAGTGGATAAATTCAGAGTAAAAAACATGTATTACAATACAATTTGGAAGTTTTAAGTAGTTTTAAGGCAATTTAATAGCTATCTATTGATTTCTATAAATCAATACAGTATTGTATTATTCTTACTTGTGTAGATTTTGTGAAGTTAACACTGCTCTCAGGAACATCGTTCCCCCATTCTGGCACTTTAAACATTTTCACGTTATTTTATCACTATATTATACTTAGTAATTACTATATTACATTATATTTATCAAAGACACGTGAAGAAACACGCCGATAAACCACAATTAAACATTCAATATTGAACATGATCTGTCAGTTGTAAGTTTATGGTAATGTCAGTGTCAATGTCAAAACGTTCTGTTTCTGCTTATTTTTTATAAGGTCGAATCAGGTGTGCTAGCGAAACTGACGCCGCGCCGCGACGCGAGTCGAGAGGGATCTATCGTCCTCGTTCTAATTTGCACGGTGCGAGTGTGAGTGTTGTCGCCCTAACGACGACAATTATGCTTGGGATTTACACACAGAATTAAAGCAACATCTATATATATATTATACTATCATGTTTAGATCTTTAATCTCTCATAGGGTATGGATACATGAATCTACTGATATCTTATAATTGTAAGATAATGTGCGGATATGCCACTATTCATGTTCACTGCCATCGGTCAGGCCGGACAACTACAATCGACTTGCTCCAGTCTAAGCACAATGGTGCCCCGGGTGCCTTACTCATGTATGGTACAAGGAGGACTGTCTCCTCTGAGATTCCACACTCCTTGTCCACCCTAGATCTGACGGTTAGCTACCGTCTGCCTTGATCTTTGCCTGGCACCCGGCTGGACAGGGGGCCTATGGCCCCCCGGGAACCTCCACCTTCCCCATAGTTCCGCCACGGTTTCTCCAACATTAAGTCGACTGTCATATCGGGCGAAACAGAGTCGCTCCGGTCCAATTTCTACGCACCATGTCTACGACACTCCTCAAAGTACATTGTACTAGCGTTTATTGGACCCAGTATTATGTGAACTTACTATAGCATGAGTACAGACTCATCATATATCCACACCATATGAAATAACAGTCTACATTATAGCAAGAAAGAGGTTACTGACTCACCCTAGCCAGGTCCTCCATCAGCCTCGCCAGGCTGATCCAGCAGCCGCGCGGAGATGCACGCTGTCGTCGCTGTCTACACCAGCAAGCTCCCCCGTCTCTCGCGTACTTGCCTATTTCATTCCTCACCTGTGCCAAGTGGCGCCGTCGTACGACAATATTCTCCTCACCTCGCCTACGCTCCTGCCATCTTAACTATCAGCCCCACCTCCGGTGTTGCCATATGATATCCAAATCACAGGTGATAAGTCCTTACCGATTTATCTCGCGCTTGGCGCGACAAGTGTGACAAGCGGCTTGTCATCAAGTTGTGCTAGACGTACAGCCCACATGGCGGTAGGATTCATTTCCCTTCCCGCAATGTTCGTCTTTTACAGGAGCCTGGCCAAGCAATTGTGTCCTCAAAGAGTAGTTGAAAACAGGTGATGATACTGTTTTTCGTGACAAAAAAGTCATAAAATTTAGGAAAGGAAAAGTAGGTATAGTCCGACAAGTTTCTATTTGACCTTGACATAGTGTCACTGTATACGTGTCTAGGGTCAGGGTCAAATAGAGAAATAGAAACTCGTCAAGCTATAGGTACCTAAAATAAATCATTTTTTCTGAAATAAAGCAGATTTTGAGAATCAATAGATAGGTGCTACAATGGGCTCTAGATATCGCAAAGTTTGTAAAACATGAGTTTGCTTTTACTATTAGACTATATGCTAGACTAAACTGCCGTTAAAATAGCAAAATCAATTGATTTCGCGTCAAGGTGCTAAAATATTCAACAGTTGAAGTGCGCATGCAATTTATAACTGTACGTGAATCATTATAGGGTTCACAATTGTATGGAATTGAAGTTACGGCTGAAGCAAACGATAATGTAATGATGTAGAAAAGTAATAGATATGGCATTTCAATAATGTAAGATGCTATTTTGAGACTCATCTTTTATTAAGGTGTATTTTTTATGGTAATATATAATACTAATTATATAATACTAGTGTATGTATAATACTAATTACATATTATTTCAAACTTTATACTAAGTTGATAGTAGGTACTTCTGTTATAGTGTTAGATAAACAACAGCCTCGATTTTAAGTTAGATAAAAATGCACCTAGTTATAAATAAATAAATAAATAATAAATAAATATGAGGGGACAATCTTACACAAATCGCACTAGCCCCATAGTAAGCTCAATAAGGCTTGTGTTACGGGTACTAGACGACGATATATTTAATAGATATAAATACTTAAATACATAGAAAACATCCAAGACTTAGAAACAAATATTCATGCTCATCACACAAATATTTGTCCTTACCGGGATTCGAACCCAGGACCTTCAGCTTCGTAGGCAGCGTCACTACCCACTAGGCTATCCGGTCGTCAAAAAAAAAAAAAAAAAAGTGAAAAGTTATGCATATGTATATGGTATTATTTGTTGGGAATCTTAAACAAACAAATTTTTATTATTGGAACATGTTCTTAAGTATAAGCACGATATTTTGCACGAAAATTAAACATGAAAGAATTAAAAAAAAATGTTTTGTAATGTAAATATTGTAATATATATTTCATAATGTAACATGATCTCCATTGACATTTGCATGTCTCAAAGGCAAAATAGTTTGAGCTAAATTATATGTGTGACTATCTTATTGTACACTATTTTATGCAAATAAAGTACTTACTTACTTATAAGGAGTGTCGTGCCAGAAACGTAAATCCGGTTCGAAGGACCACTGGTCCGTTTCACGAAGGTAGGTACAATTATACAAGTCTGAACAGGCGACACAGAGGCAGACTTAGCACCTCAGGTGGATCCTGTTATCAGCACTCCGATCATCCGACGGATCCTGATATCCGGACGGTGAGTCCTGTTAACTGGATTCTGTGCATCAGGAGTTCACTGCTATCCGGATACAGCACATCTAATGAACCCTGTGCCTCGGAGCATAGAAGCTCCAGATTTTAACGGGTTTAAGTGTTTGGGGTTTGTTCATATATACCTACCTTATTTCCTTTTCTAAAATTATATGTATCTTTTACTACTAATAGAAAACGTAAGAGCGCAAATTAAAAAAAAGTGAGAACTAGAGTTTGCGGGTTTTAAATTACAAAAGCAGTTAGGTTCGTGGTTTTATTGTTGGCTTTTTTACACTTTGTATAAAATCATACGTAAATGATACACCAATATGATTAGTAAAGGAATAATTCTGCAAACTGTGAATTTAATATTTATCATATCTAAGCACATAGGCGGCATAGGTATCCGGCGCATCTTTTAATTTTTCGTTATCTTATTTTTTTTTAATTTACAGTTCCAAGAGACTTGTAACTTGAACACGTGGACGGACAACAAAGTGATCCTATAAGGGTTTATTGTTTTCCTTTTGAGGCACATAACCCTAAAAATGGTGGAATCGGGCTAGGCTACGAGGCGTTCCATTCATCGAACAAGTTTTTCAAAATCCACCTTTGATAGAAGATGGAAGGACCGGGATTCCTCGATATTTAGCCATCGGATTTTTTAAAATAAAAATTGAATGATTGTGGGAGATTACCCATCTGGTAGCGATTGCGCATGCGTGTGTCCCGGTCCTGCGCGGTACGCCCCCACCACCCAGTCACTATTTATATTGTTTTCTAAATAAAAACATATTAAACCTTAAATATAAGCCTATACCCACACCACGTAAGATGTAAGAACCGTATTTTGAATAATCGTAACTGCAAAACTTAAATAAAGTTATCAGGATATTTGTATTAAATGAATATTTGTGAAAAATAACCTTGAAATTGCGATATTTGGTGTTTTTGTGCATTTGTGAAGTGTTTATCAAAGTTGTGATATTGTTGACCCGTGTTTATTGTTAAAAGTGTTATAGTGAAATAGATTTATTAGCCCTAGGTAAGTTTTATTTTTAATATAATTTATTGTTTTTTACTTAGGTATTTTTTTTTACTTCTGTATGGAGCAGGTTGCCCGAGTCGGCCAACACTCCAAAGAAAATCGCGTCGTAAAAAATGTTATCTTACTATTCTTATCAGAACACGATGCCCTTGAACGGTTTTGGGTTATTTTTTCAACACTTTGTAGATACTTAAACATAATTATTTGGATTTTCGCATAGTACATATAAAATATGGTGGTGATTTTAGTGTATTTTCAAGACATTGTTTTAATATCAAGAAATTCATGAATGTACATTTCTTATGAGATAGGGCAATTTATCATATTGGGGCCTGAGGTTGGGGCAAATATAAAGTGTTAATACGTATTAAAGCTAATAAAAAAAAAACAAACGTCTATAGCAAAAATACTGCAAGACGGGATAATTTTTTCGCACTATCCGTCTCTCTCACTATTAGAAAACTTAGAAAGGGATGCATAGTGCGAGAAAAATCGAGAGAACTCGTGTGCCATCTTGTGATAGCCGTGCTGGACGTTGTTACACCTGGGTCATCGGACACAGGGAAATGACCTTTCGAATTTTTCGACAAGTGGTAAATATGACGTTGGACTACCGGACACAGGGTCAAACATTTTCGTACTTGTTGACAAGTGGATATTTTCTCGTACCAAGGTCCAAATCAAGCTTGAAGAAAGTGCTCGAGGGATGAAGGCCACTTACTCCAGGTGGCAACGAGGCCAGAGGCCGAGCTTTACCTACGTTTAGTGGAAGCCCCACAAGCCCAATTTCATAAGAAAACCGCAAATCGATGTACAGTTTAGCCGTTTGGCACACGCATACAAGAGGTCAAAACAATTTTTTTGACCCGCAGTTCCTTAAAAAATATCCCTTAGGGGGGGGGGGAGAGCCGAAACATTTTTCTTTTTGTATGGAAAAAAATAATTTTTTTTTCAGAAACCTATCGTGTGTAGTATCATATGTAAGAGCTTTTTGGGGCGATTCTAAAAATATACCACATCAGTACATTTTAGCCATATTTTTTTAATTAAAACAAAAATAATTTTCGAAACATACCAAGTTTGGGCTCCTCCAGACACGATATGGCTGATTTTTTTAAAATTCAATATGCCACTAATGATACGTGATATCCTCATATCTAACCTCAAAAAAGCAATTTTGAAAATAATTGCATTAAGTATTTTTTTTTTATTTTTCAATATTACCAAGAGACACAGTTCTACTTCAATACCTATTTTACGTGACTTATGGAACTGTACTGCAGATACGATACATATTAATCATAAAATGATACGTAATATCCATATATCCAACGGGAAATACCTCTTTAACCCTTTAACTGCGCTTTTTCATCAGTTGGTATAGTTTGGTTAGTTTTTGTCACAAAATATCAAGGTTGGACTCTTTCAGATACGATATACCCAACTATTTAGGTTAGATATCAAGATATAACGTATCACAAATGATCCGTTATATCTTGATATCTAACCCCAAGAAAGTGGTACATTTTAGCCATATTTTTTTAATTAAAACAAAAATAATTTTCGAAACATACCAAGTTTGGGCTCCTCCAGACACGATATGGCTGATTTTTTTAAAATTCAATATGCCACTAATGATACGTGATATCCTCATATCTAACCTCAAAAAAGCAATTTTGAAAATAATTGCATTAAGTATTTTTTTTTTAATTTTTCAATATTACCAAGAGACACAGTTCTACTTCAATACCTATTTTACGTGACTTATGGAACTGTACTGCAGATACGATACATATTAATCATAAAATGATACGTAATATCCATATATCCAACGGGAAATACCTCTTTAACCCTTTAACTGCGCTTTTTCATCAGTTGGTATAGTTTGGTTAGTTTTTGTCACAAAATATCAAGGTTGGACTGTTTCAGATACGATATACCCAACTATTTAGGTTAGATATCAAGATATAACGTATCACAAATGATCCGTTATATCTTGATATCTAACCCCAAGCAATTAATTTTGAAAATAATTTCATTAAGTATTTTTTTTGATTTTTTATGTATATAATTTTTCAATATCTACTTTCTACTCGAATTTTATTGAACTGTGGTGTTTTGTTTACCTAAGTGATAATAACGATCAAAAACGATAAATTATTTTCTCCCCCAACCCCCTCGTCCGTCTCTCAAGATCTAAGTTCCGATCGCGAGCTGCATTTAGTTAGCTGCCCGTAGGCGCAGCGTTCGGTCGGTCATAGCGATCGATACGACTATATACATAAAAAAATTAAAAAAAAACTATTTGAAATTATTTCAAAATTGCTTTCTTGGGGTTAGATATCAAGATATAACGGATCATTTGTGATACATTATATCTTGATATCTAACCTAATTAGTTGGGTATATCGTATCTGCAAGAAGCCAACCTTGATATTTTGTGACAAAAACTAAACAAACTATACCAACTGATGAAAAGGCGCAGTTAAAGGGTTAAAGAGGTATTTCCCGTTGGATGTGTGGATACTACGTATCATTTTATGATTAATATGTATCGTATCTGCAGTACAGTTCCATAAGTCACGTAAAATAGGTATTGAAGTAGAACTGTGTCACATGGTAAAATTAAAAAAAAAAAACTTAATGCAATTATTTTCAAAATTGCTTTCTTGATGTTAGATATGAGGATATCACGTATCATTTGTGGTATATTGAATTTTAAAAAAATCAGCCATTTCGTGTCTGGAGGAGCCCAAACTTGGTACGTTTTGAAAATTATTTTTGTTTTAATTAAAAAAATAAGGTTAAAATGTAACGATGTGGTTTATTTTTAGAATCGCCTCAAAAAGCCCTTTCATATGATTCTACACACGATAGGTTTCTGAATTTTTTTTTTCCATATAGAAAGAAAAATGTTTTGGCACTCCCTCCCTAAGGGAAATTTTTTTAGGAACTGCGGGTCAAAAAAATTGTTTTGCCCTCTAGTATGTGTGTGCCAAACGGCTAAACTGTACATCGATTTGCGGTTTTTTTAAGCGTAGTGCTACCACTAGTTGGAAATAAAGGCCCAAAGCATTCCTTTAGAGAGCGCTCTCAATGTGAGCCCCTACGGACTCATTATCTTTGGGTGTCTGTCTGGCAAGAAAAACCTGAGGCCCAAATTTCCGAAGGTAAAAGGGGAGGCAAGCGAAGCAAGTATCCCCAGTAAATCTTTTTTTCGAATATCTTTCATGTACAGACTTTAGACCCTCTTTAGCTTTATTTTATGTAGAGATGTGAACGTACGTTAAGCCAAAAACTGCTCTACCACTATTAGACTGTATATTTATAACCAGTGATTTTTTGGATTCGACATGGGGTGAACAACCTCAATCATTATGTTAGTATGGATATGGCCCGGGAATCCGGGCTTTATGTTGTTAGAAAAGGCAAAAAAATGCAATGTGTTTTTTTATCACACTTTAAAACATCTAAGTAGCTGATAGACGAGTACTAACTCTCCGTTCTTTTGTCTAAATCGAACAAATGAGCACAAGTGTTTACACTGACAGCTCATTTGCTGCCTCCAAAGCGGCACATTTTGTACCGTTTGGATAAAAGTTCGGCGAGTAAGTACGCGTGTCTATCAGCTAATATATGGTTACTACGGGTTAATTGTTTGAATAAATGAATTCGTTATCAAAAAGTGAATTACACTTCTTTCAACTGAGAGGTAGTTTGAGAAAAACAATGTCTTCAATGTCAAATGGTTTCATTGCTCACCAAAAATATTGTATATTTTTGTACGGTTTGTTCGGTATCGCGGGAAACTGTCGTATCTATATTAACTTTTCTACTTGATAGCCCGCGAGGGAGAATCCAAAAAACCAATCACTTTTTATAACTTAAGCATTAACCACAAAGACCACTATCTTCGCTGGGTGTACCTACAGCGTCTTACAACGCACTTTACTATTCCATGAGGCGTCAGGGTGCTCGCAAACCTGCATTTTTAACGGCCAGTCTTTTTGTTTGTTGTCGTTGGATGAATAAATAACGGCACAAAGACTTAAGTTGCCAACACCAACACAGTGACCATCCGTGCACTCTATGTTCATGATAATAAGGTTCCATATAAATACACGATGGCCAACTGTGTTGGCTTTTGTACCTACCTAGTAGAAGATGTGTTTTTATGCCACCCCTCCAAGTGCGACCGGAGCCGAGTAAGCGAACGACGAAAAAAAAATTGTCAGGCAACCGCTTGAAAATCGGCATGCTTGTTCTTCATCACATACAGACACTGTAAAGAAATGCCATCCGTCCCAGCCGGGCGGGTTTCGAGCCGTCTGAGTTGGAAGTCGGAAAAAAATGGTGGTGGACGAGAATTTAGGAAAAATGCACTTAAAATGATTGAAGATGCATTTGTTTTTCGAGTCTTGTATGGTGTGATAAATGATATGCACAAATGCCATCCCTCTCCCATATTTCATCCCGCTGTGGCCACCCTTACAAACGCGAAATTCGTCAAATTGGAATACGCGCAATAAAAGGTTTTACAATCAATTGCCAATGGACAATTTTCGCGTGGGAGGCACGGTGCGGAGTCTCTAGTTGCTAAACTATTCGCCGGTATTTTATTTAATACTTTTTAATTTATTTTAAATGTGAGGAAAATCCGTAATTTATTTATTTGAGTCAGGCAACAAGGCAAATACAAGTACCTTACAGACTCACATACATAACGATATACTTACAAAACTTATGACATAACACAAAAACCCGTTAAGACGCTCGGCGTAAGTTCTGGGTGTCAAATAGCCGGCTTCGAAATCGCCGGAAAACTATACCTTTCGGCCAGATCTCCTCCTTCATGAAGGTCAAGAGCAGCAAGCAACTTCGATGAAGGTCGGTAATGGATACCTCTGCACCGCGGGAATAGCGCGGAGGTTATGTCGGACTCGCACCGACTAAAAACCCCCCGATCTCCCCATCCTCGACGCATTTCGGACGGCTCTAGGAGCTCCTACGGAAGCCACAAGCAGAGGCGTCTCTAGCCCATGTAGCGCCCGTGTGCAAACATTAGGTACTCTAGCGCCCCCTAGTAAGCGCGTGGCCAAATTGGAATGGTAGCGGGCGGCGCCCCCTAGGACCGCTGCCCCCGTGTGCAACGTACACCCGGCATCATAGGTAAATACGCCTCAGCGCACCAGTGCCAGCCTAGCGTCACGCCTCTGTAGGTCCAACCGTATATATATTTTTGACGATCGCAGCCCACAACTGCGACCGTGTTCTGCCCCGATGGTTTCGTCGCCTTGTAAGACAGGTCGGGATTACCGCAGCCATGTTCTAATGCCCGAGCTAACAGGCCGCTACTTTAGTACCCAATCACCACCCTTTGGCATCCATAATACTAGTTTTTCTAGGGTTGCCCTCATTGTTGATTGGAAATAAAAGGATGTCGAGTATAGGTTGGTGAACCCTATATAATTTCCTTTATATCTATATTGAAAACACTTTTATTGTTAATGGTGTCCTAAATCCCTGTTGCTTTAAAATGGAGTTGGTTCCACCTATACAATTTTCTTTTATTCTCCGATATGGAAAAGACTTTCATTGTTATTAATGTTCTGAAATCAGTCCGACAATGTATCCATTAAATTCATTAGTAAAGTGTAGGTATTCAGCTGACCATTACCTTCCAGCTCAAGCTATAGATTTGAACCAATTAGGTATAACAATACCTATGTAATGGTTAGGAAAGTAAGAACATAGTCACGCAACTTTCCGAGCTCTGTCGCAGTAAACAATAATCAAATTGTGGTATATATATGTTATTTTTGAGGTTGCGAAATATTAATGGAGGACTAGGGTATTTTATCTTGAACAGTATATTACATCATCATCCTCCTAGCGTTATTACTGGTTGTGCCCTATAGGAGACCGGGGCCGCTTTGACATCTACTCCCAAGATTTAGCATAGACACTAGTTTTACAAGTTTTATGGCGGATTGTATTTTTATTTGCATAGTTAGAGCTCTGGATGTGGTTAAGACGGCATGGTTAAAATAAATGATTTAGGTATTGCAGCGCAGTGTAGGGTTCCGTGATTGCCTTTGTTACATTGACACGTACGCGCCAACCAAATGCGGTTCCGTCGGCCGACTTGTACGAAAGTTGGCCTTTCCAAGTGCACGATAAGGTCGACTCTACTAGAAAGTTAGTTCTCAAAAAAGTTCGGCAATAAACACACGACGCATGCGCGGGCCCAACATTGGAAATCGCCCTACAACAACATAATATAAAATTGCCAAAAGTGTTTATTTAAATACAGTGTACAGGCATGAGCCTTAGGTCTTACTTTTAAGGTCCAACACATCATAACACTAGGTAGATATTTATGACATCGGCTTTCTTTTACATTAAAATTAATCCACTGTTAATTAGTACATATGCCCACCAACTGGTCAGAACGCTGAGTCAAATGCGTTCAAACCACTGGGGACCACAGAGCGGGCTCGTTCCTCACTCAACGGATCAGCATAGCGATCCAGAGGGGGGACGCAGCCAGCCTAACGGGGACCCTGCTACAGGCAGGGTTGGGCAAAATACTGACTTCATTGTATTTGAAATACAAATTACAAAATACATGTAAAAATGTATTTGAAATACAAACTAGAAACTACTTTGGTGACAGGTATTTGAAATACAAAATACAAAATACAGTATTCAAAATAATGTATTTCAAATACAAAATACAAAATACTTATTCCACAAGACTTTTTACACGTTCTTTTCACAACACTTTCAACACATTTTTACAAGCTTTTATTTAACTTGCCCTGTTGGTATGTATGTATGTATGTAATCAAATCTTGCAAGTTAAATTTGACCCACTTCCCGGTGACCGATTGAGCTGAAATTTTGGGTATAAGTATAGTTTGTATGACAATCAATTCAATAAGGTACCGTAGTACCTTACAGTAAAGCTGATCTGATGACGGGGACAGAAGGTGGCCATGGGCATTCAGTACTTAACCGACGTAACCCCGTTGAGTTTGGGTTATGCTACGTAATAAAAAAACCGCGAACGAACGAACTAAATTCATAAATTGGCACCTGACGTTTGATGTTGACACTTACAGTAAAGCGTTGCCACAGCACAGTGCCCTAAGCCCCTAACTATATTAAAAAGGTTCCATTACACGGTTATAGAATCAAATAACATGTATTTTTGTGCAAATGTATTTTAAAACTTAAAGTATTTGAAATACGAAATACTAAATACATGTGAGTGCGGTATTTCAAATACCAAATACAAAATACTTCTCCAACCTGTAGTTGAAATACAAATACAAAATACGTATTTGTATTTCAAATACGTATTTCAAATACATGTAATTGCCCAACCCTGGCTACAGGGGCCTGATCTGGGAGACATCAATTAGTTTTAGTCTACTTTCGTCGTTAAGTGTATTGCTTATTTTTCCCTTCACTGCCTCGGAAAGCCGTCTTTTACCTATCCTTTAAAGCCAATAAAAACTGCTTCAGTTTGGCCTCACCGGATCGAGTGGCCATACATGACGAAATCCGCTCAGTTCTGCTGTACCGTTTGTAGAGTTAAGACGTGTGTGGCGAGTTTACAGTTATGGATGAAGCAGAATTATTGTGTTACGCTGCCATAGCATTACTAGCTAAAAATAAATGGAAAAAAGGTCAATGTGGGCTAAAGAATGGCTTCAGAAGAGGAACCACTATTCCCATACATTCGATTTTATGAACCAAAGTGGTTCCTGTGTTTTAATAAGTTCGATATACTCTTTCGACCATGAAACCATTCTGTTTATCGTAAAATTAAATCAACTGACACAAAAATATACGACCTAACACGTGCACGCAGCGTGGCGCTCAAGCGCTAGAGATGGGTAAATCCGGACTTGAAGATTTAAATGATTCGAATCCGCAAGCGGATCCGATCCCTTATCGACTCCTTTTAAATCTTATCGAATCCGAGGATTTATTAACTCCGACTCGGCACCAGAGCCGAATGCCGCGGAACGGAGCGAGCCGATCGCTGGCAGCGGCTATGACCTTGGCTATTGCCATACGGCTTGATTCGACTCAAATCCGAGAACTTCGTGATCTATCGAACCACCTGGCGATTACATTACGAATCTCTAGTACTTGTGCAAATAATTTTTCAATTTTATTAACCAATTAATTTGTTATAATGAAAAAATAACGCACTCCACATTCGTAAAACAGCAAGCTAAAAACAATAATTTCGGATATTCCGATCTAATCCGAGTAGTCTCACAAGATTCGAAAAACCGTTAATATCACTGAATTTGTATTAAAACCCATGAGTCCGGAATGATTTGGTTTGAGGTATTCAAAGGAGTCGAAGAGCCGATAAGCGGAGTCGGTACCGATAAGCGGAGTCGGTACCGATAGCGGAGTCGGATTTAGTGATTCGGATCACTCCGCGGAGTCGAGATTACCCATCTTTATCAAGCGCTAACTGAAGCGATCGGCCGGATTGCGCCTACACACGGTCAGATCAGTCCATCCGGTCAGGCAAATCTTTTAATATTCGTTCAGTCGCTCCGGCGGCCTGATGCGAGTATACCTTAAGGCCAAATTGCACATACACGGTGCGGATTTGTATCCGGTCAGTTAGAACTGAAGGAAAAACTGATCATATATGGCAGGCTTTGGCTTAAGTAAGTAGTAAGTAGCTTTTGAAAGAATCTGTCAAAAGCTACTTACTACTTACTTAAAGGACGGTCCCAATTAAAAGAGTCGGATCTGCAAATGGCTACTTTTCAAGAGAAGCCGTCAAAGTTTTTGAAAAAAAAAGTTATGGGAGAATTTTTTTATTAATGGAATATCGTTATCAAACTTGGAATGTTTGCTTATTAGTAGGTTTTTTATTACTTCATAATACAAAATTTTCACAGATGATGAGTATTTCTGTTGCCGCCTCGACAACAAATATTAGAAAACAGATTAAAAAATATATTTAAGAACATTCTTCAATGTACCTCTACTCCTCTAGTTGTACAATAAATATTATTACCCCATCTACTGTTACGTTTTCACTGTGCTGTGCCTATAATTTTTGGTCTCATTCGTAATAGTAAAACAGTATGATAAAATCAATCTATTCAAGTTATTTATTTTATACGATATACGACGCGTAACCTTACATAGGTACCTAAGCTGGATCATTATACTGTATCTCGATAGTGAGAAAGCTACTATTAAACCATTTATTAAGTAGATCGAATACGTAGTTCAGCAGTTTCACTAGATAGGTACCATCCTAACAGTGCCCGGTATAAAAATTCACAGGCAATCTGAAAAACTTGTAGC
Organism: Epinotia demarniana; assembly: GCA_945867215.1. Lineage (NCBI taxonomy): Eukaryota > Metazoa > Arthropoda > Insecta > Lepidoptera > Tortricidae > Epinotia > Epinotia demarniana. The sequence goes on from OX244262.1 coordinate 2,461,771, forward strand.
ACAACTAGTTGGGTCATTATAGAACATTACTCGCCGAGGCTGGAACTTTCTTTATTGCCGCCCGTGGTGAGTACAGTATTTTACATATCCACCTGGCCAGGAAGTGGGGTTTTCCGCGTTCCAGTCGATAAGTGCCGCTTAATGGACGGTGGCGTGACTGTGACGTAGAGACGTCTTTCCCGTAGCCAAAGATAAGGATTAAGCCTAATATTTAGTTGGTCACATGGTCGGCATATACGGCGTCTTCTTTAAATATATAAATCTGTGTCATTAAATCATTACTAACAAGTACAAAAACTGTTGACTATTGACCACAGATGAAATGACGTTTTCACTGTGTATGACACATTTTGATTAATTGTCTGAAACAAAAACTAGGCTGTCAAGCGGCGGTCGTGGGTGCCAATCCCGGCTCGTACTAATGAGTTTTTCGGAACTTATGTACGTAAGATAAGTACTTATGTATGGAATATTTACCGTTAGCTTAGAAAACATCATGAGGAAACCAGGCTAATCCCAATAAGGTTTCTCTCTGGATTGGAAGATCAGGGGCCGTAGACAAGGTTACAATTGACAAGCGCTAACGCCAATAGAAAACAATAACATGTATGGGAATGACAGATGCCGAAGAAACACTTTTCGTTAACGTCTGTCATTCCCATACATTTTATTAGTATTCTATAGGCGTTAGCGCTTGTCGATTGTAACCTTTTCTACTTTTCTAGGCCCCCAGGTGGGCTCAATCGCTTTTGTAAAATGAATGCCTACGCCAAATCTTGGGATTAAGTCGCAAAGCGGAGCCACGGCTTCTTTAAGGCACAACCGCGAATAACGCTAGGAGGATGGAAACAAAAGACATTCGTTGCGACAACAACACACACAAACAGGTAGGTACACATTTTGTGTCCTCGTCGACCGTACATATTTACTTATGTAGGGGTGTGCCATGGAATGTTTGTGCAGCGTGTCTAATTTATTATCCTCTACTTTCTACTTTGGCACTGTTCCATATTAAATACTGCAACTATGCTACCTGTCGTGGCCTTACAAATTAAGAATTCATGGTTGTTTTGAACGAACAAATCTACTTAGTTGCATCCAGGCAAATTAGATCAACGACCTCTCAAAAACTTACGTACACACATTCCAATTATAATTTAAATATCTATCTTTTGACCGCGACTTCGTCCGCGTAGAGTGTTTGATCGCCTTAACGTATAGATAAATCAAATTGAGATCCAATTGATTCTGTAAATGTAGGTATTTTATAACCCTGACTCTATTAGCCTTTTCGTAAACAGTATAATACTTATTAGATTGCCGTGGGTAAGGGTTTAATTGCGAGATTGAACGGTGATATTTATTAATAGATTACTTACTTTGGTAATGGCTATCTGCAACCAAAGGAATTCAAGGTGCTCCCGCAGAACTGCATCATTCGATATGTGGAAATGATGGAGCGAGCTTGGGAGTAGGCATAAAGGAGAGGGCAAATGCACAAAAGTTCCCACTGGGTCGAAGTGTATCCGAAAGGGCCCTCATCTAGGTAAGATAAGATAATATAACTGTCTCTGTAACGGCCATGCTAAGAAACTACAGATGTTTACTTTTTAGTTTATTTTCGGTCCATCCATATACGAGCCTCCTAAGTTTCGCCTCCATTATATTTTTCCCTCCACAACAGTTTTAAAGTACCCGCCGCCGTGTCGCAAAGGGCGGCCCAACATCTTTCCTCTTCTTTTTCAATGGTAGAGCAGGGACCGCTTAAAGACTTCTTAAATTCCTTGAAATTAAAACTTAGCGTTTGTTCCAGCTTCTGCTTCACATGTTCTCCAGGTGATGGCGGTGCTTCGCTACCACTACCTAAGGAAACCAATGTCCGGCTTGCGGGGTGACAAGTTTGTGAGTATTTCTGATGGAGAAACTCTCTGAGTCAGATCCACAACCACATTCGAGTGCCCCGTCCAAGGAATATTATAGAAATGATAGTTATCTTAGAAGTCACTTCAGGAAACTACTGTCTGGCTTACGGGGTCACAATGTAAGTATTTGTATTAGAGACAATCTCTGCATCGGATCCGCAGTCAAGTGGTTCGTTCCAGTGGTCTCAGGCGTGTATCGGAATGATAATGTCAGGAATCTTGTAATCTCTGTCACTGTCAATGAAAAACTAGTTTCAAAGATGAGGACACTTAACGATGTTCTTTCCCAACAGTGGCGATGGCGGTGTCAGTGGAGCGTGGTTACCATCTGCGCCATCGCCCTCGTCCTCTACAACGCCGTGGCCAACATCTGGATGCTGCACCCCCCCGCGTGCCCCGCGCCGCGCGACCACACCCCCGCGCCCACCGAGCCCGCCACCTGCGAGCCCTGCGGTGACGGCGGCGGCGGCGTCGACGACGACCCCATCTCCAGGATAGACCTGCGTCTTGGCAGATGGGATGGCTCCAGGTCGTACAAGATGTATGACTACGCAGCAGTCGGAGATTTGTATGCCGAGCTATCGGCAGATCGTCGGGTCTGCTTAGCGACACAGAGCTCTATAGAGAGATTGCATGAGCTGCTCAGAATAGCAGCGCACTGGACGGGACCTATATCAGTGGCAGTATTCGTAGCGGGGGACGAGTTGAGGCTGCTCAGAGCATTCGCCATGTGGCTATTCAGATGTCAACCAGAAATTTACATGAGGATAGCTCTCCACGTAGTCACGCCAGGTGAACGACCTGGTATCCCAGGTCACTTGCCAAGCTGGGCCAGAGATTGCGAAGCCAAGCCTTTGCCCCCATACGAGATCAAATCAGACACGATGGCCTGGAGAGTCAGGCATCCATATCCTCAGAACCACTTAAGGAACTTAGCGAGGAAGAACTGTCAGACGCCTTTTGTTTTCCTTGTAGATGTAGATATAGTGCCCTCAAAGGGTATGGCGGAGGCCCTAGATAAATTTCTAGTGAAGGCACCTAAGTGCCCGCTCTGTGCGTATGTGGTGCCAACGTATGAGCTGGACCTCAGGGTGGCCAACTACCCGGCCAATAAGTCTGAGCTGCTAAGGCTGTCGAGGAAGAAGTTAGCTATACCCTTCCATAGGAAGGTGTTTATTTACAATCAGTACGCTTCTAATTTTACAAGGTAAGTTAAATCAGTTTACGTAACTATTCTTGTAAATTGTGTTAAAATATTTTATGCAACAAATTAAAAAAGTCAACTGCTCCCTTCAGAATGTTTTTGAAAAAAGTAGAATAGGACTCTAGCTTTCCTTTGCCTTGCAATTTTCAACAAACACTATGTTTCACTTCTATTAATAAATAACGAACAGACTGCGATTACTCGGGATTCGAAAGACTACCAGACCCCGTATCATGGTCGGCCTTATCACACGATAAGTGACAGGATAGAGCGTCCGTCACTGGCTGTCACTTATCACGCAGGCCGACCATTATACCGGGGCTGATCGAAAGTGCGTGCATAACCGCTCGTCCACTCGACTTCAGAATCCAATTTCCCCAGATGGGAAGCAACAGGCGGCAACGAGAGCGCCTACACTCACGTCAGCCACAACGTGACCAACTTCGAGCTGCTGTACGAGCCGTTCTACGTTGCCCCCGACACCGTGCCGCCGCACGATGAGCGGTTCCTGGGCTACGGGTTCACTAGGAATACGCAGGTGAGTTGGACAATGGCACTAACTTTGTCGGCTAGGAATATGCGAATGTTGAAGCGTGCTGGACATGGGCCCTTCTTCAGCGTATGGACGCTGATGGATATAGGGCAAAGAAGAAACTATTTACGGCTTAATGCGAGTATACTTCGGGACGAACCCACACAACTAGGGATCGGAAATTCGGAAGCTTTTGTACCTATTCTGTGGCCTCAGTACCTACACCGCGTTGTTGTTGAGTAGCATGGAGACGGATTCTATATACTTTTACTAATAAACTTTCCGGGATTTCCTGGAATACCGAAAATTAGGATAATATAAAGTACACATATGTATTAAAGTACATAATTAGTTTATTTAAATACTTACGTATGTGTATACGTAATAAAGTATTTAAATAAACTATTTTAGTTATTCCTACTTACAAAATGTAATTTAATTCATGTGTTAATTTAACTAACAGTACAGTATTAGCTTACATCAAACTAAAATTGTATTGTTACTTTTATTTAAAAAAAAAATGGTACAAACGAAATTAAAACAAATGTACCCATCCATACAATAGTGAACAGGTAATCAACCTACACCGACACACGGTATATTTGCATTTCCATCCTAGTCTAATGTTTAGCAGGTAGAAAAGGACGGCAATACAATTGCTTGATAGCGATATTAGCGATATCTTTACGACGGCGGCGGTGTCTTTTTAGTACGGTTATATAGATAAGAACTCAGGTAGTTTTTAAGGGTTGGGGATAGGAACGCAGCTAGGTTTTATAGGGACGTTCATGATTCATTCGTTGCTGTACTTTACATGTATTCGGGTGTCAAATGTGCTCTGTTTTCACGTCTCTACTTGGCTATTGAACAACAATTTATGATTGGATTTTGTTATTTAGTGTGTTTCTTTACGCGTTTTTTTTACATTTGTGTGGAGCGTTGGCCGACTGGGGCGACCTGATCCATATAAAAAAACACGTTATATAAAATATTCCTAATATTCTGTAATCAAAACACAATACCTACCTATTACGCCCTTAAAAGGACCACCACTATTTTTTGTTACACCCTGTATGTCGTTAAAACTATTTGCCAACGCGTATGTTAACATTGCCAATACAATCTCGGAATCCCGGAACAATATTTAAAATATTATTTTTAAGAAGCCAACTCCATCCTTGCTTAGCTTTTTCCGGGGTTTTGCTAGAAGTAGGTACAAAAGCTTCCGAATTTCCGATCCCTGCACACAACGGTCCGTACGCAGAAAACAAAACGATAGCTTGCTGACATAAACTGTGCGTTAACGGACATACTACTTATAAAACTTAGACGTATTGCGTTTACAAAGTATCCAGCAGAGCTGGCTATTGGTCAGTGAGTTCTAGATTAGACTTCTCGAAGAATAAGCATCTAGTTCCTAATCGTTTATTTAAGTTCAGAGTTTAAGTAAAGCCATTGTCTTCTGGTTTTTATTTAAGTGAAATACTTATAATGAGTTTAAAAGAGACTCTAATATTATAAGATAAGATGATCGCGGACAGGAACTACATCCTGGGCTACGGCTTCACCAGGAATATTTGAAGAGGATTGTCGACAATGCAACTAACTTTCTGAGAGTACGTGGTGGAACAATGCTACAGTAGGTGAAGTGTATGTTTGCCTTCGCAAACTATGGGTATATACGCTCGCACCAGCAACTAAATATGCTAGGCTAAAGTCACCACAAGAGGTGCCAAGCAAGATAGGTGCCAGGGAAGATAGACCATGCTCCGAATGGCAATAGGACTTCTCTTATTTGACATTCAACGCAAAAGCTCTGAATCTGAACTGCAGCCTTCAGGAGGACCCTGTGCTCCTGCATCTTCAGAGGCTTGACATCTTAAAGAGCTCAGATCTCTCAATAGGTTATAGATGTTCCTTGACCGTCACCTATATTTAATTAGTCAAAGTCATGTCATGGCATAGAAATCAAGACATTTGGGGTTTTACAGCATTTTTGCTCTTCATAGGTAATTGCAAAGTGAATACACAATTTGCAACTATCCAAAAATACTATTAACAACGGCGCGGCGCTAACACCAATACGATTTAATGAAATAACTTTTGCATAGTTCTTATTATAAGCCTAGTATCGGTGAATAGTTGTGAGGTGCTCTGGCAAGCTGCCAGCGAATGGAGGGACCCCGATCTTCGGGATTCTACAGATGTTAAGAAACTTTTGTTATACACAGTTCTGAAGTACATCGCCATACTTCATTAAAGATTCGAATGCGTGTTTATTTCTAATTTAATAGAAATTCTAATTTATTAGAATTTAGGGGGTCCGATGCTCGCGCGGCTTGCTTCCTGGCGCAAAGGTTATCCGTTGCCATCCAACGTGGTAACGCTGCAAGTGTGATGGGCACCTTTGCGCCCGGAGCAACTCGCGGGGGCCTATTTGACTAAGCTAAGGCTGTACTTAAGTTTTTAGTTAGTAATTTTATTATTATTATTATTTAATTATGAATTTGAATTATTTTGTATTTATTGACTATTTTATGACTTCAAATAAATGGCTTAAATATTTAATAGAAAGCTTTTGGCCGATTATTATTTATCACTTATAAAATCAGTTCAAGGTGCAAGAAATTGAAAATGTTAAGCGATTTTTACAGTGCTTTTCGAAACGCGTGCGTGTAGCACGTGTAGTTCAAGGGTCGTGACAGTAACTTTACTACAACTCATAACCAGGAAACACAAAATAAGTTATGAATTGTAGGTACCAGGGTGACAGCTGTCTGCTTACTTGATCTTTGCAAAAAGCCCTTTAAAACTGAACTTACTTTTACATTACAATCACAGCGGTGTTCCAAAAACGGGTAACATGACGTTTTATTTCAAGTGCAAAAATGTGGCATTGCAGTGCTAGGTTGCTAGCACATGGCCCGCAACGCACATCAACCCTGTACCAATAGTCGGCTATTCTCGGCTACTAGACTAAGGGTTGCTAGAGTCGGCTCTGACTCTGAGTATACCTACGGGTGCTATTCTATCACACAAAAAAGGTAATATTAGACCAAAGAATATTCAAATTATATTCAAAATCCATATCTACGTCTACGAATACGACTTAAACTTCGTTTGGGTTGGCGTGAATCTGTGAATGATGATTATTAGTTACCTATTGACTTGTCGTTCGTCGACGGATATCAGAATTACAGCTATGTTTACGTAATTTATAACTCTTACGAGTTTTGTTATATGTTTCCAAAATGTATTAAGTATAATAAAAGACCGGTTAATATCATTTATTCTTGTTTTCCTTATTTGAGTCCGTATTTTCGGCACGTTGTTATTGTCTCGCAATTAAAATCTAATTTTATTCAATCCCCTGGGCTCCCTGACTAAATATACAACGACCATGCCTCATAATAAATTAAAACTGGAGCGGGAACGCGCGATAAATCTCTATTTGCGACGAGTTAGCGTCACGACTTGAAAACGGCCGTTGGAGATGGTGCATACTTCATACCGAAAGGCATTTCTTAAAATCCAACACTTCCACGTGACGTCAAAAATGCGAAAAATTTGTTTTAAAAGTTTGTTTGAAAGTTTGTTTTATTACCTACCTCAATGCTTAGTAAAATAATTACATTGTAATTTTTTTATGATACATCATATGGATACATCCTTCAACCGTATCATAGTAAAATTGTATAATAGGGTCAATAAACTATTTCTTGTTGCTCGTTGCCATGGTTACATTTCCTGGGTCACTCTTTAAAACTATGATTTTATGGCGTTTAAATCTACTAAACACGTGTTTTTGTTATATTGGTTAACCCATTCCATGCTGGGGCATCTCCTTAGCATGATAGAAATCCAATTTATAGTATGTTTTCTAAGAAACTCTGTCACAGTTGTCTCTTGGCTTACTGGGACAGAATAACAACAAGAAAAAGTTGATTGACCCAAAAGATATTTGTGGTAACCTTTAAATGTATGGTGTTATGCAGCGCTATCTATTTCAGCCGGCAAAATCATGAAATATTGTTAAATCCACATATCTGTTATAATAATATGTCTAAGACCATACAAACTCGTGCCAGACCACACGTACGCAAGCGTGTTTGTGTTACACATATTTGTGTGTGTGTGTTATAACAATTTACTAAGGACACAGTAACTTTACTTGGCTTCAATATAACTACGACTAAGTAGGTATACATTGATACAATTTATATCGAGGCAATTTCGCGCCAGTATGAGTGCCATAAATTTGTCGTCTTCCCCATCGAGTAATTGAAATGGAATATAAATGCGTTTCATTTCGCCTGCACCGAAGAGAGATGGGTGCTAAAAATAATTTATTGTCCCCGATACAAAGTTGCATTTGCAATCAGTCTCTCTGAAAACAAATGGTGCAATAACAATGTTGGCATTATCCAAAGTGTCTTTTTAATAAAAGCTTTCCAATATCAATCCTAGTCTTAATACAAAATAAGTAATAGATAGTTCTAACTAAGGTCTAGTCAGCATCAATAGCTAGTAGCAGCTAAAATACCCTATACCAGGTGTACAATCCAAATGGGTCAGTATGGAGAAGTCGGAAACTATGAGAGATAGAGAGATCTGTTCTTAGGAACCATGACGTCGATTTTAGATTTAATAATAATTACATTCAAACTTTTTTATTAACTCTCATACATAACCGGGAATTGAACCTGGTCAAAACCTGCGGTAATAAAGATGTGTTGCGATAAATTTGGTTACTTTGGCTACTAACTATATAATGCCGACGTAAACTGCCAAAGAGTTGACTGTTAAATTTAAAAACTTTACAAGAGTCAATATACGTCATTACACGTAGTAGAGGGTTGTTGATAGATCAATAGATCAAGTAAACATCCAACAAAATTATTTTAGTTTTCAGGTAATAAATAAAAAACAAAGTTTGACTAAGTTATAAGTTAAAGTATTACAAGTCTGAACATGCAACACAGATGACCTTGACACAACTTAGCCTTTTGGCCTGTGTTGCCTATTTCGTAAAACTCGTCTACTTTGTAAAAATTTGCTAAGTTTTAAGTTTAAAATTAAGTAATAAGTCGAAAAACACCAGGCTGTATCTCATGAACCGAGATAGTCAGACAGTTGAAATTTTCAGAATTTTCAGAGATGATTTATTTCTGTTGCCGCTATAACAACAAATACAATAAAACAGTATCAAATAAATATTTAAGGGGGCTCCCATACAACAAACGTGAACTTAATCCGTTTTTATAGAATGGTACGGAACCCTTCGTGCGCGAGTCCGATTCGCACTTGGCCGGTTTTTTTTATAAATAGATGTACTGTAAGTTTTGTTTGTCATTATGTGACAGACCAATGGACGGATGTTCGGCCACCCACAGAGATTTTAGACCACTTACTAAATCATAGTAAATTTAATGTGTTCGTTGAATATCGTTGAATATTATGTATCTATGTGATATCCATACTAATATTATAAATGGGAAAGTGTGTGTTTGTTTGTTTGTCCGTCTTTCACGGCAAAACGGTGCGGCGAATTGACGTGATTTTTTACGTGCAGATAGTTGCAGGAATGGAGAGTGACATAGGATAGATTTTATCCCCGAAATCATCCCCTAAGGTGGCGAAATGGGGGGTAAAAGTTTGTATGGAGCTGCGATATAAACGAGTTCCACGTGGACGGAAGCTAGTGGCTAAATAAAATAAGATAGGCCATAAATGATAGGCTAAAGTTTCATGTTTCTTCACACTGTCGAGTGCAGACAGCCTATGTCAAATAGGAACAGAACGGGAATACTAGCCATAACACAATACCAAAACGGCGTATCTTCACACTCTGATCAGCTCACATAGGTATTTCTTCTTTTATCGTCGCTGTCTCCCGAAATAACATAGGTTATGAAAGACACAGAATATTCTCGCACATTCGAAACTCGACACCGCTGGTGTACAGAACAACCATTATTCTTGGCACATGTATGTGTACTCTAAACACTGAAACGTAAAGACTATTTTCGCTTGGCTGATGGTTTATTTTGGGCGTCGCGTTGTAAATGTTTTAATAGTGGTATAGAGCCGGTGATACGTTGGGCGTAGGATGACGTAGAAACGCGTCGTGTACTTTAGTGAATTGTTTATCCCACCAAAAATATTACATGTAAAGTGATTGCCAAGACTCCCTAGCTCGTATGTCTTTCAGCGTTAAAAAGATATCAGATCATAAGTAGCGCCAACCTTCCTACTCCGCGCGGCGTAACTCTACCACTACCAGCCACGCTCTATAAATTCTATGTCTTGGCTAAAAAGTACCAAATTTCAGCAAATCGGTGTTTTTTAGATATCAATAAAATCGAAAGTATAAGAGCAACGAAATTGAAACTTTATTTATTTAATAAGTCTACTATTGACATCATGTCCAGAGAATTTTGTTTGTCTGACATTAATTCAAACCCAACTTACGAGGGTTCAAAAAAAAGACGAAGCGCTTCGAGAAAAGGTATGCAGTGCCCTTGCGCTTCGCTTGGCTCGTCTCGGCGGGGGCACTACCGTGCCTCCAGATATAATGTTGTTTTACTGGGATTTGAAGGAGAACGATATCGATATAGTTAGGGTAATGATGCATGTGGATCCGCTCTGATATTGTTGACAAGATATAATTTGCAGCGATTCCGTGAAAAACTTGTATAAGGATAATCCGTTATAAAATAAATACATTAAGTATTTAAGTTCCGTTTTTTGTGATGAAAGTACTCGATAAGTATGTTGACCAGACCGAGTTCTAATCTACCTAATATACAGAAAAGCATGGAAAAAGTCGGCAAATCTTCGTTATAAGTGGACATATACATAGATTTAAAAAAATTTTTAGATATGTCTGCGAAGAAAGACAGATTTGTATACTTTAAGATTTTGATCAAATTACATAGTCGTAAGGTAAACTTCCTAATCGTCGACATGGTACTAGTGCATACCCAGGGCACTTTATGTCACAGTGACAAGGCTCAAATTCGAATGAAGAAAAATCGTCACAGTTCGAATTTAACCCATAATGCTTTGACGTAAAGTTCCCATGTCATACAGTATAGTAGTGCCACGTCGAGGAGTTACACTTCTATATCTTCTTATGTTTTTTTAAAAAAACTCTTTTATCAGTACAGTCTGCACCATACAGGGTGTACCAAAAATGAGATAAGAACCAACCAAGGGCTGATAAGAGAAAACTAAGATATTTTTTACGCGATTTTTAAAATCATTTGTATGAAGCGTGGCCGACTCGGGCGACCTGCTCCATACAAATGTAAAATTAAAATCACGTCAAAAAAATCTTTTACTTTTTTCTTCAGAACACGATACATATGTTATATACCTACCCTTTATCGGACGTTCACACCCCTTTGGTACACTTTGTATAGTTAGTAAACGTATCCAAATATATCGTAAGACATCCTTACGCCCATTGTAATAAGGACGTGTTTCGATATATTCGGCTATTATTGCTGAGGGAAAGAATAAGAAATAGTGTGATGAGAGAGAGATGTGGAATGACTGAAGATGTAGTGACGAAAATTGTGAAGGGCATGCTAAGATGGTATAAAGATAATTTAAAGATAAAGATAATTTATTAATTCACACAAAAGTTGGACATGTATATTGATGAAAGAACATGTATATTGATGAAAGAAGATTAACAAAGAGAGTGTATGAGGAAAAACTTGATGGTACCCTTGGAAGGGGAAGACTGAACATTTAGAAGGGCATGCCAAGATGGTATTGGCATGTATATTGATGAAAGAAGATTAACAAAGAGAGTGTATGAAGGAAAAGTTGATGGTACAGTTGGAAGGGGAAGACCGAACATTTAGAAGGGCATGCCAAGATGGTATGGGTATGTAGAGAGGATGGATGAAAGGATATTAACAAAGAGAGTGTATGTGGGAAAAGTTGATAGTATAGTTGGAAGGGGAAGTCCTCGTCGGACTTTCTCCGACCAAATCGAAGATGAAGAAAGGTCAGGTCAAGAGTACCCTGAACCGACGAGCAATTAACGCAGAATGTAATGAAAGTGAATGAAGCAAGAAATAAGGCTTGTCAAGATTGTAGCAAGTTGAAATCCATGATCTCTGCTCACCCCTCCAGGAAATAGGCGTGATTATACTATATATATCTATCTATCTATCTGGATGTTGACTATAACTATAATAATATGATGTTGACTATCAATGAAAATAAATATAAAAAGTCCCTAAATCAAATGATGAAACTACATCATTGCTTATTATTTGATTGAAAGATTGTAGTCATTCTTACTTAACAGTTTTTGTAGCAAAACATCGTAAGAATGAGGTCACCGGCGGTTCTTTCATTTACATAATAGGAAAAAAAAAATTGTAGGGCGGCAGCAAGTTGATGCAATTTACGCGAATCAATAGATAATTAAGGCGGTGCATTGGAATTTATCGCGTGCTTTGAAACGCCGTTCTGACTAGATTAAGAAACAATAAGGTCTGATTTTCCGATATATGATTGTTTATCTGATTTGATCGATACATGATTGCTTAAAATTTCCTCGATAGAAAAAAAAACCCGTTAGGTCTTTACTTTCCTTTTTTTGCTCAGCCTACTCGAACGATACATTATTTTACGATACAATCAAGTTAATACTATAGTATTTTATCTCATCTAAAATCTCACTTTATGATAGATAAAACTTCACCAAGTTAGGTATTTATCGAAATTGGTCCAAAAAAGACATTCCCGAAGAGTGTTAATGAATGAATGAATGAATGAATGATATATATATATAAGTAAAAGGTACGTTTTAGTTACAATTACAACTTAATTATAAAAAGTTAATAAAGTGTGTGTATAAAATAAATATGGCCGACGGAGGAGTTGGTTCCCATCAAAAAGTTACAGCTGTGGACCTAACAAGTGCCTGAAAAATAATTAGCGCTTTTGTCCAGCGTGTCCACATTTACGACAAATTGTTCGATCACTCTGCCCCACCCGATTCTCGTGTAATTTTGCAAGCAGTTTTTTTTGTTCATCCGTCATCCTCCTGTTATTCCCGGTGTGCCCTAAACGAGTCCGGGGTCCGCTACACCTAATCCCAAGATTTGGCATGGGCACTAGTCTTACGAAGGCGACTGTTATCTGACCTTCCAACCCAAAAGGAAAAACTAGACCTTATTGGGATTAGACCGGTTTCCTCACGATGTTTTCCTTCACCGTTTTTTTATCTATACCATTTTCGAAATCCATTTTTTTAAATACAGGCCCGCGAGTTCTGCAGCCCACAGAGCCGCTATGGCAGATTATTATTATTATCAAACCTTCGCTGCGGGGGGGTTATGAAATGTGGGAACGGGACACCTGTATTGCGCTCTCTGTCGCACCAATCATGGCAGATAAGTGCAACAGGGATCGCAACTAAGGCTCCCGTTCCCGGATTTACCCGGGTAAACCCGCGGGGTAAAATGTAACCTCTATACCATCCAGAAACTCCAGAACATTCTACGTGCAGATGAAATAATTTTTGAAATAGGTTATGCGGTTCCGGAGTTTACCCAAAACACACAAAATTATAAACATACATAGCTACAGCAGAACCGAGGTAACCGATATAGCCCTCCGAATCGCTAAACTTAAGTGGTAGTGGGCAACATTGCACGTAGAACCGATGGCCGTTGGGGCGGAAAGCCCCCCACAAGGTGGATTGATGACCTGGTAAAGGTCGCGGGAGTCCGCTGGATGCGGGTGGCGCAAGACCGGTCGGTGTGGCACTCTTTGGGGGAGGCCTTTGACCAGCAGTGGACGTCTTTCGGCTGATATGATGATGACGATGATAGCTACAATCTAACAGAGTTTTCCTCTTTACTTATAATATTAGTAATAAAATAAGATAGATTAGAGTAATTAAAGATAGATTAGAAGAGAAAGATATAGGTAAGATAAATTACAATAGCTGGTGGTCGCGAATAAAGACTTCATTTTGGAGTAGGTACACTATTGATCAGGATAAGATGAGAATCGTATTGAGTTGCAAGCCCTCGCTCGCGCTAGCGCTTAGCCACGTGTGCTAAAGTTGTAGAAATCGATTTAAATTCGGATTGAAATGGAAATTTGCTCCTGAATGCGCTCTAGGTGAAAATAGCCGCTGCATCTGTCTACCTCAAGTTATAAGTTAGAAGCGTTTATTAAAAATGCACTTTTTAGCTGGGTATGTTCCTGTGGTACTTGCGTGGTTGCGGGAGGCGTGTGATTTTGTGACGTTAAGGCGCCGTAGGTTCATGGTCTTCTCTCCCTCTCACTGAGCATAAGCGTGAGCGAGATGGTAGTGCGTGCTCGGAAGCGCGCCAATCATGTTTTTTAATTTTAATTTTTTGGCCGTTTAAATAAATAAAAAAGTGAACACTGAATTCTCTCAAACATGATATTGCCGATTTTTAGAAGCCATTTTAATACTTTTAGCTTTTGTGCATAATTTGTAACAAATATTTTAAGTGTATTTTAAACCCTTTTAGACCTATGTTCGTGATTATTTTCTATCGAGCGAAAATTGTTTAATCATGTTTCTAAACACTGATTTCCCTGCAGAAAAGCCTCAAGATTACTATTCGTATTTTTTTGAAACCATATTATTATAAACATACGCATTATATTGTTTCAAAAACTCTGTTCGCTTAACTTCGCTGAACCTACGGTGCCTTAAAGGCCTCCACACACCGAACGCGGGATGTGCGCGGCGCGGGTCGGGCGGGGCGCGGGTCGGTATAACTCTCTCACTTACCAACGCATTTAATATTGGGGCCCGCGCTACTGATTTTCAAAATCAAATTTGATTACAATCCGCACCGACCGCGTCGGTAGCTGCCGCCTCGCAGTGGATGCAGGATTCATTCAAATATGAAATGTAACGACCTACTGTATAGATGGTTCAAATTCCTTTACATGTAATAGAATGCGCACCGGCCCGACCCGTTCGGTGGGAATAGTTATTTATGATACAAGTGCGGAAAGTAGGTAATTCCCAACGAGTGACGATGACCAAAAACACGACCGTCAGGGAGTTAAAAATTATACATTAAAAGTGAAATTAGAATTGTCCTGAAATCTCATTTTCGCACGTGTGTGGGAATATTGGCCCGAAATCCATTCCTGCACGGCCAGCCAACCCTCCCCCCCCCAAGTAGCACCATATGTACTGATGAAACGCACATTACTCTGCCGCGTGCATTCGCAATCTCCCCTCACTCGGACCACGGGCGTCGCGCTCCGTCGCGGGGTGAAGGTCGCGCCGTCACAGGTGGTTCAAGTTTAAAATAAACAACGAATTTGGTGACGTCACAGATATAACAGATGAGTTACCAAATGCGATTTGACAAGCGAACGAAAAAAAACATAGAAGTGTACGTATAAGAAGCGCCGTAAAATGGCCCCACATAATCGGTGCCATTGCTATTATGAGGGAACGGGGCGGGGTGTTGATGGCAGGCAGAGTACACATTCTATGGTATTTTCGCTCGCTGAATTTGATTACGTTTTTACTATACACGCATTCATTAAACTTGCAGTACCTTGCAACTGAATTTTAGCGAACGCGATTGACAACCGTTTGACCTGAAATTTGCACATGGCAGTATTGGCAGTGCACTTATGGTACCTAAGCTGGTCTGATGATGGAGATGGAAGGTCGTCAAAGGAATTCCTCAATTAAACAATGATCATTTCTCGTGTTTGGCTCCTGATGAGAGGACCCTCTCAATGAGTAGTTGGTGACTGTGTAAAAAAGTACAATACTGCCAAGAATGCTCATACTCATATTCATACTCATAATCTTCATCATCTTAATAAAAATACGTGTCAACGTTATGCGTGTTAAAATATGCTTATTTTAACACGTATAACTTTAACATGGCTAATAATTATATTGATTAACTTATGTTCAAAAATCTTTTCAAAACTATAGAGCGACTGCTCAACAAGCCATGCTTTGAGTTTAGTTTTGAATAATTTAATATATTCAATAATAATTTGAATAATTTAATTCTTTGGACTGGTTCAGTTTAGAATTTATATTTGGTTTACAAGAGACCATCATTAAGAAATTATTAATTTGAAAGCAAGCATTTGCTAAAGTCTGAAACACGTCAACTAATCCTGAGAAACAATTCTTTCGTTCGTAATAAATTTTAACGTTCCTTTGAATTAAACATCATTAGAAATCCTAACTGTTGATAAATTACCAAGTAATTAGCTAATTAGTACCATTAGTATTAAAGTTGCGACAATCTGGCAGATAAACTAACTATACCTAGTAGGTACAAAATAGTACCTAAAGTAGGAACTCATTTATTTTAAAGCGCCGTAGGTTCATGGTCTTCTCTCCCTCTCACTGAGCATAAGCTTGATTGCCCTATGTTCGTGTTTTTTTTTCTATCGAGCGAAAATTGCTTAATCGTGTTTCTAAACACTGATCTCCCTGCTGAAAAGCCTCAAGATTACTATTCGTATTTCTTAAAACAATATTAATATAAACAGACGCATTATAGAATAGAATAGAATAGAATTCGGATAACACATCATTACATATCCATTCACATACCTAATGCACCTTAAGAGCTAACAAACAGGGATGTGCTACCGAAATGGTCTCCACTCAGCAATGCAGTTGACACAGCAGTGCCAACGGCGCTGGTTTTCTGTGGATCCAGTGAGGTGTGGAGTGCGGGACAGCATACTGCGTGACCCGTATTATATTGTTTCAAAAACTCTGTTCGGTTAACTTCGCTGAACCTGCGGCGCCTTAATAGTTAGGCTATTTACCTCTGAGGGGTACCTACGGTACATTTCGTACACGCGTTAGGACAGTTTGACTTTAATTTTTATCCATATAAACATTGACATTTGAATCTACCTAATGAACGTGATGGACCTACTGATCTCCTTTATTTAAGGAAGAAGTTATAAAGAGTGACACAAGTCAATGTAAAAATAACTCTTGACAGGCCTTGCCTGCTTTGTTTTTAGCTCAGGTACAGTCAGCAACAGAAGTTAAGCTAAGCGGTTCTAGTGCTCGAAATGATCTACACACGAACTCTAATTTCAAGGGAATAAGGATCTGTGAAGGTCAGTTTGAGCGTGTTATTTTGCTTAGCCAACTACTTCTGATGCCGACTGTACATTTTTTTACTCCCTGCTGTATATGATATTTTACAACCGTAAAAATAACTAATAACCTATGGAGCTCAGTCTTGGTCGTTGACTGAAACTCAAAAGTCCAAACTCAAGGTTTGCCAGCGCGCCATGGAGCGCAGTGTCCTACTGCGCTCTAGAACTAGAATAGCAGATGTGGGCAAGAAGACGGCCTTGCTGAAGTGGAACTGGGCCGGTCATGTTTGCCGTATGCACCCACAAAGGAGGGCTCGGCTCATGCGGCTACTTGGTGGTTGCCACAAGACGGACACAGGCGGCGAGGTAGGCCAAGGCGGAGATGGCGAGATGACTTGGACGCAGGTACAAGAGATTGACCAAGGATTGCGGCGGACAGGGACGAGTGGAAATCCAGGGGGAGGCCTTTGCCCAGCAGTGGGACACTCCAACAGGCTAGCAAAAAAAAATACATTTACGTTATGTACCTAAAAATAAACTTACGTAAATATTCCTGGAAGATGAAACGAACTTCTGCTATTTGAAAAGTTTTCATTTAGTTACATAAAGATTGAAAATAATTCGTTGCTTGATCGTAGTGACGTCACTAATCTGTATTTCCCTACAAACACTAATCTGCATTTCCCTACAACAGAGCATTTTTGGAGATTCTAAAAATGGTCTTCGTATCGTGTTTAAAACGTCTCGTAATCTTCCAGACTAGCCTTATATCGGTCTTCATCAATCGGCTTTCATATTTTTTGCGTCAATTTTTTTACCAAAAGGTCGTGACCGTGGCAGAGAGCGTGAGAAATTACCTATTGCGGTCAAGTTGACCAATCTTTGGCAATTAGGATACAGACAGTCAGTCGTGGACAAACTACTTGTTGGGCTGGTCAAGATGGCGAGGACTTTTTTGCTAATGGTCCTGTTCGTGGGAGGCGTGGGTAAGTGGACTTTGAATTCTATTGTGTGATGGATAAAGTTGATTTAAGTATGTTGAGTGCAATCTAGGGTGTTATTCGATGTTTAATTAGTTATCATAGCTATTTGCCCACATGTCATGGAACATGTCGTATCGTTGCGACATTTTGATTGTGTTATACAACAAAAATTTAAAAACTAAGACAAATAGGTCCTCTGATTTCAGGGCTAGAAAGGTTTAAACCACCTACACTAACTACTTATATCCTCTCCAGGGTAACAAAAGTTACTTAGGTTAGGTTAGTAACCTTGGTTACTGGAGAGGACATCATTAGTACACACTAATCTTTTCAGGATTATTAAGTAAAAATTACACACAAATTGAAAAACAAAATGCAGTGCTGGCTTCCAGATACAGACGTTACACACAGAAAAATTATTACTTGAAACAAGAAAGAAATTAGGAAGACCGTGAACATCTTGAATTAAACAGATAATCTTGAATTAATTCTCTCGAACCAACAGGATGAAATCTTGGCTCAAGATAATTTCGTAACATTCGATATACATAATTAACCATCTTCCTAATTACATTCTAGAATAGCTTTAACCCTCGCTCCGGGTTATTCCTGCGGCAAAGGTTGTCCATCGCGATTCAACGAGGTGATGGGCACCTTTGCTTCTGGGGGTCGCGGTAGCTTTTAGATTATTTAAGTTACTATTTTATTTTGTAACCTTGTTAAGTTTCAGTTTTAAGTTGTAAATTTTCTGTAGCATTACCTATTCTTAAAATATGATTGCATTAAATTCTTGGTTCAAGAATACTTAAGTCGCATCAAGTATGTTTTTTTTTCTGTAAGAAGCGCTTTGCACTTCCTGTTGGCAAGTCACACCCGTGCCCATGCACGTAAAGTTTCCCAACCTTAGTACCTGTATAACTTTGTCAGGAAGTCGCCATCGACGGGTACGTCTAGGAGGACATCATCATTTCCGATAGGCGACTATAATACCTAATCCAATGTCAACTTTCTAGAGCTCCAAACCGCAGAAGACAATATAGAAACTCTGCCTGATGATGACCTTCAGAACGTGGAGCAGGAGCCTTTAGAGGCCGTATGCCCTGAACTCAGCGGGCAGATCATCGGGGGACGAGCCAGTTCCATCAACCGGCACCCGTACCAGGTGTCGATGGTCATCAATAGGAACTCCTTCTGTGGGGGGTTCATCATCAGCCAGGATTATGTGATGACGGCGGCGCATTGTGTGAACAAGTAAGTGTAGGGACATTACATAATAACTTCTGCCCGTGACTCCGTCCGCGTGGAACTTTATATCGTAGTTTCATACAATTTTTCACCACTCATTTCACCCTCTTATACGAGATGATTTCCGGGACAAAAACTATTCTATGGGCGATTGTGCACTGCAATGAATTGTACTGTCCGGCAGTCCGATTTTTTACGGTCCGATATAAATGTATGTAAATGTCGTACGGTAAAATTCATTGTAGTGCACAAACTACTATATATATTTAATGGCGTGCCATATCGGACCGGTAAAAATTCATTGCAGTTTGCAGTGCACAATCACCCTATGTCCTTCATTGGGACTCAAACTATGTAAGTCTATATCAAATTAAAGTTTTGTCTGAATCGCTAAGCGTGAAAAGGTAACAGACAGACAGAGAGACACACTATTAGTATGGACTAATAAAGGACGCTCTACTAGTACATACCCACTAACATGATTCCAAAGCAAAAGCTCACTCCGTCATCTCATAATATTACTAACATACTTTATCAAATTATTCTATCAACACAACTCAGAAATTAGTTTACGAGTAGAGGTATAATGTATAATAAATTAGGCAAGAAACACATGCCAGCAAGAATAAGCCTCGATATTACAAGAAAATTAACGTACATTTTGGTCAACACATGTTTCGACCAAAGTACCACTGCTGGGGTAATCTTTGGTATATTAGTGACAGGGGATAAATTAGGTACGGTAGACCACTTTCGTGGCTCACTGTAACTATTCGTCAGAAACTTCCATTGCAGCGTGGGTAGGCCCCCCAAGGTGGACTGACCTGGTAAAGGTCGCGAGAGTCCGCTGGATGCGGGTGGCGCAGGACCGGTCATTGTGGCACTCTATGGGGGAGGCCTATGTCCAGCAGTGGACGTCTTTCGGCTGTTATGATGATTATGATGATTATCCATCGATAACCGACCCACAGCCGCACTTGAATAAATACGAGGATATAAATCCTTTGAGTTCCGCCTCAGACGAAAAAACTAGCCTACGTTCATCTCTCAAAGACAACATGTAAATTATCACTTTATATTGTACAATACAATACAAACACTCTTTATTGCACACCTAAAAACATGAATCAAATACGTAAAAAAACATAACCGTCCTCTCCTTCGGCAGTCGGGTAAAAACTTAAAAATTGAGGGTAACACTTGATGAAAAACGATGCAATTTCTCTGCTACCCAAAGGTTGTGTGAAAGAGCCAGACAACCTTTCGAAGATAAATCGCAACGAATAATTACACGTAGGTTGGTGGCAAAATAAGAAGTAAAGTAACACAATATACTACTATACTAATAAACATACACACATAAACCATGCAAATAAACAAGCATCAACTCCTAGTGATACTGAACTGATAGAAAATAAATAAATGAAGAAAAATAGAAACTTCGAAAAACCGTTCCTTTCAAAGTAGCGACAGATTTTGCACACCACAGATTAAGACCACGGGCACAGAATAGATAATATGCCACGGGAAGAGAATTACAAAGTCGAATGGCAGTAGGTACTGTATCCAGAGTAGCCAAATGTATCGATACCCACATTTATGTTAAAAGTGGCACTGGAACATAAGTTTCATGTGCTCTGCCTACCCCTTTTAGGGATAAAGGCGTGAATGTATGTATGTATGTATGGCTGCTACTAAGCATTTGATGTTGACTCTACATTCTTCAGAACCATTCATCGCATTTTTCCCGCATAGCACGGACCCGAGCGCCATTCGCCTCCGCGTCGGCTCCACCCGTCGCGACTCCGGCGGTCGGATCGTCCGCGTGACGAACGTGACAGTCCACCCGCAGTACGGAAGGCCGCAGTTTGACCACGACATTGCTGTTTTGCGGCTGGCACAGCCGCTGGCTTGGAGCGCAGCTATCAGGCCAATTAGACTGCCAACCAGAGGGCAGGCTGTGCCGCTAGTCAGGCTAACTGTTACTGGCTGGGGACTGACTGCAGTAAGTCGAGTTTTTTTTTTTCAGTATATTAGCAAGGACCGGAGACCCTAATTCTACTTGAGAAGCCACTTGATAACGACAGTTCGAAGTACTTGCTGCACGTCTATCATGGGACGGCCGCGCCGCGATATAGTCTCGAGTTTTCTCGCACGCCTCTTGTTCTAATTGTTCTAATAAGAAAGAGACGGATAGTGTGAAAAAATCGAGAGAGCTCGCGCACCGTCGCGTGATAGCCGTGCTGGCTCGAAAAGTGTAATGAGTTAGTTTTTAACCGACTTTAAAAAAAGACGATGCCTCAATTCGGTTGTTTTTTTTCTCCAATGTTTGTTACCTCAGACCTCCGTCATTAATGAGCCGATTCGAATTTTTTGTTTGTTTGTATGTATATGCTTCCAGGTGGGTCCCATTTTTTTCAAAATTCAGTTAGATGATGAGAGCCATGAGGAATTGAGGGAACTCCTCAATTTTATTTGGCACGCGTGTAGTAATTTTGGTATTTTCTATTATAACTCGTGTATTCATAGTTATTTATTTTCTAAAGTAGGTATATACAAGATGATAACTATAACATTAACTAAATTAAATTAAAGCTAAGTTAAATCTAAAAAAGGCCCTCGAGGCATTGTAGCGAGGATGCTGGCGGCATTTCCTCGCTGAATTGCAATGCTGATGCGTTGCGCGAGAAAGCCGCCAGCTCTTCGGTCACCAGTTACGTCAACCAAACGTTTCGCGATTTCGACTCGTGTATTTACATCAGGAAATCATAAATTTGGTGGCGAGGAATTGATGATGAAGACCACAGATGACTTATCAAATTCCTCAATTATGTACTTAAAAGTACAAAAGTACGTCACAGGTTCTGATAAGATTCCGCTGAAATTGGAACTAATGAAGTGCTATTGGTGGTGATCTTGGGGAATCGACAAAAGTCCTCAAAATGTTATCGGCCCACGTACAGCGATTCGGTTTTTTTCTCTAATATAATCAACGCATTTGCTACCGGAAATCAGTTCATGTGGTAAATTGGAAAAAAAATGTGGAAATGTTCTCGTGGCTTGGCGGAGTACTAAATTGAAGTCGGTTAAAACTTTGTTTTTAGGTCTCCGTACCCAAACGGTAAAAACGGGACCCTATTACTAAGACTTCGCTGTCCGTCCGTCTGTCTGTCACCAGGCTGTAACTCAAGAACCGTGATAGCTAGACAGTTGAAATTTTCACAGATTGTGTATTTCTGTTGCCGCTATAACAACAAATAATAATAAAAAAATATATTTATAAAGTATGTTGTATGGGAGCCCATACAACAAACTTTTTTTTTTGCTGTTTTTATAGATAATGGTACGGAACCCTTCGTGCGCGAGTCCGACTCGCACTTGGCCGGTTTTTATTAATTACAAAACCTATTGTTCCCTTCCAGCCCCGCGGCCGCCGGATCCCTCGTCTCATGATGGAGGCGAATGTCCCCGTGGTCCCGCACTGGCTGTGTCGGCTTTCGTACGGAGACTCGCTGACCAACAACATGTTTTGTGGGGGACACTTCCTTATAGGCGGCGTCTCGTCTTGTCAGGTATGGTGATATATCACGATTCTCACCGACCGGGCCGGGCCGGAGCGCGCCTGAGCGTAATCACAAGTTGCCAAAGGAATTGGAAGCTTTAATATGGACGTTAAATTTCATATTTGAATGTACTTGCGGCCGGTCGGCTCCTCGCGGACGTGGACGGCTGCGGTCGGCTGTCGTCGCATCCGACCGGCTCCGTCCGGCTTTTGCCTACGGTTTTATTTATCACCTGCACGGCTATCACGCGACGGCGCGCGAGCTTTCTCGATTTTTCTCGCACTATCCGTCTTTCTCTTATTAGAATACGAGGTACCTACCTATAGTGCGAGAAAAATACAGAGTATGTCGCGGCCGTCTCACGACAGACGTGCTGAGCCCTGAAATAAATGTACGCCATTTGGCAACATTGATATTGATATTGGCTGCAAAAACTGGTCGTACAAAAAAGCTCATACAACGAGTGCAAAACGCATGCATTCGTTTCTGTTTCCGTGTCCCACCCCGCTCCCATATCACTCCCTACTTGAATGCCGCTGGTCTGCTGAACATGCCTGCACGCAGACGGCTTCACCTCGCCACTCTTCTCTTTGGCATAGTGCGATCTGGGGTCCCGCCATATTTGCTGAGTAGACTTGTATGGCCCAAGAGTGCGCGTAGGTGTAAGGCGATGATTCTGGTGCCAAAGCATCGAACCGCGGCGTTTCGAGGTAGCTTCAGGTTCGCGGCGTCCAAGTGTTGGAATGATCTCCCTCCACCTATCCAAGGAGCGTCTAGCAGGTATACCTTTAGGCGCCAGCTTAAGGGCTATTTGTTGACGCTCCAAAGATCCCAACCCTAACCTATCCAGCACTTTATATAATTTTATTTTTCTCTATTTTTCCGTTTTAATTTGCGTTACTTATTTAACAAATTTATTATATTAACTAGGTATTTATTTATTATGTGTAGGTATATACGTTTCTATCGGCCGTATGTTGTGTTGCTTTCCGTGGGTCACGTACGGTGCTGTCTGAAAACCAGCGCTGTAGGTGTCTGTCTGACACCTCGGCATAATGCTGAGACAGCGGCCGATTCACTGCCGCGAAGACACACACATGAAGTACGTGTCAATTGTATTGTATTTTTTAATACAGTTGCTCAAAAAGTGGTACTTTTTGTGGCTGCGTAGCGTACGAGAAGCTCAATTTCTCGAACTAGTGCTTTTTACTTTTTAGTTCCATGTGTGTGATTTGATTGGTTTAAGCAAATCTAGTTGGCCGCGCGCCACTAGAATTCCGCTCTGTGTTTTTTTCGCAATTGTATTAAAAAACGTCGTTTACAACACGTTTGAAATGTCTTTTACCACTCGTACCGAGTCTTGCCACTCGCTTTCAGCTAGTGGCAAGATACCTCGGTACTAGTGGTAAAAAGACATTATTTTCACACTAGTTGTAAAATGTACTATTTTGTCTCTGTGTGTCTTTTGTGTAGTGAATAAATGTCTTCTTTCTTTCTATATCACAATAATTCGAATTAGCGAAACTGAAAGTACCAACTCAGCACTGTCATTATCTCTCAACCAGAATATTTATCTTTGAATATAGATTCTTCCATACACGTGGTAGCGCTTCTTCTCTTTGCCTAGGTGCTGGTGTGTTGTGTCCTTTTAAGGGTTCCGTAGTCGACTAGGAACCCTTATAGTTTCGCCATGTCTGTCCGTCCGTCCGCGGATAATCTCAGTAACCGTTAGCACTAGAAAGCTGAAATTTGGTACTAATATGTATATCAATCAATCACGCCGACGAAGTGGTAAAAAAAAGTGGAAAAAAATGTTTTATTAGGGTACCTCCCCTATACGTAAAGTGGGGAGGGATTTTTTTTTCATTTCAACCCTAACGTATGACATATTGTTGGATAGGTATTTAAAAATAAATACGGGTTTAGAAAAATCATTTTTTGATTATGTTAATATTTTCGGAGATAATTGCTCCAAAAGTAAAAAATAATGAGTCCCCCCCTCTAACTTTTGAACCATAACTTTTAAAAATATGAAAAAAATCTCAAAAGTAGAACTTTATAAAAACTTTCTAAGACAATTATTTTGAACTTGACAGATTGAATGGTTTTTGAAAAATAAAACAAAATAATTTCTGAACTAAGTTTGTAATTTAACCGTATAAGCAGGTGTTCATTGTGGGAACACCCAAATACTCCGAAATATTAATTCCGACCAATTATAAAACAAAGATCCGAAAAATCAGAATTACGAATTCCTGTTCCTAATAACTGTTCTATCAAATTAATCATTATAACAACCCCCAACGTCTAAGATCACTACCGCAGCTCCGAATATCAGATTTCGAATTAAGTACCTAAGATCCGAGAGATTTTAAACGCCTGGAGTGGAGAAACTGGATAGCAAATCACATGAATACACAATTAATCGGCATCATTCATAAGGAACGAGTTAACTATTTATGGGCAGATGGGTACATGGAAAATGAATTACAAGCATTTCCTATACAGAATATTGTGAGCAAATTGTGTACAACACATTATCCTCGTAAATATATAATAAAAAGAAGATTAAGAATAAAAAGATTATAAAAAAATAGAATGTTGGGCGTATAAAGGCAGACTTAATGCAATAATGCGAGTATGGCCTCAGGAATATATATGTTGCAGGGAAATGGTCAAAACAGAGATTTGATCAAATCTCTAAGGGATTTGATCAAATCACGCAGGATGTTAAAATGGCCAATTCATTTTATCATTTACCTAATACAAATCAGTATTTTGATCAAACCTCTGAATCTGTTTAGTGAAATGACGAAATCGGACAAAAAAGGTAACTCGTTCTTTCATTTCACTAGACTTGTTTAGTGATTTGATAAAATCCCTGAAACGCTTCAGTGAATTGACGAAACTAACGCGATAAAGATTTTTCCGCTCTTTTATAAAAAAAAACAACCACGAAGACGGTGGCGGGAGCACAGCTCCCGCCACCATCTTCTAACCTATCCGCCATCCGAGTCTAAGTCCCAAAACCGTTTAAATGACTTATGATTTAGGAGCCAATATCTGCGAGTTAGTTTCGTCAATTCACTGACGCGTTTCAGGGATTTATCAAATCACTAAACAAATCTAGTGAAATGAAAAAACGAGTTGCCTTTTTTGTCCGATTTCGTCATTTCACTAAACAGATTCAGAGATTTGATCAAATTACTGATTTGTATTAGGTAAATCATAAAATGGATTCACCATTTTAACATCCTGCGTGATTTGATCATATTCCTTAGGGATTTGTTCAAATCTCTGTTTTGGCCATTTCACTGCGACATATATACTACGGAGCCAGGGACACACGCCAATTGTTTAAATGTAACCTAACCGCCAGCGGGTCGACGTCACCCCGCTTCGCGGGGTGCCTATTTCCGCTCTATGGGACACAAGCTAACCCTAACCTAACCTACTAATAATACCATTGTTACGACTACATTGTTTTTTTACTGCTTCGGAGAAAATGCAGAACCCTATTCTCTACGGGAAATAAGAATCGTAATTGTCGGATTTTTTATGCCCCATATAGTTTCGAAAATCCGAATTTCATAATTCCTAAGAAATAAAATTCCGATTATTGAAAACACGAAGTTCATTATCCCGAATATCAGATTTCCGAATTAGTAATGAAATTTCAGAAATTTGATAATCGGAGTGTTTTTTGGGCCATTGACACTTCGCGCTTTTGATTGTTCGGAGTTATAAAAATCGGAAAAACAAACTATTGACATTATGAAATTCGGTAAAATGAAATTCGTGTTTATTAGTAATCGTAATTATAAGTCTTAGGAATTATGAAATTCGGAGTTTTGAAAATCGGTACTTTAATAATCGGAATTCGTATTTTTGATATTTCGGATTATTATTCCGCTGGACTTCTTATTATTCGGCTTATTGAAATTCGGAATTTTGATAATCGGAGTTGTA
This sequence comes from Epinotia demarniana, assembly GCA_945867215.1. Lineage (NCBI taxonomy): Eukaryota > Metazoa > Arthropoda > Insecta > Lepidoptera > Tortricidae > Epinotia > Epinotia demarniana. Next base: position 2,488,311 of record OX244262.1, read on the forward strand.
ACCGTTGGACCTTTTGAAATTTCGGATTTATGAAAATCGGATTTATGAAGAATCGGAACACTTATATTAGGAGTTTTAAAACATTCGGAATTATGAAAATCGGTATTATGAAATTCGTGATTTCGACTAGCGGAATTTAGTTTTTCGTATTTACGTAGGGTACCCATTCATTGTACCTGTAATTTCTACAAAATCACAATGAAATGACGTGCTTTCAAATAAAGTAAAAACGGTGGCAAATCGGTTCACGCAATAAAGAATTATCCCATAAATATCATCTTCCATACTTTAAGCTCGCGCGCAATAGTTCACTTAATTTGCCGATAGATGTCGCTGTACGCGGAACGCTCATATCGTACATGGCGGTGTTAATATTTTTCCTGATTTAATGGGGTCGGAGCAGGTGCGCCCGTACATTAGGTCTAAAATTTGTCGTGCTCGAATTGTCTTGTTAGTCTTTGGTCGTTCTTTGTCTAATAATAAAATTGTTCGCTAAGCATTGCTTGTAGTTGTAGGGTTTTAGGTTTTTGTACTTAATATGTCAACTCAATGTAACAAATAGCCCATTTTTTTAACGCTTAAGTGGGGACACTTACTGTGACGGACGGAAAACTACGGAACCTACACTGAGCGTGGCCCGTCACGCTCTTGGCCGGTTTTTTGTCATCTTAAATTCAACGATTAAAGAGTTACACTGGTGTAAAAAAAAATGAACAGATCAAGGGCACAGGCATCGTGTTTTTAAAAGAGAAACTAAGAGAGAAAAAACGCGATTTTTTACATTTTTATGGAGCGATGGCCGAATGTAAAAGTATGTAGTAAGTATGTAAAAAGTATTTTAGTTTTTTTCTTATCAGAACACGATACCTGTTATGCCCTTGATTGGTTCACAGCCCAGTTTTGGTACACTCTGTATAGGAAACTTTGGACATTTACTAAATGCAGTCTTTTGGGTTTTGGGTATTTGCCGGTAGCTTTTCGGTGAAGGAAAATATCGTGAGGAAACCGGTCTAATCCCAATAAAGTCTAGTTTTCCCTCCATTGTTGTTCCATGCATATTCCCTATTGCCACTGTAACAGCATGTAATTATGGTTATGTCCAAAAATCTATATTATCTAGATCGGAAGTTGACAGTGTTGACGTTGCTTGACTTTAGTAACGCGTTCAACACTGTTGATTTTGATCTCTTGTTGGCGATACTACGTTCTTATAACATATCTCCTGCGGTAATTGATTGGTTTCATAGCTATTTAACTGGTCGTCGGCAGCGTATAAAGGTGGATACTTCTCGCTCCGCATGGTGTAGCACGTTAGCCGGCGTTCCGCAGGGCGGCGTGTTATCTCCACTTTTATTTTCCGTTTTCATACATTCCATTACTCGTAATCTATCATCATCATATCACCTTTATGCCGATGACCTTCAAATTTATTCCCAGGCTCAGGTCAGCGATCTGCCATTAGTCATCTCAGCTACGAATTCCGACCTAGTACGCATTTCAGATTGGAGTAGTAGTTATGGTCTCAATGTTAACCCAGCAAAGACCCAGGCTATCATCATTGGTAGTACTAAGATGATTTCTGAAGTTGACTATGCTAATCTCCCACCGATTTTGTTTGATGGCGTTTTGATCCCGTACTCTCTGCAAGTTAAGAACCTTGGCCTTATCTTGGACCGCACTCTTTCGTGGGTGCCACAGATGAATGAGGTTAGCAGGAAGATGTTTGCAGCTGTGGGTTCTTTGAGAAGGCTTCGTAACTTCCTTCCCATTGCTACCAAAGTTGCGCTTGCTCAATCGCTTCTCCTCCCTATTTTGGATTATGCTGACGTGTCCTATATTGATCTCTCTGAGGAGCAACTTAACAAGCTTGAGCGTATTCAAAACTTATGTATCAGGTTCATATTTGGGTTACGCAAATATGACCACGTATCCAGTTTCCGTTCGCAACTCAAGTGGCTTCCTATCCGATACAGACGTAACTCTCACATTCTCGCCCACCTTTATGGAATTCTTTTTAACCCTGCAACCCCCCGCTACCTAAAGGAACGCTTTAAATTTCTTTCTTCTGCAAGGTGTGCTCAGATGTTGCTTCTGAGGGTTCCTCAATCAAACTCTAAATTTTACAACAATTCTTTTACTTTTCGAGCTGTTCGATTGTGGAATTCTTTGCCTATCGAGATTAAGCGTGCTAAGTCTCTTCCCATTTTTAAAACTCGACTTAAGGATTACTATTTATCTCTTCCGTAACTAGTCATTCCTACTTGGTGTGTGCTGTTTGTTTTCGGCTGTAAGTGATACTGTTTCTATGACATTTAGTTATTGTATGTGTATGTAGGTTTATATATATATGTATTTATGTAAGTGTATAGTCTTTCTTATAGTTAAGTTGTTCTTATTTTCTGTTTTCACCTACTCAAATCTTATCTTTTCTTGCATCGTCTCCACCACCCAAAGGTTGTCTGGAAGAGATCGCTTTTTAGCGATAAGACCGCCTGTTGTCTACCATTGTTTATGTTTAACTTACCTCTTTTTTATTTTTTTACTATGTCTGGTGAGCAATAAAGAATATTTGTATTGTATTGTATTGTATCTACAACTGTGCCGTCAGTAGCCGTCAGCTTGGTGAACTTGGCCCTATTTAACCAATTCTTGTACCTAATTTCCTTTGTTTTCCGTGTTGAATAAAGAGTTGCCAATAATCTACATAATTTTGTTTCAGGGCGATTCGGGCGGTCCAGCCGTGTTCCGAGGAGTAGCCTTTGGCGTTGTCTCTTTCGCTCGCGGTTGCGCGTTGCCTCTCTCTCCAACTGTATTCACCAACATTGCAGCTCTCAGAGATTGGGTCACCGCTAACACTGGCCTTTAAAAAGCGACTCTAATTAGCCAACACAAGGACCACTTTACTTTGCAGTACTTGTAAATGAAGACACTGGATCGAACAAAAATAGACCTTAACTAGTTACAATAAGGTTCTTAGTTGGAGTGTGTATTCGACGATAACTGAGAGCCAAAATGACGTAAGAACGTTTTAATTGCAACGTGATTATGTTACGAATATGAATAGAGAGAAATATTAAAATAGCTTGAACATTTACTAGGATTTCGCTGTGATAGAAATAAACTTTAAATATAAGATTCTTTTGCCAGTTTTCTTTTAGTGCTGGCAATGATTTTTGTTTTCATACGTTTTTAAATAAACATTGTGAGTTGAAGTTGTTTTCTTTAGCGTTTAATTGACTTGGTACAGATTTTACTAATGACTGTAAAATTGTGTTTGTTACAAGTAGTAAGATGTTGCGACAGTCATGTTACTCATACTTGATCATTTGAAAAAGACAGGTCTTTTTTAGGGTTCCGTACCTACGTCAAAAGGAAAAAAAAAACGAACCCAACAAGAGCACTTTGTTATCCGTCTCCGACACTCCGACATACAGACAGACGTATGTTTGTGTGTCTGTCTGTCAAGACCCTTTATCTCAGGAACGCGTGGAGGTATCGAGTTGAAATAATAACTATAAACTCAAGTGAACAGTCCCTTGAAGCTGTGAAAAAAATAAACTTATAAGTTAACGTATAAAATAGACACGGCCGTTCAATACCGTTATGTTTCGATACTCAAGGAAACTACAATTTATAGGGAATATACGTACATTCCGTTGACCTAAAACTATGAAATTTGCCAAGTTATTCCATCTTATTCTACAAGTGCAGGGAGAAATCTAAAATCTATACATTTGTAATTAATTCCTACGGAACACTCGGTGGGCAAGTCCGACTCGTAGGTACTCGGGTTTTTTATATCCCAAATTGCACATACCATCTCGCTCCTTTATTCAGATGGTGTTATTAATGGTATTATGATCTACTAGTGGAGCAGAGTGCTCGAATAAATTGTCGTAAATGTGGACACGCTGGACAAAAGCACCAATTTTTTCTCAGGCACTTGTTAAGTTCATAGCTTTAACTTTTTGATAGGAACCGACTCCTCCGTCGGCCATATTTATTTTATGCCGGTATTAATATCTCGAGTTAGGCACTAAGAAAAAACTTGGTGTCTAAATATACGTACTTGGGGCCAGGAAATTCAACTAACAGAGGTGCACACAGGGCTTGATACTTTTTTTCCCCTAGTCCCCCAGAATAACATTTTTTTAGGGGCGAGTCGGAACACCCGACACGCCCTCAAACTCGAGGATCTCTTCCACAATTACATAAAGCACCATAGCATCACCATACTCTTATTATCATAATTATATGTTTAACCAAGTCGGCCCCAGGAGATGACAGAATGCGTACCATGAAATTAATTCTCAAAGAACATACAACTGTTTATATGTTATCCAATATTTAATGTCATCAATTAACATTATACTCTCCGTGAATTCATGCGTACAGATTGGCAAAGAGATGTCATGTTCATGTACCTTCGTTTAATTTCAATTATACCTCGACACATTTAAAAATAGCTCCGGGGGCCATATAAAATGTATGTCCGCCAGAGCTCATTTTACGTGGGTTGACTTATACTGTCACGCTAAGTTTATGATAATATAGTCAAAAGCAAAAGTAGCTGATCATTTTAGTACTTTTTAGCAGCTTAGTAATTTTTTGAGATGACTGAATGTGACTTTTGTCACTAGGCAAAAGCTTTGCCTTCTTTCTTGTGAAGTAATAAAATAACACATTAATCAGTCTACAACCCTCTTAACCCGTCAAGTGTCCTGTAGACTAACGTTAGTCTACAACAATTTTGGGTCGTTCTTCTTTTTAACCGACAATGAATCGTCTTTTTTCTGTTTTTTGCGTTTTTCAACTATTGATAATGATGGTTTTAATGTTTCATTTTAATAAACGTTGCATGTATTTTTTATTAGGACTAATTCATGATTCTTTCCGTGGCGATAATGTTTTTTCATTATGGTGGTTTTTCCATAGAATCGCGTGACAGTCTCCAAAATGTGGTCCCCGTAGAAAACGACCACTCTGTCACAGTATTTTCTGAAAAACTATCATAAAGAAAAAAACATCGCCACGGAAATAATCATGAATTAGTCCTAATAAAACATACATGCAACGTTTATTAAAATCAAACATTAAAACCATCATTATCAATAGTTGAAAAACACAAAAAACAGAAAAAAGACGATTCATTGTCGGTTAAAAAGAAGAACGACCCTTTTAGAATAGAATAGAATAGAATAGAATCATATTTATTCATGGCAACAGCACATACATGTACATAAATCAAAAAAACAGAATGCACTGCACTTTTGTACTTGTGTGCACTGATTATACTTATAGAGTTAAATTTTGAATAGAATTTTGACTTAGGCGGGCATTCGACGGGTTAAAAGATAATAGGTACATATTTAATGTAGTACATTGCCATCACAACCATCTGAGCGTTTAAGGTGTTCACAAACATCTCAACACGACTTTATGGTCAAAGCCAATATAGTGCATGTGCAGATATTTTTGAACACCATGAAGAATACATATTGATGTGACGCTGACTGTACAATCAAAGTCAAAGACATGTTTAGGCTTTTGTAGCATAATATTCAATTGCAATGCGGCGATAGGTGCATTTATTTGACATCAAATGTACACTACTAGGTATACTTACAGCGTTTTAAAGGCCGGTAGAGTATCGATTTAATATTTGGCACGGATTATCTTGGCGATCGCAATGCAGATCTTACAAGAAAGATTTGACAGAGTCTATCGTCAAATTGGCATGAACTCTGCTTCCGTAGCAAACCGCCAGCGCCAACGACACAATACGTCAGAGCGCTACGGGTGCTTTTCGTTAAAAATGGACGCTAAAGCTGGTTTTCCATCGCGTCCCATACGATTTCAATTCTCGCCTCGTCTCGTCTCGTCTCACCGCTCCGGTGGAAAACCAGCTCAACATTTTCACTGCCAGAAACTCGCCTAGCGGGCAGGCGCAAGCACGCCGTAGTTGCTTCCCGTTACGTAGCGGGATAGCCACGGGATCCACGGGAAGGTTTCAAGGCGGCTTTGCTAGCTGGAGCTGAATGTCAGGGTGTATATTATTGGAATAAAGGTATCAAGTATTGGCACGTATTACGTATTCTTTATTGATTCACTTGGCTTATTGGTACTTGAAATTAAAGTGTCATCAACGTTTTAATTCTCCTGAAATGTTTAGCTTCTTGACATTGTTATAAAATGGTATTTTTTGTTTAAGTTTCACGATTAGGTACATGAAAAAAAATCTACATTAAGTTTTACTCTGGTTCAAAACTTATCGTAAATATTTATTTTTCAGAATCAGAATCAGAATGTCATTTATTGTGTATCACAGGTAGTTCAATTCAGATTTTACAAATAGGTCAGTTCTCTGTGACATGTCTTACGACGTACAATAATTTAATAATCATAATAATTAACTATTTCATGCAAAAATTAAAATTAACAATAATTATATAATCTATTTCTTATGTCAAACAATCACATACGGGTTTGATTAATACATAAATGTATGAATCAAATAAGCTACGGTAGCCTAGTGGTTTAGGCATGCGGCTGTCAAGCGGCGGTCGTGGGTTCGAATCCCGGCTCGTACCAATGAGTTTTTCGGAACTTATGTACGGAATATTTACCGTAAGCTTTTCGGTGGAGGAAAACATCGTGAGGAAACCGGTCTAATCCCAATAAGGTCTAGTTTTCCCTATGGGTTGGAAGGTCAGATGGCAGTCGCTTTCGTAATAAACTAGTGCCCATGCCAAATCTTGGGATTAGGTGTCAAAGAGGACCCCGGGCTCCTTTAGGGCCATTACCGGGAATAACGATAGGAGGATGATGATGATGATAAATGTATGATTATTTTACATGGTAAATACATATGCTAAGTAAGTAATGGGGTTTCTGTTACTACAGAACCTTACCTATATTTTGTTTTGAGCGTGTCATACGATGCGTTCGCGATAAGTGGCATGATAGAGCGTCATTCTCGTTCTATCGAACGGTGTCAGCCAGTGACGGACGCTCTATCTTGTCACTTATCGTGTGATAACGCCGACCATGATACGGGAGTTCACACGAACTCCAAAACCATATGTTGACATACCAATTCTCTAATCCCCCTTTCTCTCTTTCCAGGTATACGAAATGTTCCTAATAGGCTACCAGTTCCGCGTCCTCTCCCCAATCTTCACGATCCACTGGGGCCTGCAGGCTCGCAGGACTCGGCCCCTGTGGCGGGAGAAGCAGAACGAAAAAAACCGAAAACACTTCGAGACCTTCAAACGGGAACTGTTTGCGAGATACAGACGGGACCCGCTGCACCTTTTACGTAGGCCTCCGGCGCCGAAGAAAGCATAGGCCTCGCTAGGCCGGACTGTGACACCCGGCCTCCTAATATCCATGTGTTTGTGCTTGAATGTGTAACGGCCTATGAACTGTGTTAGTGGCGTGAACGAATTATTAGTGGTGGACTGCTTTATTGTTTGTGTAAGTATTAAATTTAAGTATCTACCAATGCAGTTGATGTGTGTAATAGAAGGGGCTAAATTCTCAAAAGCATCTGACACACACAATACAATCGGGCGATTAAGCCTGACCAATGACCATGAAAAGCTCATCAGGTCCCGGGCATCAGTGACTGAACAGGTAAAGCATTGATGTATCGAACTCTCTTCAAAATCATGAAAAAACCCTATAGCGCGATGTAGGTTTGTGTTCGGGGCGATCAGCGCCATCTAGCGTGATACGGTACCCTAATTCATCCATAGGTATACACTAGAGGTATGAATGTTGTGTTATCAATGGTGGGTTTTGCCCTTACGAATATTTACGCAGGTATACCTACCTAAAAGAGTGAAAAAATGACCAATTGATGAGGTTGTTTTGATTTGAAATCAATTAGAATCTCAAAATTTTGTATCGGAGCGATTCTACCAGTTTTTCGTAAAAAAGAAGATGGTCGGAAGCCACTGAAACTGGATGTAATGTATGCAGTTTCGACTGAGTCGTAGGCAACTAGTCTAATTTTTGACACAGAAAATAAGCTTGTTGGTATGATTTCCCGCATTGTTTTCTTGTTTACCAATAGATAATCATCCACATTAAACACGCTGTATAAGGCTGGCCACTTACGAGCTGAAACCATCCTGCATTATGGTGGCCACAAATATTCTGCTAACACAAAAGTCTTGATAACAGCGCCATCTAGACCTCATTTTAATTTCTAGGTTATGCGCACAAATAAACAATTTATAGATTTGTTACTGTCAATTGTTGTAAAATTACGTTTTGTTATTTACATGTCGTTTATGCATCAAAGATTTACTTACCTAACAGACGGATAGCTTATCTTCGGTTAAATAAATATTAAGTCACCAAAGAACGATGTCACAATATAAAACTATGAAATTATTCATGGCTCATTATTTTATTGTTATGGCGGTAAAGTTCTATAAATATGTTTTACCATACCAACTATTATTGTTGAATGTTTCACTTTTTCTTAAGGCTACTTGTTAATTTTATTAAATTGTTAAGGTGCCTATTTATTTTAAGGCGTAACAATATTAAACATAGTTTGTTGGTGTTGTTTTAGCATTATGATAAAATTAGTGAATTTTATGTTACTATGGTGTTCATATAGTTATTAGTATATTTCTGTTAAACTGTTAAAACTCTCCTCATGTACAGATACATGTGAACAGTGATCTCATTTCGATAACAATTAATTTTGAAGAATATACCAATTGATAGTGACGCAACGCTAATAGTACTTTTGGTTATCTGCGCTGGTAGCGTTATCGCGTTCACTTCAGACTTAAATCATTCACTTCTCTTACACTCACATGATTGCTAGAGAGGGACGAAAGCTTTGTATGTCCAACGTCAATCATGCTAACAGAGGCGTCTTTACGTCTTTAGCCCGTGTAGCGCCCGCGTGCCATCATTACCCTAGCGCCCTCTAGTAGACAGGCACGCTCAACGAGTGGCGTTCGGCGCCCCCTAGGATCATTGTGCCCGTGTGCAACGCACACCTTGCACCATAGGTAAAGGCGCCTCTGCATGCAAAGTAGAATGATAATATGCAAATGTCCTTCTGTCCGTATATATGTACAAGTAAAAGCTTGCTTACTTATATTTTAGTCCTGTCATAGGTGTACTAAGTGATACAAAAGTAGGGTAATATGATAAGGTTAAGTATAAGCGCACAGGGTTTATATTTTCCGTTTAATTTTGAATATAAGAGTTTATAAACTATTTGATACCATCTGTGATTTTAGGTTCATCTATATTTTAAACATTGTATAATTATATTCATTATTGTGCCTATAAGCTGCTGATAGGTATTAATATAACTAGAGCATTCACATCACAGAACATCGAACATTCGACGTTTTCAAAGTCTAACAACAATCAGAGCAAAGCATAGAGCCAAACATCGCGACAAGAACATTTTCACGATCATTCTAGCAAACGCTATTGTAAATGCTGAGCGAGGAGGCATAGGCGTCTCTAGCCCATGTAGCGCCCGTGTGCAAACATTACTCTAGCGCCCCCTAGTAAGCGCGCGGTCAATGGTCAATGGAATGGTAGCGGGCGGCGCTCGGCGCCCCCTAGGACTGCTGCGCCCGTGTGCAACGCACACCCTGCACCATAGGTAAAGACGCCTCTGCCGGGAGGTGACGGCGGAGAGGGGCGGCCGCGGAAGAAAAAAAAAAATTTCTCGGATCGGCAAAGCTCTAAGCAAATTTACTCACGTTTCACTAGAATGCGCGCTAGAGCTTTCTACCTGTATAACATTCACTAAAATGCTCGTTACTAGTGAATACTCAAGTGTATCAACACCTTTGTAACTTGTACAATTTATGAAGGGTCGTAGATTTTGAACACATTTGGGAGGTTTAAAAGTGTTATAACCTTGTCATAACGTTACTTAACCAGCTTTGGGTTGCACCAAACAGTCTGTAATCGTTGCGGTGTTCGTTAAAATCTGAATGTATGGAAACGTTGATGACAAGTTTCTATGGATTGTCGGCTTGACTTTGATGACAGCTTCCAGCGCCATATTAAACGTTGATCGGTTTGTAATTGTATGTTGGTGCAACCCACCCTTAATTTTCAACCGATATGACAGCAGCTTTAAAACAGGGTTATAAAGTTAAATCTAACAAAATATAGCGGACCCACGACTAATTTTGCAAGTCATACTTACTGTAAATTTACTGACACTTTTAACGGTGTCTAATTATAATGTATTTTATCTTCTTAATGCCTTATTGCACAATCATTAGTTTGATTAAAATTAATTCAATAACTATAGGCCAATATATAAAAAAAATAAGAAAATGAATGTGATGTGAAAATTTATGAAATAAGCGAAAAATGTTAGTTGACTGTTCGAGAGGTATTGTGATCAGATTTTTCAATAAATGGCGGTAATTATTATGTTATAGGTCAAATCACTTTGTTGGCAATCGAAAGTATTGTTAGAGAATATAAAATGTAGTGTAACCAATGCCATCTATTGATCAATTTACGTACCTTTCCCAGTGGTTACTTTAAAATAATATTAAACTATTACATGTATATATTAATTGAATGTAACGCATTGAATAAACCTGCAGGAAAGCATTCAAAATCATTTTTTACTAACGTTGATCCGATGCAATATACTTAAGGGGCTACCCGAGGTTTCCATTGATTTTTGACAAGTTTTGGATCGTATCTCCTACTTTTGCACTACAGATAGAAGTATAAATCAAACGGTTATAGGTCAAATCACTTTGTTGGTAATCGAAAGTATTGTTAGAGAATATAAAATGTAGTGTAACCAATGCCATCTATTGATCATTTTACGTACCTTTCCCAGTGGTTACTTTAAAATAATATTAAACTATTACATATATATACTAATTGAATGTAACGCATTGAATAAACCTGCAGGAAAGCATTCAAAAATCATTTTTTTACTAACGTTGATCCGATGCGATATACTTAAGGGGCTACCCGAGGTTTCCATTGATTTTTGACAAGTTTTGGATCGTATCTCCTACTTTTGCACTACAGATAGAAGTATAAATCAAACGGTTATCGGTTCTTCAATCTTTTATCTCCATTTTGGTCTACCGGATTTTGAAAATAAATGAATACTTAATTTTGTATGATCTTTTTAAACATTGTCTAAAATAACACTTATTTTGTATTTCTATTGACGTGAAAGATCTAACACATACGAAATCTACATATTTGGGTTCGTCTGTGACGTCCCTAAAAACTGGTCCAGGGTTTTCATTTTAAACCAATTAACACAAAAGTTATGGCCAGAAACCAGTTTTTTGGCCTAAAACTGTTCAACTTTGATGCCAAATATCTCCAAAACAATGAACTTTTAAGGAAATATGGGATACTATATTGCTTAAAGCCGTTGTTGTTAACATAGTAAGCTAGAAAAAATCTTAGAAAACTAAGAGATTCAGATCGAAGATACGATCCCAGACGCCAATTATGGGATCCCCTTAAGTGAAAATATAACTAAACAGTAAATGGCCCAATAATTGACACCGCATTCACCTCTATTGTTGTTATTGACAACCAGTTTAGTCGCCTAGTTGGTAGTGACCCTGCCATGCCTACGAAGCTAGAGGTCCTGGGCCACTTATTTGTGGGATAGCAGTTATGAATGTTTTCTATGTATTTAAGTATTTTAATCGTTGCTTTGCTTAGTTTGGGACTAGGTCGATTTATGTATAACTGTCCCCAAACATGTACTTATTCATTTCTCCTATATTCAGGCTCCTTTATGCTAAAGTAATTTTTCTAAGCAATTAAATTAGGGCACACCTCCTCTCTTGGAAAATATTCCGTTAAACATTTTTCAAAGATTAATCACATCAAGTGCATCGAATCAATGCTATCTTGAGACAGAGTGAGAGATTGTTTGTCATACATAAGTGTCCTAGTTTTCAATTGTTCGTACTGCGCCCCACCCAACCTACCCTCTAAGGCGCTCCTACACATGCTACTATGAAGGTGAATGTAATCTCTGAAGGTGTTGTCTCACTCGCTCGCTCTGATGTCCTCTCAATGTGACGTCGCCCGCGCACGAAAACTTGCGATACCAGTATTAAAACAAGGCTTGCCTCACACTGAACGGAACTGAGTCTCGGAATCATTAAGTATCTGAATCACTGAAGAGCAAATAAAACGAAGGGTGCAGATTTTTTGCTCTTGAGTGGTCCAGATTCTGAATTCAGGGACTGAATCAGACTGCGTGATGTCGGCGTAGGTTCTAATTAAACCAGCTTATGATAAAAATAACAGTGATTATTGAATCCGCCGCTTAACGTTCATCTTCATTTGACAATATTTTTAATCCTTTTTAGAGAAAATTAAACATTATAATTTAAAAAATTGATTTTGTAGTGAAGTATAATAAAATAGCCTATTCTATATCTACTTGATAAATAAGGCATTTTGTTTCATGGTAAGTTTTTATTGAACTTGAACTATGTATAAGTGATGGTGATGTCACCATAAAAAAAACTCATAATCACTAACCGATATCACTCGACAGTAATGTTAAGCGAGCGATGCATGATGATGTGTGGGAGCGCCGTAAGGAAAGATAAAATTATGTCACAGTCGATATAAATAGCGCTAGCAAGCGGAATGTGTGGCAGTGTATGATTTTTAATAAACTGATAAAGGTTAAGTGTCGTTTGACTTTTAACACACTTGTCAATAATATAAACAAAATATTCTGAGTATGGTAAGTTATAATAATAAAAATAATAAACAAGCCTCCTCTCATGGATGAGAGGGAACGGGCAGTAGTCCCCACGCTGGCCCAGTGCGGGTTTGGGACTTCACAATACATCTTCGAATTTCTTCGCAGTTGTATGCAGGTTTCCTCAGGATGTTTTCCCTTTATTGAAAAGCTAACGGTAAATATCAAATGATATTCCGTACATACGTTTCGAAAACCTCATTGATACGATCCGGGAATCGGTATGTTATAAAAGATTAAATATTTATTCATTTATACGGTACGTCATAAAATTAATATCCATACTAACTAATATTATAAATGTGAAAGTGTGTCTGTCTGTTAAGTACCTCTTCACACTTAAACAGCTGAACCGATTTAGGTGGGTAAAGAAATAGTTTGAGTCATGGGGAAGGACAAAAATCATTTCGGGGTGAAATGGGGGGGGGGGGGGGGGGTTGAAAGTTTGTATGGAGCTGCGATATAAATATAAACGAGTTCCATGCCGACGGAACAAATATTGATGACTGTCAGTTTTCTGTCGTTTGGTTTTACAACTCAATTAAAATAATATATCGTCCATAAGTGCAGGGAGCGATGTTTGTCATATACATCATATTATAATGTGTGGAATATTCATATATCCTATCTATAAATAACGGGGTCCCTTTGTTTCCCATAAACTTATTGTTCCGAATTTCGATAGTCAGAAATTGATATCCATATATTATAATTTATAGACATAAACATCAGCAGTCATAATCTTTGTTAAGTATAATGTTTTGTAGTTCTAACATTAATGACCCATAATATTAAGTATTATAATCACAAAAGTCAGAAATTGATGTCCATAACGATCAAAGGTCTATCGATAATTATTCATAAATATCCTAAGGCATATATTTCAACGTACTAATGATTGTTATTCATATCGTTTTAATGCCTAAAGTGAATTATGTCTAAGAGACCAAATCTATAACATCCAAAGTCATAGTTGTACCGTGACCCTAAGTGCGCGAGCCGAGCGAGCGAAGCGAGCGTGCCGCGGCAGCGGCCGGCGAAGCGCCAGAAGCAATAATGACACAACATTCATCGAAATGTTGACAAGTACATATTTTTCCTAACTTTCGGGTCAAATCTTTTGGCCATTTTTGATTTTAGAGAAAAAGGTTTCAAAACAAAACATACTTATTTTAACGTATTCTGACCACTAAACAAAACAGTGAGCGGCATAAATATCTTTCAATCGGATCACTCTTTATTTTTGCCAAAGTACCCACATTAATTATAATTAATGGGTATGTGGGTATGTTATAAAGCCAGTCTTGAAGAACGCGTTTAGTAACGTTCGTTAGTAAAAAAAACATGTATTTTATTATTTTTCTGGGAGTGTGTTTATGGGCTTTAACATTATGAAGAGTGACACCACCGTGAAATTGAATGATATGACTAACTAATCAGATGACTACCAATCATCATGACTTGCGAAAAAATACCTTACAATAATTATTACAAACTAGATTATTGCCTGTAACATTATGTAATTGCATACCACCGGGACATTGAACGTTATGGCTAACCTATTTTATGACTAACAAAAATGATGACCTGCAAAAATCGGAACTCCAATGTATATTGTTAAATTTTATGACTTTCGACAATATGAATATAAAAAATTATGGTGGAAAACGTTATGGACTGAAAAAATCGGATGTTAAATTTTATGGGAAACAATAGAGACCCATAAATAACGTTATGGTAAAAAGAAACCAAAAATGGAGTATGACCGTGCTGTTACTTCCAACGCCCTCTTGCGAGATGAACTGTCAATTTTGACGATAGCTTCATCGCAAAGTTATACTACCCGCATCACAGGTGGCGACACTGGTCTTGATAGAATATGCGCTTGGTGCCCTTATTTCTATAGTATTTACTGTTCTGTGACCCTCATAAACGCACAGTAAAATGTACTAAACGCGTATTGTAACACACGCGAAATCCACACAAAGCAAGGTAGCCCAGCCCATGCGCAAAATATATTATGCGTTTGTGCATTTATTGCAAAAAGTAAATACACAACAAATAACTTGTAAAATGTAGGTAGGTTATGAACGCAGAATGCGCAATTATAAGCTACGCCAATAAATAATAGAATTTAAAATGGCTCACTCTCGCGCCATCTAGCTTCCATTATTAGTGCTACTAATATATTCACACACATACGAGTAAATATATTCACAGTAAAGGCCGCCTAGAAAGGCGATTATTATTATTTCTTCTCACGGCTTAAATAATTCAGGCAGGTACGTTTAGCGTACAGGCCAGAGTAAAAATATGGATCCATACATACATATAGTTTTACACTTGTCGCAAAATGTAAAAATGTGCTTGGTCGTCTGTGACGGCAAAATAAATGTAGAAAAACCAAATCAGTTAAATGAAGTGCACTTATACACTCAACTTTTATTATTAAATATGCAAATATAAAATATATCCGCAACGAACATGTAACTAGTGTGGCGGCAGACGGACCGTACGCTTGTTTGCCACTAGTCGTGGTATTACTTGTAAAAAAGCATCTTTGGGCATCGGCTAATTTGTCAAAAACCTGCAGGTCAATTGGAATCGAATACAACTCGTTTTGAAGAAGTTTAAAGCGACTAGAGACGTAACGATTTATCATTTCCTTATTATTTGCTCGAAAGGGACGCGGCTATCTCTCCCACGAGGAGGTATTGGTACCTCACTTTAACTATAACTGCATCTCTATCGGTTCCAGCGATAAATTGCTACATCTGCAGACCTCCAAACCCAGTATAGTATCAAAATTCCGACGTCTTATCGTCTATACGTCGTCAGTCCCGAATTCTCAATCACCCTGCTGGCTGGCTACTAATCACTTAGGTTCTGGCTTATCTGGATTGACAGGCGAGTTGAGATGTTCCATGATCCAGTCCCATATAACTGGGTAGGCTAGTCGGGTATATACCCCCGGGAAGTTGCCCCGGGCGCATCCGAGGCCCCAGGAGACGACGCCTATGAGCACCCCCTCGCTCACTATAGGGCCGCCGCTGTCACCCTGGTAACGAGGAAGTAAATGGTAAGTCATGTTTTCATAATTTCTAACCTCAACAGCTTCCGCAGTAATCGAAGAGCCAACCTGGTCTAGAACCGATGCATTGAGATTATGGAATCCACGCAAGAGGCATATGGCAGAAGTCACCAGCTGGCTACACTGTATCAATCTCTATCTGTGACTTGTCAATTTGATTGGTCGATTTGAAAAGCTGCTGATAAAAAGATATCTTGTCACAGAGCTGCATGCTGGTGATAATGAATAAAATCCTCATTATGCTAAAGAAGAATATAACCCGTCTGCGGTCTTCCTCGGAACCGTTAGTCGAATAAGCTGTTGCCCCCGCCATGGACGCCATGGCCTTTCTCTACCAGGACTGCAAGGCAGAGAGGAAGCCTACCAGGCAACCATCAGGTGAGTTCTGGCAGAAAGAGCCCGCATAAAACGTCGCCACATTGATGGCGTGGCACTCCGGACCGGAGCTTCCACATCGTCATGGAGATGGTGGACATCGTCGCTGACTACAGAAGTGGGCTGAGGGGAGGCCTACCTGGCACCTGGCGAGTTCCGTCTGAAAGAACCTGCACAGAACATGGACGCCACTTGGGTTGCACATCTTTATGGAGATTGTGGCCATCATCGCTGACCAAAGGTCTATGTCACTGAGGTGAGGTCTACCTAGCAAGAATCTGGTGAGTTCTGGCTAAAATGGTAGTCATCGTCCCGGACTGCAGGACTGCTGATACTGAGGGGAGGCCTACCTGACAAGCATCTGGCGCGTTCTGGCTGAATGAGCCCGCACAGAACATGGAGGCCGCGTCGATGGCGTGGCGCTCCAGACCGGAGCGCTTGCACATCTTCATAGAAATTGTGGCCATCGTCGCGGACTGCAAGACCGTTGCGCTGGCACCACCTTCCTGTAATAATAATATTATCATCATATCAGCCGAAACAAGTCCACTGTTGTACATAGGCCTCTCCCAAAGAGCCACAATGACTGTCCACGTCCACTCGTATCCGGCGGTCTCCACCAGGCTCTTCACCAGGTTATCAGTCCACCTTGTCCCCAATTAAAAATAATTTGACGACTAATTGATTGAAGCAGGCATCATCATCATCATCATATCAGCTGAAAGACTTCCACTGCTGGACGTAGGCCTCCCTCCAAGAGTGCCAAAGTGACCGGTCCTGCGCCACCGGCATCCAGCGGAAGCATGCATTGCTGTGCGGAATTCCATGATAAGTTACAAGACAATTATTTTATGTACTATGGTGACGTGATTAGACCATAGCGAGACTTCAGATTAGTCGTATCTGTCATCGCTCCAGAACACGTCATCTAATTTCCTTACTGTTGCTGACATTTTATTTCTTACATTGAGCTAAAGATGAATGGCCATGAAAATTCAAACGTAGGAGCTACTAGCCTTATGAGCCTTGGTCATCATGGCACAAACAATCAAAATAGGTTATCGATTAAGGAAAAAGTCAGCTTAACATTGATATAAATAAAATCTCAGAACAGAGATTTCTCAGGACTTGCTATGGTCGGCGGATACAATTGTTCATTTTGTCCATGAGATAAAATCCGTAATGAAACAATCATATGTATCTCGTAGGTTTACCTTAGTTTTAGTTTATCGGCTCAACTAAAAACCCGCGTCTATTCAGTCCATATCTCCACTCCTGCTGTGTAGAATCCTTTTTAGAGACGAGTTTGTTGTTGTTCAGAACTAAATTGATTCTTTTGTTTTATATCAAGAACACAAACCTTCACGTTATCCACCGTCGTATCGTTAATCACCTGACCCCGATCACCCAGGGGAACCTAGCAGCAATTATTTTATATTCAACTAGGACAAAATGATAATGTTCGGTTATGGCGCTTTGCCGGACGCTGCCGCGTCACGCTGGCTTCGCTCGCTCGGCTCGCGCGGTGTAGGGTCGCAGTTCACCTAACAACCTAACCGTTTTATCCCTCCGGAGGATCAGGGGGATTCTAGTGGACAACAGCCAAACCTTAAGCTTCCCCCACCCCGACACAATGGCGGCTTGCTTCGCCGGCAGCCTCTTCTCTCTCCCAATGATCCTGATAGGCAGCAGCCGCGCCGAGAACCGCAGCGGGGAGTACAACCGCACCATGCCCACATCGTTGCTCTTGGTCTTGCTCACGTACTGGGGGTGTACGAAACTTTCGCGGACGTCGTACATCTCGCCGCCGAAGGTCTTCCAGGAGGAGCCGAGACGGACGCTCAGCTCGCTTGCTCTGGCCCTGGGAACAACCAGTGGTTAGGCTTAAGGGTTCTTGATTGATTTTATTTTTTTACTAGCTTCTGCCGGCGACGCTAACCGCGTTGAACTTGTTTAATTATATAGTAGCTCCACAAAAATGATCACCCCTTTTTCACCCCTAGGGGATGATTTCCGGCATAAAAATCTATCCTATGCGCTTCCAGTTTGAGTCCCGCCAAAATTTATCTAGATCGGTGTAGCGGTTCAACAATCAGACAGGCAGACACACTTTGAAATAGCAGTAAATTTATTAAACCTATTTCATCAAAATGTGTGTGGTATATCTAATAAAAAAAACGAGCTTGAACTCTATCTTTTTCAACGAAATGATGTCGTGCACTACAAATGTCTCAGTGAACACTTCCTGAATAAAAACTCTATTTTGTCATTTAACCTTCAAAATTATAAACTCGTTTCGTACAACACTAGACCCTCAAAGAAGAGGGGTGGGACACTAATTATGGGTATACATAATAGACAAGCTAAGGAACTTGATATATGCAAACAACTATATTTATCAGGAAGCTTTGAATTGTGTGGTGTTAGGGACTTGGCTACTAACGTCTATATTTTTTGTTGTTACAGAAGTCCAAGTGATAGTAATCTTGAAGTTTTCATGAAACAATGTGAACTGCTTTTGGAATACCTGTTCAACAAGAGCGCTATAATTTGCGGAGATTTTAATGTGGATTTTTTAGCAGATAAAAAACATCGTAATGACTTTTTAGGCTTATTAAAATGCTACAACTTTAGGCAACTTATTAACGAAGCCACATTTAAGAGGAACAATTCTCAATCTTGCATTGATAACTACTTGACCAACTTACCCATGGACTTAGTTAGGGAAACAGAAATTGATCATAACGGCTTGGCAGATGGGCATGCTGCCATTTTCAGTGGACTCAAGTTAGAAATTGTGAATAAAAATGTGAAGTCATCTGCTGTAGTAGTAGAAAAAAGGCAATTCACATCAGAAAACTTTCTTAAGTTTAGGCAGAACTTGCAGGACAAAAATTGGCATTTTATGGGAATTAATGTATTTATGAAAACTTTGAATGCAGTCTTTTGTCAATCATTTAAAAAAAAGAAGATCAGATTCAGGCCAAAGCAAAAACATGCGATTAAATGGGTGACAAAGGGCATAAGAACCTCTAGTAAAATGAAGCGCGTCCTCAGTAATATTAATAAATTGTCCTGCAATGCATCTCTTTTAGAATACCGGACAAAATATATTAATATATTTAGAAGAGTTATGAGACATGCAAAAAGGACTGCTGTACAATTAGAGATAACCAATGCTATGTGCTCATCCAAGGGCATCTGGGATATTGTGAATAAGCACAGGAACAAGTTTTGTGCACACAAGCATAGTCAATTCATTCTTAAAATAGGTAATAGAGTAGTAGTAAATCCCCAGGAGGTAGCTGACTTGTTTTCAGCCCACTTCAACTCAGCTACTCAGGGTATTGCCTCAAATACAGCTGACTTAGACGAAGCAATACATTGTCTAAAGTTCCATAACACGAAATATCATAATGCCATAGTTTGGACACCATTTACATCGCTTGAGGTACTTAAAACAGTTCAATCGATGAAAAACAAAAAGTCGTGTGGCTATGATGAGATGCCTACTTCAATTATTAAGAATTGTATTGACTTATTGGCGGAACCGTTTGCAATTTTTTTTAATGAATGTTTTGATCGCTCTGTTTTTCCGGATCAGCTAAAAGTGGCTAAGATTATTCCTGTATATAAAAAAGGATTAAAAAATGACCCAAAAAATTATCGCCCAATAGCTCTACTACCGGTGATCGCGAAGATTTTTGAAAAGCTCATTAAATCACGTATTCTAGGGCATCTTCAGGTTAACAACATAATTGACCCGAGACAATTTGGATTCCAAAGGGGTTTGGGCACTATAAATGCAATCGATACTCTAATTGATGATATTGTGACTAAATTGCATGAGAAAAAAAGAGTTATAGGACTCTTTCTTGACTTGAGTTCGGCTTTTGATACAGTAGATCACTCGATACTTTTAAGTAAATTGGAATTCTATGGGATTAGAGGAAAAGCACACCAACTCATTCGCAGTTATCTTCAAAACAGAAACCAATACGTGGAGCTCAATAACACTGAATCTGGTCCAGAAGGGTCTGGAGTGCCTATCAGATCTATGCGAGTCCAGGTTGGGAAGGATCCATTTTGGGTCCAATACTTTTTTTAATTTTCATTAATGACTTGGTTAATTACGTATGTGGTAGTGTCCCTGACTGTTCTGTGGTCGTCTATGCTGACGACACGAGCGCAGTAATCTCTGGCGGCAATATGGAAGAACTTAATAGAGTCACGGATAAAGCTTTATTGACCTTTAATAAATGGTTCTCCAGCAACAACCTTAGTCTTAATAGTAATAAGACTCAAATTATGCTTTTTAAACCGAATTCTAAGAAAAATGATAGAATTGAAGTTGGTTGCAATATTGATCACATTGCGAGCCCAGTAGATCATGTCAAATTTCTCGGAATCTACATTGATTCGAATCTCAATTGGAAACGAGAGCTGGAAGCAATAGAAAACTCAGTGAACTCTGCTTGCTATGCTTTGAGAAGCCTTAGAGACGAAATGAGCTTGGATCAACTTAAAGTAGTGTATTTCGCATTAGTTGAGTCGAAATTGCGATATAGTATTAAGTGTTGGGGCAATAGTTTTCAATATAATATCAATAGAGCCTTTGTTGCCCAAAAAAGAGCGATTAGTACGATGACACGCATTCCGCAATGGTCATCGTGTCGAGATCATTTTTTAAGACTGGGCATTCTCACAGTACCCTGTCTGTACGTTTTTATTCTTCTTACCGATTTTGTTAAATCACGGTCAAAAAGTGTCACATGTGAGGATGAAGAATTGCGGCTAGCTACTCGTACGAAAAATGTTGCACACGGTTTTTATCCAGGACTCAGGGTGGTGAAGCATTGTGTCAGGTATCAGGCTGTTACGTTATTTAATAAATTACCTACCGAGCTAAAGGTCATTACGGATTGGTCTATTTTTAAACGAAAATTGAAAAGCTTCTTGCTGGCCAGGTGCTGTTATAGTGTTCAAGAGGTTTTCGCATGTTTCTAGTAATTGTTGTTATTCATTAATCGCACTGACAATACTGACACGTCAAAATGCTAAATTTGTAATTCAATTATTTTTAATGTACTGAAATGTTAGAATAGTTATGGAAAATAATCTACTTTATTACATTATTTACCTATTTCAAATACAATGTACATTGTTTATGAATAAATTGAATTGAATTGAATTGAATTTCGCATTTATAATATTATAGTATGCTTACTGCGGCGGTGGCAAACAAGCGTACGGTATGGCTGATGGTAAGCAGACAGCGTAGCCTACGGACGCTTGCGATTGTAGAATTGCAGCGCGTTGCTGGCCCTTTATTGATTTGAGAATGCGTTGTGTTGATAGCTACAAATGCACCCGCGAAGGGACCCACTCAACTCTCAACACAACACATCCTCGGGGGTCTGGCGACCATATTCAACGCCAGGAACACAACACCACATATACCAACAGAGCAAGTAGTGGCGTTACTATGTCTGTGGTCTTCTGTAATGTACGATTCCCACCGAACGGGCTGGGTCGGGTCGCAACGGGTGCGCGAGCACCTGGCGGCAGGCGACCGCGTTTTAATAGAGTGCAGCAGGCAAAAGCCGGACGGAGCCGGTCACATGTGACGACAGCCGACCACAGCCGGCCACGTCCGCGAAGAGCTGACCGGCTTTCAAATATGAAATTTAACGTCTGCTATATTGAAGCTTCAAATTCCTTTGGCAACTTGCAGAAAACGCGCAGGCGCGCTCCGGCCCGGCCCGTTTGGTGGGAATCGTAAATAAGGAGGTACTTCTCCAGTAGGGCTGCTCCGAATGCGAGCCAGATGATATTACCCTGTGCCCTGCCTCTAAAGATTGTGGTTCTCGGAGGTGATGAGTGGATCGGAAAACAATCGATCACTGTAGATAGTTCAATCAATAGGCCGTGATTCATCATCATCATTATCATATTAACCGAAATACGACTACTGCTGGACATATGCTTTCGACCGGTACAGCCTAATCACCGGTAACCCTGCCGCAAAACGTGCCGTTCTCTGTTAACAAATCCCCTGTTTAGGAATACCGAACGAGCTTAAACGTGGCCATCCCTTTCTCTCGCATGCAACACGCTGCGATAGAACCCGCGACTGCCCTAGAAGCGCTAACGTCCTGGGGCCGATAGGCCGGCCGTCAAGTACTTGTAGCGACGCGAACACATCACGGAGTGAGCCGCCCCTGGCAATGGCTGGGTACATGGTTCACAGGTTTTCTCCTCAAAACTGGTACTCATTCTTATTATGTTTATATGAGCTTTTTATTTAATTCATAAAAAGGACCATAAACGGATCCTACTAATATTATAAATGCGAAAGTTTGGATGTTTGCATGTTTAGATGTTTGGATGTTTGGATAACCTGCATTAAAATATAGGATAGGTTTTTAACTTAAAATTAATGAATAACAAACATCCAAACATCTAAACATGCAACCATTTTTAACCCGAGTCCACGCAGACGAAGTCGCGGGCGGAAGCCTGTAATTCATATGGCTGTAGTACAAAAATAAGTAAGTTGTTTAGCTACGGATTGGTGAACACATCTCTCACATTGGCGGAATAAAGAGTTAGCATAAACATCATATTATATCGTTACATCAGTGTTGCCAGATGCCAGAATACAAAAAGCAGGAGCTGCGCTTTCAAAACGCGGATTTTTAAATAAAGATGCGGATTTGCGGAATACATTTATAGGTTTTTTTTAGCACGTTGAAAAGCCGAAGAAAAGTCATGATAAATTCCTTAAAAATATATTTTCACCCTTCCGTGACATTCACTTAAAGGAAAGTTGTAAATGATGTTTGCAGTCATTCTTGACATCATACTTTTCGTTGGGCAAAAGTTAATGCAGCAGCCACCTTTTTCACGCACCACTTGATCGGCCAAAAGGCTTTTTCCAGGAGCAAGTGGTCACATTTAAACATTGTTCCTGTATATTTTAAAAAAGCGGATCCGCGTTAGCTTAACGCGGATAGCGGGGCCAGTGGCAAAAACGCGGGGAAAAAAGCGGAAAAGCGGGGTATCTGGCAACACTGCATTACATTATTAGTCACTCACTTTGGCACTCTTTGGGGAAGGCCTATGTCCAGCAGTGGACGTCTATCGGCTGATATGATGATGATGATGATGATTATTAGTCAAGTCTGTTGTAGGTACATTAGTAATTTCGACCAAACAGGAGCTTTTTTAACGCGTTAAGCCTGAAACACATCTGGTGCGATCTGGCGCCACCGCAGGCCGCGCAAGTGTGATTCAGGCTTTAGTATTATATTACAAGCTAGCAAGCATTTACTAATTTAATAAATTACAACGTTTCTAATCTAGGTCTGACAGGACCTTTGTGTAAGACTAAGCCAATCTTTTTGAAACCCACACGTTTTGACCTTTGAAAGGGTGCAGAGCGGCTTTACTCTTTATTATTTCATTGTGTCATCAAAGTTAAATATGGTGTGGTGTAAATTTCATTTTTGGTTTTGGTACAAGCTTTTATTGCGGAATGTACTTTTCTGTATACCGTCCTCAACTATACCTACTCATTGAGACGATTAACGAGCCCAAACTAGTCCGATTAGTCAGTAGGACCAACAGGAAAAAAAAGTTCATGTGGTCCGATCAGTAATAGGACGAAGCGGTAGGACCACGTGGCCGGAGGGAACTCAATGGGGTTACGTCGGTTAAGTACTGAATTCCAATGGCCACCTTCTGTCCCCATCATCAGATCAGCTCGATGGTACCATAATATTGAAATGTCATCCAAACTATACCTTTACCCAAAATTTCAGCTCAATCGGAAACCGGGAAGTGGGTTAAATTTAACTTGCAAGATTTTATTACAGACCCCGAGAAAGGTGAAACTAAATTCAGCTTGTAAAAATGATGAAAATGTACTTAGCTAATTACCTTGTATATAATTTAAGACCGTTTGGTACTAATAAAATAAAACCAGCCAAGTGCGAGTCGGACTTGCGCACGAAGGGTTCCGTACCATTATCTATAACAACGGCAAAAAACACATTTGTTTCATGGGAGTGGGAGCCCCCTTAAACATTTATTATATTCAGTTTTTTAGTATATGTTGTTAAGCGGCAACAGAAATACATCATCTGTGAAAAATTCAACTGTCTAATCACGTTTCATGAGAGACAGTCTGGTGACAGACGGACAGACAGACAGGCGGACGTTCAAAGGAGTCTTAGTGATAGGGTCCCTTTGGGTAAGGAACCCTAAAAATTATAAGGCTGTGGCTGTACAATGTACAGCAGGCAGCATAAGTGCATGGTCAATGCAGAAATAGTTTGGCTTGGCGACCGAATCCTACGCCATCTATGTGGCGCGATGGTGAATATCATTATAGATGTCAATGGAGACCTCAGAGGATTTGCAAGATTTAACTAGATGGCGTTGTTAACAAAAAAATAAATAAAAAGGCACATGATCTATTTTGTTCTCGTCATAGTTTTTTGTATTTTCTTGGGTAACATTATTATTCAGTAATCTTGCCAATAGCATTTATGATAATGGCGGATTTATACGACGTAATTGGAATACATTTCCGATTTTTGTTTGTTCGCTGGCTTTGTTTATTTATTCTTTTGTATCCTTGTGTTTCTGCACAACGAGTAAATATTCCAAAGATAATTCCAAAAACACTTTTTCCCAACATCATGGTTGGGAGCGGATTTGAACCTGAAACCTTCGGCCTAGGTTGATAATGACCTGTATAGTTCACCACTGGACCACCGGGTTAATTGACAGCATGGTTCAAATTCACTATCAGTTAATTTGAATGCTCAAATATTTATATTCATTACGACTAGGATTCGTATAATAACTAAAGAGGGTAGATATAGATGATATGAAACTACCATATTTTTTTATAACAAAGATCGAACACGCAGTGATCGTTCGTCAGCCGTTTCTAATTCGATTCCCTATTTCACTTGCGTTTTTCATCTTTTCCTCCGTATTTATACATTTAATGATGAGTTCTCGATCTAATATTGATCTTGTTAAAAGGGCGCAAATAATAGCCTTATGTAACGAAGGCCACAATTTCTCAGAAATTGCTAGTGAAACCGGTGTAAACGTAAGTAGTTTTTTTTTATTGTTTTAATAGACGCCGTGGTAACTATTCGCTTATTATACCTATTTATTAACTGTCATTGTTGCAGCGAAAAACGGTTGCTTTATGGGTACGGCGATTCCAAGAGGAAGGATCTTTGCTACACCGGCAAAGAATGGGTAGACCTCGTCTCATTGATACCGCGCAGCGTGCAGCGATGGTGACCGAGTACGAAGAAAATGGGTTTATACCAACAAGTCACTACGCTGGTTTATTCCATACTAGTGTAGACACTGTTCGTCGTGTGCTTCATGACGAGGGTTTGCACTATCGCAGGCATGCCGTCAAGCCGTTGCTTACAGAAGCACATAAAGCAGCACGATTACAATTTGCCCTAAGGCATTTAAATGATGACTGGAGTAATGTTATATTTAGTGACGAAAAGTGTTTTAAATCGAGTCAACACGGACGTTTGAGTTTATGGCGTCGCAATAATACGCGGTATGATAGTGGTCACGTAGTGCCGAACATGGAATCTGGTCGTATAAGTGTCAATATGTGGGGCTGGATGAGTGCAGCCGGTCCGGGTGAACTAATGAGGATGCCGAGTCGCGCAAACAGCGTGGATTACATGAATGTCCTGGAGGAAACTATGTTACCTACCGTCCGAAATGTGTATCCAGAAGAAGAATTACCTGTGATATCTTTTGTGCAAGATAATTGCCCTATACATCGTGCGCGTAATGTGCGGGAGTGGTTTGGCCTGCTAGATCGCCGGATCTGAACCCTATTGAAAATTTGTGGGGTGTTATTGTGCAACGCTGGGAAAATCACAATGAACGAAGCCCAGAAGCGTTAGAGGCACATTGTATAAAAATATGGGAAAGTATTCGTGGTTCTAGTTTATGTGAAAGACTCATTGAATCCATGCGTTCCCGCTTGCAAACTGTTATCGACCAAAGAGGAGGTTACACTAAATACTAGCTGAAGCAGTAAATTAAGATTTATTTATTAAGGTAATGAAAGGCCGGGTTAACAAAACAAATGTTTGCTAACAAAATAAACAAATTACCAAAGTAAGTAGACCTTAGCTGTTATTATTAAACTGCCGATTGTATTCATTTTTGGACTATTAAAAAAGTGATGGTGAATTATTATTACTTAAACAACATAATTATTGAGAAATGTTATTATGATGTTGTAACGTAAGTAACCATGTCAGCCCGAATAACATTATTGTCATTATTGCAAATATCAATCACACGCCACGCCACACTATACAAGCGTTCGGCTGACTTGAATTATGAATGTTATGATTTTAATTTTTAACCCGGCCTTTAGTTAATAATTGTCAATAGTTTAATATGTATTGGGGTAAGGCTTCAATCTTTTTCCGATTTTCGGAAATGAAACTTAAGCCTTAAAGCTCAATAAAATGGTAGGAAATTGCTAACTATAAAACTGCGTTAACAGTTAGATATCTACTGTAGTTAACTGAATAAAGATAATTAAAACATTTAAAAACGTTTTAATCCTTAAAAACTGAATAACATTTTTATTTAAAGACTATCATTCACTGTTATTTACAATTTCAAGAAATGTATTAAAAAAAAAAGGAAAAAGCTACCTTTGCCATACCCTGGCTGGGAATCGATCTTTGGTTCGTCAAAGCGCAGAGTTAATTGAGTTAATGTGCTTAACCACTAGGCTACCGATACATATCGATTGCAATAAAGCATACACATACTATAGTTGTCACACTCAAATACAGTTCATGTGTATTAGCATTTGCTAGACTTGTTAATAATTATACCCGTAAGAGAACACTTCTGATGATTACAAGTGTCACTTAATAGTGCATTTAGTTATATTATTCTATATCCAAAGGTGTATCAACAGCAACGCCATCTAGTTCACGCTTTGTGAACGACGTGCAACTATGCGAGAGCTGTATGTCAAATGATCCAAACGAAAGTAGACCGTAAGGTGTCCATGCATTTATGCAGCCGATAGTACATTACGAATCCAATAGGTACCTAAGCAAAAAGTCGGCATTGATTGACCCCGTTAATCAGACAAGTAGCGACTAACCTTCAAGACAATTAATACTTAGATTAATACAGACCGATAATTAAAATTGAAACGCTTTCCACTGTCAAACATCGTCATGGTCTAAGGCCGTGGTCATGGACAGGCGACGCGTAACACGATGAGGGCTGTAATGACGACCGCTTTACGAGTAGCATAGTTGGTAGTGACCTTGCCTACGAAGCAAGCGGTCCTGGGTTCAAATCCCGGTAAGGGCATTTATTTGTGTGATGAGCACGAATATTTGTTCCTGAGTCATGGATGTTTTCTATGTAGACCCATTATAATAAAATTGCATGCCTGGCAGGGTAACTGTTGAAACCTATACTACGAATATTATGAACTGTGTACACAGTTTGCAATAAAAGTTTTTTATTCTTATTCCTACGGTGAGTGACTAGCATTATTTGTTGCGGTGCCGTATCTTTCTCTCTCTCTTTTTGCATGAGTTAAAAAGAAACAGAGATATACACAGGACGCCGATTATTGGGCCGTACATTAATTGGTATCGCTTTTGCTTTGGCACGCTCGCATATATATCTGACACGACCTTATTTCTAGGGCCGTTAGGACGACTCAGATATTTTTCTGGATTTGTTATGGCAGATAGATACTAATGCTGGTGACTTTACAACGCTAATATTTTGTAAAATTTAAAACGTCATAAATATCACTTCAGTGAGATTTTATGTCATTTCGGTGACGGAATTATCACATCGTTGATAGGTTTTAATCATTTCGGTTATTCTTGTAAATTCATTCCGGTGAGTAAAAATTATAAAGTCAAATATTTGCGTAACTGTTTATGGTATGACATGGCCGTTAACCCTCATTAAATATAGTAGTAATATCTGCCCTTTGATGTTAAACAATTAACGAAATGCTAGAATATAAAGATTTTCAACGAAGTGATAAAAAAACACAGGTTTGTTGAAATTCACCCACATGTGACGCATCGGAGTAAGACTATCTTGGCTGTTCTGGAGTGGAGGAGAGAGTTGAGGTGACCAGTGAGTCTTACGAAGCCGTCACGAAATATATAATTATTTTACAGAATGACAGCCCAAGTTTTTGGCGTTGGTGAGTAAAGTTGTCAGACCAGAGCTGGACCAGAGCATAATCCTATTCTTATAATTTCATGGTCATAAATAAAACTTTACGAAAGTTGAGAAAATATTCTCACAATCAGCAGGACCCTACTAGCTAAACTGCCTAATCATCGAGGATAGCAAAATAATCCCCTTTGTATAAAAATGCCAGGACACAGACAATGTACCCGCATTGTTAGACCTGCCTCTCAATTCACAAAGCTTTGTGCTCGACTGTAAGGCGGTCCAGTATAAATTGATCTCGTGGTTATGTAACAGCTACTCGTATATCATCCGAATCAACCTATATACCTCCCATTGCTGGGCACAGGCCTCTTCTCGTGAAGCCTGGGTTGGTGAGGTAGGGCACAGCGAAATGTCATCCCGCTCGAATTTGGAGCCCAATTGGGGAAGTACCTCCGCCTTGCAGAAGACGTCATGAATAACAGGAAAGGGCATAAGTCTCGCTGGCCCAGTGCGGGTTGGTGAGTTACTATTATATTCTATTCTAAATGAAATTCCGTACAAAGTTCTGATAAACTCATTAAGATGAGAGGTTCAAACCAAGTCTGTTGTGCCCCACTGCTGGGCCTCCTGCTGCTGGGTTTCCAGACTGCGCGTTCTATCTCTGGCCAATTCCTTTTAAAGGAGTCCAGCTCGTCCCGCCAAAGCTGACAAGGCCTGTCACGTCTCCATCTTGATCTGTCGGTCGGGTGGTCGGGTGTGTGTGTTGAAGTGGAACTGGGCTGGTCATGTCAGCCGCGTGCCGAGTGAGCTTTGGGCCAAGATTGCAACAGACTGCATGGCAGCACGACAGCTCAAAACGGAGACGGGGCAGGAGCTACATTAATGTAACGCACACTGAAAAAAATGCAGTCCAACTAAGACACATTTTCTCTTAGTTGGTGATAAAATGTTTGTAATAACAATATATTTATTTACTAAAACGAAGATTATGTAGTTGCTGGAGCAAACTGATTTTGTTTATTACTACAATATGCACATTTGTTATTATTATCAACATTCTTATTTGCAACAAGAATTTACTTATTCCCAATAATGAAGGTTGCATTGTTGCCGGAACAGATTTATTTTGTTTATTTCTACAATGGACACACGGTTAGTGTAATCAACAGTCTTTGTTAACTTGAACATTCTTTTTTTTTGTTATTTGAGTTCACCATGTTACTTTGTTATGCTAATTAAGTAATATTTGTTCATCCTAACATGCAACTTGATAGACTTTATATAATTTAATTCATAGTTTTTAACAAGATTGCTTGATTAATTAAATGACATGCATAGCTGAATCAAACAAGAAAAGTAGTTGAATCTAATATGTACTCTTCCCCGCGCACCCCGCGCCTCCCTTCCCCACGCAACGGCAAGGCACAAGCAAGCGGCGAGCGGCCATTACGCCAAGCATTACGACGCCGAGTGCATCTAAATAAATCGACGTGTTTGAAAAGTGACTACAAAATTCGAGTCTGTGCAGTGACTAATGACGATAAACAAATGGACGAAGTGACCGACTTACTCAAAACATGGGAGCTGCCCGATCTCATCCCGATATTTGAAGGTATGTTAAATAATGTTACCTAAACGTAAATCCCTACCGAATACTAGTAAATATAAATATATGATGTTCCAAAACGACGATGTCGAAAGGGATCACACGTTACTTAATTAGATTTGAGTCAGAAAACTAACGCCCACTCGTGGTTGTTATGGCTGCGCGCGCGGTTCGCGCCTGTTTAATTTAATACTGTACGGACACTAGCAGTTGCCTTTTAAGTTAATTCTTATTAAATGGCCTAGATTTTTAACTAACCGACACCCTTCATAGTTTATTTGCGTAGATTTATGCCCTCCCTCGTTGATAATTTTTCGTGTTGAATTCTTGTTCCTTCATTGTGAGTATTTGCGCAAATAAACCTACCTACTTTTTATTGCGCAACAGTTGTTCACGGGCTGGCAAATAACTAAAACTTTTAATTTAGAGCAAGCAATCACCATCCAGGCGTTATCCGCCCTGACCCCAGACGACATTAAGGATGTTATACCACAAATAGGACGCCGTGTCCTGTTCATGAGATGCTGGAAGGAATGGAAAGAGGAGTTTTCCAGCATATCGTTATCGGTAAGTGGTTGCAATTTCTCTAGCTAGGACCTATTTACCCACACAATTATCACGAATATTATACAGCTACAAACATCAGTGGCGGTTTTTGGTATTTGTTTTCAAAATGGCGGAGCTATGCAAAGAAAGAATCGCGAAATCAACGGCACGTCTATCATGACACGGCCGCGACATACTCTCGATTTTTCTCGCACTGTACTTATTGTTTTAATTAAGTGTTCTAATAAGAGAGAGACAGATAGTGCGAGAAAAATCGAGAGAGCTCGCGCGCCGTCGCGTGATAGTCGTGCAGCTCACAGAGCCACTAGATAGACAAGTGGCGCGGAAGGTATTGTTCGGCACTATTAAATACGGGAAACGGGTACCTATATATTTAAAATTAACAAACATTTATTTTTGATTACAGAACCTGGATTTATTACCATTTGATTTGCAACAGGAAACCCTAATCGATAGTGCCCCAAAGGAAATTATAACTTTGACAGTGGAAGGCAAAGAAAAGGAGTCGACAAGCATTGAGCAAGTCATCAATATAGAACAGGACTCATTGAGTTATCATCAAAGGTCTGAGTGTGGGGTATGTATATTTTAATTTTAAACTAT
The DNA here is from genome assembly GCA_945867215.1 of Epinotia demarniana. Lineage (NCBI taxonomy): Eukaryota > Metazoa > Arthropoda > Insecta > Lepidoptera > Tortricidae > Epinotia > Epinotia demarniana. The sequence goes on from OX244262.1 coordinate 2,519,574, forward strand.
AACCGGAGAGTATTTTTTATTAACTTGCAATGTATGTATTATGTTTGTTCAGGTGAAATCAAGCAACTCAGTTTTAAAGCCTCAACCTATTGATCTGAAAATATTGGGTATTAGTATAGTTTGAATGCCAATTTATAATTATAATATCATCAAGCTAATCTGATGATAGAAACAGACGGTGGCCATGGGAATTCAGTACTTAACGGATGTAACCCCGTTGAGTTTGGGCTCATTATAATCGTCTCCATGAGTAGTTGATTAGTTTAATGACACTATACAAAAAAGTACAGTTAGCAATATAACCGGAGAGTATTTTTCATTAAGTTGCAATGTATGTAACTATGTTTGTCTGGGTGAAATCAAGTTTTGAAGCGGATAGCCTCAACCAATTGAGCTGAAATTTTGGGGTATAGTTTGAATGCCAATTCATTATTATGATATCATCAAGTTAATCTGATGATAGAAACAGACGGTGGCCATGGGAATTCAGTACTTAGCGGATGTAACCCCGTTGAGTTTGGGCTCATTATAATCGTCTCCGTGAGTAGTTGATGAGTTTGATGACACTATACAGAAAAGTACAGTTAGCAATAAAAGCTAGTGCCAAAATGATTTTTTTGACAGAGCCTTATTATTTTGTAAAATTCCTGAACAGTGTATGAGCACCAACTACGTTAAATGGTCATCATTTAGGTATACATAAAGTAACCTTATAATAAAAGGCTTAGTTTTCCCTTTACTTTGGAAGGTCGATGGCAGTCGCTTTCGTAAAACTAGTGCCTATGCTAAATCTTGGGATTAGGTTTCAAAGCGGACCCGGGGCTCTTTTAGGGGCACAACCGGGAATAATGGTAGGTAGATGACGATGACACTTTATCTCTCCTGGTTTGTGCTCATTAAGTTAAGGTTTTGGTTTTATTCATATGTTAAAAGAAGCTAAAATTACTGGAATCTTCATTTGATCTTCTTTTTTGCAGTTACTTGAAAATGTACTGCGCAAGTCACTGGAGGCGTCTTCATTGTTGCTATATAAAGGTGGAACTCTAGATGGAGATGCTGCTAGAAATTTATTGGTTTCCATAATTGCCACAGAAATATTGAATGAACACACAAACTCACCGATTGTTGGATCGATATATTTCAAGTGGGCAAATTTAATAAAGGAACTCTTTCCGGGTGAAAGAATCACCACCTATTACATCCCTGCATGCACAACTGCATCTGGTGCAAATCTTCAAGCAGGAGGTAAGCTTGTGGCCAAGGTCTTAAATAAAAGGAGGCGTTTGCAGCAATTAGGGGCTCTGACAACAAAAAGAAAGAGAAGCAGAAATGAAAGCTTTGATGTCACCTCACCATCTACAAGACCGAAGCCTGACAGTATTGAAATTGAGACACTATTTGAGGATGTTGAAGATGATTTACAGTGGCTCCGAAATTCTTCAGAGCCCTGGAGCCTTGTGGAGATGAAATGGACCAGGACGTTCCAACATCGAAGAAGAGTCCTTCTTGGCAATGACAAAGATCAGACTTTGGAATCATATACGACGGAGTATCCAGCGCTAAAAAAACCGCATGGTTATACACTGGTAAGGTTTGACTAAATAGTGACTTATACAAGATTTTTACTAAATAGCTGACATCTTAATTTTTTTTCCTCTTTATGTATCCATTTCTTTATTTATTTGTTATACATTTTGTCAGTCTATTTACGCCACTTCCAGTCTTCGGTCTTAACTTGTATATTGACATGTGTTAGATCCAATAGCCACGTCGACACCGGACGCAGGCTCGGCCGCACGCCTCGCCCGAGCCAGTTCACAACCACATGTCGCAGGCGAGCGGTCCTCATCCTCGGCCGCATTAGGATGCGGCCGGCTCGGTCAAATTTTAGCGTGTCTGAGGCAAACGCGCGCGGCATTTCCGAGCCAAATTGGCTCGGCCGAATTTACCTAAAGGTAATTTAGTTGAGCTCGCTATCGCCATGAAAAATGCTTTCGTATGTTCGGCTGTCCTGCTGTTCCCTCTGTAGGTCGCATCTATGAACCGATTCTCGTGAAATTATGTGAGCGAGTTCGATATTTATAGGGCAAAAATGCTTTCGTATGTCCAGCACATTTGATTTCGGGCACAGAGCTGACAACGCTCGGCTCGGAAGAAACGTGGCTCGCCGAGTCACGTCTACACTGTGCGCGCACGCTAAGGCGAGGCGTGCTCGGCGGAGCCGGACATACGAAAGCATTTTTGCACTGTAAATATCGAACTCGCTCACAAAATTTCACGAGGATCGGTAGAGAGATGCGACCTACAGAGGGAACAGCAGGACAGCCGAACATACGAAAGCATTTTTCATGGCAATCGCGAGCTCAACTAAATTAATTACCTTAAGGTAAATTCGGCCGAGCCAATTTGGCTCGGAAATGCCGCGCGCGTTTGCCTCAGACACGCTAAAATTTGACCGAGCCGGCCGCATTCTAATGACAACAAAACTGACAGATGACTGACAAAATTTATAACAAATAAATAAAGAAATGGATACATAAAGCGGAAAAACCACAACAAATACCATTATTAAATTGTTTATCACGGAACATGTTAATTATAAACTAATTTAATTAATTATATCATAATTTTTATGCACATTAATTATATATTTGTATTAAGTATTTATTTTTCTTTTAGTTGAACATTGATTTTGAAGCAGCCTATGGGGAGAAGAAAGATAATTTATTTGTTTACTTTCCGGTGGCAAAAATAAGAATTCTGGAATTATTAAATAAAAGAAAATCCAAAGATAACTTGTCCAAGGAGCTAATTGGTCTCGCCAATGGTAAGTTTAATTATGTGCAGGAGTATGTTTACACTTTTTCACCTTATCATAATGGAAAAAGGAGCAAAAGTGTTAACTTACTTCTGCTCTTGACTTTATTGAAGAGATGCCTACTAAAGGGTCTAGCAGGCTAAGCTAACAAGAGTGGCCCCCGCAAGGGATTTGGTTGTAATTTGAGGTGCAGTAGTGGCAGGACCTAAGAACACTGTATGCGTAATATCAGTCTTGGATCTTCTTCTGTTTCAGATTTATTCACGAAAATTACAAAAAATCAAGGCAGTTTTTAAACTGTTATTGTAGAAAAACCAAGCAAGCGAGAGTAACCAAATAAATTCATAATTAAGGAGCATAAAATGGGGTTCATAATGCAGATTTTTACATACATTCATATCCTTAAATTTGAATGAAAAAAAAAGTTTTTTTTTTCGCTTAATTTTTTTTCACTTCTCGCGGAGACACAACTATCAAAAAAATTACTTTATAAGCCACAATTGTCAACTACGTATACATTTAAAAACATTTTGAAAAATCATGGTGCGTCATGTCAAAAAAAAACATTTACGGACATATGTTTACTATAGTGTATTGGCAAATGAGTAGAGCCCTTCTAAGGTAAGTCTGTAGTTGTAATCACGAATTAAAAATCATCGTGTTTATGACATACGTCATTGATCAATGTCAATTAATTATTTTTCACCTCACCGGCTCAAAAAGGCTTGCTTTATCGCTCAAAATCTGCACCCAAAAGTCCATTTTATCCGCTAGCGTGGAAAGAGTTTTTGAATTTGGAACGTGACGGTCTATCGCGAGATCCAACTTTTTTCTATACAGAATGAGAGGTGCGTCCAGAAACTGATGATGTTATGCCAATAATAAATTGTTATTATTTTGATAAAATAAAATTAATAATACTTATTCTTTCTTAATTAAGTAGGTACAAACGAAATATTAATATTAAGACTGACTTATAAGGATAAAATACGAATAAATATTTCTAAAATGTTTTATTTTTCTAAAAATTCCGCTTCTTCCAAATTTGGAACGCACCGTTTGAAAAGTTAATTTAAGAAAAAACTCATATACTTACATTTAATTTAGTTTTGTTCTAAAGCCACATACAGTAAAACCAAAATAATGGTGGTTATTTATAGATTTTAGGGCAGAAGATATACATTGAATGAATTTTGATGCCTGCTAAGTTAGCGGAAAAAGTGAAATAAGCGTATACCTAGTTAGTAGCGTAGCCTTAGTTGAAACCGTGAGTACCCAACAATACTTTGACTTTTTTAGTGTAGGTAAGCGTGAGGTTATTTAAAGATGCAAAAATATTTATCTTACATTTAATAATTATAAAATGCTAGATCCTGATGAGATGTAAACAAACCTTTATTGAAAATGAGTAGGTATAAGGTCCAAATTTCTTCCATTACATTTACTTACCTACAATTTCCCTCGCGGTGGTGAGGTGAAAAGTTGTGTTTCGCTCGGCAGCAAAATTGTTTGGCGTCTCGTGCCTTGAAAGCCTCGCTATGCTCAGGATTGTACTTTTGAACCATTCGCTTCGCTCATGGTTCAATTTTACAATCCTTCGCTAGCTCGGCTTTCAATACAAGCACTTGCGCCAAACAACAACTTTGCAGCCTTGCATAACAAATAACTATTGTAAGGAACGAAAGAGGATGTTATACCTACTACTACAGACTGATTTGCCACTACAACTCTATTGATATGATATGATATGATATAGTAAACATACGTTAGTAAATGTTGTCTTTTTGACATGACGCACCATGATGTTTTTAAATGTATACGTAGTTGACAATTGTGACTTATTAAGTAATTTTTTTGACAGTTGTGTCTCCGCGAGAAGAGGCAAAAAAATGAAGCGAAAAAAAATTTTTTTTTAATTCAAATATAAGGATATGATTGTCTGTAAAAATATGCATAATGAAACTCATTGTATGCTCCTTAGTTCTGAATTTATTTGGTTAATCTCGCTTGCTTAGTTTTGCTAAAATAACAGTTTAAAAACTAACTTGATTTTTTGACATTTTCGTGAATAAGTCTGAAACAAAAGAAGATCGAAGGCTGATATTACGCATACAGTGTTTTTAGGTCCTGCCACTACTGCACGTCAAATTACAGCCAAATCCCTTGTGGGAGCCAATCTTGTTGGCTTAGCCTGCTAGACCCTTTAGTATGATTTGATAGGTGGGCATTTTCAATAAGTCGTGCACCCAAAAACCGTGAATTGTTAAATAAAAATTAACTCGGTGTCAGTTTTGTAACGGCAATTAAGCATTCAGTTTGTATAAAAACTAACTTTTTCTGTTTAATTTATGAATGATTGCCTAAACCCGTTAATTAAATGTGAAAAAAGTTCATTTGCACATGATCTGTATACTTAATTTTCATGAATCATAATCATAAATCATAATCATTTATTTGCGTAAAAGAGGGTTATAACATAATTGTTGGTCTAAAATATACATATTCTTGGTTCCACCTTTCTTAGCTGTCCGTGCAGCATGCAAATTTTTATAACTAACTTAACCTACTTAAATTTAATTTTGCTCAGTTTTAGACATGAGTAGTTCGCGAATGAGTGATTCAAATGAAGTACTTCACTTGGTGTCACTCTTTCGTTCACTAGTTCAGTTCGGATTCATATACTTCAATACTTCAGTATATCATTTAGAAATTAGAAATTCTGCCTATTGATCATTGAATATGATTCGATTCGATGACATGAGTGATTTAATGTTATTTTAATTTTGAATACGGCAAGTAACTCGATAGTTCATTGAAAGATACGCGTACGACTGATATGATATACTCAATCTAATCCATCTATCTATATCAACTGATGTAGGATGCACCTCTAGAGCTACTGAACTAAATTGAACTAGTGAACTAAAAGAGTGTTATACTTCACAGTGAGCGAAAGATGCATATCAATCTTTTCTTTTTAGTGACACATTTTGCGCATGACTACTCAGTTTGAGTCAGAGCAGCAGCATTAAGGAATTCATTAACCGAATAAAATGTCGTTGATGTTAACAATTGCAATAGGGCATTCTTAAATTTACGATATGGCATTTCCTTTATATAATTTGGTAATTTATTAAATATAGTGACACACATTGAGTAGCAATTTTTTTTTTGTTACAAAACTGACACCGAGTTAATTTTTGTTTAACAACTCAAGCTAATTGGGTGCACGAATTATTGAAAATGCTCAGGTACGAGATAATGCAGGCAGGTATAGATACTTTGGGCATATCATCACAAAGTCGAGGCTAGGTTTCCATAATGAAAAGTCATCATCATCATATCAGCCAAAAGAGACGGCCACTGCTGGACATGGTCTACCCCAAAGAGTGCCACAATGACCGGTCCTGCGCCACAATCATCCAGCGGACTCCCGCGACCTTTACCAGGTCATCAGTCCAACGTGGTCGCCTCTCAAGAACCTTTTCGCCCTAACGGCTATCGGTTCTACGCGTAATGAACCCCGCCCACTGCCACTTAACGTTCCCTTGGTTCTGCTGCTGATAGGATCATGAAAAGTGGTTGTTAATAAATTATGCATTTACATTAGGGCAATTGGAGTTTAACTACAAGCGAAATAAGGCTGTGGCGTGGTGCCGAACAAGCTTTCTACATGGTAGCTGCCTACAAAAACGTCCACCTACTCGCTGCGTAAAATCATAAGTCATACAAAATACACAACCGCTCAACAACAACAACAGCAACAAAACAGCGTAAGTCAAAATAGTACAATGAAGGGAATTATAATAAATACGAATAAAACTATCCATACTAACCTAACTTAACTACTGAACCGATTGACTTGATGTTTGGATACTAATTTTGGTAACATCAAAAACATGTACTTGCGCATTTTAAAGTGCTATTTCTTTTTCTGCCTCCTATTATAGGAGGATTCTTAATAAGTTGATATGAATTCTAAACATCTTTCTTTTATTTCAGCGTCCAAAGAAGGCGATAAAAATCTTGCTGCATTTTTATCAATTCCACAACTAATGCCCACGACTACTGTTAAACCGAAGAATAACACAAAAAAGGGGGTCAGGTGCACTTGGAAACCATCTAAGGCAGAAACTCGAGACGCCTTCATCAAACATTTAAAATCTGACGTTGAAATCGGTCAGTATATTGAACAGCGTTTGAAAACGTTGGAAAATAAAGGTGCAACATCACAGCCTTATGTGATCATTGTTGGTGAGTCATTAAATAATATAAACACGTATTTAGTTGTTGTTAACAAATTAGTCATATATCAGCGGGACAATATTGTGCAAGCCGTCGACACTTGCTACAAAGCCATTTGGGCATTAAACGCGGAGTACGGTATTGACTCAAACGCCGTATGGTATTTCATTCAGAAAGGTTTATACAGAATGACATCGTTGGACCGAGTTCCAACTTCAGCCGAATCTCTCTTAACTGATTGTAATATTTAGATCGATATTGTGGCCCAAATTATGAGTCAATGCGATGAGCATTTATGTATGGTACATATTGGTACATATAAAAGAATGTATTTAATTGTAGTATTGCAGACTATGTTCTGAATAATTGAATAATTTAAAATTAGTTAATTACCTAATACCTGATTAAACAATTAAGGGACATAGTCAAAGTCCATTAATAAGTTAGGTACCTACATTATAATATTAAGAACTTCATTTAAGGCAAGGTTTGTTATTATTGTTGACCATGGTGACTTGTTTTGTATGCCGTATGCAGTTGTCAAATATAAAGATTCTCAAGTCGCACTTTGCGCTGATACATAGTCCTGAGGAGGTCCGTGTATATGTATGTGTAGAAGATGACTGCAATCGGAAATTCCAGTTGTTTAATTCCTTCAGGAGACATGTCTTGCAGAAACATTTATCTACAAATATTACAGATAACGATTTTAGTACAGTACAAGTAGAGACTGAGCATTTTACAGTGGACCCTAGTAGAGATCAGTTGCAAGTCGCGCAACCATGTTCTTACAGTGATAGTAGCCAGTGCATAAGTTCTTTGCCGACTTCGTCATGTGAAGAGATAGTTGAGAGCGCATATTCAAATTTTGTTGCAAGTTTATATGCAAATCAATCTTTGCCGAGAAACATTGTTCAAACAGTAATTAATGGATATAGTGAACTGATGGTGAAGCCTCTAGTTTTAGCGATTGGGAAGAAACTTGATATTTTATCTTCAAACAACATAATACCACAAAATAGCCTAAAAACTGTCGTAAATGCAGTTGAACCTTTGATATTAAGCCCATTGTCTAAATTTGCCACAGAACATAAACGATTAGAATATTTTCGAAAAAAAAATACATACATAAAACCAGAAACAATAATAATAGGTGAAAGATTGGAAAGAGTAAAGCGAACAGGTATCAGTCGCCTTGTACCAATAACGTGTGAACAACATTTTATACCGCTGCGCAGTGTGTTAAAATCGTTTTTTTCACTTCCAAATGTTCTTTCTGAAACGATAGATTACATGCGTCATCTCAATAGAGTAGATGATAATGCTGCTATAGAAAACTTTATTCAAGGCACATTTTGGCGTAATAGGCTGCATCAACGGCAAGGCAAAATCGTTATACCTATATTTGTATTTTTTGATGACTACGAGGTAGGAAATGCATTAGGTTCTCGAGCAGGACAGCACAAGTTGGGAGGGGTTTACGCATCTATTCCTTGTTTACCGCCATGTCGTTCGTCAGCGCTTAGCAACATATTCCTTATTCTTCTGTTTCATTCGTCAGATAGAGTTTCATTTGGAAATAATGTAATTTTTCACTGTGTGATTGAGGAGCTCAATTATCTAAGTGAACATGGAGTTGAATTTGACCTTCCTAATTTTAAAGGAGTTGTTCACTTTGAACTTGGTTTGATCTTGGGCGATAATCTAGGTATACATGCTATTACAGGTTTTGTTGAAAGTTTCTCTGCAAATTTTTCTTGCAGGACATGTAAAGTTCCAAAACAAGTTATGAAAACGCAATGTTGGGAAAATGTAGAATTATTACGTACTTTACCTGATTACGAATCAGACCTTCGTCTCGGTAATCCTTCAGAGACAGGTATTAAAGCAAAATGTATTTGGTTTGGTGTAACAGATTTTGATTTATTCAATCAGATAGGTGTCGACTGTATGCACGACATTTTAGAAGGTGTAGCAAAGTATGTTATGCAATTTATACTTATTCAGTACTTAAGAAAATTTAAATTTTTTACATTGGTTGAACTTAATCATAGAATTCATGCCTTCGCGTATGGTCCAGACTGTAGAAATCAGCCATCTACTTTGGCTATGGAGCATATCGTGCAAGGGAATGTGCGTATGACATCGTCAGAAATGCTAACGTTTTTGAGATATTTTGGATTATTAGTGGGGGAGTTTGTACCTAGAGGGGATGAAACTTGGAAGTTATATCAAAAACTAAGGATTGTATTAGAAATAGTTTTGTCTACAGCTTTTGCCAAAGGAACTGAGGATTTATTACAATATGCAGTGTCAGAGCTCAACACTTTGTATTTAGCACTCACCAAAGATTCATTGAAACCAAAATTTCATAATTTAGTTCATTATCACTCTGCATTAGAAAAATATGGTCCTATCGTTTCTTTGTGGTCTATGCGATTTGAAGCCAAACATAGAATATTTAAAATGGCTTCAAATGTTTCATGCAATAGAAGAAACATTACATTAACTTTAACTATGAAACACCAATTACAATTAAACGAAATATTTTTAAAAGGTAAATTGCCCGATACTCTTAGAACAGGTCCGGTATCTCGTGTAACTTTCACTGAATCGACTGATGAACAATTCTTAAGGTCTAGTTTACAATTATGTGATAGTAAGTCACTTGTTCATGTTACTTGGGCCACTGTATCTACTACTCGGTATTTAAAAGGTACCATGTTAGTTTATACTACCAGCCCTGATGATTTGCTTCCTGTTTTTTTCGAAGTGCAAAATGTTTTCTTGTATGATTCCAATAGGCTGATTCTAATGGGACTACCTATGAAAACATTAGAATTCGATGAACATTTCTATGCGTACGAAGTTAAAGAACCAGTAGGAAAGGAAACTGTAGTCCAATTCCATAGTTGCTTAGTGTCTCCTATACCGTGTAATATAAATACTCTTAGTAATAGCAGAAAATATGTTACTCTACGGAGTAGACTTTAAATATTAATAAAATAATAAAAGGTAAATGAAACTCCAAAAGGACGGCCTGAGTGCCGGCGCCGCTCTGAGCGGGGCGTGCAGCGTGCATAAAGGCCGCGGACTGTGGACGCCAGCGCGCAGCGAGGCGACGAGCGGCAGTTCATACATTCTAGCGACTTCAATGTATGGGTGCCGCTCGCCGGGCTGCTGCCCGCTTGCGACCAGACCGCGGCCTAAGGCGTAAACCAAACAGAAGCGGCATACGGCGAGGGTACGACGCAGGCGCGGTGGAGGCATGATGCCGCTTCAAACCATTTTAGACCTTAATACAATGGAATAAGGTGCTAGTAAGGTACTACGACGCGTCGCTAGCGTGCCTTCGCCGCGCCGCTTCTACGCACGCTACTAGCACCTTATTCCATTGTATTAAGGTCCACAATGCATGGTTTGAAGCGGCATCATGCCTCCACCGCGCCTGCGCCGTACCCTCGCCGTATTCCGCTTCTGTTTGGTTTACGCCTAAAACAAATGCAATTTATAAGGACGCTCCACAACCCGCTCGTAGACTTATGTACGATTCTCAACGACCGGGCCGGGCCGGATCGCGCCTGTGCCTTATTTGCAAGTTGCCAAAGGAATTTGAAGCTTTAGCATAGACGTTAAATTTCATATTTGAATGTACTTGCGGTCGGTAAGCTCCTCGCGGACGTGGACGGCTGTGGTCGGCTGTCGTCACATGTGACCGGCTCCGTCCGGCTTTTGCCTACTGCACTCTATTAAAACGCGGTCGTTGCGACGCGGCGCCAGGCGACCCAGCCCGTTCGGTGGGAATCGTACATTCGAGCCCACTGGTCTAGACATGACCGTGTCAAACGTTCCAGCAGCGTTTGTATATCAAATCCCGTGATCTACCGATTCACCGATCGATACCGATTTATGTTTAATAATTTGGTACCTTCTGTGTACCTCTGTGAACCTTTAAAATAATTTGTGCACCTCTCCTGAAAAAGAATGTGTATACATACGTATATATATAACACTCATATGCTGAATAAGCCCAATCGTGAGCAATGAAATGTTGACAGATAAATGTTATACCTTCTGTCTACCTCTGTGTACCTTTCGTAAAATTCTGTGTACCGCTCCTGAAAACGAGCTATCTTCAAAACTAGGTTTCCCCCTATCCTTAGTACGTAGTCAGCCGCTCTTATTTTAGTAAATAAAACGATACAACCAACATTATATTATTACTTTTATACACTTTGTAAATGCTTATAAAATTACAATATAATTTACTTTTAATTTTTCTTGCACCTTAAAATTCGTTTAAAATTTTTAAGGGTCGAACAGAGCACCGTCGCGGGCGCGCAGCGCGATATTTCCCTGCGCTCGTTTTCAGGAGCGGTACCTACACAGAATTTTACGAAAGGTACACAGAGGTAGAAAGAAGGTATAACATATCTGTCAACATTTCATTGCTCACGATTGGGCTTATTCAGCATATATACGTGTTATAAACGTCAACGCAAACGGTATAGGACAATGTTACATAAAACCATCATATTCTGTATTTTCGTTATAATATTTTGTAAACGTGTATACATAATACGAAAAACTTATTAAAATGTGCTATGAGACATTACAGGATGTCCATTTTTTATTCTATTTTTAATGTCCGTAAATATAACGTCCGTATTATTAATGTGCGTCTTAGATTTTTTAATTTTTTTATAAGTGTTATGTCTTGGTCTATCACCCGTTCTCGAATCGACGATGACGTTTGGGACACGTAGTATATCTTCTTACACCTTCAGACAAGTCGAGTAAACTGCTGTTACGCTGCATAATAAATATAATAATAAGTTGCTTAAGGCTGCTATCACGTGATAGCAGCCTTAAGCAACTTATTATTATCACCTTATTATTACCAGTGGCGCTAGTGTGCACGTGCACACTAGCGCCACTGGTAAATAATTGTGTTATTTAAATTTTACGATAGATATTTAAAAAAGGAGGCTGCTATGCACTGTATTTTGTATTTAAGTACCGTGTGAATACATCAAACTAGTTTTTATGTTCCTGAAATCGTTGATCTCTGAACTCAAAAGAAAAACGGCCGTTTTAACTTTGGACGCATAGATTGACGAATCCAGCAACATAAAAACTAGTTTGATGTATTCAGAAGGTACTTAAATACAAAATACAGTGCATAGCAGCCTCCTTTTTTTTAATATCTATCGTTACATTTAAATAATCACAATTATTTACCAGTGGCGCTAGTGTGCACGTGAAAGCAGTCTTAAAGTCATGTATTAATAGTCCGTAAGCCCACTCCCAATACCCCTGCGTCTCATGACAACACGATAAAATGCATGGCAGCAGGTCGAGAAAGTTGTGCTGAGCAAGAATTCTCGACCTGCTGCCATGCATTTTATGGAGTGGGCATACGTACTATAACGGCGAATTATATATCAATGGTCATATGCAAGGCATATAGTAATATGGTATAGGCATATTTCATAGTAAGTCACTTGCCCATGTTCCTTGGGCCACTGTATCTACCTCACTATGTAAAATGTACCGTAATAGTATTAACAAAGAAATAAAATTAATTGAAAATCTATTGTTTAATTGCGTCTCCTTATATGTACCTACCTAATATTTTGACATCCACACAGCAAGGGTACTTTGTTTGCAATAATTATGGATAATTTTCACATTAAGCAAAATTACTTGACTGCAATTAAAATGTAATTTGTTTTTATTGCAATAAGACCGCCTAACTATCGCAGCGCCGCGCAGATACATTTATTGTTTTATGTCAAATCTGGTCCAGCCATAAAAAAACAATACTGTGCGCGGCGCCGGTTCCATTAGGAAGCCACCGTCTTATTATAATAAAGTCCATTATATTTCTATTGCCATCAAGTAGTTTTGTTTATGTGCAAAAGAGCCATAATTATACCATCAAGTAACTTAGTTGATGAGCATAAGAACCATAATTATTGCAAACAAGTAACTTAGTTGATGTGCATAAGGACCATAATGGTTGCAAACAAGTAACTTGGTTGATGAGCATAAGCACCATAATTATTGCAAACAAGTAACTTGGTTGATGTGCTTAAGCACCATAATTATTGCAAACAAGTAACTTAGTTGATGTGCATAAGGACCATAATGGTTGCAAACAAGTAACTTGGTTGATGAGCATAAGCACCATAATTATTACAAACAAGTAACTTAGTTGATGGGCATAAGGACCATAATGGTTGCAAACAAGCAACTTTGTTGATGAGCATAAGGACCATAATTATTGCCAACAAGTAACTTAGTTGATGTGCATAAGGACCATAATGGTTGCAAACAAGTAACTTGGTTGATGAGCATAAGGACCATAATTATTGCAAACAAGTAACTTAGTTGATGTGCATAAGGACCATAATGGTTGCAAACAAGTTACTTGGTTGATGAGCATAAACACCTTAATTATTGCAAACAAGTAACTTAGTTGATGTGCATAAGGACCATAATGGTTGCAAACAAGTTACTTGGTTGATGAGCATAAGCACCATAATTATTGCAAACAAGTAACTTAGTTGATGTGCATAAGATCATAATGGTTGCAACCAAGTAACTTGGTTGATGTGCTCCAGAAACATAATTATTGCAAGCAAGTTCCTTTGTTGATGTGAAAAACACAATGATTTGAAATAACGAATACATTTAGTCAATCTGACAATAGTTTATGTGCTAAACTAAACAACTAGCCTAATCTAAATCAATACAATACTTAGTACACATAACTATGATAAATTAACTAAGTGCTCTTAGCTTCAGTAGACAAGATCCTTAGTAAGCTCATATACAGTCAAGATGCGTGATTACATTAAACAAGATCTTCATTATAGCAATCATTTTTTTTTTTCAGTGCATTTTAATAATAAATAAATAAATAAATAAATAAACAAACAAATAAATAAATAAGTAAATAAATAAATAAATAATTAAATAAATAAATAAATAATTAAATAAATAAATAAATAAATAAATAACGCCTGTAAGTCTTCGGAGTCCCTTCACTATCAGCCATTCCGTGCCCATATCACCGTCGCGGTGTAAAAAACAGATTTCTGACTTATACTAAGTAGTTTCTAAGTAGCGACCCGCTTTGTGAATCAGTCCTGTGTGTCGTCCCTTAGGATTACGGACCCTGAAGTCCACTACCGAACGAAATTGGGGAGCCTACTTACATGGCTACGCGAATGGGTATTAAAGCTGTATTATAATGTTGGGAAACATGAAGTTATTCAATATTAGAGTGTTGCTAACATTGACACTTGGGAGTTGGAAATGTTGGAATACGCGGGAAGAAATAAGTTTCGCGGGGAGACAAATATTTACTCTAGTTACAAGCTTTTATTGCCAACTGTACTTTTATTTAAGTGAGCATGTTTTGACACATCCGAAACTTCAAAGACGTGAATAATTAAGAAAATTATACGCGAAAAAACCCGAATAGTACAAATAACCCTAACAATAATATACTTTATTTGCACAGTTATCAACTGTGTACCACATTGAGAGGATTCCGATGAGTCCAAAAATGGCATGATTCATGACAATAAACCGTTTCATCATTTCATTGAATGCACAGGAGACCTGTCTCTATGGAATGTCAAAAAGTGTCGCGTAGCTTATAGAAAAAAATACAATCGCGACTTTCATGTTTTGAAATTATTTGCAAAATGTGTGTTTAAAAAAAATGAAATACCGAAGCCCGCGTATCTCATTATTCTGTTTTGCTATAGGCGGCGAATTTTATTACTCACTTAGGGCATATTTTAGTAGGTAAGTACTAATACAAAATAATAGTATTTTCTTCTTCCTAGAAGATCTCAATCTACTTTCATTACAGGAGCTTTCTTTCAACTGTGTGAGTGAAAAATATACCGCAACGCACCATTCTACACTATGACCAAACTACGACTTACAAATAAACTTGAAGAGACTTCAAACCCGGCCTGAGCTTCGTGTGAGAGATATGCTCCAGTACTTCCAGCGACAACGATTTAAAGGTAAAATCATACCAATTTGACAATAGGGTTGTAGTCTCCAAATGTATCATTACTCCAAAAGAAGGAAGACCAACGAATGTGCCTGACGTCACGAAAACCCTATTCAGATATCTCTAGAAATTACGAAGCAACAATTTAATATTGCTTGTTAGATCTCTCTACAACGCTCGATGAATTATGAACCCAGAGGGAAAACTAGACCTTATTGGGTTTAGACCGGATTCCTCACGATGTTTTCCTTCACCGAAAAGCTAATGGTAAATGTTCCGTACATAAGTTCCGAAAACTCATTGGTACGAGCCGGGATTCGAACCCACGACCGCCGCTTGACAGCCGCCAGCCTGAACCACTAGGCTACCGTAGCTTAAAGACATTCCGTAATAGTTCCAAAAAACTAATTTGTGTATGCCGGGATTCAATACAAACCCTCGCCGTTCGACAGCCGCATACTGGGACCATATAAGTAGGCTTACAATTAGTATCCCCCAGAGCTGTGGGAACTACCGGATTCTTAACCTTCGAAAATTAGGGGTGTTATAAGTTTGACGTGTCTGTGTCATCGTAGCTCCTAAACGAATGGATCGATTTTAATGCGTCTTTTTGTCCGAAAGCTGATGGTTCTAAGCTACTTTTCAACAAAATTGGTTCATTCGGTTTGAGATGTTCAACTTTGAAATGAAAATATTTATTCATTTAAACTTTATTGCACAAAACCAAAATAATGTACAAATGGCGGACTTAATGCCAAATGGCATTCTCTACCAGTTAATCATAAGGCCAAACAGAGACACTTAAAATTGGTGCAGAGTAAATGATCAATATTTAGAGCTTAGTGCAGACTTATAAAATCATAATCCTACATATATAAAATTACATATTACCCGGCCCAGTGCGGGTTGAGGACACACACAAGTACACAAGTACTTTATCTAAATTTCATTGTTCCATTTTTCATCCCCAACATCAATTCTCAAACATTTCCCCACAGCAATATCCGAACTACCCGCGTTAACTGGATAAAACTACACCGGCGTAAATTTCCTTACAATCCCGCGACGCCGAGCGAATTGATCAGGGATCGAACCCACGACCCTTCCGTTACGGTTGCCGGCAATGGCGTACAATTTCAATCTATCCTCAAGAGACAGAATTGTATTTTTTCCGATGCAAAACAGCGAGGCGGGACCAGTCAAATAAAGCTGCAAAATGGGTACATACGTTTCGCCGTGGAAACGTAGTGAGAGTAGAAAAGGGTCATACTCAAATTAAGGTTCGCGTCTTTCCCGTGGACACTATAAAAGTTAAGGGCTACGAAGCCTAATTTTGGTTTGGACTCTTAATCCGCATAAACAGCGTCTCCTCTTCTATATTACTATTCGATAAAAACCTTATTTATATGCACGTGAGCTCACCCGAACACACTGTTTAAGCAAAATTCGTCCCTCCTGTGGTCAATTATTAAGAGCTCACCTGCATATAAATCAGGCTTTTATCGAATAGTCATAAATAAGAGGAGACGCTGCTGTTTATGCGGATTAAGAGTCCAAACCAAAATTAGGCTTCGTAGCCCTTAACTTTTAGTGTCCACAGGAAAGACGCGAACCTAAAGAGTATGACCCAAAAGTAGTCGTAACTATAAATACTTAGTCGTTATTAATGATCAATGACGTATATTACTACTATGACGGATTACGGAAACCAACGCAGCAAGAAAATATTGATAAAGCCAGTTCGTCCCACAACCAAGGACGTTGTGACACATCCGAAACGTCGGGAAGCCTAAATAAGTTAATAACACGCGATTAATTGCACAATTTATACAAGTACTAACTAAGTACTTCTGCCCGCGCCTCCGTCCGCGTGGAACTCGTTTTTATATCGTAGCTCCATACAAACTTTCACCGCCCATCAGACAGAAACTTTCGCATTTATAATATTAGTACATGTATGTTAGTCGTAGATCCGGGATACTTTGCGAGATGTAAGAGTCCCCAGCAAGGTCGACTGAAGTCGACTCTCCATACAAACCTAGTTTGGTTCTCAGTTTAAAGCGGCATACTGGAATAACATGAAACTTTTCACGCCACTGCTCGGAAATGTTAGTTGGACATCGCACGAACAGGCCATCTACGAGTTGAAACTGTCCAACAATGTTTTTGTAGGCCAGTTTGAACAGCGATTCGAACAATCACACTTCCCCGCTCCCGCCCCCGCCCCCGCCGCCGCCGCCGCCGCCCCGCTCGGCCGCGCTAAAGTGTTTTCATATTATGATCTTTAATTAGGTACTTAATTTTGACTTATAATTATAACTATTTGCGATTTCCTCGCAGTAGGCGTGAAAAGCACTATGTAATGTCTCGGCCAAAAGTGCAATATAGATGGACTCGTCTCCTTCGAGGTCCTCACCTGCGGCTCGGACCTCGAACCCACTCGTTTGCCTACTTTCTAGCCTTTACAACAATGTACTATTGTATACACAATGGTATCCGCTATATCTAGATTGGAAGCTTATTTCTGTTGCTCTAAATTATAACAGGAAATAAATGAAGCGATTAGAGACTTTGTATGAAAAACGTTCTACTGTGTATCTGACTTGTTTTCTAAGTTGTAGTTATTTTTCTATGTAAATTTCTAGCAACGGAAACCAGTTTTCGATTTAGATACGGCGGATTCTATTGTGCATACAAAAGTTTCATGTTATTCTAATATGACATTTTATAAAATGAGAACCAAACGGGCTAGTGTGATTTGTGTAGCGTTCGCAAATATTAATTTAATTAAGTATTATTGGCTTCAACACATTCTACTTTTCTCCATTGACTACGCACCTGTACCGAGTTTACGATTGCCCGAAGGAATTTATCGCCGCTAGTGGGAACGATACGTCGTCCAATATCCTTCGTATTAGGATGAACGTGTTTCTTCCTATCGCAAACAACCGGCTTGTTACGTTTCACTCGGACCAGTATTGGTACGTTGGCTGTTCTCATTATTGTGCACACTGTAGAGTGTCCTACTTTTACAGTGTGACCAAACCACAATAAGTATGGATTGGAATGTAGATAGAGGATTTAATAGAAGGAGTCCTAGCGAATGCCCAAAAGGGATAGAGGTAAATTGACCTGACCTGACTAAATTGAGACGTTCGGAAGACTTATACATCCTCGACATCTCTTGCATGTGTATATACTTTAGTCGTATTATATCTGTGACGCCAGTTTCAGTATGCCTTTTTCAATCAGATCCGAACTGGAATTGTCGTTCAATCAACAATTCATGGAGCACAGTAAACACAGCTATCAAATTATTTTTCGATTCTCTTTCAATCGCGGGAGGTGACACGGGCTTAGGGACGTGCTGTTGCCGATATTCTCGGTCCCGGATATAAAGTCTATTCATCCTTACGCGTCCTATCATGTGAACAAACGTGACGATAAAGCATCCATGAAATGTGATTTTCAATGTATATCAAACCCCGAAGGTTTTGTGTATTTTTTTCCTAAGAAAGCATCAGTAACAGCAAACACTTACCTTAGCAAGCAATGCGCCGCGGTGAGCAGCCACAGGTCCGTAATGACTGACCCGCCACAGATCGGGAAGTTCTTCTCACGAAGAGAGACCTGCCAGGGCACGGCCTCTATCGAGGTGTTTCGGCCCGAGACGATGCGCCGGGTCGACTGGACTCCTGGAAGACCTGGAGACGTTATTGTCACCTAAGCACCTTCACATTCTTATTAAGTTGTGTTAGTTAAGGGGCTCCCATAATTGGCGTATGGGATCGTACCTTCGATCTGAATCTCTTAGTTTTCTTAGGTTTTTTTTAGCTTATTATGTTAACAACAACGGCTTTAAGCAATATAGTATCCCATATTTACTTCAAAGTTCATTGTTTTCGAGATATTTGGCATCAAAGTTGAACAATATTAGGCCAAAAAACCGGTTTCTGGCCATAACTTTTGTGTTAATTGGTTTAAAATAAAAACCCTGGACCAGTTTTTAGGGACGTCACAGACGAACTCAAATATGTAGATTTCGTGTGTGTTAGATCTTTCACGTCAATAGAGATACAAAATAAGTGTTATTTTAGACAATGTTTAAAAAGATCATACAAAATTAAGTATTCATTTGTTTCAAAATCCGGCAGACCAAAATGGAGATAAAAGATTGAAGAACCGATAACCGTTTGATTTATACTTCTATCTGTAGTGCAAAAGTAGGAGATACGATTCAAAACGGACCCCGGGATCCTTTAGGGCACAACCGATAGGAAGATGAATTGTTGTATAAAAGATCATCATCATCATTTATTTAAGAGCTTGGCTCTTGTCGGTGGAGTAATTTCCATTCTGTTCTATTCTCTGCTTTTTCCTTCAACTCTCTATAAGATTCAACTTCAATGTTTTCCTTTAGCTGCTCCATGTAAGCTCTTCGTGGTATAAAAGATAATAAAAGAAAAATGTTTAAAGAATAAAACGTAGATACCTCTCCTTCCAGAGCGTTCGAGCATATCCTTTTCACTGTCTGAAACATAAACATGTGTTGTAAATTACGGTGCCCGATATCTGAAATGGTTGTTGCATCGAACAAGTAACATTTGTTACCCCGTGTTACATTTAGACATAGACATAGAAAAACTTTATTCAACATCACATTGAATTATCACATCACATAAATATTCCACCGTCCCCTTTCTTCCCGCGAGCGCCGTCAAAGTCGACTAAGGGAGCAGGGTTGCAGTGTGTTGTGGGCGATAGGCTAGCATACTATTACTGCGATATGACGTTTTGTAGGCTCGGTCAAACACAGGGCGCGACGCAGCGCGACTTCCGCGCCGCCGGCGCGATGACTGGTCAAACAGGGCGAGCGTGGATCGCGCCGGCCTCGCGCTCTCAACACGCCCTCATCGCGCGCGCGAACGCGGCGCGATGCGGGCGTGACTCGCGCCCGGATACAGCATGCGCGTGCGGAGGGTCGCTCATTCCTTGATGTGACCCAGCGCGGCGCAGCGTGCCCGCGCGTCCGCGCCGCGCTGCGCTGCGCTCGCGCCGAGTGGACGCAAGGGGCAGAGCGGCGCGGGGCGCGACAGAAGCGGGGCGCGATGCCGGCGGGACGCAGTCTGTTTGACGTCGCTAACCTGTTAGCATGTATTTAATGCCGCCGCAGTCGCGCCGAGCGACCGCGGCGCTGCGTCGCGCCCTGTGTTTGACCGAGCCTTTATACCCGCATTCAAGCTAAAAGTGGCACTCGAACATAAGTTTCATGTGCTCCGCCTACCCCTTTTGGGATTGAAGGCGTGAATCTATGTATGTATGTATCATAATACGCATACGACGTTATACATGATTACTGTTTTCTGCTCATAGGATCACGAATACTGTAACTCTATTGTTCCGTAGGGAGACAATAATAGTGTGTTTCACTAATATGACGGAAAGCGTAGTAGGTTTTTAAATTTTTAGGGTTCCGTACCTCAAAAGGAAAAAACGGAACCCTTATAGGATCACTTTGTTGTCCGTCTGTCTGTCTGTCTGTCTGTCTATCAAGACCCTTTTTCTCAGGAACGAGTGGAGGTATCAAGCTGAAAATTAAATAAAATACTCAAGACTATTGTCTCTTGAAGCTGTGAAAAAATCAAACTTAAAAGCCAACGCACGCAATCAAAAGATAAAATCGTTAATGCTGCAAATTTTTGAGTTTTTCGACACTCGCAAAACCTACGGGGTACTTCCCATGCACTCAGAAACTTGAAATTTGGCATGAAGCAACGTCATATATCACAGACAAAGGAAAAATTACGAAATGTAGACATTTTTAGTAAAATCATACAAAAAAATGCTTTTTTAAATTTTAAACTTAACACCTTTTTCCTCGTAAACGTGTGGAGGTGTTGAATTGAAATTCATGTCAAATACTCAGAGCTATAGGACCTTTCAGATGTAGCAAAACCAAACTTTTATGTCAACGCAATCAAAAGAAATTGCAATTTAAGTCGCATATTTTGAAACTGAGTACTCACAACAAACTCAAAACCTAAAGGGTACTTCCCGTTAACTCAGAAACTTGAAACTTGGCAAGAAGAAACTTCATATAGCACAGACAAAGGAAAAATTACGAAAGAAGACATTTGTATTAAAATCATACAAATATCATTTTTTGAAATTTTAAACTTACTACCTTTTTCCTCGTAAATGCGTAGAGGTATTAAATTGAAATTCATGTCAAATACTCAGGGCTATAGGACCTTTCAGATGTAGCAAAACCAAACTTTTATGTCAACGCAATCAAAAGAAATTGCAATTTAAGTCGCATATTTTGAAACTGAGTACTCACAACAAACTCAAAACCTAAAGGGTACTTTCCGTTAACTCAGAAACTTGAAACTTGGCACGAAGACATTTCATATAGCACAGACAAAGGAAAAATTACGAAAAGAACACATTTGTATAAAAATCATACAAAAATCATTTTTTGAAATTTTAAACTTACTACCTTTTTCCTCGTAAATGCGTAGAGGTATTAAATTGAAATTCATGTCAAATACTCAGGGCTATAGGACCTTTCAGATGTAGCAAAACCAAACTTGTATGTCAACGCAATCAAAAGAAATAGAAATTTAAGTCGTATAGTTTGAAACGGAGTACCCGCAAGAAACTCAAAACCTAAAGGGTACTTCCCGTTTACACAGAAACTTGAAACTTGGCACGAAGAAACTCCATATAGCACAGACAAAGGAAAAATTACGAAAAGTAGATGTTTTTAGTAAAATCATACAAAAAACATTTTTTGAAATTTTAAACTTACTACGTTTTTCCTCGTAAACACGTCTAGAGGTATTAAATTGAAATTCATATCAAATACTCATGTCTATAATACCTTTCAGCTGTAGCAAAACGAAAGTTTTACAAGTCCACGCAATCATAAGAAATAGCAATAATAGTCGCATAATTTAAAACTGAAAAAGGTGTATGTGAAGTCTCCAACCCGCACTGGGCCAGCGTAGGTATGCGTAAGGGTATCAAAACCTAAAGGTACTTTCCCGTGAATTCAGTTTTATATCAACGCAATAAAAAGAAACAGCAATATAAGTAATCCGCTTATTTTGGCGTCAAGGAATAAATCAAGGCCTAAAGGATGATTACTAAATTGATAAAGTGACCCTGTTTAAATTTATGCTCCCTCAGCTTTCCACATTGTAATGTTACGGATTCCATTTTCATTTATCATTTAGTAATAAACATACAACAACTTTTGCTTGTTATAGATTTGTAGTACGGAACCCTCGGTGCGCGAGTCTGACTCGTACTTGGCCGGTTTTTTTATTACTAAAAAGGAAAATATAACAAATATTAAAACAGGAAATGATAACAAAAAGAGACTCATTAACTGACCCAAGTGTTGCATGTGTAAAGTAGCTACTGCGTTGTTCTATTGTTTCATTGTGTAATTGTTGTTTGTTGTTGTCTACTTGAAGAGAATAATTAAACAAAATATGTCGGTAGTGGTTGGTTTTAAGTACTTTTCGTCATCTAAACTAAAACAAATTATACCAATTACTCAAAAGTGATACATTTCGTTTATTTATAAGATTGTCACTTTCAACGTATTGGAACCTTAACGTTATTCCTACTAGCAGGAGTGGTGACAATCGAGCAAAGGCTGTATGAAACGTCTTGCATTTTGCGCGTGATCAACATGTGTTTTACTTCTACTTATCCATAGACTTTAAACAAAATAAGGTCAAATCTATTTACATAAAGTCTATTTATTCGTACAAAATCACTGCCAGTCTGAATTCGAATTAGACTCGGACAGCGTCAGCTGAAAAACGGATTGTCGGACCAATGTCCAATTAGGCCCTGCGCTATTGGCTGGAAGCGGATGAAAAACGTACCTAAACTTGATTTTACGCTAGAGACAAAAGAAAACCTGTAAATTGAGGCCATTCATTACACACCTTGCAATTTGTCACAACAATCAGTTGTAACTAACAAACACGAATAATATAGCCACTGTAGCCGAGCGGTAAGGAACGCGACTTTCGATTTGGAGGTCGGGGGATCGAATCCCGGCTCGTACCACTAGCTGGTTTCAAAAACTTTAGTACAAAATATAATTTCTTTTTATAATTTGTTAAAGATAAAATAATAAATAAGTAAACATGAGGGGATAATCTTAAACAAACTATCCTGGTCCCAAAGCAAGCAAAGCTTGTTCTATGGGTACTTGACGACGATAAACAAATTTATATAGATAAATAAATACATAGAAAACATCCATGACTCAGGAACAAATATTCGTGCTCATCACGCAAATAAATGTCCTTACCAGGATACGAACCCGGGACCTCCGGCTTCGTAGGCATGGTCACTACCAACTACAGGAGGTCGTCGCAGGGGATAAATTATAATAATAAAACGAAAGATACTCTATCATTTTGACATTTAACAGTGACTTTTCGGTAAGGGAAAACATCGTGAGGAAACCGGTCTAATCCCAATAAGAATAAGGGTCTAGTTTTCCCTCTGGGTTGGAAGGTCAGATGGCAGTCGTAACTTAGTGCCTATGCCAAATCTTGGGTTCAGTTGCCGAAGCGGACCCCGGGCTCCTTTTGGGCATAACCGGGAATAACGCTAGTGGGGTGATGAACGAACAAACAGGAATGTGCTACGGAATGAGTCAGCAATACAAATACCTTTCATCATAAATATAGCAGGTTGTTGTGACAAATTGCATCGTTTGTATTGCTTTATACTATTTCTGATGGTCAGGGATATTTTGTGACACGTAACAGTGATATAACCGTGCTATGACGTTGCTGGCAGGATTATTTATGTTCCCGTATCCAGTCTATTGACAAATCTATAAATAATCCTAAGTCCTTTGTCCGCAACCATTAATTAGGTGTTCGAATAATTAAAAAAAAAACGGATTCCCTAGATTCTTACACTTAAAAACTACAAAAGTAATAATTTTACAAGTCGGCGCAGTGCGAAAATCGAATCTTAAAGTTTGTATAACTCTATCTCTGTCGCTTGAGTGATATAATTCCGAGATTGAGACGAAAACATCTGAACTTTGAAATCCTAATGCAAACTTTTTTTTTAATATTTGACTTGTATTATGTTATGCATATAACACAGTTTCGGACATGTTTACTTTCTTGTAGAACAACGCATTATGTTTTTTCTCTATACTTATTCATATTCAGTGACTATTATTTGTAGGTTAAGTAGGTACTATCATTGTAATAAGCTTTTGGCAAAAATGACTGACTTTTACAGAAACCTTGCAGAGTAAAATTCATTTATTTAATTTAAAACTGAACCAGTGGGTAACATAGTAATTTTGTATGGGGACAGTGTAGATGTGAATAGCGAAACATACCAATAAGTTTACTCAGTAGCTTGAAATACTGTATTTTATAAATGTCCCGCACTCGACTCGAATTTAAAAACTTGAGCAAATTAGGTTTATTCTTCTCCGCTTCTCCAGCGATTCCAGAATAGTCTATATCCACTTCCACTACTACCTGGTCGGCTTCTACAAGTTCTTGTACATGTAAGTACATGTAAAACAGCACAAACAAGCGAACATACATGGTGGAGCGCGCGCGACCAATCGTAAAGTCAAATTGGCGTGGGTTTTTTGATTGCAGACGTAGGATAAGCTAGGAGTAGTGGACTATTTTCTACAGACAGCGCCTAAATCAACTTTAGGTACTTTGGTGTTTCATGATACCCTTACAGCTAGCATACCCGTATAGTAAGTAGCAGCCAATGTAGCCAAATATATGAAAGAAAGAAAGAAAGAAAATAATTTTATTGCCACAAATAACACGACAAGTACACAAATTTACAATAAAGTTACTTAAAACGAAAAGAGATTACCTTAAAAACTAAAAAGGAAAAATAAATCTGTAAAATTGTAGAAAAGGTGGCAAAGGGACAGTCTCAGCAGTGTGCTGCAACCTCGCCACCGCGGCGTGGCTTCAGCGCTGATTTTCAGCCTGCCCCAAGCTAAGGTGGTAATGCAGAGCGACTGCTACGAACAGCGCAAAGCAACCACACATAAAAAAAAACTAAAATAAAAATACAAAAAGACAACCAAAAAAAAACATAGTAATAATAATTAAACAAACAATGAACTAATCAAAGTTGTACACTGAATAAGGACGAATTTTTAAAGTCAGTCGTAACACATCCTTACTCTTACTGTAGTAAAAACGTGTACTTTGGCTGCTACTAACAATGATATGATGTTGACTGTACAAGAACGCGCTTCTATTCGTAATAATTAACTATTTTATGCTACAATGTAATTCGACTCGATTTCTTCCGTATAATGAGTAACGGAATCCAGTTTGAACTGAGTTTGAAGGCTTTAAAGTTTACTAAATTCAAATCCTTAATATTTTGTACTAATACATTGTATTTTGTAGTACCTGCTTATATACTCTAAATACTCACTTATTGATACTTAATACTAATATTACGACAATTATTTAATTATCGCAATTAAATTCTTATAATGTCATTCATTAGTGATTAAATAAGTAGGCATAATAATTCTACATATTATAATTAAGAAAATAAAATTTCAATGTAAATAATTTGATAATTTTAGCTAATTATTCATCAGCTGCTTTCACCTGCTGTTTCGCAAGTTTGCTTTGTCCACTACTGACATTATGATTAAGCTTACCAGACTCTTGCTCTTACACTATCCAAATATGTAAAGATTAATACGTAATAATTGTAGTAAACTACGCAATAACGAAACACATAAAGCACAACGTCAATGAGTAAAACACTAAAATTTAAAGTTGGAATTTGTGAATTAAAATATGACTAGCTAAGAAATGATGTATCGTGGCATTTAAGTCGTATACCCACAAGAATAAACTACCATAGAATTATTCAGTACCGAAATCAAGAATATTATTCGCATTCGGCTTCATTTCTTATAATAGTTATAATTCTGTTAAGAAATCGCGAGCAGCAAAAGTGCAGAACAATTTAATTCGCCCGCGCAAAGCGGCAGTTTGAAAACTTTCTGCTATTACATTTCGACAGGCGTTACATTTTTTACCGCTTTAAACTGGTACATGTCCTTTAAAGCCGTTTAACAGTTATTATGTCCGTAATAACAGTATTTTTTATTCGGAAACTTTTGAAAAGGGTGCAAAGTTGAGAGTTTCGGGTGTTTTAAAACTTGGGAGCGCTTTCTAAATCCAATTAAGGAGTTTCAGGTACTAGATGTCGTTGTTTGGCCCAATCTGTAATTAAATTTGTTTAATTTGTTCAAGTTGGTCGGCGAACAGCGAAATATTAAGTTAGGGTGGAATCTTAACTTTGAAGATGTTCTTTTCAGGACCTGGGAGATTCGTTTACGGATTGTAAGGGCCGCACGACTCTGAACGACTTAAACACGAGTCTACGACGTAAATAAGGCAAAATTACTTGGATAACAGCAAAATTAAATTAGTGTTTTTCATGCCAGGTGCTGTCTATAGGGGAATTAAGAGTCCTTACTCCTACGGACGAGACAGGCTCGCTTTTTCTAATACAGCTCGCAGATCCGTTATTTTATAAAGGTTCCAAAGTGGTCCTAGACCATGTTGTCTGGTACCATTTTGACTACTAATTAATGTTATTGAATTAATTATTGTTAGTGATTGTTATACTATGCCTAATTAGACTATTGTAAGTCCTCCACGACACTCATCTAACACAATCTTGTTCTGTTGAGGACATGTTTCGGTCTCATCAACCTAGCTGGCATAATCGCGTTTGCTGTTTATGTTGTGTGCAGTCGACGTCTTAAGCCCTCCACACATCGAACGCGGGTCGTGCACGGCTCTTTCGCACAGTAGCGCGGTTTCTCTATCGCACAATAGCGTGGGTCGCCGCTGTAGCAGCGCGGGCCCGCGCCACTGTGTGATAGAGATAGAAAGAGATATACCGACCCGCGCCGCGCCGAACTCGCGCCGCGCCCGACCCGCGCCGCACCCGACCCGCGTCGCACCCGCCCCGCACCGCGCACGACTCGCGTTCGATGTGTGGAGGCCTTAACATATTATAAATAAATAAATATTTTGGGACAATCTTACATTAATCGACCATGTCCCAAACTAAAAAAAGCTTGTTCTATGGGTACTATCCATGACTCAGGAACAAACATTCGTGCTCATCAGCTCATCCGGCTTCGTACTGTTTACGCATTTAACTGTTTTGCTTACACGTAAAAATTGCGTAATGTAGGTAAAGCATCGACAGTATTATGACTGTATCAATTGTCATATTATATTAACGAAACATAAGTAAGTCGTAATTTAATTTTGATATAAATATTTTAAATGATACTAAAACGTTGTGCTGTGTTTGTATTTGGGATAATAAACTGCTTGGCCATATACGAGTAGGTACAAGAGTTTTCTTCAAAGCTCCACGGAGGCTGCCCTGTGACAGCAAGAACTAGGCGAACATAGGTCGTAATTTTGCACATTTGCACCAAATCCCATTTTAATAAGGCGAAAATTGTATAAGTACATGTCACAAAATAAGTACGTGAATTCAAACCCATAATAAATTAACCAAGGTAAGTTAAGTTTCGTTTACAATAGTTATAATATTACCTCTGATCAGAGGCAGATTAAATCTTAAGAGCGCCCATGCAAGCACCCCATCGGCGCCTCTAGCGGCCATAGATGTTAAAAATTATAAGGAAAAAAAATGAAAAGCAAAAAATAATAAACTTTTCTTATTTAGTTTATTTACCAAGTTCTTAAATTAATCTAAGTGTACCTAAGTATTTTTGAGTTGGCGACAAACAATTATATAAATCATAAAACTTTTTTATTAACCTTCATAGCTAAGTTCTTAAATTAATCTAAGTGTATATACCTAAGTAATTTTGAGTTGGCGCCGACTCAGATTAATTTAAGAACTTAGTTATTCAACTAATTAAGAAAGGTTTACTATTTTTTGCTTTTCAGTTTTTATCGGCGGTTTAATTTTTTGTTAAAAAGTTTTCTGTGGCTTACTTTACTTAATTACTAACTAAATTACTAGTTACTTACATGCAATATTTGTGATTACTCTCTGCATATGTTGTCATATATTTCAATCAGTAAGTGAACAATCAATCATCCCCTGTTTTCCTACCCTTAGGGTTGGAATTTTTATTTAAAATTTATGTGGGACCAACTTCGAGGTATACCCATTCTAATAAAAAAATAATTATCAAAATCGGACTACTCTCTAAAAAGATCTCTCTCTAAAAAATAAGCTACGGTAGCGTAGTGGTACAGGCATGCGGCTGTCAAGCGACGGTCGTGGGTTCAAATCCCGGCTCGTACCAATGAGTTTTTCGGAACTTATGTACGGATTACTTACCGTTAGCCTTTCGGTGAAGGAAAACATCGTGAGGAAACCGGTCTAATCCCAATAAGGCCTAGTTTTCCCTCTGGGTTGGAAGGTCAGATGGCAGTCGCTTTCGCAAAACTGGTGCCTATGCCGAATCATGGGATTAGGTGCCAAAGCGGACCCCGGGCTCCTTTAGGGGCACAACCGGGAATAACGCTAGGAGGATGGACTACTCTCTAAAAAGTTATGCGTGGTCATACATTAAAAAAAAAATATATATATATATATATATATACGCGTTGACTTGAGAACCTCCTCCGTTTTTTTCGTCGGTTAAAAAAAAAAGGCGCGCGGGCTGCGCCCCTTTAGAACCTTCGGTTCCCAGTTTTCCCACCTCTGCCTACGTTTTCAACAAGCTAAAATATTGGGACAAATTCGTTCCTCGCACGGTGTCAAACGTTAATAAGATAATAACTCTGTACGAAGCGCGGGGTTGCCAGCGCAAAGCAGAAATTAGAGTTCATTTATTAGCTCCATAGTTTGCATAGGAACAGGGAAGTGAACACAGTTTGACAAATTAGAGAACAAAGCACCAAGGCAAAATAATTGATCTAGGAATTTATTGGCGGATGTCTGGGAAGAGAGTTAGACAAATCTGTTTGTTAGGTTTATGTCTCGAAGTGCGGGGAACTTTAGATCTCGGGGATTTGTGAAACGAATTTTATAACTTCTAAGGAGTAGCCGAGACTTAGTTGATTTGAAAATTTGTTGTGTTGACGGCTAGAAATCAATGGAGTCTACCTAGTTATACATAATATATGGCAAAGAAGCACGCCAGTCTAAAAATAATATCGTAGAAAAATGACGCAAAACCGTTTAAGGGCATAACATGTATCGTGTTCTGATAAGAAAAACTAAAAGAAAAAAAATGGTCCAAGAAAAAATATCTTAGTTTTGTTTGAGTCGCACGTTGCTATGCTCTTACGCAAAAGCGAGCGAATAGGTCAGAGAAGAATAAGACATCTTTTCAAATCATATTTTCAATACGTACAGAACTTTTCCAAAATTGGACCACTGCAATCTATTCACACTGTTATGAAAGTCGCTTTTTGAAGTAGCGATCGGATGTCTGGTTATGTGACATAAATATAAGCCCCGTTGTCCCGTGACCATGGATTTTGCAACGCATCCGAAATCATAAATCATTTAATTATACGCTATTAAATCCTGTTTAGTAAAAATAATAAAATAACAACCATTGGCTGCGCCAATACATATTTCTATTATTTTTAACTCATTAACTATATATCTTTTTATATATTAAATCACACATTATGAACGCATCCTATTACACACCATACCTGGCAACCTTTCCGCTTCCCCCACCCCTAACCTCAGTGCACAAAATATACCTGTCGCGCGCGCACAAGCTCTTATTCAAAAAACCATTAAAAAACTCAAAACCGCTACAATTGTGCATACAAAACAAACTTCAGTGAAGTCATACAATAACAAGTGTTTACTGTGATAGTTTAAATCGAAATTTCTTTCGTGTGTGCCCAAACACGAACCCAATACTGGATACCGGCCGGCGCCGCTTCTAGAGGTTTGTCCTGCCCCTTCAAGTCTTGGTCCTTCGAGCCGGATCCTCCCTCACATAAATACTCTAATTTCCAATCACTTATACTCAAATTTAAAATTATAAAACTATTATTTACGTAATTTATTTCATACAACCACGTTACGCACCGCCATTATACCAAACTTTATTTGTTCGCATCGCTCACAATATTACGTATTTTGCAGTAAATAATTCTCAACACTCAATTGTTATACCATTTCTTTAAGTTAGTGCATATATTTCTAGTAGATCACTCATATTTCGATATTTCTTTTTTACACCGCGCTCTCGTAATTCTCTTCTTTGACATTTGAACTTTCAACTTTTTAGCTTTAAATTGAATCTACGCATAACTAGTAAGTACTTAATTAATTTAAGTACCACCATGGTTGGTAATAACGGTAATAAAAAGGAAAGTCCAGCGGTCCTGATAGCTTTTTTGGAACAGAAAAAACAATGTTTGTTTCAAATAATCCAGGAGGTTTATAACTTAAGTCTAAAGGTTTCCGATGATGTTACACGCATACAGTTTCTAGCCAGGGCTCAATCTATCGACAAAACGCGTTCAGATTATGTTGACACTGTAGATCAACTTATGATTGAGAAAATCAAAGAAAACCCTGATGTTCAACCGAGTTACAGTAATCTCAAGAGTCTTATGAGTTATATTGTTTTGTTAAGCAGACGGAAACAACTCTGAGACAGGAACTTGAGAACAAAAAGAAAAATGAGAATTATAACACAAAATTGCCCCCCCTCAATCTTATAGGTTTTGATGGTACTCCTTCTAAATGGCCTATATTTTATGAAAATTTCCGCAGTGTTATACACATTAATTTAATACTCGCCTCACAAATGCTGAAAAGGTCCAGTACCTAATTGGCTGTCTCTCCGGCAGAGCACTCAATGTGTGCTCCGGAATCACCGCTACCTCAGAAAACTATGACATCATCTGGCAAGCTCTTCTAGCTAAATACCATGATACCAGGGTGCAAGCTTCTGGCTATCTAGATCAAATGTTACAACAAAGGCATGGGCAGTCAGCTGATAATATGCTTGACAACTTTTGCTCCGCTGAAGCAGCGTTGC
The DNA here is from genome assembly GCA_945867215.1 of Epinotia demarniana. NCBI lineage: Eukaryota > Metazoa > Arthropoda > Insecta > Lepidoptera > Tortricidae > Epinotia > Epinotia demarniana. The sequence goes on from OX244262.1 coordinate 2,550,759, forward strand.
AACGCTTAAAGATTGACAACTTGTCAGACTTCATGATAACTCATATTGCATTAAGCAAGCTAGAAAAACCTATGCTTGACTTATTTGAACAAGCTCATAGACATGTTAATATTCCCCAATTTTGTGACTTGAAGAAATTCCTAACTGAGCAGAGTAAACTCCAAGTACTCCACGCACCATCCCGCTCTCAAAATAATAATAATACTCGTACTCAATTTACTAAACCCGCACCGCAAATAAACAAAACAAAATCGTTTTGTACGCAAGTTAATACTGCTCTTCAACCTCAGACTTCCTATAAGTCTGACAGATATGACACTAGCTATCAGTCCAGACCATGTAAAGTTTGTAATTCTCAACAAGCTCATCCACTGTTCAAGTGTGAATATTTTCTCAACCAAAACACTCAAGCGCGCAATGATATCGTACGTCAACATATGTTCTGTATCAATTTTTCAACATATAAATTCGTGTAAATCATCTAACAAATGCTCAATTTGCAGCCGTAAACATCACTCATTACTGCATTTCGATACTGGATATTCAAATGCATCCCAATTCCCGCGATCAGCTGATAACACTGATAATAGCAATTCGAATCGAGCCTCGCATTCGGCTGCGCCGCGATCCGCGAATGATTCCGCGCCGCCGCACCCTTCTCTCTCGCACTCGCCGGCGCAGTGCCCGCCTGCGGTGAGTACTGCTCGCACGCACGGCGGATCGGCGCCACGCGCTCACACAAGTGATAACAACTTCGCGCTTTCTGTTACTGTTCCCGCGCGCACTTCAAATTGTGATACGACAGTATTATTGCCAACCGCGACTGTAAACGTATATAGCAATAATAAACAAAGCCAAATGCGTTTATTTCTTGATACGGGATCGATGAGTAACTTTGTTACAAAATCCTGTTGCGAGCGCTTAAATTTAAAGGTAACACCCGCGCCTTCTATCGTCAAAGGTATCGGTCGAGTCGAAAATCACTCTCTCGGAATAACGCAATTTAAAATAAACTCTCGCTTCGATTCGCGCTGTAGCTATACAATATGCGCTCGAGTTATAGACACAATCACGGACTTTTTACCCAACGCGGAAGTGGATAGAACGGAATTAGTTCATCTACAACATTTGCCGATGGCTGGCGACCATTATTACTCACCAGGTGAAATAGATTGCTTGATAGGCAACGAATTATTCCCGCTTTTACTCGGATCGAATAAATCGACCTCGCCGAACTCCTCGGTCGTAGGTATCGAAACTACTCTCGGATATGTCGCTATGGGAAAAGCCCAATGTTTTCCGCGCTCATTAAACGCTCATTCTCGCACTCTCGACGAACCCGCTACTCACTCGCACGGCTATGACAAGACGTTTTTTGTCAAACGCAAGATAACTCACTCGATCAGTTAACGCAACGCTTTTGGGAAATAGAAAATGTCCCCGATAAAAAACATTTCAGTCCCGATGATGAGGCTTGTGAAAGAATATTCCAAGCAACTTACTCACGCGATGAGACCGGCAGATACACGGTTGATCTCCCGTTCAAACACTCACCTACCGAATTAGGTTCTTCTTATACTGCAGCGAAATACCGCCTCTTAAATCTAGAAAAGAAATTAGACTCCTCTGACTTGCGCGCTGATTATAACGCGACTATTCAAACATATATTGACCAAGGGTATTTAACCAAAATTCAAAACGATTTTCAAGACGCTCACGCGTATCACTTGCCGCATAGAGCCGTTTATCGTCCCGATAAAGAAACGTCAAAAACTCGAATAGTTCTGGACGCCGGTTGCAAAACCACGTCAGGCAAATCTTTAAATGATTTGCTTTATGTAGGGCCTATCCTACAAAATAACATCTTCGAATTGCTTGTCAATCTCCGCATGTTCTCAACCGCTATAACCGCAGACATCGAAAAGATGTATTTTCAAGTGAAACTCTCCCCAAATCATCACACGTTTCAAAGAATACTTTTTAGATTTGATCCCAGTTCACCAATCGACGTATATCAATTCAATAGAGTCTGTTTCGGCGTGTCCAGCTCGCCCTTTCTCGCCATGCGTGTCGTGCGTCAGCTCGCAGCGGACAGTCACGATTCGTACCCGCTCGCCGCTTATGAAGCCGAAAATCATATGTACGTAGATGATTATATCAGCTCCGTTGATGGTGTAGACACCGCTGAATATACGTATAAAGAAATGATCGCTATGTTTAAATCTGGAGGTTTCAATTTAGTAAAATGGATCTCGAATGATAATCAACTCATGTCGCGTATTCCGTCCGCACACAAAAGCCCGCTCGCTATCAAATTTGATGATGATCGTAACGCAGATACTAAAATCGTAGGGATGCAATGGCAACCTGCTGATGACAATTTTCATTTTAAAATCAACATAGATTTCCCTGAAACTTGTACTAAACGCTCGATTCTTTCCGTCACCGCACGCTTATTTGACCCGCTCGGTCTCATTAGCCCTGTTGTCGCTTACATGAAACTCCTCATTCAAGAATGTTGGAAATTACAACTTTCTTGGGATGACGAGGTGCCCGACTTTATTATTTCCAAATGGAAACAATTCCACAAGGAACTTCCGCATTTGTCAGAAATAAAAATACCGCGTCATATTGGCATAACCTCTACAAATAGTATAATTTTAATCGGATTCGCGGATGCCAGTCAGCAATGTTACGGTGCTGCCGTCTACATCCGCGTCGCTACGGATGACAACGCGCCCGCACACTCTGTGAAATTACTCACCGCTAAATCTAAAGTCTCCACTCCTAATAAAACCCTCGCTCGCTTAGAACTCTGTGCCGCAGCGCTGCTTGCTAAGTTAATAACCTCGGTTCGCGATGTCCTGAATAAACGCTGTAAAATAAATAAAATATACGCATTCTCTGATTCCACGGTGACTCTTACCTGGATCCACTCGCCCGCTCATAGGTTTCATACTTTCGTAGCTAACCGTATCGCTCAAATAAACGAATACTTACCCGCATCCCACTGGTTTCACGTTCGTGGTGTACAGAACCCCGCAGATATTGTCTCTCGCCCTGTAACGCCGACAGGATTAGTAAATAACATGCTCTGGTTCCATGGTCCGCAGTGGCTGTCCGCTCCTGTTAACGTCTGGCCTGTAAAAGATTATAACATTAATCACAACGAAACGATAGAATTATAGGAAACTAAAACTACGTCGCTTCACGCACAAACTACATCTATAACTGATAATACTCACCCAATTCAAGATCTCGCCGATCGATGTTCGACGTGGATTAAGTTTATTCGCTCGCTCGTATACCTGCTTCGCTTTTCAAAATTACTTAAATCTCGAGGTGATATCACTCTTAATGATTTAGAGCATGCAGAACATTATGCGTTACGTCACGGACAAGCAAAACACTTTTGTCAGGAACTCGACGCGCTTAAAACTAATAAAATTTGCCCAAGCAAATTGGTGTTAAAACTCCGCCCCTTTGTTGACGACAAAGGTCTCATAAGAGTAGGAGGCAGACTTACCCATTCTCAGCTGGATTTTAATCAAAAACATCCAATATTGATGTCGGCTAAAGGTAGAATAGCGACGCTCTTAGTAGATTATTACCATTCGTCAAATTTACACACCGGGCCCGCTTTAGTATTATCTCTGATTAGGCAGAAATACTGGATTCTCGCCGCTCGCAATTTGATTCGCCAAAGAATACACAAGTGTAACTCATGTTTTAAACTTAAACCGCTTTCTACTAATCCACCCATGGGTGACCTTCCGTCCATTAGGGTTTCTCAAGTTAAATCGTTCGTGCATACGGCCGTTGATTACGCCGGACCTTTTTACATTACGCACATACGCAAGCGAGGCATAAAAAGCCACAAGGCTTATATCTGCTTGTTTGTTTGTCTCACAACAAAAGCGCTCCACTTAGAGCTGGTCTCCGATCTGAGTGCGGATTTATTTCTTGCTGCGTTCAAACGCTTTATTTCACGCAGAGGTCCAGTCTCAATATTATATACCGACGGAGGTACCAATTTCATTGGTGCGAAACGCAAATTAAATGAAATTTACCCACTTATACAGTCCACTGATTATAATAACTACCTGAGTCATTGTCTCACACAACATAAAATTCAGTTTGAACACAGCCCGCCTTATGGCCCTCATTTTAACGGCTTGAGTGAGACTCGGTTAAGACTCACTTATTCAAATCTATCGGAAGTCAAATTCTCACATATGAAGAATTTTATACAATTTTGGTACAAATTGAAGGTTTGCTAAACAGCCGACCAATTTGTGTCCTGTCGTCGGATCCTTCTGATCCTACCGCATTATGTCCCAGTCACTTTCTAAACATTACTCCACTCAAATATCTACCTGCAGAAAATATTGACCCCGCTGTATCAGAAAATAGATTAACCCGCTATCAGCTTCTAAATAAAATTGTACAAAGTTACTGGAAACGCTGGAGTATGGAGTAGGTACCTTACTTCGCTCCAACAACGCGACAAATGGAATTCACCCTCCAAACCTGTGAGTGTGGGGACGGTCGTCATTATTAAGGATAATAATGCCCATCCTATGTTTTGGCCTCTCGCTGTTGTCTCGGAGGTTTTCCCCGGAAAAGATAATATAACTCGTGTTGCTAAAGTAAGATCTTCTTCAGGAACTTATATACGCCCTGTAACTCGGCTCTGTCCGTTACCTACTCAATAAACTAATTTTAATTGTATAAACTTAGTTCTTAAGAAAAGTAATTCAGATTAATTATAAATATTTTCATTTCAACCGCAATGTAGAGGAAACCTCTAGGCCCCCCGAAGTTGGCTGCGCCAATACATATTTCTATTATTTTTAACTCATTAACTATATATCTTTTTATATATTAAATCACACATTATGAACGCATCCTATTACACACCATACCTGGCAACCTTTCCGCTTCCCCCACCCCTAACCTCAGTGCACAAAATATACCTGTCGCGCGCGCACAAGCTCTTATTCAAAAAACCATTAAAAAACTCAAAACCGCTACAATTATGCATACAAAACAAACTTCAGTGAAGTCATACAATAACAAGTGTTTACTGTGAAAGTTTAAATCGAAATTTCTTTCGTGTGTGCCCAACCACGAACCCAATACTGGATACCGGCCGGCGCCGCTTCTAGAGGTTTGTCCTGCCCCTCCAACCATCACCAGAAAAACTGTATTTTTTTTCAATGGAAAGGATGGATATGGATTTTGATGGATTTAAATACTATGTTTATTTAGACGTTTGCTCCGAACGCGAGAATTTGTCTTACTTAATTTGATTAGATGCTATGTCCCAATCGAATAAACGATATTGGATTGAATCGTTCCGCAGCTCCGTGGACGAATAAATATACTTGAAGGAATACGAGTACTTTAGTTTACTTCAATAGCTAAAGTAGATAGATTTATTGAGCTACTGACTAAACTTCACAGTGAACGAAATCAATCTCTTGTCCGACTGCGGCAGAGCTTAAAATGAAAGGACGGACGGTTTTGGTGACGTACTTAGGGCACAGCGAAATGTCATTCCGCTCGATTTGGAGCAGCTCAACTGGGTAAGTACCTCCGCCATGCAGAAGACCACAGCCGTAATAACACTACTACTTGCTCTGTAGTAGTGTTGTGTTCCTGGAGGAGAGCAAGGTCGCCAGAGCTCCCGAGGATGCGTTGTCTTGAGAGCGAGGAAATTCGTTCCTTCATCTGTCAACACCCGGAACCCTCAAACATATCAAGGGTCGGCAACGCCCAAGTTGCATGCGTCTATAGGCTGCAGTGTCCACTTACCATCAGGCGCGCCGTATGCTTGTTCGCCACTGTCGTTGTATAAAAAAAAGTATTCCTAGGGCCGGCCTAGATGAAGATGGCGGGACGAGCTGGATGTATTCCACCCTCAGGCACCTAGTAGGGACACATGAACTCGTTAGCGACACATTTTGTAAGAGCCTGCTTGCTGTTATACCGGTATGAAACCGGTATTCCACTACGGAACCGTTATGGTGTAAAGGTTATCCGCGTCGCGCCTACATAACAGTGCCGTACCGTTTAGAAATATCCAGCATGACTTACCACGAAACTTTTAGGAATTCTGATTATGCCTGTGTCAAGTATTGTGGTCTGACTTTTGTCACGCGTAGAGAGCTTGCTAGTGGCTCTGGTCAGGTGCGAGAGTGGTCCTCAGTGGGTACTAAGTGGCTTTGTACGGCTGATAATCTAGAAGGGCTAGTAATGGAGCATAGTTTAAGCGTTCCTTTGGCACTAAATTAATTTGCCGCTCGCTGCACTGCTAACGGGCTACTTATTATGTTTTAGATAAAAGTTGAAATCTCTTTCATGAAAATTCAGCCAAATTGTTGATTTACCGATTTACATGCCTGAACACGTTTGTTTTAATAGCCACAATATTAACGCAGACACGCAAAGTGAGGAATTTGCACAAACAAGCGTGAAAAGTGAAAAACACTGTACCCGACTACGGAAAACGAATAGAAAAAAAAAACCGCTTTTTCATACTATTTATCGGTAGCATGTTACATCATTTATCAAATTCGGTTCAGTGTCTTAGCGCACATAAATACAAATATAAGGCCCGGCTACACGCAGCGACTTGCATGCGCAAACGCTTTGTGCCGTTTTTTATACCGTTTTGCCATCGTAACGAACATGCTTATTTGTACAAATTTAGTATTTAGCAATGAGCTTTTTGAGCAAGCTATTAGTGCATTATACCGTTTTGCCATATTCATGCTTGCTTGTGAAAATTGGAATTTGCGCAAGTATGATTGAACGTGTAGCCGAACCTAAAATAAAATCAGATCCCGATCGTCGTTGTACTTAAGACAAAAAACATGATAAATTTACAGTAATATTTCCCCGTGCTTCGCTACATTGGGTTAGTTTTAGATTCTCTTGAAAACTTAATCTGAATAATCCTAAGCGTGATTATAGCCTCAAAAATTATGCGGAAGCATAATCTGGCCACTCGGTCCGAGCAAAAAAGAGCATCACTGCATTAATTAGGTAGGTACTGTTCTAGAGAATTCATTTCCAGCGCGTTCGAAATCAAAAAATAAAAATCAAATATTTATTCTGCAAATTGGCCACGAGGCCACTATAAAATACAAATACTTTTTATTGCACACCTCTAAACATACATCAGATACGGGACATAAAAACTTAATAAGAGGTTAACAACAGGCGGTCTTATCGCTAAAATGCGATCTCTTCCAGACAGCCTTTGGGTAGCGGATAAATTGCAACAAATAATTACTAGGTTAGGTGGCAAAATTAGAAGTAGGTACAGTAACTTACCGCATACACAATTTTTTACATCCATAGTAAACGTACACACATAAAGCATCTAAATAAACATACATAAATTCCTATATAAATACTTATAGCATATATATGTCGGCGAGGCAACGCTCTTATTTAAGTTGGCTGCATTATTTGAAACGTCAAGCGATGACAGCTGTCATAACATCGCTTGGGGGTGGTCTGTGCTTGGTTCGGTCAGGGGGTGGGGAAACGTCAGTTTGACGTTTGTGGCGTGATGGCATTCTGGCTCTGGATCGCATGGCGAACGGACGCAAGCACAGAACTCTCCGCGTTTCGTAATCCGTTTCCATCGTTTGATTGTTACAATATTTCTTACTTTTGATTGCTGTAAATTATTAAATAACTATTGCGCAATACAACCAAGTGTTTATTTCGTGTCTTCGAGATAAATTTGTCAAGATGGTTGGCGATGACAAATCAGGCATCGCCTCCCTCTCCGGTCATCTACCCGTCAAGAGTGTAGGTTGACTTTTATTTCATGAAATATCATGGTTAACGAAAGTGGGGAAAATAATGAATCTCCACCTATTTCGCCCGACCCTCCTACATATAGTATACCTGGTGTTAACCATATATTTATGTAACATTAAAATCACAATAAAAATATCTGATAATGTAAATAGATTCAAGAATAGGTACACACTAACAGAACGGATGATTGCTTTGTGTATTGTTAAATATCTACATAAGAAAAAATACAATTACAAAACTACGAAATTTCACGAAATTTCAAAATTATTATTATTGGATGTTGTATTATATTGTATATTTTTGCGAAATAAACTTATTTTCTTTCTTTCTTTCAGTTCATCAGCCCTTGGAACGCATTCGTAGGTACTCGTGGTTTCACAATCTAGGAATCCTTTGTTTCCATAATCTCTGGACAGGCGCCCGGTTCACGAGTAATCAGAGGCATATTGAGACTGGCGCGTTTTTCGTTTTCGCAGTCGATGAGACAGCTGCTAGAGTAGGTTATACCATCACTTCCACAGGACGCTATGATGTCGATAGGACAATTTTCAGCGCATCCTCCCAGGGTTTTAACGTCATCGGGGGTCGGGTTGGGTCGAGGCGAAGCTGTGGCCAGGATGGTGAGTTGTAGCAGAGCTACGAGTAAAAATCCTGTAAAAAAATATTAGCCTAGTAGTAGATTGTGTTCCAATGAAGGAAAGTGTTCTGAAGTAGAATATTGAGCGTTACGAGGGGTTAAAGTGCTTACGCTCAATTCGGAAGTAATTTCGCTACCACATAGGTACCTATTTCTTTTCACACCTTCTATGAGGAAAAATTAAATTAAACAGGGAATATCGAGGAATAAACTACAACTTTGATTCCTCGTTTAAGTACCCATAGATTAGATTAGATTATTTATTTCATGATAAAAAACCATAACAGATTTGCATAAATGTCAAAAAAATAAGATTTTTTATCACGATCGTCAAAAACAGAAAAATTAAGATATAATATTAAGACAACGGACCTGTGATAATCTGTGATTTTAAAATCGTGGTCAGCTCTTTTATAAGTTTTTGTACCGTTATTTGCACTGTTGCGTAATTTCATATGAATACTTACTAATGAAGCGTACATTAAACGTAATATTTGTACTTGATATTTGCAGGGATCGAATAATTCGTAAGACATAGAAACAGTTGTTTTCCGTAAGCGAAGCGAAAAATACTCGGAAAATATCACGAACCAAAAAAAACCATTGCTCAATAATGCCGCCTGACCGTACAAAATTGTGACGTCACTGTGTACCTTCAGTTATTGGTTCAGAATTTATTGGTAGAAGTGTCAAACAGTCAAAGGGTTAAGAAGTAAGAAGTAATCCATTGAAAAACATAAACTGTTAAACAGCACTAAACATAAACTCTCTACACGCTGGCCCACTAGGATGGGCCAGCGTGTAGAGAGGGTAGCGGTGTCAGATGGCTTATGGCGCGGCAATGTCTTTCTCCGTCTAACGCATAGTTGCGTCCTGTACAATGGACCGTGATGGCCAGTGGGTCAATTTTCGTAGAAATTCGACCGTTTACCGTTTAATTGGCGCATGCATGTCGTTGTAACAAATACTACAAATACACTGCGCGCAACCCGACACGCACTTGTTAATGACGTCAGTGGAAAGATTAGACACAATAAATCTTTGATATTGTTTCAAAGAATTCTTTAATTACTTTTTTAACAGTGACCATAATTCCTCAAGTAAATGGCCGGCCAGGCGTTCGAAATATAAGCCAGGCAAGCGCAGTTCAGCCAGCACACGTTCCTGTATGTTCGTCTGTCTGTACCGTACAGTGGTATAGAGCAGGCTTTACAATAAAATTTAATCAGTATTGATATTGTATGTTTTTAACTTAATCCTGACTTCACGGATATTGTATTTTTTTATTATAATAATCATATTATTATTTCTAAGGGATAACATAAACTATTTATATAAACACATAAAAATATACAAATACAAAAAGTTCATTAAAACTAGATTTAAAATTAAAACTAAAACTAACTTAAAAACGACCTAAAAATATAAACTAAATAATTCCTAAATTTGGACCCTTTGGCAGGGTACCCATCACGCAGGCAGCATTCCCGCGCTGAATTGCGATTGCAAGTCTTTGCGCGAGAAAGCTGCCCGCGCGAGGGTCGCCTGTTGCCTCCTTCAGGCGTTTGCTGAGCGCCCCGTGAAGCCCACGCGCGCCTTTACCCCACGAGCCAAGAGTCTCGACATCAAACGGAACGAACTCGTACTGGGTGCCGAGACAACTGTACTTCACTGCCTTTGCCCGTTCCCGCGCGTCTGCCGCCGCGCCAGCACGTCTGCTAGTCGAAGGAAGATAGGACGCAGCCAAGGTGTCAGCGCAAGTGGCGTCCCACACCAGCGCACGTCCCATCTTCCACGGAATCAACGACATCCCGTCGGGGCGCTTACCATCGCTCCGCACGATCTGGGGCTCCAGAGCTGCGGGAACATTGGCACTGACGAGCGCCCTTCTAAGGATGTCGTTGAGAGCGGCATGGCGGGACAGGCGGCCGGCGCCTGAGGAACAGGCGAGTCCGTGGTGGCCGAAGCAGTCTACGGCGGCCCCACAGGATGTGCAGCTGTGGGCGACACAAACCTCAGACCCGAGCCGGAGACCGACGGCTATACGGAGTGTGGATGGGTCTATGAATGTTCCGGTATTAGGCGATGGATATGCATGTAGCCAGTGTCCTGACTCTGGACTGGATACAGCCAAAAGTCTGGCTCGATCCCTGCCTGTCGCGTCGTCAATGAGTGAACTTCTGACTGAAATAGAAGCTATGGTATCCCAGGCCCTTTGTATTTTAGGTCGGGACGGATAATTTGGGCTCGGTCCAGCCAGCCAGGCATTCGAGGCTTCAACCAGGCACGCAATCTCGCAGTTTGTAGCCGGGGAGGCCTTAAGGATCTTACCTGCGAGATCTGAGGTGCTATGGATAGAAGCCAAGAATGCCGGCAGAGCAATACTGGAAATTTTGCGAGTACCCAAACCACCGTACCTTATCGGTAAGGAGGCTTGGGTCCATGCCTGCTCGCTGAAACGGATGTTAAGAATGGATTCTATTTGGGATTTTAAAAGAAGATCGATAGGTTGGATAAGGTGGGGGTATTACCAAACAGGGCAGCAGCGTAGCAGGTACGTAAATTTGGGGATGAGTAAACAAAATTTTAAGACAAAAAGAGCAGAATGACTGCTAATTTTGGTAAGGCGGTCCGAATGGTCTTTAAATTTGGAAATAGATTTACTCAAAAGAGGAGGGATGGCTTCATCAAAGATGGGTGAACCTAAGAGATGTAAACTTTCTTTAGGCACGATTTGTATGTTTGGGGAAATGATGTTGAAATTTTATATAATTTGTGAAGCCGATGACGAATCCACTATATCAGAAATATACAACTCGCATTTGTTTAGGTTTAATTCGAGGCCAATATCTGCGAATTTGTTTTTAATTTGGACTAAATCTGTCAGAACAGTCTGTGAATCACCTCCTAGGGTTCCATCGTCGAGGTACCATACATTTAATTTCGAATTTAGGCTGTGAATTACCGAATTAATAGCTAAACTAAAAATAGCTGGACCGAGGGGATCACCCTGCTGACAACCCACTGCCGAAAGAATCTCATTGTTTTTGTGCATTAATTTAGAAGGTGAGTGATAACATTGGAGCATAAAGTTGTACATTTCCGGAACATGAAGTTTAATTTCGTTCAGCAGGGTGTCCCGGTTGACCGAATTAAATGCATTTTTGACATCTAATTTCATAAGTACCTCACAAGAGCTGCTGCGCACAAAGGTGCGCACGGCATGAACCGCAGCCTCGCAGCCCCCGCGGGTTCCGAAGCCAACCTGTATGGGTTCAAAGAGGGCTTGTAATTTTGAACGCGTGAGACGCACGCAGACTTTGGCAGCCAAACGGCGGAAGGTTGACCCTACTGCAATAGGGCGCACCCCACCATCCTTCTTAGTGAGGGCAATGAGATTCGCCCCGTATATCACAGGCGTCACTTCTTGGCAGACATCGCCCTGGAGCATAAGGTTTACCAGCTTGGTGATGCTTTTAATAAGCTGCTCGCCAGAAACGCCCGTGCCGTGACTGGAGAGGTCTATGAGGTGCTGTGGGGAGATGCCGTCCAGGCCAGACGCCGAACCCTTAGGGAAGGATGCGAGGGCTGCTAATACGTCTCGCTCAGTTGCATGAATACAGGCTGATGAGTTGGTTGGAGGGTCTACAAAAAAGGGGGTGGAAGGGCCTGGGGGGTGCTTAGAGTGTAACGCCGCAGCGGTCTCCGGAGTATCGGGTGCGAGGGTATCGCTTGAAAAGAGAAGTCGTGTCGCTCCCTTAAGGTCTCCGTCGTGAATTTTCTCCTCGACCTTGTCAAACAAATCATATTTTCTTGTATGGGATCTAGGATGTGGGTTGGGAGTGGGTAAATTAGCCGTTTGAATATTGTTTTTAATTTTTTGGGTCAGGGAAATGTTATTTACTTTATCTTCGGCAACGTGCAGAATTTTATATGAAAAAGTTAGTAGGTTGTGCCATTTCTCGGTGGTATTGTCCCGAACACAGATATTTACAGTATCGGTAAGTGCTTGTGCAACCGTTGATCTCGCACCACGTGGCACGCCTTTTATTAGGGACGTTGTTTGTTTGATCCGGCCGAGGAGAACGTGAAGAGGAGTCGCTGTGACTGATGAAGGCAATGAAATACTGAGGTTTACGGGACTTGGAGTAGAAGTGGCGGGAAGAATACGAATCTGATGAATGCGAGACTGGTGTATGTGTAGGCCTCTTGTTGTTGTAAATGTTTTGCTGCACACGCAACATGCCATCGGAAGCAACAGGCACGATATAAAAAGTAATATACAAACACTGAACCTAAATTCGTAAGAAATTTAAACCTATTAACATCTAAAACTAAATATTAATATCGCAAATTGTCTGTCAAAATAATTATAAACAAGAAAAATATGACACTAAGGCGAAACTTGTCAAAGGCGCAGGCGTAGCTCGGTGTTTCCCTTGGAAACGCAGTCACTTGGCCAATACTGGCGCAGGGAAGTCTGGTTGCCGTTAGAAACGCTTCTTGTGAAACTTTTGTATACACAAACATCAGATATGGCGATCTTTCAAAGGCGAGCTGGGGGATGTTTGCCTTGAAAACAGCAGATTGAGGTCTTTTTAAGTGCCGCCTACACTCGCAGGCCTGCACCGCCGACTTGTGTGCCTGTTAGGCTCGTTACATTGAGCAATTAAATTAATTTAGACCATTTTATAGCATAAAATGCCAGGAGACGTCAACGTCGTGACAGTTTCAGAGTTTTGGTCATTTGGATAGCAAATATAGGAAATAAAATAATAATTCTGGATGTTCAATTATGTGGTACGTGTGGTAATTTATTGCACAAAATAACGTTATCGTACAAAAGGCAGGTTTAATGCTCTTTGCAAAAAAAAAACAACAGCTAACATCATCACTTAGGCTGTGCACCATTTTGTACCTTTAGGTTCCTACCCGGGATATTTATCCTATATTTTGATCTAGGCTATGATTATCTTCTTGTACAACAAAATAGTTTGGTATCTTAAATTAGATTTTCAAATTGAGCTACTGTAACCAAGTGTTTCAGGCATGCGGCTTTCAAGCGGCGATCGTGGGTTCGAATCGCGGCTCGCACCAATGAGTTATTCAAAAGTTATGTATGCAATATTTATCGTTAGCTTTTCGGTGAAGGAAAACATCGTGAGGAAACCGGTCTAATCCTAATAAGTTCTAGTTTTCCCTCGGGGATGGAAGGTCAGATGGCAGTTGTTTTCGTTAAACTAGTGCCTATGCCAAATCATGGGATTAGGTGTCAAAGCGGACCTCTGGCTCCTTTAGTGGCATTACTGAGAATAACGCTAGGAAGATTATGAAATTAGATTTTAAAACTGTATGTGGCTGGCCCCTCCAGGTAAGCATTATAATACTTGTGCTAGGAAAAGCCTTTCCTCCCATCCGGAGTTATGCATAATTTGATTGAGTAACAAACATCCAAACAAAAACATCCAAACTTTCGCATTTGTCATATTAGTAGGATTCGTTATTCTATGCTATTAGTTACATGAGGTACGGCATGTTCGTACCTAACAGGCCGTATCTCGTTCTATGAATATTTTCCAGCCACACCGCCTCGGTGATCACAGACAGGGAAGTTTCGATAATACTCAAAGGTTGAAATGGAGTTGTCTTGTCGAGATAAAAATGTTGGAAGTTTGGAAACCGGGGCAATCCACGCAAAATGCTACCGGAATGTAAAAAGGCCGATGGGAAATTAAATGAAGACGTTTGTATTTGGAATATATTATGGAATAGGTACTCAGAATTGGTGATTGGTGATTGGTGATTGGTTAGGTGTCAAAGCGGACCCTGGGCTCCTTTAGGGGCACAACCGGGAATAACGCTATAGTAGAATGAATGACTCAGAATTGGAGCTCTGTTAACATTATTTCCCATAATATGGTTTTGTATGTGGTGTTGTGTTCCTGGTGGTGAGTCACCAGCCCCGCTATATATAACTTGATGTAACCTCACCGTTCACCCACTAATACATATATATATTGATGCCGCGTAACTAAGCAAAAGGGTCGGTTTACACATTGATTAGTGGTTAGTGCGAAAGGAAAGCAAAAGCTACTTGCACTTGCAGCAAATGGAATCTCACTCACTTCACACTATCGAATAACTTGTTTTAAGCTCACATCAACGCTCACCCACAAATATATCTTGACACCACAATGGGTAGTAACTAAGGTAGAGGTCTAGTTTCGTGACGGGTGACCGGCGGGCTGAACCGAGGAGTAGCGAATAACAGCCGGTTCCCCAAGCCCTATGAGATCACGCCTAACGTGACGCATGACGCTTAGTGCGTTCCAAATAATCCATTAGAACTAACAAAGGAAGAGGCAAAATAACTCTTAGAAGTCCGAATACTCCATGCCTTACTTTTCCGCGAACTATAAACTTTGGTAATAAAAATATAACATACACAATATAACATAACATACCAGCGCACCCTGTGTATTTAAGAACAATATTTAAGAACACCAAGTGTGTACATTTTTTAAAAGTAATTAAAATCTCACATATTTAATAAAATCCTCGTCCCCTAAATACGGCACCTGAAAAAACGACGTCTTACCTATCTCTAGCCCAGCAACCGACCATGCCGGCCTGGCTAGCGACTAGTTACTACTGGGCGAATATACTCGTAAATATGTAAATCTACCTGCTCTTCATTTTTAGGGTTCCGTAGTAAACAAGGAACTCTTATAGTTTCGCCATGTCGCCGCCCGTCCGTCTTCGGCTTAGCTCAGTAACCATAATATACTAGAAAACTGAATGAGTTACATCAGTAATATGGATCAGTGGTCTGAAAGAAACGATTTTTTTTAAATTAATCACACACGCCGTCAAAACAATTTTTTGGTACACCTAAAGTGGGGAGTTATTTTTTCATTAAACCCATAGTGTGTTGGATAGCTTGTTCAAAAATATTATGGGTTTCTGAAAACGATTTTTCAAATTAGTGATTCGTATGCGAGATATTGGGCTTTAAAATCCAAATTTTTGTTCGAATCATGTGTCCCCCCCTTCCGGCTAAATGCCTGCTACTGGGAATATGAAAATAATCGTGGCAGTAGTAAATATAATGAATTCAAAAGGAAAATTATCACTGCTAAGTAGACATTACTATTACCGAGTAATAGTCGACCAACTTAAAATGTACTTGAAAAGGCCAAATTTCGGCGTTTAATTGGCGCATGCATGTCGTAACAAATACAGATGGACAACTACTGAACCCTACACTGCGCGCGACCCGACACGCACTTGTTAATGACGTCAGTGGAAAGATTAGACACAATAAATCTCTTTAATATTGTTTCAAAGGATTCTTTAATTACTTTTTTAACAGTGACCATAATTCCTCAAGTAAATGGCCGGCCAGGCGTTCGAAATATAAGCCAGGCAAGCGCAGTTCAGCCAGCACACATTCCTGTATGTTCGTCTGTCTGTACCGCACACAGGCAAGTCCACGTCCGTACAGTGGCACCCACACTCGCCCTTCCACAATATAGTTAATGGGGAGAGTTCATCTTCAGCTCGTTTTTTATTTTCACAACCTAGGAAACATTTGTTCCCGTATGTTTTCAAGTCGCTTGAGCATACTGGCTGGAAAACCAGCGGGCAGTAGCATCCACACGCTCCTCTTCTCCAAGTTAGTGGTAGTAGACCATGCAATTTCCTACGGCGGTTCTCGCAGCCGATCTCACAAGGGTTTCCGTATGTTTTACCATCACTGCCGCAGACAGGATCGCCGATTTTGTTACAATTGCACGGTTTGCACTCTCCTCTGTGGAGCAGAACGATAGGATCTAGACCGATTGCAAAACGTCTGCCGTTGTGAGATCTCAACGCACACTCAGTTCCGTAAGTTTTCCCGTCGCTCCCGCACACGGGTTTCCAAATTGCTGGACAAACGCAGCTCTCCCGGTAGCAGACTTCGTTAGCCCTTAAATAGATACGAGCTAAGCCGTTGTTAATGTTCATTTGGTTCGCGCAGTCCATCCAGCAGATGTTTCTGTAGGATTTGCCGTTGCTGCCACAAACGGGGGATACGATTGAGGGGCAGTTACAGGACGGAGGGCTACAAGGGCCTTTATGAGCGAAATAGATCGGCGCTCCGCCATCCCGCTGCGATCTCTCACTAGCGCAGTTTAATTCACACTCATTAGTGTACGTCTGTCCATTGCTTCCGCAAACAGCGTCTGTATACGGCAGACAGATGCAAGTATCTTCAACACATTTTCCTTTGCTTTTAACGGTTATAGGTGGTGAGCCATAGGACTGCTGTCTTTTGCTCTCACATTCAAGTTCACATTTGTTCCTATGCGTCTGTCCGTCTGTTCCACAAACAGGCTGATCGACTTCCTCAGGACATGTGCATCCCTTGTCTGGGCAGGCGCCAGGTTTGCGAGTAAGCGGAGGTATGCCGAAACGGGCGCGTTTTACGTTTTCGCAGTTGATGAGGCAGCTACTAGAGTAAGTTACACCATCGCTTCCACAGGATGGTATGATGTCGATAGGACACTTACATCTGCTAGGGCATTCTCCCAGGCTTTTGACGTAGATACGGCCTAATCCAAGTCGATCCATTTTATCGCTGTTGCATGCTAACCAGCATTCGTTGTTATATGTATTGTCATCAGTTCCACAGACAGGAGATACGTCAGCAGTGCAGATGCAGCCCTCTTGGATGCATTCTCCTTCGTAATATACACTGATGGGTGGTTCCCTTCGACACACTCGCTTCCAGCTCTCGCATTTGAGTTGGCACTCGTTCCCGTAGGTGAAAGAATCGTTGCTGCAGACGAGGGATATGTCGGTTCGGTTGCAATTGCAACCGACGTCGGGGAGAGTTGGGTTGGGTCGAGGCGAAGTCGCCGTTACCAGAATGATGAGCTGTAGCTTGAAAGCTACGAGACAAATCCCTGTAATAAAATGTGAGTGGGTAAGGGTAAGCGTCAACCAGAGATATGCTAAGATGCGTTTCCATAGAAGTGACATTTAGTAGCGACACCTTGCATACTTAGTAGCCAAGTATGCAAGGTGTCAAATATATGAAACGGCTTCGTACATCTCTGGTCGATTCTCACACTAAAGCTAGTTATTTATTTAATTGTACGAGTATTTTGGTTTGTAGTCGGCTTACAGTTTTCAGAACTCTTTATTCAGTAAAATTATTCTTACCCGTGATAAACTGCATTTTCTCTGCCGTATTGCATACCTTATGTTTTCTAAATTCGAGAACAACTCTTTTATATTAATTTCTACCGTTATTTGCATTTGTTGCGTGTTTTATTTAATAATACAGGTGTGTCTTTCGAATAACACGCTAATGAGGATAATATTTGCACAACTTTGTTTTGAACACATAATTGTTTTGGTTCTTTGACTTTCCTTGCTTTCCACATAGTCTGCGTAAACTGTGTATTTTATTATGCGACCTGAGATAATCGTGATATTTGTACTTGACGTTTGACTTTAGATACTTTTACTTATACCTATATCAATGACGCAATAACTAGTGACTCATTGCATTTTGTATAGTCTAAAGAATACACAGAGACGACACAGTTTTCGTTCACAATGGCGGTGATTATTCACAATATTACAGAAAATGTGAGTAGTTTTTGACACTAGTCGTCACATAGTGGAAATGCACTGGAACATAAGTTTCATGTGCTCTGCCTAGTGCCTACCCCTTTTGGGAATGAAGGCGTGGATTTATGTATATATGAATGTACTTATAATTATGACAGCGCCAGTAGAAACTTTATCCATCCATGGGGCGCAGTCTCAGGATGACTAACAATACACCGTGCCATGCCCAAGCGGCAACCAGCCTGACACTTTAGTATAAATGAAATATTATATTGTATGAGTAAGTATATAAAACTGGCAAAATTTACTGTAGTCACATATTTGGCCCCTTAAGAAATGCCAGTCGTTTTCCAACGCTATTTTGATTTGCACGGATACAGCATGGTTGGCACGGGCGAACGTAAAGAAAACTCGGTGACCGTGGTGAAAGTCATTTTTATAGTGTCATTCGTAAACAAAATCTTATAAAACAATTATCAATGCTCTGGTTAGGCTCTCGGCTTGATCCTCACGGAAACTCCCCGTGTGGCTTTGAGGATGAGAGCTCCGCAGAGTTCAGGGTCGTCCGCAGGAGCCAGTCGGAACCGCCGGACTATTGCTGCTACTGTCACCTTCATCTCCATCATCGCGAACTTCTGACCTGGAAAAATCAACACACATTGACCCGAGATTCCTTTTCATAGTGTAGTATGACAGGAGCACTTCTTTAAAACGCTTCAAGATTACTATACACTTATCGACGCGACGGATCGGCACTGCCTCAGCTTGAGCCATTCAGCATGCTTTATTTTATTAATTGCTTCTGCCCGTGACTCCGTCCGCGTGGAGCTCCTTTATATCGCAGCTCCATACAAACTTTTACCCCCCATTTCACCCCCTTAAGGTATGATTTCGGAGATAAAAACTATCCTATGTCACTCTCCATCCCTTTAACTATCTCCACTTAAAAAATCACGTCAATTCGTCGCTCCGTTTTGCCGTGAAAGACGGACAAACTAACAAACACACACATACACTTTCCCATTTATAATATTAAGTATGGATTTTACATGTCCGGTTAAAGCCGGATTCATACATGATGCTCATCAGAGCATCAGCGTCTAATGCATCAGCATTAGAACGCCTGACACAATATGAGTCTTCACGTCAGAATGCATCAGGTGAGTGTGAATAATATAACCGTAACAAATGAATGAAATCCATATCGTTCTAACATCGATGACGATGCTATTACGTCTAATGCAAAAGAACTGCATTCAAAATGCAGAAGGCAGACAGCAGCCGAAATGCAGCGCGCTTGTCACGGCCCCTAAGGTTACTAAAATTTCGTACCAATGCAATTCCTAGGACCAGCACTGAAGGGAATCCAGTTGTACGCGTTGCCAGCCTTGAATGTCTCCAGGAACCGCTCAGGCTTGAAGAGTAGAGGATCCTCAAACACCGCCGGGTTCCGCTGGAGGTGGAAGATGTTCAGGATCACGGAGGTACCCTTGCTTAGGTGCATGCCCATTACATCTGGATTGAGATGATGGTTAATAGTATTTGTTTTAGTGTAATTATTGTATTAAATGGAGGTTTGCTTGTGTACTTAGGGAGGCACGTCAAAGAATTGATCCCAGCAATGAGTAGGATCAAATGTCTGACTTGTCTGCCTAAGCTTTGTGACATAGTATAGTCTATGATCATTTGGTATTGTCGGTCGTAAGAGTATGGACCCCTATTTCACCATCTAAACCGTTTTAATGAAATCGACTGTTTAAAAAGTACTGTGGGTCGGCGCATAGTTGTTAGCTGGACAGCATTGTTACTTATGGACAGAGCAATGTAAGTCGGATTGTCAAGTGACAATTGTCATGTTAGGGAAATAGGAGCTAGAAGGCAGGATCACGGTACGGTCAACTAACCAACGCATTTTGAAAAGTCTTAGCTCATAAAGGACGAGTTTACCATCAGGGTTGGAGGATCAAATGTCACTAGTCACTTGGAACTCTGGTTCCACTTATAAATAACACAATGAGGGTAGACTAGACTCAGGGGATAATTACCCTTAAATTTGTCGAATATGAACTCACCCAAGTCTTGTGTAAGAAGTCTTTGGATAAAAGGCACAGAGGGATACAGTCGAAGCGCCTCCTTGATGACACAGTCCAAGTACTTCATTTGTTGCAGGTCTCTAGAATAAATCCCATTTATATTTGGAGAGGTAGGATAGGTAGGACACACACACACACATACACACACACGCACGCACGCACGTACGCACACACACACACTTGTTAACTAACTAATCTCTTACAATTAATGATTACCATCAATTTACCCTTATTGACACAGATTGTATGATAACAATACAAACAGAACAATCAAGTATAAGTCCACACTCAGACCTGATATGTATAATTTTCAACGGAGTTCTTAATTGGCTATGTATATATATATATGGCCGTGTACATAGTTAAGGGCCTTAATCTAACCTACGCTTTTACTTTTCTCATTTTCGTAATGACAATTACCCATACATGTAGTATAAAACACTGCTGGTAAAAATGTTTTGTGAATGCAGTTGAACTTCTAAATAAAAAAATTAATCTGTAGGTACGTGATGTAGCGTTCCTGGTGGTAAGGTGGCCAGAGCTCCCAAGGGTGCATTATGTTGAAAAAGAGGGCATGCATTTGTGTCTAGTTATCAATACAACGAATCCTCAAATCAACAAAGAATCCGCAACTCGCTTGTGATTCCAGCTAGGAATCACAAGCGAGTATTGGCTGCTCCATAGGTTATGGCATTTGCTTCCCATTAGATAGTTGAGAATTATAAGAAGCAGTTTGTGTATTCTAAGAATTTTTTCAATTATGATTAATGTATATATGACTAAAGCAGCTATGTAAATAATAAGTTACAGCTCACGCGTAAGTAGGTTCCCTGGCCAAGTCATCACCAAATATAGTTTTCTGCTCATCCAGAATTTTTCGCTGCACTTCCTCGTGTTTGGCGATGCAATAAAGAGAATACACAATACCCGAAGCCGTCGTGTCGTGACCCTGCGATAGAATAATCTAATAATAATCTAATAATGGGGGTCGAAGTTGCACCACGTCCGTAGGAATTACCCATCGCTACCCTACACGTGACCCCTGGGTGGTGCTAAAAGTGCAACAACCTGGCAACCGTACTGTCTTTTCCAAGATCTCACGGTTCTAAATACTGATTTGCCATACGATAAATAAATAAGATAGAATAATGTGTGATGTTCAGCATCGCAGTTCGAGAGGATCACTACGGGAAACAGTAAGCAATAGCAAGGCATTCACTAATTTCAAGAGGAGTTGGGGCGGTTACAGTAGCGCTACCACCCCCCTTTTTCACGCAAAATAGATCACACTGGATGTCGAATTGCGATAAATGCCCAGTATAACTAACTATAGTACGTTTTTTTAGCATTCGAAAGAAGAGTAAAGCCCGAAGCACGAGGTCTTTTATATAAGACACTTTATGCCACACAACTGTCAAAGTATGTCGAACAGCCATTACAAAAGACTTATATTATTGTTGGTAACATTTGTCCCATACTAACAGGGGTGTTAGTATGGGACAAATGTTGCAAGTTAAATTTGACCCACTTCCTGGTGACCGATTGAGCTGAAATTTTGGGTATAAGTATAGTTTGGATGACAATCCCATATTATGGTACCATCAAGCTTATCTGATCTCTCTGGTATGATGAAGACAGGAGCTTTATATATTATTAACGGGTGCCTGTCGTATCGCATAATGTTGATCGTCCTAAAATTTTTTGGCCGAGAATGTTTGGCATAATGTTGAGTGGCATACTACTTATTTAGCCTATTCATTTTTGCGCATATACATTTAAAATCCTAAAGTATGTTTATCCTAATATTGATTACTCGAACATCGAATTACCTAAAAAGTAATATTCCTAATTTTCATTGTCATAGTAATTATTTTGCCTATTGTTAAACGTGCTAAAATTAAACCACCTATACTATTTTTTTCCTAAATTGTATACTATTTGTAAACTCTGAGCAGACCCGACCTACATCTAGATGAATAAAATAGGTTCGTTAGTTGCCTTTTGCCCCTCAGAGCAGAAATAGGGGCCCCGCGAAGCGGGGCTCCGTCGACACGGAGGCGGGTCACAGGTTATTCAAGTATTAGGCAATTCTTAGCTGAGGCAACCTTCATTTAGGTCAATTAGATAGGTTCGTTAGTTGCCTTTTGTCCCTCAGAGCAGAAATAGGGGCCCCGCGAAGCGGGGCTCCGTCGACATGAAGGCGGGTCATAAGTTCTTAAAGTACGTACCTAAATAGGAAAGATTAGGTAACCACAAATAAAACATATATTTTTACTATTTATAAACTCTGAGCTGACCCGACCTACATCTAGATAAATAAAATAGGTTCGTTAGTTGCCTTTTACCCCTCAGAGCAGAAATAGGGGCCCCGCGGAGCGGGGCTCCGTCGACATGAGGGCTGGTGATAAGTAATTCAAGTATTAGGCAATTCTCAGCAGAGCCAACCTTCATTTAGATAAATTAGATAGGTTCGTTAGTTGCCTTTTGTCCCTCAGAGCAGAAATAGGGGCCCCGCGAAGCGGGGCTCCGCCGACATGAGGGCGGGTCACATGACACGAGGGCGGGGACATGAGGGCGGGATGTTATTCAAGTAATAGGCAATTCTAATAGATATGTATGCGTAACAAAATGTATGCACAACATTTTTAGTACATTAAATATTAGTAACATCAAAGTTATGCACATCAATCATTCTAAAAAAAAACCTTCGACACAATAAACATTCGGACAATAAATATTTAGGACAATCGATATTAGGAACAACAATTTCGGCAAATAAAAAATATGCACAACAATGTTTATGCAATTCGATATTCTGCACAAAGTTGGTATGCGACAAAATATTAGGATCAACAATTTTATGCCACCCGATATAGACCCATTATTAACTTGCCCTGTTAGTATGGGGGAAATCTTGCAAGTTAAATTTGACGCACTTCCCGGTGACCGGTTGAGCTGATATTTTGGGTATAAGTATAGTTTGGATGACAATTCAATATTACGGTACCATCGGGCTGATCTGATGATGGAGACAGAAGGTGGCCATGGGATTTCAGTACTTAACCGACGTAACCCCGTTGAGTTTGGGTTCGTTAGAAGCGTCTCAGTAGTTGATGATGGTATAGAAAAGTACAGGCGGCAATAAATCCTTGTACCAAAATTTTTAGTTTTGACAGAAACTTATTAAGTATAATTACTTAAAGATACATATGTGTAACGTAGCTTAAAAGTTTTTTTATATTCCTACCAAAGTTTTGTTTGGTTTGAATTTGACATTGCTGAATAATCCGCCAAATTCAATGTATGAAAATCACAGTTTTCATAAAATTCTCCATATAAATCCAATAATTGGGAATCATTGATTTGTCAAACAATTTCAAAAGCTAAATCATAAAATGACCAGCCGTAAACGTTGCGAACTAAAGTGCGAAACGAACGAAAAAAAAAACAAACGAAGTTTGTCGAATAGTAAAAGCCGAAATGAAAATAGGACAATAATATTAGTGATTCAGATAGGTAACTGGGTGGAGCCATGCAGGCTGCTAGTAATACGAGTAAGATAGTTCCGGAATGTTAAGGCTTCTTTTTTGGAAAAGATGCCAGAACTTGGGTTCTGACTTGCCTCAAACATGAAAGTGTCGACCTCCTCCCGCACGCTCTCGTCACTGATCGGCTTGCCGTCCACCTGAGCCAGCAGTAGCAGGTCCAAGAAGGCATATTTGTTTTTCAAACCTGCAAAACATATTGTCTTTAGTAATGTTGGCATACAAAATAATAATTAATATACTACATAATTATCTTTTTTTTCTTGGTGATTGATGAAAATGGTGTTTGTGTACCTGGCCAAGTTCACCACCTTAAAAGTTAGGGAGCAAAATTATCTTATTGGAGACCCAATGGACTTTGCGAGAAAGCTTAAAGTCACTTAGAGGCCAATGGAGCGAGTTATGTTCGCGGTTTCCCTGTAAGATCGATTCAGCAATAACCGTTGAGGCAGATACGCAGATAGGTACTTCAGTGGCAAGTTGGGACCTCGTACTCGAAGAAGCCACTTGGTGGGAAGGTCCTCAACAAGGTGGACTGAAGATCAGGTCAAGATCACGGCAAGCCGCGAATCCAAGAGCGTTGGATGAGGGCGGCGCGGCGCATTGCAGACATCCTTCGGCGAGCTCTCTGTCCAGTAGTGGAACCCTATACTATTTAGAGCAGCTTAATGACTCCTCATAACCTAATACGGTGTAGGCATAAGGCCTGCCTTATGCTAATTTGCCACCGTTGTGGTATAAACACGAACAAATGGAGTTTTTCTTTAAAAAACTCACCAATATCTTCTTTGTTCTGAATCCTAGCCTCCGTGCTCCCCAGCTGCCGCCGCCTCGTCTCGATGACGTGCTTGGTGTGTCCGTGTAGAATGGCCAAGGCTTCATCCTGCGACTTCTTGTGAGGAGACAGATTGAAGAAGAAGTCATAGCCTAGGAGCAGGTTTCGCATGCGCAGGGAGACTATCTCGCTTAATCTAAAAACATGAACAGAAACAACGGCTCAGTAGGCTCATGTATTAATGGAAACATTATTCGAGACGCGCAGAAAACGACAAATGGAAAACAATGTTACAAATTTGTTCCAACTCAGCATGTAGCTGGTAATAACCAGCGCTAGTGTTCCGTTGGAACGATCG
Organism: Epinotia demarniana; assembly: GCA_945867215.1. Classification (NCBI taxonomy): domain Eukaryota; kingdom Metazoa; phylum Arthropoda; class Insecta; order Lepidoptera; family Tortricidae; genus Epinotia; species Epinotia demarniana. The sequence goes on from OX244262.1 coordinate 2,575,627, forward strand.
GTGAAATCAAAGTAACGGGTCTTAAATCGACACGTATAGACATACTATAAAAGGGTCATACAGATTAAGTAAAACAAGTCATCTTTCATTAAGAGCTTCCGTACTGATAAAAATATTGAGTTGCATAAAAATCATAGAAGAGTGGGTCGAAACATTAGGCTTTATAGCAATGGCAATGGTCACAGAAGAAACGGGAACCTAAATCTCTGAATCACCCGAAAATAAATAGATGAAAATTAATTAGTATGTGCTCTTCAAATATTCTTATTTAACTTACGTCTCAATAGCTTTAACATATTTTGATTCACTGTCTTTTAGGGCGTTGAAGGATACTCCCATAATAGATTCTGGAAAGAGAAACAAAAAACTATTTTCTTAAAATAAGCTATCACGTCAAACACTTTATAAGAAAATAATTAATTAATTACTAGATAAGAATTATAAGATTACGTTAACTGGAAACGTGTCAGACAACACCCATAACTTAAATCTACTAATAAAATATGGTATCCAAATATAATATGTATACATGTCGAAATTAGAAATAATGCCTTACAATTTTGGAAATTTTCCGATCACGATTCGAACCTGCGATCTTCTGGCGTACGGTGTATCCCTCTTATTTGGGTAAGGACCAATTTCTTGGCCAGCCTAACTCACTCATTGAAACTTTCTATGAAAGTTTTCCATTGTGACACGAAACTTAAGCATACAGTTTATGGTTTTGTGTCCCAACGAAACTTTCTTCACTTCTTCAGTTTGTATGGCCAACTACTGACTAACCAGGCTAACTACTGGCCAAGAATTTGGTCCTCACCCATTTCAGTACCATTATATTGTGGTTATTAATATGATGGACCTGTAACATTGTCCAACGCAGCCAGCGCTATGATCGGGAACAGGTCGAACGGGGTCCCATCAGCGCGGTGCTTCAGCTGGTCTGTCAACAATCGCGAAGTCTTCAGAAACACGGGCAGGAAACTCGCGAGGATGTTAAAGTGGAACGCCGGGGTCAGGAACTTGCGGTGAGACTTCCATCTATGACCTGGGGACAACGTAAATATCAGAAGGACAATACACTAACCTAAGATGAAGCTACGGTATCGTATGTGTTGTATCCTAGTGGTTCAAACTGCGGCCGTGAGTTCGAAGACCGGCTTGTGCGAATTAGTTTTTTGGGACTATTGTACGGAATGTCATTACTGTTAGCTTTTCGGTGAAAAAGATCGTGAGGAAACCTGCATACGTCTATGAATAAATTCAAAGGTGTATGTGAAGCCCCAATTTGCTTTAGGTCAGCGAGGAGACTAAGTACTGCCCGTTCCCTCTCGTCCATTACAGGAGGCTTGTGCCCAGCAGTGGGACGTACTGTCTGTTTTTGAAGTTTTATTTTTTTATTTTTATTTATTCAAAAACAAAGAAATTTACATTTTATACCTTATATACAAACTCGCCAAACTGTGACGTTTGATGGCGAGAAACGCTCATGTTTTATAGTAACCTATTTACTTAAATCTAACAATTTTTAATGAGACTTACTTACATTAAAAATTTTATTTACTAACATTTCCCCTATCACACACACATGATGGCTCACGTAAGGTGAGATTCGTGTTACGCATGATGCGTAGACAGGCGGACCGTAAGACTCGCCACTTTAAACCTGGAACTTAGATTTGTACCTGGCGATTTGGCTGGTATTATGGGGTACTTTATAAAAGACTTACGAACTTTACAGAAGAACTATGAACAAAATATTCATTAGACATTTTAATTCCGGCTGTACACACTCGCCCGAGACGAGACGAGGCCGAAATACATTGACGTTATTATAATAATTTCACAGTCCGTCTCATATTTAAAGACGGCAGTGTCGTATCTTGGCCTCGCGTTGACTCGCGGTATTGTGTACAACCGGCATAACATTAGCTTCTCGCTGAAGGAAACACACCGTGAGGGAACCGGTCTAATCCCAATCAATGTTTGATTTTCTCTCTGGGTTTAAAAGTCAAATGGCAGTTATTTTCGTAAAAATGAAGACCTGCGTCAATTCTTGGGATTAAGTGCAAAAATAGAAACCCAAGGATCCTACGAAAAACGCTAGAGGATAAAGAACATAAAAGTAAGTATTCTGATGGACCTACTTTGGTACGGAACAGTTTAGGTTGAACTCAGGCCTCGCTTGCGCGGCGCGCGGGTGCGGGAGACGAAGCCCGGTGCCGTCCACACCCTGTTATCGCTCTACCCCCGCACGTGTGCGCCGCGCAGGTGACGACCTCCACACATCGAACGCGGGTCGTGCGCGGCGCGGGCCGGGCGTGGTTGAAGCGGTTTATTCACACCGCAGGCGGGCAGCGTGTAGTAACGCGGGCCCGCGTTGCTACCGCGCTGGACACGCGTTGGTCCCAAAGGGCAAGGCGCTCCGCGCCCGACCCACGCCGCGCCCGACCCTCGCCGCGCCCGACCCGCAACCGTGACCGGTGTGTACTTTTGTTGAAATTTTGCTTTACCTGTCGCTGTCAGTAGACCTTGTCCTAACCAGGGATGGAGAAAATTGTAAGATTTGCCCTTAGTGATGGTCTCAGTGCTGGATATGATGTGCTGGGAACAAAGTAGCTATAACTTTAGTAATTATAATGTATCATTCTTAGAATAGTTGGATAACCCCTGACATTTTCATTTAAAAAGTTCAATATCTCAAAAACTTCATATTAATATAAATATACCAGGGTTTTTATGTGGAAATCATATTATCAAATTAAACAACTTATAATGAAATGAATAGCTCACAAATCTCAAATAAGTAAAGTAGAAAACTTTTCTTGATGGAATAATCATGGCACTTAGACCTACTTCCGCCCATTACGGCTTACGAAAGGTAAAGTTATTTTAATTAAGTATCTTATAGGCACAAAATCATGACCTTTCATTATCATAAAAATATAGCGACGAGGAGTTATTATCTTCGTTAGCCAATACAGGCCAATATAATCGCGTCGCATTTCTACAACTGTTTTTAGAAGACATGTCATGGTCTACGTTTAATTGAAAGAGCGAGCAAGGCGAAGTAAGTCCTCCGTTTCCGCTTGGGCAAAAGTCTTTCGTATACTCGGCGTCTGTCCAGCTATTCATCGCTACAGCTTTTTGATGGAAGAACCAACATTTTTGTTACCTGCAAAATACCAGAACGAACTCCGTGCCATCGTCTGAAAGAAGCCGGCACTGGGCAGGGAAGCCTGATTGTCTTTTGTTCATCATCATCATATCAGAAGAAAGACGTCCACTGCTGGACATATGCCTCCCCTAAAGAGTGCCACAATGACCGGTCCTGCGACACCCGCATTCAGCGGACTCCCGCGACTTTTACCAGGTTGTTGGTTCACCTTGTGGTTCAGTCTAGCTACGCTGCGCCTTCCGGTACGTGGTCGCCACGCGAGAACCGTTCCGCCCTAACGGCCATCGGTTCTAGCGATTCGGAGTGCAGTAAGTTTTTTACCTCGACGTATTTAGGATATGCGAAGGCCACGTATCTCTCGTTCACGATCTGGCAGAATGTTCTGTCGTTGTATGTCTCCGCAAACTTGCGGAACACCTCAATTAACCCTGGAATGTAATAAGTAGGGTAGTTTCCTCATGTCAAAATCTATAACTAAATAGTGTTGCCAAATCGTCAAAACATATCATATGTACCTTGAAACTTTACAAAAATATTTGGGATTGGTTAGGATCGCAAAAAATTAAATTAGGTAATGGACAGCCGATACTATGTGAGACTCGGCTCGGTTGGCTGGTCTCAGGCCCGATTAGCAGCGGTCAAGTATCGACTCCATCGCGTACCATTATTTGTAATTTTATGAATGTCGTTTCTAGTCCTAGTACTGAATTGCTTAACAATGAGGTCAAAAAACCAACTCACGCGTTTTTGGCAGCTTGAAGAAGTCTGCTCTGAAAATCCTCATTATTCTCCCGCGGAGAAATTATGTCAAAAGCATTTCGTTGAAAACTGCACTAGGCTGGAGGACAGGCGTGTATGTGTACGTTCATAAGATTTATGGGGAGCGTCAGTTAAAGTCATCAATCATGTCATAGATTTAATTGCACCTTACTTGGCCTTTATTTACAATAGTTGCCTGTCGGAGGGAAATTTTCCACACCTCATGAAATATAGTAAAGTCATACCTCTTTTTAAGTCGGGTGATCTGAATGACCTAAAAAATTTTCGCCCCATATCTATATTACCTGTATTGAGTAAAGTTTTCGAAAAGTTAATGTTAAACGATCTTGTAGGACACTTTAATAGGAATAAACTGTTCACTAGTAAACAATACGGTTTTACAAGGGGACGTTCCACGACGGATGCCGCTTCTGTCCTCATTGAACATATTTACAATATATGGGAAAATTCTTGTGATGCAATTGGAATATTTTGCGATTTAACCAAAGCATTCGACTGTGTCGATCATAGAACGCTTATTTTGAAACTAAAGCATTATGGTCTGTCTGAAAATGCGCTAAGTCTTATGTCTTCATATCTCAGTAATAGAACGCAAACAGTGGTTGTAAACGGGACGCAGTCTAATGGAGCAACAGTTACTTTAGGGGTGCCTCAGGGTTCTATCCTAGGTCCATTTTTATTTTTAGTTTATATAAATGACTTACCGTATATAATTCCTAATCTTTGTGACATAGTACTATTTGCTGACGATACATCATTAGTGTTTAAGGTTGATCGGAAATCATCCGACTACAGTGGAGTAAATAACACATTGGTCAAAGTACTTGACTGGTTTACAACTAACAATCTACTACTTAATGCTAAGAAAACTAAATGTGTAAGGTTTGCTTTGCCTAATGTTAGACCAGTAGAAACTAAAATATTTTTAAATAATGAATGTCTAGAAATGGTTGATAAGGCTTTATTCCTTGGTATAACATTGGACAGAAGCCTACAATGGAGTCCCCATATAGCAGTCCTAGCACGTAAGTTAAGTTCAGCAGCATATGCTATTAGGAAAATTAGGCAATTGACCAATGTTGAAACAGCTCGCTTAGTTTATTATAGTTATTTTCACAGTGTGATGACATATGGGATTCTGGTTTGGGGTAAAGCAGCTGATATACAGACTGTCTTTGTATTACAAAAAAGGGCTATTCGCTCAATATATTTATTGAGTTCACAAGAATCCTTAAGAGACCGTTTTAAGGAAATTAATATTATGACTGTAGCATCTCTATATATATATGAGAATATTATTTATGTAATTAAAAACATCGATTCTTTTACAAAAAATTCGGATATTCATAAGCTCAATACTAGGAACAAAAATAAAATTGCAATTAAAAAGTTTCGTATCCGTAAAGTACAGAGGTCATTCTTGGGTCAATGTATCCATTTCTTCAACAAGTTACCTGACGAAGTTTTAAAACTACCCCTCCCAGCTCTTAAAAAATATTTAAAAAAGACATTGATGTCAAAAGCTTATTATAGAGTTGAAGACTATATGACTGACAGAAATGCATGGCCCAGACCGGAATCAAAATAGCCCTAATCTGTCTTGTTGTTTGACTTTTGTTTAATTTTAAGGTATTTGACTGGTTCTGCTGCGGAACTACGCTGGTGACTAAGATTATTTTGTTAAAAATTGCTTACTGTTAAGTTTGTTCCGGTGTTTCCTCTTGACAATGGTCTTATATTTGGAAACGCTAGTAGAGTCAGACCTGTAAAAGTGCCATTGCGGCCCACTTGCAAAATAAAGTTCATTTATTCATTTATTCAACACAAAAAGAAGATCCTAGGGTTATAGGTGATTCTATGAATCGTGCTAAGCAATGTTATTTATCGTTAGAGCGTGAGGATGAAGTTAGAGACATGTACAAAGAGGTAATGACAGAATATCAATCTTTAACCCATATATCTGAATGTGATTATGAGGTCGTTCGCGAGATCATCACTCATGACTTTTACGTAGATGATCTACTCACTGGTGGGGATAAGTTGCGACAAGTGCTGTCGATTAAAAACAAAGTCTCTTATGCTCTAACATTCGCTAGCATGAATTTGAGGAAATGGAAGTCAAATGAACCTCAACCTGCATACGACTTCTATTCCGCTCAGTCAAAATGTATTATTTTAGGAACCAAACTAGTTAAAACCTTGGGGCTCAGCTGGCAGCCAGACTATGATCAATTGTGCTTCCCCTTAGGTAGTTGTTCCCTTCGCGGCAATACCAAAAGGGATTTGTTGTCAGCGATTGCACAAATATTTCACCCCACTGGCTTATTGGCTATTTACATCAATCTTATGAAAAGTCTCTGGCTATACGAGGAGGCTCTAAATTCACTCGGGTTTAAAGTTAAAGTTACGTTGAATCCAGGAGGGGCAAAGTCATTATATAAAACTCAGGCTGAAGTGGTATTTTATGTAGATGTCACAAATAAGGTTGACATCGACGTAAGTGAATTGATTGACTTTTTGCTGTTTTCGAACTTGTTGCGACTTCTTAGTGCACTCGCTTATGCGCTGCATTTTGTGAACTTGTGTAGAAAGCAAGTACCGTCGACAGGCTACCTAAACGATTCGGAACTGAAAACCGTATTGAATGTGATTATTGGAACCTCCCAAAGAGAATTATTTCCCGAATACAATTTACTTGTTGAATACGTTGTTGTTGATTATGCGAGACTTTCTGCCAGTCATCAGGGTTGTGAATGTAGACTTGTAAAGGTGAAAATAGCCGTTTTCATATGTTTCACCACTAAATCAGTACACCTAGAGTTGGTGGGTGACTTAACCAGAAATAACTATCCGTCAGCATTACGTCACCTTGTATCTCGGAGAGGTTTACCATCTGATATTTATTTAGAGAACGGAACGTCAGTTGTAGGTTCATACAATGAGTTATCAACATTTCTTAAAAGCAACTGTAGTTCGTTGGCTAAAGCTGCAGCTCACGAGTTAATTAATTTCTATTTTAGTCCTGCTTATTCTCAACACTCAAGAGGTCTTTGGGAAGCTGGGGTAAAATCTACCAAATTTCATCTGAAAGGAGTGCTGGGAGATTGTAAATTAACATACGAAGAACTCAACACTGTTCTGGTCCAAATAGAAGCGGTGTTGAACTCTCGGCCACTGATTCCCATATCATCACATCCAGAAGATTTGCTGCCGCTTACTCCGGGGCACTTCCTCATCGGGCGTCCTCTAACCTCACTGCCAGTGCACGACCTCAAAGACCGCTCCTTCAATTACCTGAACCGCTATCAGCGGATCGAACAACTCCGGCAGCATTTTTGGAGCAGATGGAGCAAAGAGTATGTGTCGGAACTCCAAGTCCGAACCAAATGGCGCACGCATCACGACTCGCTGAAGCTGGACGCTCTGGTGCTCATAAAGGAGGACCACCTTCCTCCCTTGAAATGGAAGCTAGGTCGCGTTGCTGCCATCCACCCTGGGAGCGATAGCATTACCAGAGTTGCAGACATCAGGACCGCGACTGGATTGATACGGCGGTCCTTCAGTAAAATCTGTCCGCTCCCTGTGTCAGATGAATCTGTCTCTGGTTGAAAGAGAGCTTTCAACGCCCGGGGGCATGTTCGAGCATTAGGCGATAGTTGCAGCGCCTGCACTTTATTACATAGCAATGCGCCACACACACGCCGTCAGCTGCTCAGACACCTATTAAGAAAATATCTAAATTTGCATGTCATCTGTCATTCATTCGGCCACTCATCCTGTACCCTTTGTCACGGAATTACACATATTTTTGGAACCGAGGAGTTTTCGTCAAGAGCCCATATCTCACCCCTAAACAAACATGTCACACAATAGATCAAAGTACAAAGGCGAACTTATCCCTAAAAGGGATCTCTTCCAGCTAACCTGTGAGCAATTGAGAGGAAGGCAAAATACTACTAACTACTAAGACTGGCAAATAAATTGATTTGATTTGATTTGATTTGAAGGTAGGTAGAACGAACTTATACCGTGTACAAAAACACAGAGAAAATGAAAACAAATCCAAATAAGTATTAATTCTAGACAAATAAAAACAAGCCAATACATATATAAATATACAATTAAAAAAAATACAACCGAATTGAGAACCTCCTCCTTTTTTTTAAGTCGGTTAAAAATATAATACACACTCACATATGTAATATAAATATATCGCAAATATACAATCAATAAATAAATACTATATTTCAACCAATTCACAAGTCATTGGAAAGTCATAACTTCTTCAAATTAATCTTAAGTGACGCAACAGAGCGCGACTGTCTCAGCGACAAAGGGAACTAATTCCACAACATAACAGCGCGCGCGGTTAAAGATCTCGAGTATGTTCGCGTCTGAAAAGTTACTGTTACCCTGTTACAACCTGTTATAAGTTACCCTAAGCCCGACCATTGTCGAGTCATTGACTGAATTGTGACTACTAAAGGTCAATTGGTCACTTACCCGCAGAGTCAACAAGCAGCAGATGCCCATGCCCCACTATAGGCAGTGGGAATGGCCCGGGGACTTTACTCCTCCTCATTTCCAGCATCACGTTGACCCATGATACCAACACGTATATCACAATTACAGAGATTACAATTAAATAAAGCATTGCTGTAGTGTTTGAGATGAGGATCCTTATCTAAAGAAAAAAAAAAGTCAACCATCATTACCTACTCGGGCTCCGTTGCAGGGCATTTTACAATAATTGTGTATCAATAAGCGTGAGTCGTCAAACATAATTTTACTAAGTGTCAGTTTTGTGACGAAATGTATACAGACACAGACACTTATCGATTCTTCCTTTATCTACATTTGCACGAGAGATTTTTGAAAATAATTTATATATTTTTTTTAAAGATTTATTCAAACATGGCCTAAAAAGCTCTGTTTTCGATATTAATATGCTGTTTATGCACTTATTTATAGGAAATCTACATATACCTGTTCCTTATTGACGTCTTTAACAACCCACGAGAGTTTTTTTATTTTTAACAAATTTTCGCAAAAGTTACGTCCTAATAACTGGTTTTTTGGCCTGAAAGTGCCAAAGTTTGGTGCCATATATATCCCGAAAAATGTGAGGTTTGATGTAAATATGGGATACTACTATGGTAAACCTCGTTATTGTTTATACGATAAGCCAGACAACGGGCCTTAACAGTAAACTCTAATAAAACGGCTGCCACAATATATCACGTGCTGGTCGAAACGGCATACTAACCGGCCCAAGTTGAAGCATAGAACTTCGTTCGCCTCTCCCTCGTTCGATAAGTTGGGAATTTGGGAATTACACCACCGATGAGAGCCTACATTACTCGTATGACGCTTAAGACCTGGGGGCCTAGACAAGGTTACAATCGACAAGCGCTAACGCCATAGAAAATAATAAAATGTATGAGAATGACAGATGCCGACGAAATACTTTTCGTTGACATCTGTCATTTCCATACATTTTATTAGTTTTCTATTGGCGTTAGCGCTTGTCGATTGTAACCTTGTCTACGGCCCCTGGACTGAGCTCGTTGATTCAATTGCTTAAGGACTTGAAGTCAATAATGTCAATATGTCCCAAGATAAAAAATGTGCTAGTCACTTTCGCATTACTTATTTTGTATAAGAATTGGAAAAATTATATTGACTTTTGAATTTTGAAAATTAGGTGATGCAATTGATTAAATAACAACATTGTAATTAAGTAGGTACCTAAAGTATGTATGTTCTTATTTTACCTAGTACGATAAAAGTTTGTATTAAAATATGCACCTTAGTTAGCAACTCCAATTGTCTGATTATTTGCACTTTATCACTGCTTACACTGTTATTTTTACTTATTAAAGATTTAAATTTAAATAAAAAAAACGATATTATCCAATTGTCTACTCAAATATCAACTGTTCATTTATGTTATTGCGAATGTTTTTATACTAGTTCATTAATATCTGTTAGTTATACTCCACTTGGCACTTTCACACCCGCACCATAATATTCCGTAACAAATAAAAATATTTGTTTTGTTATTATGTTGTTTTGTTGAGTTGTCCCGTGACCATGGATGTTGCAACACATCCGAAACTGCGGGAGACCTCAGTGGGGTAAATAAATAAGTTAATTATACCCGTGTGGTGTCGGGTTAGAATAGCACCACCCCCTTTCCTCCCGTGGGTGTCGTAAGAGTCGACTAAGGGAACAGGGTTGAAGTGTGTTGTGGGCGATGGGCTAGCAACCTATCACTGCGATATCACATTTTGTCGATCTTTTATACCCACATTTATGCTAACAGTGGCACTGGACACAAGTTTCATGTGCTCTGCCTACCCCTTTTAGGGATAAAGGCGTGTATGTATGTATTTATGTATATGCAGTTATAAATAATGTGTGAGAATCGTGAAAATTAAAATCAATATAAACTATATGTTAATCACAACTAAATTATAAACAGACTTCAGCTTCACTTGAATGATTCCGAATGACAAATGCCTCAGAAACCACAACGAACTATTATTGGATACCCGACAGCCATGATTGCCCATATTATTAATACTACCTTATAAGTAACAGTACTTGTTAACAACCTGTAATACCTTTACATAATACAACCTTTATAAGTGTCGTAAATGAAAACGTTATTCTACTGCTAACGCGTTATTCGGTATGCTGTCAGCTCACATTCAAGCAGCACAGATTCCTTCGCGGTTACGCTTGTAGTACTGCATGCGTACCGCTCCGCTGCGGAGCCCCAATATGACTTCTGTGCATATGTAATAAGTGACAGTATACTGGCAAGTACCTAAGGAAATCTGCTGATCGATTAGTAACGCATTGTACGTGGGGAGTTCAGATAGATCTAAATGTAACTGGTCGTATGAAAAAAATACAGGTGAGTGACGTAGTACATTCAAAAAGTTACGTAATCGAGTACATCAGTGAGCTTTCTATAAACTGCACAATTCCGATAAAAGATGTCGCCCCGCCATACATGGTGGCGGTTAGCGTGGAGATAATTATAGGCTGCAGTTTTATCGATCGTGTATATGACACATCGTAACGATAATCTGAAACGATTTGTCATACACACGATCGATAAAACTGCACAAACGGACTGCGCAGTCAAATCGCTACGATAAATCGTTGTCGTGTGTAGCAGGCATTACTTACTTACCGACACAAAACGGTACACGACTATAATATCCCATTTAATTTTAAATCAAATCAAAATTTGTGAAAAGCATAGGTAATAGTGTTAATAACAGAGCAAAATATAAACACATCGCAAAAGTCATATAGTCAATATAAAATCAATAAGCAATATTAGATAACCAAATTGGAATCTCAAATGTTTGACATACAGCAACACAGATCCAACTCAACACTAGAAATTGTAATATGCCGTTGATGGGCCCATATTGGCTGCCATAAAATTCGTTATCCTATTTATTTTATTCTAACGTACGAGATTTGTAGTCGTTATCATCGCTAGTCCAAATTTTTCCTCCTCAATTTTTGTAACTATTATCGGAAGTCATAATGATAGGTTATCCTAAAAAAAAAATCTGCATAATTTAATTACTAAGAACTTGCTTGAAGTCATAATTTTGTTAATCATAATAGTTTTCTTCATAACGGACAGGTATAATAATTTTGTTAGTCCTAATATAATAACTAATAAGAACATACTTCAACTCCTAATTTTGTTTTTCCTAATGAATAAACGTTTTCGCTACCTAAGTAAATAAAAAAAAATCTGCTCAGGCGCTTCGCCGGCCGCTGCCGCAGCACGCTCGATTCGCTTGCTCGGCTCGCCCGCGTATGGTCGCGGTACAACAAACACTTCTACTCGCTTCGGTCGTCGTCGTACCTACACGGACCTGCCTTAGGCTACGTGCGCACTGACATGCGACTTGCTTAGCGTCTAGCTTAGAGCCTTGTGGCCTCGCCTCGCGGCTTGCGACAGAAACAAACACGTTTATTTACTTCCATAATAGTGGTAGCCCTACGCTTAAAAAAAACCGCAAACCGATGTACAGTTTAGCCGTTTGGCACACACATACTATAGGACAAAACAATTTTTTTGACCCGCAGTTCCTAAAAAAATTCCCTTAGGGTGGGAGTGCCGAAACAATTTTCTTTTTGTATGGAAAAAAAAAATTCAGAAACCTATCGTGTTTAGTACCATATGAAAGGGCTTTTCGAGGCGATTCTAAAAATATGCCACATCATTACATTTTAACCATGTTTTTTTAATTGAAACAAAAATAGTTTTCGAAACATACCAAGTTTGGGCTCCTCCAGACACGATATAGCTGATTTTTTTAAATTCAATATACCACAAATGATACGTGATATCCTCATATCTAACTTCAAAAAAGCAATTTTGCAAAGGATTGCATTAAGTATTTTTTTTAAATTTTTCAATATCACCAAGAGACACAGTTCTACTTGAATACCTATTTTACGTGACTTATGGAACTGTACTGCAGATACGTTACTTATTAATCATAAAATGATACGTAGTATCCATATATCCAACAGGAAATACCTCTTTAACCCTTTAACTGCGCTTTTTCATCAGTTGGTATAGTTTGGTTAGTTTTTGTCACAAAATATCAAAATACAAAAATATCATATATAAGGATAAGGATATCAAGATATAATGTATCACAAATGATCCGTTATATCGTTATATCTAACCCCAAGAAAGCAATTTAGAAATAATATCCCATAGTTTTTTTTTAATTTTTTTATTTGATTGTTTCACTTGGTAATATTGAAAAAATAAAAAAAAATACTTAATGAAATTATTTTCAAAATTGCTTTTTTGAGGTTAGATAAGAGGATATCACGTATCATTTGTGGCATATTGAATTTAAAAAAAATCAGCCATATCGTGTCTGGAGGAGCCAAAACTTGGTATGTTTCGAAAATAATTTTTGTTTTAATTAAAAAAATATGGCTAAAATGTAATGATGTGGCATATTTTTAGAATCGCCTCAAAAAGCCCTTTCATATGATACTACACACGATAGGTTTCTGAAAAGATTTTTTTTTTTCATACAAAAAGAAAAATGTTTCGGCACTCCCCCCCTAAGGGAAATTTTTTTTAGGAACTGCGGGTCAAAAAAATTGTTTTGACCTCTGGTATGCGTGTGCCAAACGGCTAAACTGTACATCGATTTGCGGGAAAAATTCATAATGACTTCGAGTAGTTATGACTTGCGATCGTTAGGAATAATAATTATTAGGACTAACGATTATTATGGCGTAAAATTTTATGAAGAAAATTTTCGGACATCCAATAATAGGACTGTAAAAAATAGGTGAAACAAAGCGCCCCCGCCATTGATCACTGCAAAGTTATTTCGACATTTTCGACTTTGAGCATGTGTGCTGTAACGTTCATTATTGATAGCAGAGGACAAATAAGTAAATTAAAAATAATTAAAAACAAAAATGCACTTGCAGGTAGGATTAGGTACAAATAAATAATTTCGTTTGTGAGATTTAAGACAGGTATAATTCAATAATCAGTTTATTTATTTATCGTATGGCAAATCAGTATTTAGAACCGTGAGATCTTAGAGAAGACAGTACGGTTGCCAGGTTGTTGCACTTTTAGCACCACCCAGCTAAAAATCGGCACTATCATGTTTGAGAGAACTCAGTGATAACAATTTTATTTATTTTGCGGCCAAAAAATTCAAATTAAAAAACATGATATCCGCGCTTCCGAGCACGCACTTCCATCTCGCTCACGCTTATGCTCAGTGAGAGGGAGAGAAGACCATGAACCTACGGCGTTTTAATCTCAGAATGGCTTACTATCAATATTACTAGATCGCGGAAAGACCACCTCGTGCAAAGTCTAGCTCTAAAAGGCCCTGATAGTTAAAATGGCCAGATCATAAAACGACTTCCTAGTATAATGTCTACATTTTCTGGTAGCAAATCGACTTATTATCAGAAAAGCTATTTACAAAAAGTTTTTTTAAAGACAGTTCTACTTGTTAAATAGGTACCAATGGTGAACATTTTTTTTTTCGAAGCCTATAGAGTGTCCCACTGCTGGGCAAAGGCCTCCCCTCTCGACTTCCACTCGTCCCGGATTTGAGAAATCTCTGGCCAATCGCTACAAAATGCGTCCAGGTCGTCCCGCCATCTCTGTCTCGGCCTGCCACGTCGCCGCCGCCCATCGTGTGGCACCCACTCCGTGGCTATTTTCGCCCTCTGTGGATTCATGCGGCAGACGTGGCCAGCCCATTTCCATTTCAGCTTTGGGGTCTTAACCCCAACGTCGGCAATGCGGGTTTTTTAGCACAGCGTAGAGTTTCCCACACGGTCGATCAGTTTCACTCCCAGTATGCTACGCTCCATAGCCCATATACATGAACATGCACCATACATATTAACAGTGTGTGTCTTCCACACAAAACTAAACTTTAATTAAGTATAGCTTTAAGTATTGTTAGTTGTTTCATCAAAAACACACAATTCATTATTAAAAAGTTTTCTAAATAAAAAAACATTCATTTAATAATTACCAATGTAAGATCTAAGATCTCAAATGCTTTGAATTTCTTTAACACAATTATAGCTACTTATTAATTTGATCCACCTTTGTTGTCTTTTCCAATAAATATAAATAAATAGTAACGAGTAAGCCACGGCTGCAAGGATATAACGATACCGATAACATTATATTTAATTCGTTGAAATAAAAACTAGAGAGCCAAGTGCAACATATGCTTGTTTATCTACAGCACTGATAAAGTGAGTTGATTAGTCGTTGCTAGTAACATAAAAACATACTGCGATAATGCTAAAATTGGAACTCCAAACCATTAGAGTTCCGTTCGTACAAAGTTCAAGGTCACGATACTTACGACTGACAAGAAAAACGTCCATGTGATTTTGATTGTGTATAATTATCATCATCTTATAGGGTGTCTTAAAAATACCCAATATTTATCAAAAAGAAACCGTTTTTTGCAGTATTTTTTCCAAGGTTATTGAATAATCCTAAAAAAATTTTGGCATGCCCATGCAATAATTTTTATTTGAATGGCAAACATTATTTTGGCCTGTAAAGTTTGTGACTCTTTGGTACCACCCAGGGGACACTTGGAGGGTTGTGGTTGATAGCTCCTTTGGACGCGAGCAGGTTGAATCCCCTTTGTCAAGTGAGTGGGCAGCTTGAAGCTAGAAGTTATTAAGCCGCCCGAAGGTCTCTAACTCGGCTTAACGACTACTGTCATAGACGTCAGGCTGAGATCAACTGCTTAGCGTGCCTTCCAAAGCACAGAAACGCTCATTTATATTAACCACTCAAACATCAGGTCACCCCTACAAAGACTGATAACCATCTTTGCTTAACGTGCGTTATCGTTTCCGAGTCGCAGGCGCCGCTAGGCTTTTTATTTATCGGACGGCAAATCAGTATTTAGAACCGTGAGATCCTGGACGAGTACATGGACAGTACGGTTGCCGCTCGGCTATGAGCGCTTCATTATTTTCGTTGATTGAATGGAACATTTTCTTGAAGTTTGATTCAATTGCAAAATCCTACCTACTAATTTTATAAATGCGAAAGTTTCGATGTTTGGATGTTTAGATGTTTGTCACTCGAAACGTCTCAAGCGATTTGAATTAAATTTAGCACAAAGATAGTTTATTGCCTATATAGGATAGTGTTGACATAGTAGAAAGAGTGTAAAGTAGGTTATCTTCTACAAACGCACCGCGCGTGGCTTGTATGTGTGCGCCATTAGTATCCATGCGTCGCGCACGCACACTCAAACAAAATCTCGACCCGTTTCTCAGTGCGCCAGGTAGAGATCAGAGGCGAAATTGTTCTCGCGAATCGCAGGTGAGCGTGATAAGAAAGCCAAGGTTGTAATTATCAAAGCTCACGCGTTTCATACGACGTTTTTCAACATATTTTGCGAGGAAAAAACATTTTCTTTATATAAAAAAATTAAAGGCCTGCCAAGTTATTTTCTTTACTTAATGATGACGACAGGTTTTTACCCACAATTGCACATCGCCAAGAATTTCCAGTGGCGTCCATTCTATTTATCACTTTTCTAGTCACCACGAGTCAACATTTTTGATAATAACCAAACACGCATTAAGGAGCGACCACACCGGAGCGTTACGCTGCGTATACGCGTTGACGTGTCGTATGCGTCACGTATTGTTCATACATTTAGCTGCGTTTACGGTGCGTTAGCGTATTTTGAGCAGCGGTGTGGTCGCTCCATTAACAATGTTTACAAATATTTGTGAAATAAGAAATAACCTATAATGGCGAAATTGCTTATTTTTCGTGAAGTTTGCGCAGTGCGCGCGCATGTGTTAAGCCACACTTGGATGAAATCTCTAAACAGCTATACAAAATAAAATGAATATATATTTTTTAAATATTATCTTTATTAATTCATGTAAAATGTTATCAAAAGTGAACGTTTCTATATCATATACAAAAAGGAAAAGTCAATTAATTAACAAAAAGTATTTAATTTGTTTAGTTGAGTAAGAATCCATTTACCGAGAATTAAAAAAAAGCTGTACATTCTGTACAACCCGGTTATTTTAAGAAAGCACAGTGTTCGGGTGCCAACGTGACTTAATCGGGATATCACCATAACACACAAGTGTTATTGTAATGTTATAAAACACGCGTGTTTAATATCCAGGATTATGAGCCTAAAAGCGACACAATAATAGGTATTTACGTTACGAGCAATTGTGTTGAAAAGTTAGTTTCTATACCAATTATGTGAGCCTCTTAATCACTTAAAGAAATCTGTACCCCTAGTGAAAAGGGGTATAAGTCTGATTTTGGCCAAATTGAGTTATATATACTAAAATTGAGTAATGTTACATCTTACGATTTCGTATGTTCTCTGTGTTTAACGATGTAACTACACTTATCTGTTTTAGGAATGCTTAGTGCTTAAGGATCGATGTCTATTTATATCGGTTTACACTAATAATTTGACATTAGTAAGAGAACAAGTTAACTTAAATCCGTATTCACGCCTTAATTTTGATAGTTGCTAGAGCAAGTCGACTTATACCGCCATATGTTACAAAAAATACGTGTAAATCGACACAAGCGTAAATTCGATGCCCCGCGCACACCCGCGGAGCGCTCAGTCGCATTTGCGTAGTGGTGAGAAAAGGACGTGCTTACGTTGTTCGCGGACCGCAAATGGCGACGACGACGATGTGTGAGTTGTATCCTTTTTTCACCTAGTTTTAAGATATTATCCGATAGGTTATGTCTACACTTTTAAGAATTTATATTTACTTATGCCCTTTTACACCAAGCAAGATTTGACTTATATTGAGTAAATGTGAAATAAACGAAAATTTGATTAATTTCACGTAGTATGAGTAAACATTAATAGGTACGTATTTAAAAAAAATACACTTTAGTCGATTGTCAACAATATTAGTCGCCATATTGGTTTTTTTAACAATAAAAAGCTACCGTGACTATCATTTTTCGTTAAATAATTTCGAGTGTCATAATTAAGATTAAAAAGTAGTTGCAGTGCAATTACCCAAGGTTTGCGATAAGGCATTTCGGGGCGTGCCGAAACGCAAACTGGTTTTAATCGTATTTTCATAGGTATTGTTTGTGTGGACAAATATTTAGTTATTTATTTTTCATTATTTTTGTTTGTAGAATGGCAGGCAGAAATCTTATTCATCGAATGCTCAACCTTCTTGACAAGGAAAATAACAAAAATAATACCAACTTTCCAAACCAACAGTCTTATACCTTATTCACCCAGAGGAAGAAATAATATACACCTCGGTATTTAAAAGTCA
Source organism: Epinotia demarniana (assembly GCA_945867215.1). Taxonomy (NCBI): domain Eukaryota; kingdom Metazoa; phylum Arthropoda; class Insecta; order Lepidoptera; family Tortricidae; genus Epinotia; species Epinotia demarniana. The sequence goes on from OX244262.1 coordinate 2,593,460, forward strand.
AAACCTCTGGATTAAAAAACCGTATTTTATAAGCGCCAACTATGGCCAACCTGACCGTGAGGAATTGCACCACCAACAGGTTTTATTGTTTTATGTGGCATGAGTCTATCGCTGGGAAGGGAGGTAATGAAATTTTATTCTGTGTGTATAATTTCATTCTTCACCATGTCCCCGACAGAATGAAACATTTAATTTTTTACTTGGACTCGAGTTTTGGACAAAACAATTGTTTTTATATGGTGGTTTTATTTACTCGAGTAAGGCAACCATCCTATCTTGCAATAAATACACATAACTTCTTTGTACTGGGACATTGTCATATGGAGTGTGATGTAGATCATGCACTAATTGAAAAAAAAAGAAAACCCAAATGGATCTACACCACCCAAGAGACTGGTAATACTGGTATCAATTAGTTCACACATGTGGAAAGCGGCCTTATTTTACAGTGACTGAAATGGTAAGGATCTGTTTTTGAATCTTGGAAGTCTACTTAAGGGATCGCTGGTGCTGGTGCAAAGGAAAGTTGACGAAAACGGATATAAATTTAATATTTTGGAAACTGGCCATTTTAAATGGAAAGTTTATTAAAAACTAACACAAAAAGAGGTATTTTTAAAATGTTGTAATTAATACCCTTTTTCACTTATGTAAAAAGTATGTGAAAAGAGGGACTACTTTAGTAATATATTATGAATATACATTTTATTGTATGATTATTTTTGCTGAGCCCTATGGGTACCATCGAAAATTCAATTTAAGGCTGGTAGTGATAATGCCGCCATTAAATAAGCATTCCCTTGGTGTTAGGCAGCAGTGGCACCAGTACTGGCAGGGGGCCGAAGATGGGATGTCTGGATGGGCCCTTGACTAGATATTAGGAGGCGAATACCCTTCGGTTCCTGAACTGCGGTGTGAAAGGCAAGGGGGAAACCATCACACTATTCCTCCCTATTATGGAGCAATTTATGGAGATGTACAACAACGAAAATATGGTTCTTGACAACGGGCTTCCACGATGTAGCATGCCGTGGCGGTCCGAGTCCGGCAGGGTCAGGAGCAAGGCTGACTCGGTCGTCATCCTGCGAAATCCTTGTAAAATTGGGACGTGGAATGTGAGAACGATGTTACCTTCGGGGAAATTAGAAGAAGTCAAAATAGAGATGGGAAGACTAGGAATAGACATATTGGGTTTATGTGAGACGAGATGGGAAAGTAGTGGAGACTATTGGTCGGATGACTATCGAATAATACATACAGGAGAACAACGGGGTATCAACGGGACGGCGATAGTTTTAAACAAGAAATGGGGCAATTTAGTGGAAAATACAATTCATTTCAACGACCGGATAACAGTTGTAAAAATTAAATCCCAGCCCAACGATATCATTATTGTACAAGTCTATATGCCTACTGGTAGCTACTCTGATGATGAAATTGAAGATATGTACAACAACTTGGACACAGTCTTAGATGCAGTACAGGACAAGGATAATTTGATAGTGATGGGTGATTTCAATGCTGTGGTAGGAGAAGGAAGAGAGGAAAATATTGTAGGGAATTTCGGATTGGGAAAAAGAAATAAAAGAGGTGATCGACTAGTGCAGTTCTGTAAAGAAAACAATCTATTCATTAGCAACACAATGTTTCAACAGCCAAAACGGAGATTATACACCTGGAAAATGCCTGGCGATATTGGTAGATATCAAATAGATTACATTATATGTAAAAATAAACATAGAACTCTTATTCAGAATTGCAAAACATTGCCTGGAGCAGACTTGAATACGGACCATAATTTACTATGCAGCTCACACAGTTTTGGAATGAGAAGAAATAAAAGAAAGAACAAGCCAAAGTCCATAGATCTCACTAAGCTTAAGGATATAAATAGTAACGGTAAAGTGCAATATAGTAACAAATTAGGTGATAAATTAGTGCAATATAAGAATAATAAAATTGACGTTATTGATGAACATAGCTTAGAAATAAGGTGGAATAATATACGTGATGTAATGATAGATACTGCAGAACAATGCCTAGGAAAGGAAAAGATAGTACCTCGAAAGGCATGGATTAGTTCTGATATAATAGACTTGATGATAGAAAGACGAGAATTTAAACATAAAAATAGTATCGAAAGTGTGAATAAGTATAAGCAGTTGACAAATAGAATAACCACATTGTGTAGAGAAGCCAGGGAAGAAGAAATAGTTAAAACATGCGATAGCATAGAATCCTTAATTAAGAAGGGGAATATGAATCAAGCTTACCATATCATCCGTCAATTAGGAAAAAAGAGTCAGACAAAAAGTGCTGCTATCCTAGATGAACAGGGTAACATTTTGCTAGATAGCAAGGATGTTGCAGATCGGTGGCAAAGATATTTGGAGAAGTTATATGACGGTGAAGGCTTAGCTAGCAACGACATAGAAAAGGAAGAATTAGTGGAAGTAGATGATGCTGGTCCAGAAATAATCAGAAGTGAATTTGAAAAAGCCCTTTCTAGTTTACAAACTGGAAAAGCTGCTGGTAATGACAAGATTTACGTAGAGTTCATAAAATACGCAAACTGTGATATACTTAAAGATGAAATTTATGAATTAGTTACTAAAATGTATAATATCGGTCACGTCCCTACTGATTTTTACACTTCTAAAATAGTTACTTTACCTAAAAAGGCGAACACTTTAAAATGTGAAGAACACAGAACACTAAGTTTAATATCACAAGCCAGTAAAATATTACTCAAAATTATACAGAATAGAATTAGACCGCTAACTGAAAACTATCTAGGACCTGACCAATATGGATTCAGACAAAACAAAGGGACGAGAGAAGCAATATTAGCCTTAAGAATGATTACTGACAGAAGAATGGATTTAGACCAGGACACACACATAGCATTTATAGACTTAGAAAAAGCATTTGACAAAATTAATTGGAAAAATATGATGTCAATCTTGAAGGAAGCTGGATTAGATTATAGAGACCGAAGAATTATTTTTGAACTCTACAGAAATCAAAGAACTTTAATTGAAATAGGAGAAGAAGCTAGAAAGGCGAAGATACGGCAAGGAGTTCGGCAGGGTTGTCCACTTTCGCCTCTTATCTTTAATGTGTTCATAGAGTGTGCCATTAGAAAATTAATAGAGTCCAGAAAAGGGGGGGTTCATTTCAATGGGAAAAAAATTCAATTTATTCGTTTTGCTGATGACATTGCGGCTTTTGCAGAGTCATCAAATCAGTTAGAAGAATTAGTTACAGATATGAATGCAATTTTTGAAGATTTTGGACTTAAAATAAACATTAATAAAACAAAAATGCTAGTAACCTCAAAAAGGCACTCAAATTATAGACCAATCACTTTAAATAACAGGACAATAGAGCAAGTCGACAAATTTAAATATCTGGGAAGCATAATCACTAATAACTCCAGATGTACACCAGACATTATCGCGAGGATAGCCATGGCGAAGCAGGCTTTCAATGTCAAGAAGAGCCTGCTCAAAGCCAGAATAGCAGGCCATATTCGGAAGAGGCTTATAAAAGTGTACATCTGGAGCATAGCGTTGTATGGAAGCGAAACGTGGACAATGACACAGCGTGACAGAGAACGATTGGAGGCCTTCGAAATGTGGTGCTGGAGGCGAATGGAGAGGATTAGTTGGAAGGATAAGAAGACGAATGAGGAGGTGCTTGAGAGAGTGAAAGAGAAAAGAACGTTGTTGAAGACCATTGAGAACAGGAGAGGCAGGATGTTGGGCCACTTGTTACGACACGATGATTTTATGAAAACCATAGTAGAAGGGAAGATAGAGGGAAAGAGGAAGAGAGGGAGACCAAGAAGATCTTTTATGGACCAAATAAAAGAAAAAGTAAACGGCGCGTCGTATCAAGAGGTCAAAACAATAGCTGAGAACAGAGAGGAATGGAAATTGCTCCACCGACAAGATTTTGAATCTTAAATATAATGAATGAATGAATGAAGTGATAATGGAATGAAATAGATTTCTACGAGTACATTAGTTAAACGCGTTACCGCTATTAGGGACTCTTTAAAACAGCTAAAGTTATAGTGTTAATAATTAACAACTTAGTTTTAATACCCCGATATTTTCATTTCAAAAACGGCTGAACCGATTTTGTTAAATCGTAGCTAAGAACCATCGCGTCAGCTTTCGGACAGAAAATCACATTAAAATCGACTCATTCGTTTAGGACGACAAACAGACACTCAGGTACACAGAACACAGACACATCAAACTCATATTATAACACTCATCTTTTTGCGTCGGGGGTAATAATGCCCAAAACAATTACATCCCGATTCAATAGTCCGATCTGAAAAAAAATCAATAATCCGTAGCGACCTTTTCAATCCTGCTATGTAATTCACAGCCTATCTCGAGTCATCTCATATTTTTACAGTTTTATTTGAGACCGAAATTTACGAGTATAAGAACTGGTATCGAATGTATATATATCCGGTTTTTGTTAATCTGTGTTGTGACCGAATCCATTCCCTGCGAAGGTTAACTTTCATGCCTTTTAAACGACTACAAAAAAAAGGAGGAGGTTCTCAATTCGGCTGTTTTTTTTTTCAATTTTTGTTACCTAAGAACTCCGTCATTGATGAGCCGATTCGAATTTTTTTTTGTTAGTATGTATATACTTCCAGGTGGGTCCCATTTTTTTCAAAATTCAGTTCGTTAAAACTTTGTTTTTAAAGTTATTAAAAAAAATGTTTTCTTGCAAAAACTTACGAGTCATGTTGTAGCAGTCACCGGGGATGACTGGGTTAAGTGGTATTTATATCCATTAAAAACTGCACGCCATATCTGCGCTCTCGCGCGTAGGGCTCCAGGATCTCATACTGACCGCACTGGAGCCCCTCTCGCTCCAAATTTCCTTCGTCCTAGGGCGGAAAAGATGTTCGTCACCCTCCCTAGGGTTGCCACATGGAACACTCTCGACCCCGATGGCATTTAGTACAACCGACAGGCGGGGAAGACCGTAGACCTATTCTTGTCCGAGCCTACATGGTGAACTAATACCAAGCCCGTTCCTCTTGCCGTTTCGTCTAAAGTCGCTTCTAGGATATCTTCGAGGTGTCGATATTCCCGCTAGGAACAAAAGAGCACGTACCATTCAGCGATTGCGCTTTCTTCTTGCGATCATTTGAATTGTTTAGCTATCAATGTAGTGTCCTTTCGACGCCAGCCTTTCTACGCCGGTTCCTCTCAAGGCTGAGGTTTTCTTCTGAACCGGTGGTTTATCGACATTCATAGGTGCATGTCATCCCCGTGCCCTCGTGATCCGCTTTGACACTTAATCCCAATTTTGGCATAGGCACTAGGTTTACGAAACCAACTGCCATCTGACCTTCCAACCCAGAGTGAACACGAGACCTTGTTGGGATCAACCCGGTTTCCTCACGGTTTCCTTCACCGAAAAACTAACGGTTCGTAGGTGCATGCATATACGAAGAATAGATAATTGTTGGATCATTCTCATGCAAACATTAAAATAGTACCTACATTGAGGTATCTACTAACCTTTGTTGTAAAATTTTATGACCTAAGTAATTAGATAAATCAAATCATTTTGACATATTAACTACTATAATTAATCCATATTATTTTTGACATGTAAAATTTAATATTTTATTAATAAATGAGTATGAGTATGAGTATTTAACCTTAAACTTAACCTCCTTAGTATCTTTTTCAGAGCTGTTTGCTTTGTGACAGGGTGCCAGACGCGATGGCTTCCCAGTGCTTATATAAAACGTTTAATAAACGATATATACTTAATCTAATATTGTTGAAACGTTACTACGTATTTGATTTCTGCCAAGTCCATATCCCAAGTTTAACATTGACTTTGAAGAACTATGGAGATTAAAAAGACAAGATTTCGTAGTTAAATCTGGTCTGACTGAAATTGGTTTCTCTGAAGTGATTGGTTGGTTAGCATTGTGAATAGCCCACTGTTCACGCGTGTTGAGAATATGAATCCAATCGACACCTACCCATTACAAAACAGCCTATCTCATCATTGACTCCATAGTCACATAAGTCTTTTTTATATTAATCTGTCCTCTCAATTCGAAAAAGGAATCTTTCAAAAGTTTTCTTGTCATGGAAATTGTGCTTCTAAGCTTTATGGAGTAAGGTTGTTATTGTAATGGGAAATTTGGTAGGAAGTACTTGAATGTGGTAGCGTGGGGAACTTTATTTAGGTTCGTGTTTGGACTTGGACTTCAGATTGGGTCATTATTGTTTTTCAAACGATGTCGGAGGTTATCAGATCAATTGTTTCTACCCATTTCGAATAAGGAGATACTGAATTAGACTATAAGTGATATATTTGTCATTCATAGGAATAACAATACTCCAGGCTAAATACGGTTTTGAAAAACATTAATTTATAATAGCGTTTTTTTTGTAAATTTCATTTTAAAATGTTATTTTAAGATGCTTTATTCAAGAATCCGCCAAACTTTCCACCCGGAAGTAATTAAGTAGATTTAAATGAAGAATGCGTTGTCTTTTTTTCTATGATTTATCTTGAATATTATAGACCAAAATAGAGACTAAAATATTTATTCATATTTTTTGTGACTTTTCAGTAGCTAGTTAATTCATCATTTTTTTGATGTCTGAAATTTTGTCGGATTTTGTCGCTGGGTGACTTTTTAATTGATAATCGTTACGCAGATAAAATAAGGTATCATAAATTATTTCCAAAATTGCCATTTTTTTCCATACAAGGTGTCAGTTCATTGCCTGGACTACAAACATAAATGTTCAGCATCACCAAATGATGCATCCAATTGGATAGTCGTGATATTTTCAAGTATAGTCTCCGGCATCGCGGCAAAGCTAAAAAGCTGCGGTTGTGGGTTCAAATCCCAGCTCGTGCCAATGAGTTTTTCGGAACTTATGAACGGAATATTTACCTTTAGCTTTTCGGTGAAGGAAATCGTGAGGAAACCGGTCTTGTCCCAATATGGTTTAGTTTTCCCTCTGGGTTGGAAGGTCAGATGACAGTCGCTTTTATAAAACTAGTACCTATGCCTAATCTTGGGATTACGTGTCAAAGCGGACCCCAGGCTCTTTAATTGCACAACCAGGAATAACGCGAGGAGGCAAAAACTATATAACCCACTGCTGCGCACAAGCCTCTCATGGATGAGGGAATGGGCACCCCACACTGCTCAGTGCGGGTTGGTGACTTCACATGCACCTTTGAGTCTCATCTCAGATTTATCAAGGTTTCCTTGCTATGCCAGTGAATATTTTTTCCTCCTAGCCTTATTCACGGTTTTGCCCTAACCCTAAAGGAACCCGGGGTCCGCTTTGACACCTAGTCCCAATTTTGGCAAAAGCGACTGCCATCTGACCCTCTAACCCAGAGGGAAAATAAGACCTTATTTGGCATTAGACAGAGATCCAGGAGCTGGTGGTCGAACCCAACATCATCGGCGTAACCAAATCACACAGACTTCGCTGGTTCGGTCACCTACTCCGAATGGGAGAGGATCGTGCTGCCAAGAGAGTACGTGACTACCGACTGGTCGCCGCCCGGTTGGGCGACCCAGGTACCGCTGGGAGGACAGTGTTCAGGCAGATCTGCGATATCTTCAAGTCGGCAACTGGCAAGAAGTTGCGCACGATCTGGACAGATGGCGTGCTCTCGTTTCGGAGGCCAAGACCCTCTTTGGGTCCCTGAGCCAAATTAGTTAGTTAGTAGTTAGTTATTTGGCATTAGACCAGTTTCCCCAAAATGTTTTCTTTACCAAAAACCTAACTTTTATTATATTAATATTCCGTACATAAGTTACGTAAAACTTATTGGTACTCATTCGAACCCACGACCACCGCCTGACAGCCGCATGCCTGAACCACTAGGCTTCCGTAGCTTTGAGTAGCAATGATATATAAAAAACCCTCATTGCCCTTGAGAATATCATCAATATAATTCCTCACTTTCCACGGCCATCGCCTTGAGAAATGTTTATGATCCAGATTGTATACCGGAATGCCCTCGGGAAATCCCTAAAGGGCTGTAATAAAAATAATCCCATCTGAAGGGTGTGTAGTGGATTTTTTCGTTAGCAATAACGCCATGTAAAGGCTCCGCGCGAAGTAAATTAATTAGAGGTAAGGGGGTGCGGGGGGGGAAGATAAGGCTGTGAGCGGAGTGGCGCGGAGCGGGAATTGTAAACCTACTAGTCTCAGACCAAGAAAAAACATAGACGGAGCATGATGAACAACCTAGTGAAGCCAGTTTTCAACCAAGCTAAATAAGTTTAGTTTTCTCACGCACACAAACAAATTAAATTTTACAAAACGCGAATTAAGTGATCTTGACAGCATTGCGACACGTGCTGAAGAGTTTAGTGCAATTTTGGTGGTAGGTTTTTAATGTTAGTTTAAGGTATTGTATTGTATTCTCTTGATTATATTTATTTCTTGCAAGTTTACGTCTCATAACACATTACATTCATGATAAAATTAAAATCAATTTTATTCATGCATCTATTTAAAATAAATATAAAAAAATAAAGTCTGTTAATTATCTATCAATGGAGTAATTGATGCAGTAAAAACACTTAGAAAGAAGCTATTTATTGAGCGCTCCTCTAAATTTATGTGGCACTCTTTCACATTATTTGGTACCTAGTCTATTAAAATATGATATTTAATATTTATTTATTTGCAACAACGTAACTTAAAACTAAGATACAAGGGGCCGGACGGGTGTAACAACAGTGAGTTCATAAAAAACCGGTCAAGTGCGAGTCACGATTTCACGAAACACGTTTGTTGTATGGGAACCCCCTTTAAATATTACTTTTATTTTGTTTTTAGTATTTTTTGTTATAGCAGCAACAGAAATACATCATCTGTGAAAATTTCAACTGTCTAGCTATCGCGGTTCTCGAGATACAGCCTGGTGACAGGCAGACGGACGGACAGACGGACAGACATCGAAGTCTTAGTAATAGGGTCCCGTTTTTACCCTTTGGGTGCGGAACCCTAAAAAGGTACTTACACATAGTTAGGTTAAATTAAAACTAGATATTTAGCAATATCAAGATATACATTTACCTATAGCAAATAATTTATCAATTAACATTCTACAAACTATTATCTTAAATATGCCATAAAGAGACAACCTAAGTGAGTGTAATGTATTTATTTCTATTCTCTGTGTAGTGTTCACTTATTTGCACGTTTTATAGGTATACCGGTGTCGCTATTTACACGTTCCTTGGCTCGACAGCACACCACCACTCCCGGCAACGGTCGGACAACTACTGTCCCCCACTCCGGTCAACGTGACGTGACGTATGCGCACGAGAAAAAGGATAGCAATACACTACACTCTGTCAGAGTTAATTAAATATCCAAGTCTTGGTTGAAACGAGAAGGAATGAACGTGGTTGCTTTATGAATACAGTAGGTAGGTAATTTTATAACGGGTTAGAGTCAGTTGTGTCAGTGTAGTTGAAATCATGTTTCAATGTAGTGACTTAAACTTTTACTGATATAAACATAGAAAAAATACAAGACTCAGAACCAACTCATGATCATCACACGATATTTGCCCTAACCAGAATTTTAACCCAGGACCGTCAGCTTTGTATTCAGGGTCACTAACCTCTAAACCGGTATACAAGTATTGTTGTTCATTTGTGAAATACCTTCAGCGCCGCTGTGCCTATGGCTCCATCCTTACACGAGGAAGAGGTGGCTCGTTAGGCTGCGACAAAAAAGGCCAAGTTTTGTAGATAAGAATTATTGGCGCCGCGGCTCGAGATTGCCGGGTACGGCCGCGTGGCTAATCTAGCTCGTGGAAATTGATTAAGAGACCGCTGCCTTTTGAAATTAGGAAAGTTTCAGTCACTTTATTCAGAGGGCTCGGATTTATAAGGCTTCTTTCTGCAAGACAGAAAAAAAGTAAAGTATGTTAAGTTAAACATAAAACAGTATTCTACTTTCTTTTGAATATTATTATTATTCTACACGATTTTGACAGATGATAACTTGTGAGGTTGTGATAGGCAAACGTGCTCATCTACACGTATGTGTAGATCATGCGAGCAGAATATTAAGAGAGATAAATGCTGTCCACCGGATAAGGGATTTCCTATCCAAAGCACGTAGATTAATTATATATAAGTAGAATAACTTAGTGTAACGGGGGAGAACAGACGAGAGTTGTACTTGTGAACACATAAAGTATGTTCAACTGCTACTGACTGTATCCTTCAAGACCCCTCATCGAAGTGTGATACTATCCAGCACGGCCACGAAGGATTTTGTTGTTTCTTTTGCGGTACATATTCATGAAAGAAAATGTACTTTTATGTACCTATCATTTTAAAAAATGTACTCGTACCGTTTCGGCATTAGAAATTGCGGTCGTGGTCGTGCTAGGTAGATTTCTTACTGGCACGACCACGCTATATTTATGACATTTAAGGTTAATCTTATGATCTAAATAGTACATAATAAATCTACTCAAATTGTACCAGTCTGCAGCACATTTTGATATGCTGCAGACTGGTACAAGATCTTTTGCTGTGCATATGAAGCGTAAAGGTCCGAGTTAGAACCCGACTTCAAATGCCCCTTTGCAATCGTTGCGGTTTTTGCAGTACCACTGTCACATTTGATGTGCTGCAGACTGGTACAAGATCTTTTGCTATGCACATCAAGCGTAAAGGTACCAACGAGTTAGAACCCGACTGCAACCAGCAGCAGCAGACGACATGTCGCTGCAACACGTCGCCGGGCGTCGCTGTTATAAAAATAAATAGAAACCAGTATCTAGTGTCGCGGTGAAACGTCGTCTGCTGCTGCTGTCGGGTTCCAACTTGTACCTTAACCTTGACTTCCAAGGCCCCCTTTGTAATCGTTGCGGTTTTGCAGTACCACTGTCACATTTGATATGCTGCAGACTGGTACAAGATCTTTTGCTGTGCATATGAAGCGTAAAGGTCCGAGTAAGAACCCGACTTCAAATGCCCCTTTGCAATCGTTGCGGTTTTTGCAGTACCACTGTCACATTTGATGTGCTGCAGACTGGTACAAGATCTTTTGCTATGCACATCAAGCGTAAAGGTACCAACGAGTTAGAACCCGACTGCAACCAGCAGCAGCAGACGACATGTCGCTGCAACACGTCGCCGGGCGTCGCTGTTATAAAAATAAATAGAAACCAGTATCTAGTGTCGCGGTGAAACGTCGTCTGCTGCTGCTGTCGGGTTCCAACTTGTACCTTAACCTTGACTTTCAAGGCCCCCTTTGTAATCGTTGCGGTTTTGCAGTACCACTGTCACATTTGATATGCTGCAGACTGGTACAAGATCTTTTGCTGTGCATATGAAGCGTAAAGGTCCGAGTTAGAAACCGACTTCAAATGCCCCTTTGCAATCGTTGCAATTTTTGCAGTACCACTGTCACATTTGATGTGCTGCAGACTGGTACAAGATCTTTTGCTATGCACATCAAGCGTAAAGGTACCAACGAGTTAGAACCCGACTGCAACCAGCAGCAGCAGACGACATGTCGCTGCAACACGTCGCCGGGCGTCGCTGTTATAAAAATAAATAGAAACCAGTATCTAGTGTCGCGGTGAAACGTCGTCTGCTGCTGCTGTCGGGTTCCAACTTGTACCTTAACCTTGACTTCCAAGGCCCCCTTTGTAATCGTTGCGGTTTTGCAGTACCACTGTCACATTTGATATGCTGCAGACTGGTACAAGATCTTTTGCTGTGCATATGAAGCGTAAAGGTCCGAGTTAGAACCCGACTTCAAATGCCCCTTTGCAATCGTTGCGATTTTTCGCAGTACCACTGTCACATTTGATATGCTGCAGACTGGTACAATTTGAGTACGTTTATTTTGTACTATTTTGATCATAAGATTAACCTTAAATGTCATAAATATAGCGTGGTCGTGCCAGAAAGCAATCTACCTAGCACGACCACGACCGCAATCTCTAATGCCGAAACCGTAACTGTACATTTTTTAAAATGATAGGCACTTAAAAGTACATTTTCTTTCATGAATATGTACCGCAAAAGAAACAACAAAATCCTTCGTGGCCGTGCTGGGTAGTATCACACTCATCGAATCCTCAAGACTACGCATAGTACAAGGTGACGTCATAGGTATGGTGTACCCCCCGAACGGGCCAGGCCGGAGCGCATTTTACAAGTTGCCGAATTTTTGAATGGATTTGCGGTCGTCGGCTCCTTGAGGCTGCGCTTGGCTGTCGCAACTGTCTGACCGGCTTCGTCCGGCTTTTGCCTACTGCACTCTATTAGAACGCGGTCGACTGCCGCCGGGTGCTCGCGCAGCCGTCGCGATGCGGTGCCACGCGACCCGGCCTGGCCCATTTGGTGGGAATCGTACATAAGGCGCATTTTTATTGGTCGATAGCGCCCGCTTGCGGGGTGCGGAGGATTTTTGCGAGTAACCTTTACTTTTCAATAGCGGCGGGTGGGAGTTCTCATCTCGCCCGATCAAATTTACTAGTCGTTATAATCATCATCATCATAATCATATCAGCCGAAAGACGTCCACTGCTAGATAGACCCCCCCCCCCCACAGAGTGCCACAATGACCGGGCCTGCGCCACCGCGCAGACCTTTACCAGGTCATCAATCCGCCTCGTACAAGCGGTGCTCGAAAGGAATTTACGTATTTTTGCCAAAAAGTCACAAACCCGTCAACCTTTAGCTCTTTATAATTTATTTATTTGAGTGGGACGGCCGCGACATGCATTGCTCTCGATTTTTCTCGCACTACAATATAAATACAAATATTCTTTATTGCTCACCAGACATAGTAAAAATAAAAAAGAGGTAAGTTAAACATAAACAATGATAGACAACAGGCGGTCTTATCGCTAAAAAGCGATCTCTTCCAAACAACCTTTGGGTGGTGGAGACGATGCAAGAAAAGATAAGATTTGAGTAGGTGGAAACAGAATATAAGAACAACTTAACTATAAGAAAGACTATTACTCTTGTTCTAAGTGTTCTAAACAGATAGAGACGGGTAGTGCCAGAAAAATCGAGAGATCTCTCGCGCCGTCGCGTGATAGCCGTGTTGACTACATACATATCTTTTTTTTTTGGACCTGGTCTTGGCTGACCTGTGGGCAGTCTCCACTACGGGGAGCATACATATCAATATATACAAAACTTATAATATAACTCCAAAACACGTTAAGACGGCGACGCGCGGCGCAAATTCTTATCAAATAGCCGAGCCGGCCTCGAATTCGCCGGTAAACTACACCCTCCGGTCAGATCTCCTCCTTCATGAATGTCGACAGCTTATCATTTGGTACTCTCAGCACAAATTAATTTCAACTCGCTTTATGACGGAACTCCAACCTCCCTCCAAATACCCTCAGGACGAGCTTGGTCTTCAAACGAAAGAGTAATACTGGCATAAGTACATCTTAGTCAGCCATTGGTCTTTAGCATCTATAAAAGATGATTTAAGCAGCGTCCATAAAGGTGCGCTTGCGTACGTCGCTTGCCAGCCCAATACGAGAGCGACAGTAATGTAAATGTCATACACAGCGCTGTTGGAGGCGCAGCAGCGCGCTGGTGTGTCAATGCTCGTTTGTGCCACACGGACAAGATGTCAAACCAGGCGTTATCGTGTAGTGTCACGACTTCAGAAAGTGTCTTCCTCCAAAGGTCTCGGTCCTGAAATTGCTTTTACCAGTTCTAACTGTAAACATATCGTATTGTGTAACGTAAGTACATAATTGTTACAAGTATCTGTGTATCAGCCTAATTGAGTTGCGCCGCGCAGACTGGCGATCCAGATTAATTGCTAGGACACTCAATTTCATTACGGAGTTTCCTGCCCTAGTAATATAATGGCTTTTACCTTTTGTTGAATAGAAGAGAACTAGTCTGCGAGCTGTAAAATTAGTGAGCCTGTGTTTTAATAAAAATGTTTTTCAAAAAAGTTAGTAAACTTGTGATATAATAATTTAATAATTAATAAACAACATAATATAATTAATAATGTACCGGAGAACAGCGGGACAGACTCCAGGCACCAAACAGACAAAAGATTTTTTCATTTCTAAAGAAACAGACTTTAGAGGTTATCTTTGGCGTATAATGTACGATTACTTGTGTATAGGCACTAAGTATGCAAGAAAAATATGAGAATACGAATACCTACAGTATTGTGTGATAGACAAGTATTCAACTGTTATGAAACTTCATAAACGCTCTCTTTTTTATGAAGTCTGTACCAGCTAGTGACGTCACAGTTTTTCTTTGTTCAAGCAGCGTAGGTACATGTATTAATATTATGTACCTATTTCAAGAACTTTAATATAGAAAACTAAGCTGGACTTTCATATCTTTACGGTTATTTTTGAAAGTTTATTGTTTATTGGTGCTTAATTTTTGTATTGTGAAAATAATACCATATTGGTGCAAATAATATAAGATTTAAAAAAGTTTCTGTTAAAAAAAATTTGGTAAGTACAAGTTTTTATTGACAACTGTACTGTTCTGTATACCGTCAGACTCGTCATGGGACGATTCTAATCAGCCCAAACTCACCGGGGTTACGTCGGGTTAAGTCCTAAATTCCCATGGCCACCTTCTGTCTCCATTATCGGATCAGCGCGATGGTACCATAATATTGAATTATCATTCAAACTATTCTTATAGGTACCCAAAATTTCAGCTCAATCGGTTGAAATTATCTGCTTCAAAGTTGAATTGCAAGATTTCACCCGAACAAACATCGTTAGGTACTACATTGCAAGTTAAACAAGAGCTGTAATAACATACATACGATCATGATTCGAGCCTTTAAATAAAATACTCGCTTTTCCCTAGGCAACTAAGAAGTTGGCTTTTACTCAACCGCCAGGGAAACCTCAACACGTGGGCAAAGTTAAGTACTTACTATGCGGCCACTTTGCCATTTATATCGTTTGAAAAATTTAATGCTCCGAGTCGGATTCGAACCGGCGACCACAGGCATTCATGGCCTGTCGATGACCACCTGAGCTTATGGAACAATCCGGTTCGAATTTATAATTTTCGTTAGTAGCGTTGCTGCTTAAAAAACAAAATTAATAGCAATGTAGTGTGTGTGAGTAATCACCCCACTGCAACACAGTATTCCAGACGGATGACTACGTTACTTTTCACACGTACTTTAGTACAAGTCACATGTCATTTTTCCATACGAAACATGACATGTATTAGATCAACTTGACGTACGTAAATATCGTTACGCAATCGACAAGCTGGTGGCATACAAAAAAAAATACATTCATTGGATTAACTTGACTTACGTAAAAAGTCAAGTTTCAGTCTCCATCGTGCGCTCGTTCCGATCGGCAGTTTCTTTGTCCTACCGCGTGACTCATTTGTTTACGCCGCGAGAACGTGCCTCGTTCATACGATACTAAA
This sequence comes from Epinotia demarniana, assembly GCA_945867215.1. Lineage (NCBI taxonomy): Eukaryota > Metazoa > Arthropoda > Insecta > Lepidoptera > Tortricidae > Epinotia > Epinotia demarniana. The sequence continues at coordinate 2,608,947 of OX244262.1, forward strand.
CCTATTTTACATAAGTAATTGAGTTGTCTTCACCTAAAAGTGCCGAAATAAATTTATTGAACATGAATTGTGCCAAGTGCCATTCGGAGGTTATAGACGCTGTGTTCTGCAATGCTTGTGGAGGAAATCTTCATTTTCTTTGTGCCGGAATACTAGAAACTACATACCGCAAGATGACAAGCGAGAAAAAAGCTGGCTGGCGCTGCATTCCTTGCCATGCTGGCGGAAAACAAACCTCACAAGTCGACGTAAACATGGCGCCTTCAGATAAGCAACCGCTGCATGTACCCACTGGCACTCCTGCCAGTCCTCGCGACTCCACCGTTCTTAACCGATTGGAGCACGGATTTACTTCCGTATTGAATGAAATTAAGGCCTTGCGAGCCGATTTTAGTTTGCTACAAGTGGAGCTGCAGTCTTGCAAGGATGGCATAAACAGGATTGACACGAGATTAGATGAGGTTGAACCTCGATTATCGGATGTAGAAGACCGGGTAAATAAATTAGAGGGAAAAACAACTCTTGTTGCTAAGCTGCAATCCGAGCTGAATGCTGCCACGTCGGTTATATCCACCCTCCAACAAGAAAATGAGACTCGGGAGCAATACTCTAGATTGAATAACGTCGAAATTTCCGGCTTGCCCTACAAAAAAGGTGAAAACTTGATAAATATACTCGATACCATTTACACCGTAGTTGGATTAAAACTTGAAGTTGGATACATCGACAATGTTCAACGTGTGCGCCGTTTCCTAAGCGTGCATAGCGATGGCGGCGATAACCACCACGAGCAATCGTCGTACAATCGCGAACCGGCTGTGATCGTCAAGTTTACCCGGCGTATGTACAAAGACCGGTTTCGGCGGTTCGTGCACGCAAAGGCATTGCGACATCCTCTATCGGCCTCCACGGCCCAGCCGTGAACTTATATCTGGGTGATCATCTCACCCCGGCCAACAAGTTATTGCTAAAGCGAGCACGAGAACTCAAGAGAGAGAATAAATTAGCATACCTATGGATCCGAGATTGCAGAATTCTCGCTCGGAAAACTGAAACTTCCAAAGTCTTGGTGATTGACAGAAAATTTGACTTTAACAAAATTATGTGACTTCTCCTGGTGTTATCATTAGTTCTTGTTTGTAAAAAAACGGTTAAATTGACAATGCTGACTCTGCCTCAAAAATTGTTTACATTCTCAACCTGCATATCTAATGAAATCGTTTTGTTATTTGCACATAAAAGAAAATATGGATATCTTTCGTTTTACTCGCAACGCCAATCTTGCTTTTTACATATCCCTGTCACAGTACGGTACTTGTGGCATACAAATGTACAAAGTCGTGTATTTTTTAACTTATTCAATGTCTATTTCGGCTAATAAATTTGTAGGTTATTACCAAAACGTAAGGGGACTTCGTACAAAGACACACAGTTTTTATTCACACGTCGCATTATCAAACTATGATTTTATCTGCATTACCGAAAGTTGGTTAAATGCAAACTTCTATGATAGGGAAATATTCGATAACAGGTACATTGTCTATCGTTGCGATAGATCAGCTGGCGAGAGCGGTGCGGAGCGGGGCGGGGGAGTGGCGATCGCCGTGCGCCGGGAGTACCTGCCGATACAACGGGATTGGCACTGTCCCTCCCCTGCATCCTCCGAGTGCATATGGATATCATTGCCGTTATCGAAACGTGGCGTTCAAGGACAAACGTTTCTTAATATTTGTTGTGTTTATATCCCGCACGGACCCCTTTATAGGGACACATTAGAAAACTTTTTCGAAATTTGCAGTCAATTAATGATTGACAATTCTAATGACACCTTTCTTATAACAGGCGATTTCAATATATCTGACGCACAATGGATTGAAGCTGATTGTTCAAATATGAGCCTTGGTACTACTAATACTTTCTTTACCTGTACAGTTGCTTAGTGATTTTTTATCTTTTTCAGGCTTAGACCAATACAACAACTGCCGTAATATTAATCAACGTATATTAGATCTTGTTTTTTGCAACAAAAAATGCACAGTAATAGGTAGTAATGACCTCTTAACACCTGAAGACTTGCACCACAAGGCCCTACAAATTGAATTAAATTTAGTTTATACACGTCCCCTCAGACCGGCCCCTACTTTCGTATACCTTTATTATGAGGCAAATTTTGACGAAATTAATACTAAATTACTTAAAATCAACTGGATTGAACTGTTTTCAGGCCGCCCACTGGAGGACTGCGTACTAATTTTCTATGACATATTAAATGACTAAATCGTTAAATTTGTTCCGAAAGTCCCTAAACGTACGTCTTATTCTAGGCCTCCGTGGCATACCAGACCCCTTAGAAGACTATTAAATGAAAAAAAGAAATATCATAAGCTGTGGAAGACTTATGGTAATCCCCTGGACTTAGATACTTATAAATTGTTAAAAAAGAGAATCTCTAAATTGGAACCCATATGTTACAGGAATTATATTAACCTTACTGAAGATAGAATCAACACTCATCCTAAATTTTTCTGGACATACATCAAATCAGTATTTTCTAAAAGTGGCCTTCCACAGGTTATGCATTATAAAGGATTAACAGCCTCTAACGGTGCACACATATGCGATCTGTTTAATGAACATTTCCAATCCGTGTTTGAAATACCTAGCTATAGTTCTGTAGACCTAAATAATCTCACCCCTGTAAACAACACTGTTTTTGACATGGATACCATTTACATATCTAAAAATCTTGTCTACAAATATCTTAACAGCGTTAAGGAATACCATCAGGACCAGAACCTTTATTAATATAAAGGTTCTGGTCCTGATGGTATTCCTCCAGTTTTAATTAAAAACTGTTCTTCTAGCTTAACAGTACCTATCACCTTACTATTCGAAAAATCCATTAGGGAGGGGTGCGTACCATCTTTATGGAAACGTGCACTAGTTACACCGATACCAAAAGGAGAGGTTAGCACCGAGATAGATAATTATCGCCCAATATCGAAATTATGTCAACTCGGTAAGATTCTTGAGAAAATAGTTAGTGATCAACTTTCTTCTGCAATGCGTCGTCATGTCATTCCAAACCAACATAGTTTTCTCAGCGGTCGTAGTGTTGACTCGAATCTCTTATCTTATACAGAACTCATACTAGATGCTTTAGATAACAACTATCAAGTGGACGCAGTGTATACTGATTTTGCCAAGGCATTTGATAAGGTTGATCACGAGCGCTTACTTTTGAAACTTTGGCATTTCGGTATACACGGCGACCTGTTCCGCTGGATAAAATCTTATGTTGAGAATCGTTCACAGGCGGTGGCTGTGCAAGTTCACACTTCTCAATATAGACCTATTACTTCCGGTGTACCGCAGGGCTCACATTTAGGCCCTTTGTTATTCGTGCTGTATATTAATGATATCACTGAGTGTATAAAAAACTCAAACATGCTATTATACGCCGACGACACTAAAATTTTCAGAGTTATCAAAAATATGAACGACTGCACAGTCTTGCAGAATGACTTAAATAATTTTCAGGCCTTTTGTACCTCAAATAACTTATTATTAAATACAGACAAATGCTTTATTATTAGTTTTAGTAGAAAGCGAACATCTATAAACTTTAAGTACACACTATTCAATAAAGAACTGACACGGGTTGACCAGATTCGTGACCTTGGCGTTATCATGGACTCAAAACTTACCTTCGTTCCCCACATAGACAACATATTGGCTAAATCTTTTAAACAAATGGGATTTATATTGCGTGTAGGAAAGCCCTTTAGTAGACTGTCAACTTACAAGGTATTATTTAACAGTTATGTACGTAGTAGATTAGAATTTGCTAGCGCTGTTTGGAATCCACTTTATAAAATACACAGTGATAAAATTGAGAAAGTACAAAGAAAGTTTGTCAAGGCAATTGAGTATCGCACTGGACATAAATACATAGACTATACCACTTCCTTGAAAAGACAAAGTACTACTTTTTTAAGTTCTCGTCGTGAACGTATTGATGTCTTGATCCTGTACAAAATCATTAATAACATCATCGATGCCCCTTCGTTAATACATAAGCTTTCATTTAGAGTACCCCGGCGTTGCGAGCGATCTTGTAGAAAAAAACCCCTCTTTCATATCCCCCGTAGTCGTACTTCTTATGCTAAAAACGGTTTCATTAGAAGAGCGTGCAGGCTTTATGACGAAAAATTTCAGTCTTTAGATATTCTCCATGAGACATTTTGTAGCTTCAAACGATTATCTTTACAATGTATTCAACAACTATAATAGAAAAAATATATATCATAACTATACATTTTCTGGCAATGTTTGTATTATTAACGATGCATCTCAATAACTCAATACTTTTAATCTTCTTAATCTTTATTGTTTAGGTTTAAATATTCTGATTAAGGAAACTGTAAGTCCATAATTTAGTACTTTTTACGTATTCAAATGTAAGCATATGAGACTGTTTGTTTCTTAATAAAATAAATAAATAAATAAATAAAAAGGGTTACTGAGGTATTTGAGATAAAACAACCGTCTTGTTTGCTAGCTAGTTTATTACTGTTAAACCAAACGGCGCAAGCGCCTTATAACTACTTATACATATACGTCATTCCTCCACCACTATTTAAAAACTAATATAGACCTATTAAACTTTATAATCAACTTTCTTTCTTGGACGCAACTGGTGACGCACAGAAGGTTCGTCTGAAACAGTTGTTATGGGGAGGGCTGCAGGCCCGGCTGCGCTCCGCGCGCGCGCCGGCGACGCCGGTGCCGCGGCGGACTCGTGCGCAGACGGTCCCCGCTCACCTGTCTCTCTCTCATCTATCCCGATTTCATTCCCTGTCTGCTCTTGCCTCGTTTCCTCTATCATAGTCTCAGTGGGAACTACATTGTCCATTGCTGAATCGGTAGAGCAGCTGGTGCATGGTTACTGATCGGTAACCATCAGTCATCAGTCCAGCCGTCAGTGAAGGGCAGCGGCGGAGGCTACATTCGCCTAACAGTTCGCACGTCTTGTCTTGGTCTGAACACTTAAATCATCAAAGGGCGACGGTATTCGTTTGCCATCAGGCCTCATACTTGCTTTTTATTATATACAACGACGGTGGCAAACAAGCGTACGGCCCGCCTGATGGTAAGCGGACACTGCAGCCTATATACGCATGCAACTAAGGAGTAATATGGGCGTTGCCAACCCTTGACATGTTTGAGGATTCGCCGTGTTGAGCTGAAGGAACAAATTCCCTCGCTCTCAACACAACGCGCTCATCCTCGGGAGCTCTGGGGAACTTGCTCACCTCCAGGAACGCAACACTACTATAGAGCAAGTAGTAGTGTTATTATGGCTGTGGTCTTCTGCAAGGCGGAGGTATTTACTTCCCCAGTTGGGCTGCTCCAAATTCGAGCGGGATGACATTTCGCTGTGCCCTCACTCACCAAAATGCTAAAAATAAGCTGAAATGCTGTTTTTTTTCTAACTGCGCACAAGCAAAAAGTTATTACAAAGTGACTCTATCTCAAAAATAGAACACACACACACCACACACATATAATAATGAGTGAACTTTGGCGTTATAGAACACTATTTACAAAATAAGTCCATTCAGACCTAAGATTAATACATTATACATTCCCATTTGGCCGAACTCGGCCTTAGTCTATTTTAAATGTAATCCGCACAAACTTTTGCGTATATTTACAAAGCTCTGTGCAAAAATAGTTACATTAAACTTGCCTGTAGTTTTTGTCCGCTTCCCAAATTGTCTCGCTAGAGCCTGAGCTTCAAGCGCAGTTTAAAAGTTTCTCTCAGTGTATGCAGCCCTGATATTCACGACGCGTACTGAATCGCCTCTGGCTCATCAAGTATAACCTCTGTTCAAAGGGCTCCCAAAATGATACAACTGGTACCTGCCAACACTGTATATTTTATCAAACACAGAACTATTACCTTCTATAAAACTTGCACAATGTTTAATACGTCTGGCCAGAGGTCATTAAAGCCAGAAAAATCTTAAAAGCGCCATCCAGGAATATATGCGAACAAACACGAAGTTTGTATGAATCTGCGATATAAACGAGTTCCACGCGGACGGAGTCGCGGGCAGAAGCTAATGTTCTATAAACGCTCGCTGATAATGTAGTATTCTTGAGCGGTCGGTCTGCAGTAGCGAGTCTCGAGTCGAAATAGATTGTGAATCAGCACTGCAACTGCTTTTACATGCGAAGGATTCAATACCTAATGGCTTAGTGGGTTTGAGAACCCACTAATGCCATGGGTAAAGGCATTTTCAAGAGAGTATGTGAATAAAGGCATTTTCCAGAGAACGAAGATTATGTTACACACGAAACAACGACGTACTAGTCTGTAGGTATTTATCTACACTTCATATTAGCAAAACTTTTTTAACGTTGCTGATTCCTATGAGTCAAATCCTACAGTAACCATTTTTGCAACGCATTTTTGACCTAGGGTACCTATCCATCCACCAGATCTGGGTGAGGAGACGAGGTGGATAGCGAGGATAACATAGACCAGTAGGAAACGATGCTTGAGTGCGGGCAGTCAGGTTATTGTCGGATTTTTCCTCGCTCAAGGCCCTGCAACTTCTCACAGCTGCTCCTCTGATTACTCGCCCTCATCATCATGATCATCATCATATCCGCTGAAAGACGTCCACTGCTGGACATAGGCCTCCCCAATGATTGCTAAAGTACCCGCTCTTGTGCCACCCGCATCCAGCGGACTCCCGGGACCTTTAACAGGTCATCAGACCCAGACCAGATACTCACCCTCATAGGTAAAAATTCAGTCAGAGTCATTGAGTCACTGTGTGTGTATGTAACGAGTGTGACTCTATATTATTGTTATTGTTATTTAAATTGAAATAAAGTTTTAGTTGCCAAATAGTTTTGGTCTAAAAGACTCGCGACACGACACGTCGGCGTGAATAAATGTCGTCCCCAGATCCTTATTTATGACTAAACGGCTGCAGTTTTCTGGAAACTTCTGGCGAATACAGACCGTGTAGTGTATTACGTGGCTTTGGGTCCACAGAAGTATTAACTTTGTAGCAAGAACTAGTAAACATAAATGGTTCTCGTGTTTATTCAATTTAAACTGTTTTCTTTTATTTTTCGTTAGAATTTGTTTTCCAACATGTAATATACTTACCAGCCAAAATAGGATACTCATAATGCCTGACCCTTGCCTTGAATATAAATCGGTCTTTATCAGGGTTCCGAACTAGTACACATAATTACAAAATAAAAACATACCAACTATTAGTGTTTGATCAACAAAATACCGAAATATATAAGGAATGTAGATGATATTTAAGTACCTTGCAGGGTTCCAATTTCCTATTTACTTATTAGATTCATTTTTAAAACATCCTATTAATATAAAATCTGATATATTATATGTTAGTTACTCAATTCATCAACATCATCATCATCATCATCATCATCATCATCATCATCATATCCTGCGGCCCTGCGCCACTAGCTCCCAGCGGAATCCCAAAACGTTAACCAGGTCATCAGTCCACTTTGTGGGTTGTCTACCCAAGCTGCACCTTCCGGTACGTGGTCGCCACCAGAGAACCTTTCCGCCCCAGTGGGCAACAACTTGCTACGGTTTACTCAATTACCCTGATGAAATTTAGCGTACTTACGACTGTTTATTTATAACCGAGATTAAAATCCATGTAAATCAACCCCAGTCCCCAACGGAACAAAATTGGGGATGAAATTGATAGGGAAGGAAGCTCACGCGGACGAATGCTTGTTAATTAATATACTCAAGCCGAATTATACAGATTAACATTAATCCATTACAATCTTTAATCAATCCCCTCGAAACTTAACCGATTAAACCAATTTGCTTTCGACGGAAGCAATTAAATTCTCGAGACCAAAAACTATTTCCATTGATCAAAGAAATGCAAGTTTTAGTAGAGTGGGATTCCGGGCGGAGTCATCGTAATTAGTTGGATCCTCCTGGAGCTGGGCTGGTGGTTCAAACTATAGGAGAAGCGAGTTTCGAGGCTTGGTCCCGAATATACAATCTGTCAAGCGGATGTCGCGGGTTCGAATCCCGGCTCGTACTAATGAGTTTTTTGGAACTTTTGAACGGAATATTTACCGTTAGCTTTTGGAGAAGGAAAATTTTGCGAGGAAACCGGTCTAACAAAAAGGTCTAGTTTTCTCTCTGGGTTGGAAGGTCAGCTGACAGTTGCTTTCGTAAAACTAGTGCATATGCTAAATATTGGGATTAGGTATTAGACATGTAACAAGAGCGATATCTCGGAGGTGTCTGTTTGACATTTCAGATGAGTGGAATTGTGGCCCTAGTTAAAATTCAGTCTGTTTAAAGTAAAATTCATACAAACCTTTTTGGTTAAACAAAAATCCTACAGTAAAATAAATATAATCTTTTTACCTTACTCACCACCAATTTTTTTACCTTACTCACCACCAGAAACACCACATAGAGCAAGTGCCACTCAACAACCTTTCCACCCCAATGGTCATTTGTTCTACGTGCAATGTGCCACTGCCACTTAAGTTTTGCAACCCAGTTGGGCTGCTCTAAATATGAGCTAGATAACCTTTCCTTACCTATACAACAATAGTAAATTTCGATCCTAGTGCGGAACATATGTCATTTCGTCACGAGCACCGAGATATCTTGCCACAAGCAGGTGTGGGACACTCCGCGATTTACGTTCATCGCTACAGGTATACGGCATGTACTTGTAGGGATGAACGTTGACGTCGTCGTCGACGACGTCAGAGGGCCATAAATCTTAATGTTTCGGCTGAGAAAAAAGAGCCTTTTGTAAAGATCAAATGAGTGTCCCTTCTGTACTTGTACTATTATCTATTCTGTGCCACAAGCCGTATACGAGTGACAAGACTCGGGACGATTGAAGAATTACATTCCCGCACGTGAAACGAACGACGTATTTTAATACAGTTGCGAAAAAATAAGATAAATAACAAGTAAGAAATTCGAAGCATTTATATTATTAATTCTGTAATATCATTACAAAGATATAGTACAGTTATCATACAGTTGAAAAATATTGAAGTAATCAGAGCAAGCAGAGAGATAAACAATCATTGTAAGTGCATTATAAAGTTTTTTAACTGACCGCAACTCGTTACTTGCACCGCGTCGAACTATTTGAGAGTCATCTAGAGCGGAGCACGCAAAGTTCGCGACGACAGATTGAATTTGTAATGTGTTTCAACTCATTCAGATAAAACTCCTGATAAGGTGGAAGTTTGAAGAACTGCTGAAGCTAAGCGGTTTAGCGAAACACTATCTCTTGAAGTGAGAAATGTGGTTTGTGTGCAAAGTGAAGTGAATATTACGAGAATTTGTTGAAATAGCAAAATATAGCATAAATATAGGGGATAGCAAAATTTCATCTTGGGAACTATATTCGGTAATACCTTTTACCTAGGGCGTTTTGAAGTTTCACCATGTTCACACATGTAGTATTTATAGTGAACTTTGAGTCATCCCGCGACCAAAGATGTTGTGACACATCCGTAAACGTCAAGAAACCTCAACTAGATAAAAAATAATGTAATTATACGCCACTACGGCGTTTTCACACTAAAGTGTCTCCTGCTCATGTGTACTACTATTGATTCTGCTGTGTCTATCCGCAAAGTTGACATATTTTCCAATAGCTTACCTGGGGGACAACTGTTACTCGCGTCCGCAGGAGCAACCTACCACAACCCTGCACGTGTCCCCTGGGTGGTACTAAAGAGTGACAAACTTTCAAGGCCGAAATAATGTATGCCATACGATTAAATAAATAGCTTACCTATAGAATTATGCTATAGAGAAGCTGTCAGTTTTAAGACTTTTTCAGAAGTCGGCAAACCTCCCTTTCCACTCCAGGAAGTGGACTATTGCGGGCCGCTGCCAAAATTATACACTCGCGCACTCGCAATAAATTAGGGAAGGGCGGAAGCGACCTTTTTGCCCTTTGTTCTGCCTGTTGTGCTCCTGAATAGAAAATGTTAAGCATTAAGCTTATGATGTATGATCGCCATTTTGTTTTGTTTAGGTTAAGACGGAAAAATGAGATTATGTTGACATTCGCGTGATCTATTTGGTACTGGAAGCGAGACGATTTTATATTTTGTTTATCAGAAAAGAACTGATGACTAGCCCTCGTTACATAACCGAAATTATATCAATACATGCCTTAAATATTATACAATTTTATTTCAATTGAAATGTTGACAGCATAATTGTATACCGAATATTGACGGTTAACTTTTATTTAACATTGTTGTTAATTATTGTTTTTATCTGTTATTATCTGGACATTGTTGACATCCTGTATTATTCAATATATTATGACATCATGTTGTCCAACACTCAACAGACATAATTTAAATGTATTAAAACATTTCATGCATGCTTAGTAAAACAGAGGTATTGAACACTAAATGTTTATACCACCTCGTTTTGTACTACATTCTTGCAATGTATAAATGATTTTGTTGACTATTATTTCTTAAGCGGCCCCCTTAAAGTTGCTTTTCGTAATGCTTTAAATTATATGTAGTTAAAGGGCGACATGTTCATTTCTGGTTGAGTGCACTTTAATAAAATTATGAAAGTTAATCGCCAGACTGGTTCCACGATGAGCTGGAAATACCTACGTGAAACAACTACTATAATTGACAATCTTTAAAACATCCTGCGGCAATTTTACTATTTCATTTCGTAATCAATCAACATTAACCCCATTATAAAAGCCAGGACGACTAAAATAGGAAAGTTTTACGTTTAATTCCGAACTCAACGCAAACGGATCTGTTACTTGCATTTTGCATCCATTTCAGCAACTCATGAATGCCTCGGGCTCAAATAAAACCGTAATGGAACTTTTTATAACAGAGGTTGCAAACAAACCTAATGCCTGCAGACAATTGGACGCTTACTGCAGATGAGTCATAAAACTAAGTTTTATACATATATACCAGACGTGCCCGTGCCCGTGTATTAAGCGAGACCGATTCGAACGTTAGCCGAAACATTTCCAAACAATGGCCGATGGTTCAAACTGTCAATAGTATCGTTTCATTACGTGATTGTAGAAAAAATAGTCAACAGAACCAGAAGCCTTTATGCTCTTATTCCAAGGTAATATCCAGAAAACTGATTCTAAAATTTATTTCTCGTGTTATTTCTTTTGTTTTTGAGAAACGTGACGCCGAAGATCGTGTTTTTTGTAAGGCGCTATCTCGCTTGCTCGTTCCTTCGTGTTTATCCCGTTCTGGTTTTTAGATTTTATATAAAACATTCATTGTATCCACGAATTACCTGTCATAGCACAAATGGAAAATAGACATCTCGAAATTAACTATAAATGTTAAATAAGCAGAAACGTCTGTTATCAAAATTCCAAATACCAATGAAAGTGAATAATTGAAAAATGAATCGCCACGAGCGGGATTTGAACCCACGATCTCTGCATACCGTGCATAGCCCTGAACCAACTCAGCTACCGTGAGCTAGGCTCTTTTCGACTAATCTACACATATGAACTACCTATATAAAAATATGAACCTATTTCATACTGGACAGAATTTCACCTGGGCTAAATTCATTGCTTTATCTACTTATATTACTTTCGGTCCAATTCCAAAATGGTAATTTCGTGTTGACGTTTTTCCATATGAGCCGAATGACAGTAGATCAGTCGTTAAGGTGTTTGTTTGCCACGGTAACCATGATTCCTCAGGTGTAACAAGCATCCAGACTACAAGTTATGATTTCCGTCCGGCAGGCGGTATGGCTTACAAAAAAACTCATCGTGTTTAAATCGTGTAGTCGTAATAGTCGTCTAAATGCGTGTCGGGCTACGCGCAGTGTAGGGTTACGCGACACGTGCGCGCCAACAAAACGGTTGCGTTGCCCAAACTTGTACGAATGCCAGCTTTTTAGTACATTTTTTAAGTTGGTCTACTATTACTAGTTATGCTGTGTTGTTATTATTTAAATGATAACATACGCAATTGTAATTCTTATTATGTGACATGTAATATTCATATAATATTATGAATAAATGAGTATGAGTATGCCTGCATATCCGTGATTATTTTCCTCTTAAATTCATCAGTAAATTGTATAAACAACTAGAGCAAATGCAGTGAACGCCACTGCGTATCCTCGGGTGCTTTGGCGACAGGTCTCATCAGCAGAAATATAGCACCACATAATTATATCTCCAAATATCTATAGATTTCTTGGCGTAGGCTTTAAGTAAATGTCTATGAGCACTTTGGTTAGTACAATTAGGAATGATGTCTCTCCGGTATCTCTATATGGTAATCTCCGGAACCACTTATCCGACTTCAAAAATTCTTTCCAAGCGGGCAGTACATATATATACTTTCTGAATAGTTTTAGGGTTTATTTTATCCCGCGGTTTTGTCTGGGGACTTTGATAAAAAATTACATTACAGATTTGCATATGTCAAAAAAAAAAGATTTTTTACCACGATCGTTAGAAACAGAGAAAAATTACGATATAATATTATGACAATATCAGATTTATAAATAGAAAAAACAAAGGAAAAGCAATACGCGGGCGAACCCGCGCAGGCTAGTCATAGGTACATACAAAACCAGGCATCCACTAAAATATAAATGATGCACGTTTCCCGGTTCTGTTCCTTGCATTTTGCATACATTTCGGCAACTCATTAATGCCTCGTGCGCAAATAAAACCGTAATGGATGGCGGGACACTGTTTGCTCTCAGATAGTTTCAATTTGCGCCTCGGGGGAGGCGGCGTTAGTCACATGTACCGGAACAATTACAGGGCAAAGACTGGTAAAGAAATGTAATTCGAGTTTAAAGGCAAATATTTAATATGCTGTGTATCATACACAGCATATAAATATATATAAGTGAACAAATGTAATGGAAAAGTAAATCATCGTCTGAGAAATAAGTAATTGGAAAATAATAGAATAGAAAAGAATAGAAATTAGTTTATTGCCAGCCAAAATAGGGTCGCATCACAATTTCGTTCTTAATTAGGAAACACAATATATAAAAAGAAACTTCATAAATACCAACTTAAACTAAAATAACATGTACGTAAAGAAGACTGGTGGTGAGCTATAGTGGTCGCAAGTGGACTATAGTTATTTGTTATGCAAGGCTGCAAAGTTGTTGTTTGGCGCAAGTGCTTAGTATTGAAAGCCGAGCTAGCGAAGGATTGTAAAATTGAACCATGAGCGAAGCGAATGGTTCAAAAGTACAATCCTGAGCATAGCGAGGCTTTCAAGGCACGAGACGCCAAACAATTTTGCTGCCGAGCGAAACACACAATTTTTCACCTCACCACCGCGAGGAAAATTGTAGGTAAGTAAATTTAATGGCAGTCATTTGGACCTTATACTCATTTTCAATAAAGGTTTGTTTACATGTCATCAAGATCTAGCATTTTATAATTATCAAATGTAACATAAATATTTTTGCATCTTTAAATAACCTCACGCTTACCTACATTAAAAAAACAAAGTATTGTTGGGTACTCACGGTTTAAACTAAGACTCAAATACGCTTATTTCACTTTTTCCGCTAACTTAGCAGGCATCAAAATTCATATATGTATATATTCTGCACTAAAATCTATAAATAACCACCATTATTTTGGTTTTACTGTCTGTGGCTTTAGAACAAAACAAAATTAAATGTATAAGAGTTTTTTCTTAAATTAACTTTTCAAACGGGGCGTTCCAAATTTGGAAAAAGCGAAATTTTTAGAAAAATAAAACGACATTTTAAAATTATTTATTCGTATTTTATCCTTATAAGTCAGTCTAAATGTTAATATTTCGTATGTACCTACTTAATTAAGAGAGAATAAGTATTATTAATTTTATTTTATCAAAATAATAACAATTTATTATTGGCATAACACCATCAGTTTCTGAACGCACCTCTCATTCTATATAGAAAAAAGTTGGGTCTCGCGATCGACCGTCACGTTCCAAATTCAAAAACTCTTTCCACGCTAGCGGATAAAATGGACTTTTGGGCGCAGATGTTGAGCGATAATGCAAGGCCTTTTCGAGCCGGTGAGGTGAAAAATAATTTGTTTCGTTAAGAGGTGTATATAACTTTTTCGGTATTCAACAAGGAACCCTTATAGTTTCGCCATGTTCGTCTGTCCGTCCGGCTTAGCTCAGTGACCCTTACTACTAACTATATAGCTGTAATGTAAAGAATAAATACATCAATCACGGCGACCATATAGTAGAATACAATGATGTACCCAACATGCACACTTTCGTACGCCATAGGGCAAGCCTTAGCTGTACAATATATATAAGCTGCCCCGGGCAACATTGGGGTGTGTCGAGGGCGGGAAATTTTGTTTCTATATTATAAGTTTTGTTTGTTTTTAATTATTACTTGTTTCCTGTATTAAATAAATGTGGGTACTTAATTATAAGCTTGACATCTCTGATGTACCTATCGTCATGAAAATAAATTTTATTTCATTTCATTACAATTTTGAAAAATATGTTTAGTTACGCGTAAAGTGGTAGATGTATTTTTTCTCGGTAAACTCATGATGTGGGGTATCGTTGGAATAACTTGTTAAAAAATTATAGGTTTTTTTAAAACTATTCTTCAGTTTCCGTGATTTTGGGCTTTGTAGCTCTATTTCGTTAGTCGTGAATAAAATCACGTAAAATTAATTTGAAAGGAAAATTATCACAGATATGCAGGCAACTAGTGAACGAGTAATAGTAGACCAACTAAAATGTACTGGATAGGCGACCATTCGTACAGGTTCGGGCGAAGCGTGTCGGTGTAACAAAGATTGCACTTACTCCCAAAATTTTAACAGAATTTTAAGGTTGAGATACGCGGCCTGTTGAGAACAGCCTGACATCTGGACATAAGAACGAATTTTAACCAAAGCTTAAACGGAGACTTTCGGTCGCTTTGCTCGCTCGTTCTATTATTTATGTTAAAATCGAACGCCTTTTCTAGACACATCCCGTACGCGGGTAACTGTCAATTTAGTCGTGTCTGTAATCTGTAATCTGCCGTGTGTCCCAGTACAGTCAGCGTCATATAGTTTGCAGTAGCCAAGGTAACCAAATATTTCGATACACGTCTTTATTACTGTAAGAATAAGGGTGTATTACGAAATATTTGGCTACTCTGGCTGCTACTCATTAAATGACGCTGATTGTACAATACTGCACAAGTGTCAAATGAGGGGAATACCAACTTTATATAATCTACACACAGAATGAAAACGTTTTTATTATTACTCATTACCAAAGAGCTTACAATAACCAAGCATTCATGAAGACTTAAAATTGTTCATTCAATTCCTTTATAAAAACATAACTTTCTTCTTAGACACTCTTTTCCTCACTCGACCTTTCTTTGTCCGACAGCTGATAAGAAAAAGGAAGGACCTCTTCTTTCTTCTTTTTACGGTCTTCGAAGTGAGTTTGAGCGTTCTTGATTGAAATCTGTCCTTGAAGTAGTACACTGCCAGTTGAAGCAGCTCCAGAATACTTAAAATACTGCAGCCAAAGAACACGTTGAACACACCGCCTAGTTGCGCTGAAAATAGACAGAATTTTCTCTTCAAAACTTATTTAAGAGACTATAATACAGATACGCGCAGTACGCAGACTCAGACGTTCTAAGGATGCTGAGGTTGTCGAGGTTTAAAGAATAGTCGAAGTAGCTCGAAAAGCCGCTAAGTTCAAGCGGGAGCGGGCTAAAAGAAAGAAAGAAAGAAAAACATTTATTTATGACAAACACAGATAACAACAGAGAAATATGTAACAAAAATAGGACGAACACTGTTTGTCACAAAAGGGCCACAACTCAGCATGAAGCTGGTCACGTTTGCCGCACGCCGAGTAAACTATGGGCCTAGACCAGCCCTGACTGGCATTCCGATAGTTCAAAACAGAGACGTGGCAGGTTAAGGCTCTCTTTCGCGCAGTACCGCGGCGTCTCTATCGGACAGTAGCGCGAGCACGCACCACTGTGTGATAGAGATAGTGAGAGAGGTATAACATGCGTTGGTAGTGAGAGAGATAGAATGACCCGCGCCACGTACGACCCGCGCTGCGCCAGACCCGCGCCGCGCCCGCCCCGCACCGCGCACGACCCGCGTTCGATGTGTGGAGGCCTTTAGACTAATTTTCGAAGGCGACAATACGAAAACGGAACGAACACTCCAGGTTCCCAATAATAGTAATTGATGATAATGATGATGATGACGACGACGATGATGATGATGATGATGATGATGTTGATGATGATGACAAAGACGACGAAGGTGATAATTTAACAAAATCTATTGATCACTTACAATACAAGTCGTAGAACTTGAAGACAGCTCGCCGGCAGAATAAAGTAGTTTGATGGCTCTTTACAAACACTCGCACGACGCTTATTTTTCTAAAGTTTAGCCCGTTGCTGTGGTCAAAATAAAAACTAGTTTAGACAAGACAAAATCTTTGCGCTCCTTAAGGCAATAAAGAAAAACAGGAGACAGATTGAAAGATTCGTCGCCCGAGCTATTGGTTCTAATTGCTCAGATGGTAGCAGCAGCTGGCCTCTTCTGCCAGAAGGTCGCGGGTTTGTATACTCTCTGGGCAGAAAAAATTCAATCAAACTACCTTGAGATTTATGAATCTAAAAAATGCAGGCAATAAAAGTAACAATCAGAAGACTTATTATGGTCGCGGTGATTGTATAAAAAAGGTAAATTCGTCACGTTTTATCAAGAAGCAAGAGATGAGTCTGTTAGCTTTTCATTGCCATTCGGTATGTAAACGTTCTAGTATATCAAGTAAGGTATATATTGTGATGAAAATAAATAAATATGCACACAATCGAATCGACGAGAATGCCCTCTATGGGGAACCCTTGAAACCATCGCAACTGCTGACAAACTACGCTCTGTTGACAACCAAACACACCGCTTATGCAGCGTCGAAACTACACTAACGATACGCTATAGGGCGCGTTCTGGAGCATTTATTAATGCTGCAACATATGCTCTTAGCTAAATATATTTTAATTTCAGAAGCTTCGGGAATGTTAAAACAGAAGGTTCTTGTACAGCTGGGAATTTCCGCACTGTCTCCGCGGTGCGAAGATATCCATAACGGATTTTAATTCCACAAAAAAAGTATACTTACTAAAAGCTGTCGAATGATTCCGCATTTGAGGACAAGTCGTACGTTTCAGTGTCGCTGATCTCCGACTGGTACTTGCATGCGTAGGGACAGTCGCAGAGATCTTTATTGAACTGTTCTGAAGATAAAAATGAACACCGTTATAATTAACCAGTCATCTCGACGTCTTTCGACGACCGCTTTAGCCTATTTGGTAGTGACCCTGCCTACGAAGCAAGAGGTCCTGGGTTTGAATCCCGGTAAGGGCATTTATTTGTGTGATGAGCACGAATATTTGTTCCTGAGTCATGGATGTTTTCTATGTATTTAAGTAGTTATTTATCTATATAATTATGTTTATCGTCGTCTAGTACTCATAGTACAAGCTTTGTTTAGTTTGGGACTAGGTCGATTTGTGTAAGATTGTCCCCTAATATTTATTTAATTTATTTATTTATCTCGCGTGGTCACTAAATCGTGCTAGCCGTACTGTAGGTAGCTAGGTAGTTCTGCAGAGGACCAATTGTTTAATTTATTACGAAAAAACCGATATTCATGTTATTCCAGAGTATTTACATGCCAAAGGCATAATTTTGCTGTGCATACTAAAAACGATTGAAAACAGAAGGGGAAATATGTTGGGGCACCTGATACGACATGACAATTACATAAAAACTATAATTGAAGGAATGATAAAAGGAAAGAGAGGCAGGGGAAGACCAAGACGTGCGTTTATAGACCAAGCTAAAGAGAAAGTTAATGTAATGTCGTATCAAGAGCTCAAAACAGTGGCTGAGAGAAGAACAAAGTGCCGATTACTCCACCGACAAGAGCCCGGCTCTTAAGTTTATGATGAAGCGCGAAAGAGCAACTGTGTGTCGGATGTTTATGTTATTTTTAATTCGTTTTATATTTTATAGATTTATATACCACTTGTTTAGTACCGTGTTTTATAGATGATTTCCTTCTGACTGCTTGTATAGGGACCCTAATTGTAGTGACGAAATAGAATAAAAAAAACACGACTGATGTTACCTATAGATTTCCTGGCACACGGGAGGGTCCTGGCATTGCATAGAGGGACCCCCTGCGGCCTATAATACACTGGCAGCAAACATTTACAACGCCGAATTATTTGCTCTATCAGGCATTCTATCTGACACGCTTCCCTGTGTGAATTTGGAAAATTTGTTGTTAATTTCATGACAATATTAAAATGCAAATCTGTAGTTTTAGCCTTACTTATATAAAAAAGGTATCTCAATTGGCAAATGTTTAGTACAAAAGAGGTTAAGTTAAATAAGTAAAATTATGGAAATAATATTCGTTGCCCAGCCGAGTCGGATTCGACGATCGACCTCTTTCTCGAAGTTGGACCTAACCTAACTGGAAAGTCTGTCCCGATGGATGCGGGTGGCGCAGGACCAGTCACTTTGGCACTCTTTGGGGGAGGCCTATGTCTACCATTGGAAGCCTTTCGGCTGATATGATGATGATGGTGACGAATATTAAAACATTTATTAATATATTTTCTGACTTTACAGATGCTAGTACTTTCTTTGATATCTGAAATTTCGTGTCTAGGTACTTAAGTATTTAATTGGTAATATACCTGTTACTTAGAAACAACCAGCTATTATAATTTATTTCCAAAATTATAGTTTCATTCCATACAAGTTGTCAGTTCATTGACTCGACTAACGGTAGTCACGGAACGTTTTGAACGCGCGTTAGTACAATGCACGTGCAATGTACTGTCCATAATAAAAATTGACATTTCAGGGGTTGATCACGATTGACGTGTAGATCTAAAGTCGCCGTCAATAGAATTTGCTAACTATGTAAACAAACCGCCATATTGACATTGTCTTTCACTACGGCGGTTTGTTTACATAGTTAGCAAATTCTATTTTGATTTAAACGTTCACGATTTTCACACATTTTTATACTAAACGGGACATCAATAAAATAAAAAATAATTTAGCCTTTTATTCTCGACTTTTTACAGTTGAATGTATCATATCAATTATCTATTATATATTGACATCGGTGGTGTGGTCGATTTGCCTCTCGGCATAGGCCTCCCCCAAAATCTTCCATTTGAACCTATCGGTTGCAGTCCGTCTCCAAGTCGGTCCTGCAACTGCCTTTATGTCGTCTTCCCATCTGCGCAATGGCCTGCCTCTCTTCCTTTTTCCATCTCTTGGGTACCATTCCGTGACTAGTTTAGACCATTTCTCTTTCTTATTTCTTATCATGTGGCCCGTCCATCTCCACTTAAGTTTGCTTATAGCATATGACACTTCCGTTAGTTTAGTTGTTTTCCTTATAGTTTTTAGTTTTACTCTATCTTTCTTTTTAATGTTTAGTATACTTCTTTCTATATTGTGTTCACATACTTCTAGTTTTTTCTTATCTTTCTGTGTTAATGCCCATGTTTGGCAGCCATAGGTCATGCTGGGGAGTATTCAGGTATTAAATAGTTTGCTTTTGCATTTTAATGGTATATCTGGATTTTTCGTTATTTCTTTCCATGACCAATATTTTTTCCAAGCGATACATATTCTGTTGTCTATCTCTTTGTTATTCTGGTTTTCTGGGGAGATAATTTGACCTAGGTATGTATATCCCGTGACATATTCTAACTGATTATTGTTTACCGTCATTGTTATTCTTTGTTCGTTTGTCATAAGTTTAGTTTTTTCAGTGTTCAGTTCCAGACCCACTTTCATGCTCTCTCTGGTTAGTTGGTGTAGCATAATTTGCAAATCCGTTGGGTTTTCCGAGATAAGTATGATGTCGTCTGCAAATCGGAGGTGATTTAATAGTTTTCCATTTATGTTTAAGCCAAAACTGTCCCAATTCAGGTTTCTGAATACCTGTTCTATGGTTGCAAAGAATAGTTTAGGTGATAGGGGGTCCCCTTGTCGTACGCCTCTTTTTATCTGGAATTCTTGACCTATATTTTCCAATTTAATTTTGGCAGAAGAGTTCATATATACCTTGTTCATAATTCTTATGTACTTGGTTGCAACATTTTGACTTTCTAAGGCGTTCCAGATCTGGCTGTGAAGTAAGGAATCAAACGCTTTTTTGTAATCAATAAATGCTAGGTAGTATTTCTTACTGTATTCATTGTATTTTTCTAGTATTTGTTTTATAGTATGGATGTGATCTGTGGTTGCAAAGTCTTTCCGGAAGCCAGCTTGTTCATACGGTTGGTTCTCTTCTAGGACTCTCTCAATGCGTTGGAGTATTATTTTGGAAAATATTTTGTACAGGTTCGACATAAGACTGATAGGTCTATAGTTGTTTATGTCATTCTTGTCACCCTTTTTATGGAGTAGTATAATTGTTGATGTGGTCCATTGTTTTGGTATCTCTTCTTTTTGTAGGATTTCATTGAACAAGTTTTTAATGTATTTAGTTGTGGCAGGAAGGGTACTTTTTAGTAGTTCGTTTGATATTTGGTCTTCGCCTGGTGCTTTATCATTCTTCTGTGATTGAATGGCTCTTGAGATTTCACTTTCTATAATTGGTGGTATACGGTCTTCGTTCTCTTGACAATTTAGGCTTCTATAGTTTCTGTCTTCATTGCTATTGTACAGTTGTTTATAGAAAATGGTTGCTGTGCTTAGAATATCTGAACGCTTTGTTTCTATTTTATTTTTCTTTTTGTTTTTCATTCTAGTTATCCAGCAACTGTGTTCCTGTAGTTCTGTCATTGCTTTTTTGATCCCTCCTGTTTTTTCAATGTAATTTGTGAACTTTTCTGACCTTGTTTTATTTCTATGTTTTCTAATTGTGAGGTTAATTTGTTTGCTTACTTCAGCAATAGCTTTCCTGTTGTGTTTTCTATCCTCCTGTAGCAACTTTCTGTTTTCGATGAGAATCCTTGCTTGGGGTCCAATTTTATCTTTCTGTTCTTTTTCTAAACTTATTTATTTCTGAACTTGTTGGAGTTCATGCTCGAGGATATTATAGTTATCTTGAGTTGTCTTATGATAGCTTAATGTTTTTAAGCGACTTTCTAAGTTGTTTAAGATATTTTCTGGTATTTCGGTTGGGAAATGTTTTTGACTAAATGTTTTATTTTTTCTGCTTTCTTTTGGGCATTTCGAGTATATTTTTCCTTGTACCATTCTATGGTTGGTGTTGATGTTCAGTTGATTTAATATATTTATGTCTTTGAACCACTTTGGCTTATTGGTTAGTATAAAATCTATCTCGTTTCTTATAGTGCCACCTGGTGATATCCAGGTCCACTTTCTATTTGGTTTCTTTTTGTAGATACTATTCATGAATTTCATGTTATGTTCTAATGCAAAGTTAATTAGCCTTTGTCCATTCTTGTTTCTTTTGCCTGTAGAGAATGGTCCTAAGATATGGTGTTCGTTACGTCTTCTTTTACCAAGCTGCCTGTTAAAGTCACCCATTAATATGACGTTTTTGTGTGATTTTTCTATTGCTTGTCGAAGATCATCATAAAACTTTTCCTTGAGTTCTTCACTTGCTACTTCAGTTGGTGCATATATTTGTATAATTGAGGTTGGTGTTTTGTGTCCTGGCAGTAATATATTTAGTATGGCCATTCTTTCTGATATGGGAATAAATCCCTCAATTGTTTTCTTCATCCTTTATTTGATAATAAAGCCAATGCCATACATTCCTGCGGTTTCACCATAGTAGAAGAAGATATATTTCCCATGTTCCTTTATGTTTTCGCCCAGCCTTCTCACTTCACTTAGTCCTAATATGTCCCAATTGATTGACTCCAGTGCATATTCTAGTTCTTGTAATGATTCATGACTTCTTAGTGTTCTTGTGTTGAGTGTAGCAATAAATGTGGAGTTTTTGTCTTTTTCATTGTTTGATTTTAGGGGGTATTGGTCTATCTCCCCACGGTGACCAGCCGGGTTGGGGATAATTACATGTGGTTTGCATAGGTAGTTGTGTTGTAGTTGACCGATGTCGGCGTAGCCCTAACTTCTATATGTGTTTTTTTCAGACAGGGAGTAAGCAGATGCTCTCATTATGCTGAAGGCATCCTGAGACCTTGTCCACCTTTTCAGTGCTGTAGATTATATTTTCATCCGCTTGTTGCCTGTTCTCATCGGGTTTGTGTAGTTTTGCTGCATTAGTCTGATTTGTTGAGCTTGTTTTGGGGGAAATGGATTCTGACCTCCGTCTTTTGTCGTTACTTTTCTTCTTCTCCTTAATAATAACTCTTTGTAGCAAAGAGGCCTGTTTCTCTTGCTTTATTAACCTCTTCTTGAAGTTGCTTCCTTTTATCAAGTGTTTCTCTCGTGTAGTCTTCTGTTATATAGCTGTTGTCACACATTTTTTTCTTGTTACGTAAAATTTCTTGTTTTTTAAGCGTGGTGGTTGTAGCCAGAAGAATTGCTCTCACTTTTCCACTGTTTTCAACTTTCTTCCCCAGTCTGTATATTTTATCGATATCTGACGGTACGATTTCAACCTCGATGCTTCTTATTGTTTGTATAACTTTATTTAGCAGATCTGGTGCATTTTGTTCGGTTTCTTCAACGCCGTGAATAATAACGTGGTTCCTTTTGTTAGTTGCTTCGAGGTATCACTTTGGCGCTAAGTTTCTCTATTTCCAATTTGAGAAATCGGTTTTCTTCTTCAATTACTGGGTTGAGCTTGTCTTCTACACTTTGTAAGATACTCGTTGACACGTTTTTGGTTATAATTTCAGTTTGTTTATCCAATTCTTCCTTTAGTTTGGTGAACAGTAGCGCCATGTCTGTTGACATTTCCGAACCCTCCATTATTTTCCAGTATCAAAACGCAATCGGAACGTCAGATTGTGTCGCTTGAACAGCGTTTGAACGCGTCTTTAGTGCTTTGGGTGATGTTGGTTGCACTGAATGTCACTCCCGGTGATCGAATTGTTTGTGGTATAACCTCTAATTTAGCTGATGTAGTTTTTGGACAATTTGTGCGAAATTTCATTGATTGAGTTGATTTTTTTATCACTTTATGTTAGTTTGCCCATGTTACATATGTAGAAAGTACTGGCACACGTCACAGAACACTTTTTCTGCCGATATTAATGAAAATTGCGGAGCACTTCGTAATCACAACTGTCTCTCACGACACCGGAAACGGGACTTAATTGCGTATAATTTACTTTTTTATTTACTACCTCACTGAGGTCTCCTGACGTTTCGGATGTGTTGCAACATCCATTGTCACGGGACAACTGGCTTGTGCGGGTATCAACATCTTCTTGCTGCGCGGGTTTTCCGAACTACCCACATTTGGTCTTTTTGAACCACTTGTACACTAGGGTTGTCACCCGGCCGACACACAACACTAACAATGTCCGGCGATATAACGGACGATGTTTTTTGACGTTGGCATCTACTTATGATAGGATTCCACGAAGATTAAATCTTAAAACCAAATAATAACCAAACAATTTTAGCAAATTCCATTGACGGCGACTTTACCTGACGCGCGTACAATGCGTTACGTGACCGACCTGCTGGTAAGTTTTGTGGGGGAAAATGACAGTTGAGTTGTCTTAACGTGTTTGAAAGGGTGATCACCCTTCAGAGGAACACATTACATTCAAATGTACTTGAAGTACCTACAAAGCTTTATGCAAGACACTGGTCTGGAGGTAATATATCAAATATACATAATCGACCGAGCGAACGATGTTCTACAGCTTTAGCTAGTAAAAATGATACTTATCATACACGGGGAAGTATTTTAGTTTCTTAGTTCCAGCCACACAGCCGCGGAGTTGGTCGCTCATGAAGAGAGATTCGTCCCCGACGGTAAGAAATTCAGAGTGGAAAGACGACCATATCTCCCTTCCTGGGGAGATAGGTGTTCCGTTGTTCGTCGCCTCTGCGTATCGATGAATGCCTTGGACAACCAGCTGCAAGCCCACAAATAACTATAGATTCTCGTCATAGTTAACGTTTAGGTATATTGTATTGTGTGAGTGTGACGCGGCGGGGGTGACGGGGCGAGGCGGGGACGGCGGAATGACAAACGCTCTGCCCCCCGTCTCGTCGCGTATAGTTAAAATTATTTAAACTAAGCTCATGAATGGCCATTGTCCTGAGCTCATGAATAGCCTTTGTTTGCGGCAGAAGACCACTGACTTCTTATATTCAGAACAATAGCATTCAAGTCTAACAATACGACTGTGGTCGGACGCGTGCCATTTTTTGCAAGAAAAAGGTTAGCGCCACATAAAATGTGCATTGTATTTGCAAGTGTCGACCGCAAACAAAGGCTATTCATGAGCTCAGGACAATGGCCATTCATGAGCTTAGTTTAAATAATTTTAACTATACCTAAGGCGTGATGCAGCGGTGTTGGTCAAGCTGTAGATCCTGGAGTCCCCTGCATGAGAGCGCAGATCCCTGGCACCGTGGAGTTTTTGTGGATAGAAGGACCAAGTCATTCCCCTGTGATTGGGAACACGTTTTGCAAGATTTCGGTAAAAAAAACCGGCCAAGTGCCTGCCGGTCCACGCGCAGTGTAGGGTTCCGTTGCTGAGTTTGAACGAAAGTTGGCCTTTCCAAGTACACATTATGTTAATCGTACTACCTACTTCCACGAGTTTTTTGACATTTCCAGTAGCCATTTAGCCGGCAAGGGGCGGGGGTACACTCGAACAAAATATCAATATCACGCAAACGGATCACGAGTTGCTAAATATTTTTTGAGACCCATAATCGTTTTGAACATGCTATGTAACGATACCGTACACAAAAGGATTAAATTCAAAATAAATGACATCCCCCCATTACTTTCTCCGCTAAAAAATTTTTGTTTTTCCAAATTTTATTGCACCGTTTTGTTAATTACATACGTTTATAAATGCTGCCCGCTTCGCCTGCTGCAGTTTGCTAAAAACGCAGGAAAATTTGCGCGACAAAATATGTTTGGATTATTATTATTATTTTTTCCTCCATTTTACGTATGGCCATCGAGAAAATCTGTATATAAAATACCATTGAATGCTTACAAAAAAATTACCCCATACGTAAAACATAAAAGCTTACTGTGCACAGACTTTTCTTCTTTAATACATTAGTAAAATATAAATCGAGAGAAGAATTAAAGGAAATGTTTCTGAAAAAAAGTATGAATGAAAGGAAACATTTCTGAATATTTTGTGTATCGGCCCGGCCATCTGTTCATTGCACGGTCGTAACGTGCAACGCACTGTGGTTAGTTGGGATCATATGCAATGGATTAGAACAGGGGTTTTCAAAGTGGGGGGCGCGACCACATTTTAAGGGGGGCGCGGGGCCTCGGGAAATCCCTTCGCAAAAACTAGTGCCTCGCCGATACTTGGGATTACGTACTCAGCTGACCCTAGACTCCTAACAGCCGTGGCGCTAACGGCAACGCTAGGAAGATGATGATGATTTGGCTAGCTAACCCATTCACTTCCGTTTCCTTGCATCGAAGCGAAGAGGGCGTGGTAACTTCATTTTAGGCAGCAAGGAGGCGTGCCTAAAAAATGTTTGGGAACCCCAGAAAATCCGCTGCCGCCGCCGCTCGAAGTCGTGGCCGCGCCGTAGATCATGCAGAATTTGCCCTCTAGGCCTTTAGTCTGAATCAGATTGCAATCATTATACTCACCCATTTGTATGTGAGGTCTATGGTGCCCAGGCACTGGCTCTGGTTGACTGCCAGCATCAAAGCAGCGAAAGGGCCAACTTCAGTTGTCTTCCAGACTTTTAACTCTTTTGCTTCGCGTTTTAGTTGTAATACTCTTGAACAAATTCAATCTCTTTATAATGAAAAATAAAAATAAGTACTACAAAGATTTGAATCAAGACACTTCATGTGATATTAAAATTTTTTAGATCATCAACTAATTTAAGAGTTCTAGAAAACATCTTAATTTTTTTACTGGCAAATGCCACAACTTCGCCGCTTCAGAATTTTAACCTAACCCTTCAGCTGTGGTCATCCCTCTGTGGGCTTCATATTTTTACCTGCAGGTCGGTAGAGCCCCCATCGGAGGGGCGCAATGGCTTTGCTTACTTTCTTAGAAATAAAACCCTGATTCGTGTATCGATCTCGCTTTAATCCAATGAAACGTATAGCCAATGAAGCGAGACAGCTAGCAAGCAAAAACTTCAATGGCCAATGGAGGAAAAAATAAATTTGGTCGTTAGTCTAAAACAGTCAGTGGCGCGATTGACACGGTCGGTGTTCGCGAGTGAAAATTTGTGGGTTTAGTGCTGAATTTTAGTGCCAGAAGGACAGTTTTTATAGACATGTAAGTAAACTTTAGAATTACATAAAAATAAGTGTTGTTTTATCGGGTTAGCTGTAATAAACCCGTTATTAACACAACATACCTACTCATGGTCAAAATTTCGCAACACGTTTTTAGCGCTTTTCTAATAATTTAATATTACTTGTAGCTATTAAAATTACCGTAAGTCACATCTCTTTAAAATGAACTTAAATGGATTAACAATGGCCCGAAAGTAAATAAATCGATTGAAATAGGTAACAATCATAACAAACTCCTCAGAGGGCCGTTAACAGACCAGGAAATTCCCTCCGAGGGATGACAACATAATACCTCGTGACGTCACTACGATCCGCACTCCATACTAATCCTGACCTTGATTTATATTGTTTTTAGATCATGTTTTGATGTGATTTTTGCTTAACTGATGGTTATATTATAATTTAAACTAAAAGTTTACTTGATGGAAATATTAAGAAACCTAATTTGTCTGGTTGAAAACATATAGTTGCTGTGATAATTGCAGTTGTTTGGAAGAGGTTATTTTGCATGAAAGTACACATACTTTTTTCATTTTACTCTCACATAAAACCTGCTGCACTTACATTAAAAAGCGCTTCGGTTACACCTAGTTGATGATCCAAATTTATTGTTTTGGGATGAATTTGATTACATACAGTATAAAACACTTCAGATATAAACATGTAAATCGAAGCCCACACGAGCAACTTCTGAGTGTAGGCATTATTTTGGTAGAATATTTCAAATGATCTAGTGTAAAAAAAGTACTCATGAGCCTGCCATTTTATGTTTTT
The DNA here is from genome assembly GCA_945867215.1 of Epinotia demarniana. Classification (NCBI taxonomy): domain Eukaryota; kingdom Metazoa; phylum Arthropoda; class Insecta; order Lepidoptera; family Tortricidae; genus Epinotia; species Epinotia demarniana. Next base: position 2,636,256 of record OX244262.1, read on the forward strand.
AGAATAAGTATAACACTAATTTCTTAAAATTAAGCCCATTTAACACTCCAAAAAACCAATTTATCATATTTAAAATAACCAAAATATGTCGTAAACTTCGGTGGCCTGGTGAAGAAGTCAGCTAGATAGCCTTAATACGACTTTTATGTAACGATGATATATCGTTGCAGTTAAATAATGTAATATAGATTGAGTTTCATCCAAAATCTTGGCTGAGATTATGTAAAAAACTAAAGAAAAAATAATTTTACCAATTCATTTCACCCCACAAACCTTGTCGGTGGAGCGGACCTCTGAGGTTGCCACAGACGTGGGTAAGCGGCCATGTTTTTTCGCCACAGCTGAAGGGCTAACATTAAAACGAGGGATATTGTATACTTAAAACATGAGTATCTTAATAATTAACAACTTAGTACAGTTGAAAAAACCACGTCATTGTCATTTCAAAGTTCAATACCTCAAAACCAGCGGAACTGATTTGATTGAAACGTAACTAAAACCTTTGTGATCACGTCAGCTTTCGGACAAATAAACCCGCTCTGAAATCGGTTCATTCATTTTGGAGCTACGATACCACACACACGTCACACCATACCCTTTAATACCTTTTCAAAGATTTTCCATTGAAGATACAACAGAACCCATACATTGTGATCTCCATATGAAAGATGTCTGAGCAATCTAAGTCTTCTTTGTAGAAACGACATCTAAAACAAGTAAAAATCATCGAAATGAAAGTACTTTGGAACTAGACAAGGATAATAAATATTTTATTAGGTAGCGGAGCGATGTGTGAGGAAAAAATCCACCAATAGAGGATGAGTTGCGTGAGCGATAAAATTGAGAACCAAATTTTTATTCAAAGCCACAACCAACAAACCTCAAAAGAGTTTCTTTACAGGAAGCGGTCAAGAAAAAGCCAGCTTTTTCAACATCCAAATTGTTATGTTCCAGAAATTTCTGGACTTGAGATAGTTCACGCACTGTGTACGGTGAGTCGGGAGAGTAGAAAGCAGTCAATTGCTGGATAATAGGCCTGATAGAGTCTGCAGTCATGCCAGCGGGGTATTTTCTGAAAAGCAGCATTTACAAGAATGTTATAAATGGACTGATTTGTATAACTAAACTATTGTATCAAAGCACGGAATACTTAAATAAGATGGAAGCGGCCTGTTAGCTAGTTACTTCGGGATCCTGCACAGTCCCAACACAACCATAACTGAATTTATACATGTCAACACTACTGAAAAACGCTTCTAATTGGTAATAGTACATTACTTAAAATTTTGTACGCAACACGGGCGGTAATTCGTAAAGCCCCAGAGCGCATATTTATGGCCCTCACCTTCAGTTCAAACACCTGCGATCTGGGGCATTCACGAATTCACCGCCCGTGTTGCGTACAAAATTTTACGTCTTCACCTGACCACAATGCGAGCTTTCCCGTACGCGCAGCGTGCAGTAAAACTTGCATTATGGCCAGGTGTAACGTAAAAGCTTTTAATTCCATTATGATTTCAACAGTTGTAATTATTAGAACGAAAACTAACTCAAAACTGTATGACTTGCGGTCTAATTTCCAATGCCAAAAAAATGTCAAACGGCCAAAAATGACAAATGACATCAATATAGGAGCCATTTTCGAAAGGGGTTCTCAAGTATGGAAAAATAGTCTTGATACATGTTCTCCTTCTCGCATAATATTGAATATCAATTAGGTTTTAGGTACTATATGTCAGTCAGTCAGGCACTACTAAAATTTACGGCTTTTTGACCTTCATATCTTTATAACCGTTTGAGCTAGCCTCATTAAATTTGGGCTTCTAGATGTCCTTTTGAATATAATTAAACACACGTAGTTTTATGTGTTTACGTTAAAGAGGTTTTGAGTTATAGAAGGGTCAAAAGTGGAACCAAGTGGTTCGTGTAATATTACATTCGGCGCTGGCTAGATATAACATACTGGTGTATAGTTATCTATACTTCAACGGCTCTTTCAACCTTTATTAATTTAGCTAAAAGATTAGCCGCCAGTGTAAATTTGTTATTTTTTCAACGTCCTACTTCTTACACATAGCTAGTTTTTATAGCTTTTAGCTTTAAGTTAGTAGACAACATACGCAGTCGTCTATTAAAATAATGTATAGATTTTAAACCATTTCTAAACAATACTGGAGGGGGTTCTCAATTCATTAATGTTGAAGAAAAGCTTAAAATTGGGTGACGAAATTCAATATGAAAGGGAATCTTCATTTCATTATAACCATATCTCGCCATTTCAGCTCTGCTCCACATACTCCATACAGAGCCGAAATAAACCTCAAAAAGCAGCATCTTTTTCGATATATTAGCTTTTGCCCGCGACTTCGTACACGACTAAATTATGGTTTTCATGGTATTCTTTTGTTATTTGCGAGATACTCGTTATTTGCGAGTAACTTGCAAGCGAAACCTGAGGACCGAAGCTCTGAAGGTAAGCGCGGAGGCAAGCGGAGCCGAAGGCTTAGCTTTTCGTAGGAATGAAAGTCCCACAGCATCCCTTTAGAAAGCGCTCGCAATGCGAGCCCCTACGCCACTCGTCTTCGGGTGTCTTGCAAGCGAAACCTGGGGCCCGAATTCCCGAAGATAAAAATGGAGCCAAGCGAAGCCGGAGGCTGAGCTTTTCGTAGGAAGTAAAGGTCTTTATAGTGTACTTTTAGAGACCGCTACCTAGGCGAGCTTGAGGGCCGAAAACCCGAAAGCAAGCCCCCACGGTTACTTGCAATCCCTAGGTGTCTTTGCAAGCGAGCCCTCACGGCCACTTACTATCCCGTAGGTGAGTGGCGAGGCGAAGGGCGAAGTAAGTCTTGTAGGTGATTGGCGATGCAAGCGAGGCCAAAGGCCGTGCTTTTCGTTCAAGTGAAAGACTCGAAGCATTCCTTCAGAAAGCGCTGTAAATGCGCCCCCATGGACGGACACTCATTATCTCCCGGTGTCTTGTGTGTGAAACCTGAGGGCGAGCCCCCACGTACACTAACTATCCCCAGGTGTATTGCAAGCGAAATTTCAGGCGATATTTCCGAACGCTCCTTATGCGCTCTCAATAATATTTCAGAAAGTCACGAGAGTATTCTGTATAAAAAAAATTGATACCATACATACTCAATTCTCCGCGGAATGTCGTTTTGTCCAAATTGTATACCCACATCCCTTGACGTTGGTGAACTATGATAATTTGAGATAAGTATTCCACTCCACCTACAAAGAACTTTAGATGACCAATATAGGAAGGCAGAGATCAAGGTTGCTGGTTTCTCAATATAAACAGCGGAGTCGTCAGTGACTGAAGTTCCAATATAATTAGGTCTCTTATGTCTAACAGTTACTATCGGTGGAAGTATCAAACAGTTTTGGTTACTATGTAGTGTTTAGCCTTAGCCACCTACCACTATTTTACATCCCGGGTTTTTTCACGTTCTATCTATGTTTTGCTACAATTTTGAATGGGGTTCTTTTTACTTTCTGGTCATTTATATACTTATAAATGTTCAAGTCTTTAGCTCATAGATTTAAGGAGTTCCCATATAAAGTTCGACCCCATTTTTAACTCCTTTGCACCATTATCTTATTAATTTTTATAGCCTATATGTTGGCCGGGAATTTTCTCGACAGATAAGTAAAGTTTGCATCTGAATCCGTTCAGCCTTTTTCACGTGATGCGCGTACAAATAAACAGACAAACAGACAAAAATTCTAAATACTTTTGGATCGTATTCTGTTATCGATTCTAAGTATCCCCAGCAAACTTTTTTCGAATATCTTGCATGTACAGACTTTCGACCGTCATCAGCTTTATTTTATGTATAGATTTATAGATATGGAAGTTCTTTGCCGTATTTATAGATTCAGTAATCTTCTGAATGACCACATGTCTTTACAAATGTGAGCGCAGCTATTTTCCTGTTGTTTTATTGTTGCTTTGACATAACAGCTATATTCATGTCCTTTAAATACCATCGTCAATGTATTTGTAGAATCTGGCATTTAAAAGAACCCTAGTGTCATACTTGCAGCAAAAATATTTGTATCTTTATCTCAAATAAAATGTACTACAAAACTGCGCCAAACTTCTTAGCATAGCGAAATTCTTAAATACGATTGGATATAAATACTTACGCATGTGCCAATAAATTTTCGATCTTGTACTCAGGAAAGTACACCTCAGGGCACACGACAACTGCTGGAAAAGTTATTTTAGCCCGAACCGTGTCGTAAGCCTCGAGATTTGTTGGAGCATCCCAGAAACGAAGGACGGTCGAGGATAAGTTGCTGAAGGCTGCCCATAGTAGAAATATTAAGCCGATGGCCCAGTATAACCTTAAAATAATCATATAATCAATATTAAGAAGGCCTAATCCTTTGTCGTTGAATCATTCTCCATTACAATCTAATTGCCTTAAGATAATAACAAAGATAAAAACTCAAGAGGAAAAACAAAACCTGGATTAAAATTTGCTAAAGTAGTATCTTTTGCTCAATCATTTTGATTTATTTGCAAAAATTTAATTGTATGCTGCATAAAATTGATCCATGCAAGTAACTTTTCATAATCAATGATATATAATTACGCTCTCACAAAAATATTTGGCCTCTTCGGGATTTGAACCCGAAACCGTCAGCTTCACAGGTTGAATAGGTACCAACTAGGCTAGACATGAATAGGTACTTTGGACTGGTATTACCTATGTCTCCGCTCGATCAGGCGCTTGGCACCGTGAAACTGGGCGTTACCCAGTAATATCTTCGTTTTCATGAATACACTTTTTACTGGATTACAAAATGCGTTACACAAAACTGCTTCTTCAATTCTTCACAACAGGAATACATCATATTTTGTTGCTCTTCGCAGATCTCATTTTCACACAAAAGCGTTTCCCCCTATTTGCAGTTCATCTTAAATGGGATTCTAGGTACACTCTTTTCTAGAAAGACAACATGAAGAAAATGGATAGTAAATTGTGATGAATCCAGTTTGTAGGGAATAGAACGCGAAAGAACGCTTTTGTGTCATAATAAAAAAAGTTTTTTTTAGAATATAGAGGTAGTTTCAACCAATTAAGGCAGTCTAACAAAACAGTGATATAGTTAATTAAAAATACAAAAAAAGAATAAATATCTATAAAAAGCATGCCACAATTGTTGTAATTAGGTACAAACTGTTCTAGAAATGCTCGATTAATCCTTTTTAGGTACTTAATCACCAAATTACACGTTAACAGCAGTTGAAAGTTGTCACACCAATGTCCAAATCATTAATTACGTAGCCTTGGACGTGCATGGATAATTTATTTTCATCGAAAATTGATGATTGCATTTAATGATCATTTGCTTCCTTATTTGTCATTTGTTCATTCTGTTTATTATTTACGCACTTGATTAATGTTTCTGAATCGTGTTGACACGAACATTTTGATGGGTTTCCAGAACAAACCTTTGCTCTGCCACTAAAGGAAGGAGAGGCAGGAGAAGACCGCGGTGCAGTTATATGGACCAAATAGAGAAAAGATCTGGTGTCGTGTCGTATCAGCTAATTGGCTGGCGTACGACAGAGATAAATGGAATTCACCGACAAGAGGATAACTCTGAAATGTTTGACGATGATTCCACTAAAGAACGCCACCAATGATGAAATGGTTGTATTTACAGGCCGTACGTGTACTCTTCAATTGCCAGAAGCACTAAACATGCAAGTACCTACACTGCTTAAAAGTCCCCAACACGGTTGACTCAAGTCGGCGGGTCGTCCAACGCGAGATCGCGACAACACAGACACAAATATAGTCCGCTTTCGTCCCGTTACCGCCGCATACCGGGTAGAGTCAGACCGACGCAAGTCGGGCCTAGCTAAGTTTCTTGCTGGACTCTTCTCAGCTAGGCTAGGTTTTAGCGAACCAGCGATAAAACTCCCAGTAGTTCGACACCATTTACACCCCAGATTCGGTTGATACCGTTCAACCAATCTCACTGGAGCGCAAACTCTTAGAGTATCCCAGTGTACAAACTACCCCGCGAGGTCGTGCCGGAGGCTTCCCCTGGATTTTCCCCAGGCCACCCTCTAACCACGCAGTCCGACCGCTATATTGGGTCCGTCCTATTATAGCAACAGTCAGGTTCAAAAAAAAAGACTCATGTCGACTCTTCAAATGCAGTAGTTAGGTGCTTATTTTAAAACAATATAGGTACTGGAAATCATATTGAACTTTTTATATAAAAACTACACTCCAAACTAGATACGGCGAGTCGCGCTGTGTATAAAAAATCATGTCATTTTAGCATGTCGTTTTAAAATGAGTTTTTTTTCTCCATAACACCGTATTTTGGGGTTCTATGGAGAATAAAGCGTTCTGGCGACCCTAAGCCTAATAAATATAGTCCTACTCGTACCTATACATATAAACTTCTCTGAAGGAAAACTTAAAATATTAATGTAAACTTGAATGTATTTAAGAGTAATTAATAACTTACGTCTACATGTGTCACGGGTAAATCTGACGATTAATCGCTTGTAGCACCTAAAGTATTTTTTAGACCAATGTGGTCTATCGTTTGGAATGCTTTTTGTTTATTGGTTGGCATTTTTACTATGAAATGTACCGAACTTAAAATGAAACGTGTCTTTATTTTAGAATGACGTGTAATATTTGTAAAAAAAAAAAAAAATGAATTATGATGCCTTATGCCATTCCCGACTCACGAATCACTCTTGTGTTGGATATTATAATAATAGTTGTGTACGTAGTTTTATATACATTTGTTTTTAAATTTTATTGAATTCAGGTCAAAATTACTTATAACATTACCACAAAATGTTCACTTTAGAAATGTTTCTAATAGTTAGATTTACATATGCGATTAATGTAGTTCAAGTATCTAATTGAGGGTCAAATGTCACTTCCCACGGTGGGGTTATCTCTCTAATTCACCCGATAGTAAAACAGTGTATGAAAGAATCCATGATATACGATTGTAATCTCTAAGTATATGGGCTTATGGATAGATTTCCGTTGGAGTTACTGTGGAATGGGTCCAATGTAATCAATGGTATTAACAAAGAATGGAACTGTGAAGCGTATGAGCCGATCAGATTAATAGCTAATATTAATCATATTCATTGTGTTACTTACTAATGCAGTCGATATAATATTTCAGTTAAAATGTAACTGACAAGAGCAAAATGCCAATTAGCAACATTGCATAAATTGTATGAATGTTACAGTGCATTACGATCCGATATAACAGATATTTGTTAATTAGCAACTGGTAATGATATTTTAAAACATGCAGTGCGTGGCTTATAATTTTTGTCCCCAATGCCCATTTTTTATCGACCTCAATAGTATCAGAACACGGTGAACACAACGTAATATAAGCAGTCTTATCGCTAAAGAGTTAATAGTTCCCCGTATGTTAGCTATTGTGAATATTACCTTATTTCTTCCCTCAGTGCCGTGTATTTCACATGTGCCGTGTATTTCTCAGTTTGTACCACAATATGCATGATATTCAATTTGATAACGTAGTAATGCTAAATGGATAATAAACCACTAAATTATCGTAATAAAGTATAAATTATAAAATATAGTTAAAATCACAGAAAGATATGAACCTCGAAAGTTTAGTTTTTTTTTTTTTTTTATTGTCCAATACTAAATTTAAAGCTACCAATTGAATCCTTATGCTTTCATACAAACAAAATTGTATGACAACTATGTACTTTAACGCAGTATTTCGCGACCGAAATAACAATTTACCTGATTTTCCATACAACGATTAGTACCAATGTGACGTCATACTTGTGTGTCTATCAGTATGAAGCGTTTTGCGATGCCAACAGCGAGGTTATATATTATCTTTGTCTCAATTTTTTGGGTATTTGAGTTCTTTAATTGTAGTTGCTCCCATATAAACATTTGTTCCTCTCCAAAAACTGGTTCGAATGACATCATAAAAAAATCTTAGTCAGCATCCCTATTGCTACAAGAAGGACTGAAGGTTAAATTGAATATTTTGTGCCTACCTTCTGAACACGGGCGTGAATGTATGAATGATTTAAACACAACAGACAACTCATACGCCATTTTGACAGCCCTTTGGTACACTGGAAACAGAGAGCCCAACCCACATTAAATTATTACTTGGCTATGTAAGCTGACTCTCATTTACTCATGAATATTTTGGGTGATTTAAACTAACATGCACGCCTTATACTAAAACGGCGTACACGCCGCGTGTTCCTGATTAAGTTAATGCTTTTAGAAGACCAGTTTCAGAGGTTCATGTAGGTACTCTAAGTTAAACGCAGCTCCCGTTTCATCTCATGGAGATGTTGAAAGACGTAGTTAATTTGGCCTGTCATCAAAGTTACATACGCGCCTCATAAATTACTTCGGCGCTCGCGTCGGGTGATGTAAGTGTTTGCGTTACCCACCAGAGTTTTGGAAAATCGTATTTGAAAGTGGATGGTAATATATTTTACATTGTGATGTAGGTAAATAGAAACTATTGTTTGAAAAATGAAGGAGGTGAAATGGTTTTAGTTAGCTTATAATTAATGGTGAAGTCGGTTTATATCCAAATCATTATGCTGTTGTTGTTCGGAGACCTTCCAATCCAGAGGGAAAACTAGACCATATTGGGATTAGATCGGTTTCCTCAAGATATTTTCGTTCATCTAAAAGTTATCGGTAAATATTCTGTATGTAGGAGAAAGGTTGACCGGAGCGGGTAATTGGGCTTCTTCTGGGATATCGGGCATGGCGACGGACTTCCTATCACGTTTGCAAATAAAAATCAGACGAAATATACCACTTATGCTTTATTCGCATTCACATAGTTAAAAGATAGTTAATAGTAACACTAAACTAAATATCGAATCGGATTCACACAACTATTAACGGTAAGCTATTTATTTGCCATAGACCTTATCATTATACTAGGGTACCTAGGTATGCACTAGATCGGAAACCGACAAGTCTCTTGGCGAGAACGTCTAATTCGTACAAGCGCTCAATACAGAATGTCCCGCAATGGCGGTTTATTCCCGCCAGCTAGATACCGATTCCCGCCAAGAGCCATGTCCAAGCGAGGGACAAAGTTGTTTAACCAATCAGCGTCAAGATATTAGCCCAACGCTTGCGTTTCCAGTGTAGCAACATAAAATAACAATCGACAGCCAATCAGAATAAAGAACCACCGGAAATTAGTCTACAGGTTGGCCAACTTAACTCTAAACATAACATTGCCATTTAAATCACAATTTACCAGCAGGGTGTTACCAGCAAATAAAATCGAATGAATTACGTTAACTGTCAAATGGAGTCACTACCAGTTGACAGCGATCAAACAACAACCGATTGTTTACATAAGATTACCCACTTTAAAATTATAAACATCGTTGCTAACTGGTGGCGCCGCCATCACAATTCGACACGGCCATCATGACCATCACCCGTCCTCGGGTGCGCTAACTGTGAACAATAAAATAATCTGAAAGTATATCGCTCGGCTAACCTGACACAAAACTTAAGCTAAGACAACATACATTCACACACACAGTGTGAATTACATTCGAAAGTCATTACATTGAAAAATCAGACCATACAGTCAATGTAAATCCCACTACACAGACTCACACCAGTCCTTCGGTGTTTTCATCACATTGTGATGATGTGCCTTCAGTCCATCGAAAGCATAATTGTGTCAAAAGTGAAATCCAGCAGCTAAACAAATTGTCAACCTAATCACATTAATCTGATACACTGGCACCATCAACGTCAGATTCTGTCATGGGGGTATTTGTATGTTCTTTTAGATTTTAATTGGTTGCTTTTCTCGTTCTTGATCAAAACATAATCACCTACTTAGAAACTTTGAATCTAAGCTTTATAACTATCGAACCTCCTTTGATTATAATCCGCACTTTCTACCATATTTCGGAAAGCCTGCTCTCTCATTGCCCTTGGGTTGGCTATTCTGCATGTTTATGACAGTAGCAGCAGGTGTCTCAAATAAACCATAAAAGAGGTGAAAAGATTAAAGTAGTGAGTAACTCTACAGTTTCAATTTAGAATGCCAGTTACAATGTGATCAAGTTCAGTCAATCATTAAATGATTACTCCAACCCCATATAATTTCGACAAAAAAAAAAAATAAAGCACGTGAGAACTGCATAAAAACTCCAATGAAATGTGAACTGCTCACCGGATTAACTGTAGGCCATGGTGCGTGGCCACGACGCACACGGTAAGTAAAGAGGGTCTTCTGTTATTTCGTCACTGCCAATGCCGCCCGCCTGCTCGCCGAGTTCACCACGAAAAGCACGAAATCTCCACTGCGACGAAGTCCCGCATTTCATTCTGTAAATGGCAATTTGTATGGTATCAGTTTTATCATACCTACAGACCATGACGACATTTACATCAAGCTATTCTTCAAGTAAACTAATTTGTCTTGAATTCAATTTGAAATTAAAGTTGATGTATTATTCAGAAAATTACACCAATGTCGTGGTCTACAACATAAAAAAAAGCAATACAAATCTCATCAATAATGATTGAAACACTAATTATCGTTTGTTGGCTCTAATTTTGCATGAAATCAAATGGAACGAATACCGTCCTTTTATTTCTGTTGCTTCAATACAGTCGTTGTCAGTAGTGTCCTAGCTAGCTTCAGCACAGCACGTGTCCTCTGATAGTCCGACGTGCGAGAACCGCCGATGCTGCACGGTCACGAAACTTCAATGATCCACGCTACTGGACGAGACGTTTGCAGTCAGTAGTACTGCTTATAGATGTTCGCCATGTCACACTGAAACATTAATTTCAAACGCGTAGCAAATATTTTCAACCCCGATACGGTATCAAGGTACTTTAACCAATTGCCACAAAGTTGTTAAGCAAAACAATGAAATTAGTGAAATTTTAACACTGTTCTAAAAGTTAATACGAAAGTAGGTAGTTAGATTTTCACAAAGCTATCAAAATGAAATGACTACCTACACTTATGTACCACAATTTTGTAAACACGACAACTTTTAAGGAGAACGTAGGAAAAACACTATTGTTAACGGAAAATACGTCAAATCTTGTATCAACATAGCAAAAACAATAAAAATGGTTTGACCTCACCGAATTTATGAGCACGTCATTTAAATTGGGCAACGTAGTGTGTTGTGGGCGATGGGCTAGCAACCTGTCACTGCAATGTCACATTTTGTCGATCTTTTATACCCATATTTATGCTAAAAGTGGCACTGGAACAAAAGTTTCATGTGCTCTGCCTAACCCTTTTAGGGATAAAGGCGTGATTATATGTATGTATGTATGTAACGTAGTTGTTCAGTAGACCGCCCAGATCATCTCGACATAAGCGAAGTCATCATCCTTGCTGTGGCCTGTACGCAATTCATTTTCTTTCGGTATTAGCAGAAATCGATCCAGGTCACTCAGGTAATGGTGTGATTGCCTCCAAAAAAGCCATTTTTTTTGCTGCTCCATGAGCATTGCACACATGTGCACGTTCTTATTCACATCCTGTGGGCACTGATTACATCCCGCTTCTGATGTAGGAGAAAGGTTGACCGGAGCGGGTAATTGGGCTTCTTCTGGGATATCGGGCATGGCGACGGACTTCCTATCACGTTTGCAAATAAAAATCAGACGAAATATACCACTTATGCTTTATTCGCATTCACATAGTTAAAAGATAGTTAATAGTAACACTAAACTAAATATCGAATCGGATTCACACAACTATTAACGGTAAGCTATTTATTTGCCATAGACCTTATCATTATACTAGGGTACCTAGGTATGCACTAGATCGGAAACCGACAAGTCTCTTGGCGAGAACGTCTAATTCGTACAAGCGCTCAATACAGAATGTCCCGCAATGGCGGTTTATTCCCGCCAAGAGCCATGTCCAAGCGAGGGACAAAGTTGTTTAACCAATCAACGTCAAGATATTAGCCCACCGCTTGCGTTTCCAGTGTAGCAACATAAAATAACAATCGACAGCCAATCAGAATAAAGAACCACCGGACATTAGTCTACAGGTTGGCCAACTTAACTCTAAACATAACATTGCCATTTAAATCACAATTTACCAGCAGGGTGTTACCAGCAAATAAAATCGAATGAATTACGTTAACTGTCAAATGGAGTCACTACCAGTTGACAGCGATCAAACAACAACCGATTGTTTACATAAGATTACCCACTTTAAAATTATAAACATCGTTGCTAACTGGTGGCGCCGCCATCACAATTCGACATGTATATAAGTTCCGATAAACTCATTGGTACGAGCCGGGTTTCAAACCCATGACCACCGCTTTGGCAGCCGTATGCCTGAACTACTTACTAGGTTATCGTAGATTTAGTTTATATCCAAACAACATTTTAAATCTAATACGGTCGATCTTGCGAGGGCCTGAACATCTTTGATGGCATAATAATGGCTTTCCTGCCAAGCAAAGTTGTCAAACGAATAAAAGTGACATGTAACGCGTGAGTTCGTCTGAACAAGTCTACTACGATAATGTAAAACAAACTCTAATATTTCACTGTATTTACTGACATAGGACTTATACTCATACTCTACAGTAATAAATACTCATTTAGTAGCTTCCGCCCGCGACTTTGTCTGCGTGGACTCGGGATAAAAAAATATCCTTTATGTTAGCCCAGGCTATGAAGTATCTTCGTGCAAAATTTCATACAAATCGGTTGAGCCGTTTAAGCGTGATTGAGTAACAAACATCAAAACATTTGAACATCCCTAATTTCGCATTTATAACATTATATATTTATTAAGTATTTACTGAAGGGTTTTCATTATACTTACCTCAATACATATAAACACAATAATCACGTAATAGTTTAACATGTCAGTCAATCAAAAAAGAGTAAATAATAATTTATATTAATGAATTTATACGAAAGAATAAATAATAATTTAAATTATAATGCAAAAAAACATAACATTAAAATAAATTAATACACATAGAGTATACATTAATACACAGACAGGTCGCCAGACGCACCGAAAACGCCTGGAGGAGCTATTGGGCTATGAAGGAGTACATGAAGGGAAACCTTCCGATATCGTTAAAACGCAAACTCATGGACATGTGCATTCTTCCAATTCTAACATACACAGCAAGACAAGCACAGACTTGGTCTTTGACAAAAGTTCAGAAATCTGCCCTCAGGGTTTGCCAAAGAGCCACGGAACGCAGTATTTTGGGCGTGAAATTAACGGATCGCATTAAAAATACAATACTGCGTTCCAAAACTCAGATAGCTGACGTAGCCCATACAGCCGCAAAACTCAAATGGGACTGGACCGGGCACGTCTGCCGCATGCCAGAAGCGTTGTGGGCTACAATTACCACCAAGTGGGTCCCACCCCACAGAACCGAATACGGCGTCTCGGTAGACCACGTAGGAGATGGCGAGACGAGCTTGACGTCTTTGACCAAGACTGGTGGGAGTTTGCCCAGGACAGGCATGTGTGGAAGAAAACGAGGGAGGCCTTTGCCCAGCAGTGGGAGATACTAAAACATCTGCCAATATCAGCTAGGCGACCCTTCCCAAACTAAGATCCCATCCTCCCCTCTTTCCTATCCTCTCTTCTTCTTCCTTTTAGAGTAATTATGCAGCTACGTTCGAGAAGTTTACGTCCAGGGCCGCTGCCCGAGGGTAATCGTCGGGGCGCATCTGGAGCCGTTGCTGGATGCCACAGCATGCGAACCAACGGCGATGAGGTGTTGAGCAGGCGGGCTCCCATCGAACAATTTGTTACAGCCGCAGTCGGGCCGCTGCCCGAGGGCGATCGTCGGGGCGCACCTGGAGCCGTTGCCGGGTGCCACAGCATGCGATCCAACGGCGATGAGGAGCTGAGCAGGCGGGCTTCCATCGAGAAATATACTTCAGCCGATAACCGTCCGACTCGTAAATCCGTCCCCATACCGTTGTGTCCCCCATCTCCATCGTCATCAGTTTCCTTATTCTCTTCAGTTCCATCGTCGCCAGCGTCTTACCTGAATAACTCCAATTCCAACAGCACGTCAGCGTGTACGTCACCTTCTTATTCTATTAATACGGCTAAGGACGTTGTGCAGGAGGCAAGCACTGCCAACCAACCTGCACCCGCCACGGCTCGTGAAAATGTGCGTAAGAAATGGTCTCGCGAAATGAACATCTTCATCTTGCGCACATATTTTAGAATCACTGCCCTAGAAACCGATACAAAAAGATACTTACCACAGTTGCACGACGAATTCAGTCAAAAATATCCGTTATTTAAAGTTAGCAGGCAACGTCTAGGTGACCAACGTAGAGCCATAGTAGGAAATAAACTATTGCCGGATGTAGATATTGCAGAAATCAGGAAATTAGCAGAAATTGATCTTAAAGATTCACCTCCATCATCCCATCAATCACAACTAGCCTCACAGAATAGTTATCCACGAATGTGCTGGACTAATGATCTTAATGAATCAATAATCAAAGAGTACTACAGGATAACGCGATTAGAAACAAACATAACTGCATACAGGAAACCATTATATCTAACAGTCATTGCAAAACACCCTCAACTGTCTCACGTATCCGAGCAGAGAATAGCTGACCAGCGACGAGCTATTATCAATAACAAGTACCTGAGTGAACAAAGACTCCAGGAGATTAGACATGAAATTTCGCAAGAGCTAACGTTAGACGAAGACAGTAGGAGTCAAAATACAGACATCTCACCCCTTAGCAATACTATAACAGAAACCCAGGTCTCTGATACATCTAACGAATTACTTGTAACTTCTGACCACCATGAAATTCATTCTGATAATACAATTCCCAGAGAAAATGAAACACTACAAAGTCAAACTAATATCATTCAATCTTTACCGTTAACTGTACAGCAGGAGATTGAACAAATATTTGTAACTGCTAAAGAACGATTTGATAACTCTGATCCCACCAGTAGACCCAGCATACCTAAACAAAAGCAATCCAAAAAACTTGCCTCTATTGTCCACTTTATAAACAACACTATACTTCCAAAACACTTAGAAGAAGACTCCAACTTTGAAATTACCCAAACTACTCTTTATTGTGCAGCATTTACAGCAGCAACTCAAAATGGCTCCATGATCAAAGACAAGCATTACAGCAATCAGTTCAATAATCAACCCCCTAACTGGCAAAAGAGATTACAAGACAGAATTACAGACGTGAGAGCTAAGATTGGCAGGCTAACAGAATTTATGAATGGGAACACCAGTCCAAGATTGACAAGACATATAAATGCTATCAAGCGCCAGTATAAACTTCACTCCCGACACGAAAACGAAAACACACACCTTACACATTTTCTCGATACCCTGAAACAAAAACTCAGCGCACTCACCAATAGACTGCGGAGATATAAACTCACGTCCCTTCGCAAAACACAAAACAAGCTATTTATAAATAATGAAAAAGTATTTTATAGGTCACTCGTAAACCTCCAAGATCAAGAACAGAATATCAACACCGACTCCGAATTTCCCACCGCAGATGAACTGCACCAGTTTTGGTCCGCGATATGGTCTAATCCGGTAGAACACCGAAGTGCCGAATGGATTGAGGCTGACAAAGAATCCCTTAGTTCCGTACCTGACATGAATTATGACCAGGTTCACCTCGATTTGCTGCAATCAGTCATAGGTAAAACCCACAACTGGAAAGCAACTGGCTCGGATAACATTCATAACTACTGGCTAAAGAAATTTACCCAATCATACTTAAACAGATTAATAATTTCATTCATGCTCCTGAGACATTACCGCAATATATTACGCAAGGCATGACGTACATGTTACCTAAAGATAAAACTGATAGAAGAAACCCTGCCAAATATAGGCCCATTACCTGCTTACAGAATATTTACAAAATTATCACTTCTTGTATCAGCAAACTTATATACAGACATATTGATACTCATAGCATATTAGCAGAACAGCAGAAAGGATGTCGCCAGAATTGTCAAGGATGTAAAGAACAGCTTACAATAGATGCCGTCATTTCCAAACAAGCCGTTAAAAATAAAGCAGACATTTACACCATGTACATTGATTATAAAAAAGCATTTGACTCAGTACCACACACCTGGCTTATCCATATATTAGAGCATTACAAGATTCACCGTACCATTATACGATTCCTACAAACTGCTATGGTACACTGGTCAACAGTTCTTAAAGTTTTCAGCAAGACCACACACCTAGTAACGGACCCAATAACTATTCGCAGAGGTATTTTCCAAGGAGACGCCCTTAGCCCATTACGGTTTTGCCTTGCACTTAACCCGCTTTCTAATTTACTGAACACTAGCATGTCCGGATTTAACTTGAAATATGGCACATCTTCACACACATTTTCTCATTTAATGTACATGGATGATATCAAACTATATAGCAATAACCTAACAGGCATCAACAAACTTGCAGATATTACACAAACATTTTCAACCGACATAAGCATGGAATTTGGCATCGACAAGTGTAAAATCCAGTCTATTCGAGGTGATAAAGTAGAGCATAATACTTACACTCTTCCCAACGGAGAGCAAATAGATCCTGTTGATGATGAACTCGGCTACAAGTACCTAGGCTATCAACAATCACAGCAGATTCATCATAAACTAACGAAGACTACACTCAAACAGAAATTCACAGGCAGGCTACACAAAATCTTAAACACTCACCTCAACGCCCGTAACACAATCAAAGCCATTAACACATACGCAGTCCCCATACTCACTTACTCTTTTGGAATCATACCATGATCACAAACAGACCTCTGTAATCTTCAAAGGATCATCAACACCTTAATGACCAAATACCGGAAACATCACCCGCGAAGTTGCATCCAGAGGCTCACTTTACCAAAAGTAGAAGGCGGAAGAGGACTAATAGATATCAGGAATCTCCACAACAGGCAGGTAAGCTCTCTTAGGAAGTTCTTCATTGACCGGTCTTCCCGTTCGCAATTCCACCAGGCCATTGTTAAAGCTGATTAAAAATGTACTCCTCTCAACCTGAATGACAAGGCAAAGCAAAGAAGTGAAGAAATCACCGGAGCACAACAAAAGCTACAAACATGGGTCCAAAAATCACTCCACGGCCGACACCGCTTAGACTTGATCAACCCTAACGTCGACAAGCTGGCCTCCAACATGTGGCTCAAGAAAGGTGAGTTGTTTCCTGAGACTGAAGGGTTTATGATAGCTATACAAGATCAAATAATGGATACCAGGAACTACCGAAAACATATCATCCGGGACCCTAATCTATTCACCAATTTATGTCGACGCTGCCATGCTGCTTCAGAAACCATACAACACATAACAGGAGCCTGCCGATCCATAACCCAGACTGATTACAAACATCGACATGACCAAGTTGCAGCCATCTTACATCAATATCTTGCATTTAAATTTCAAATACAAATACAAATACAAATAGTTTATTTGTTCAACATAGGTTTCGCCTCATAGAAACTAGGACCTCCTATTATAAATACTCACCACCGATCATTTTAGAGTCGACAGAATACAAACTTTACTGGGATAGAACTATCATTACCGACAAAACAGTTCATCACAATAGACCTGATATTACACTCCACGACAAAGCAGCAAAGACTGTATATCTTATCGACGTAGCCATACCCAACACGCACAACCTTGCATCCACCCACACTGAAAAAATTAGCAAATTCACTGACTTATCCATAGAAATTAAAGCTCAGTGGAAGGTGAACACAGTAAAGACAATTCCGATCGTCATTTCGTCTACAGGAGTTATCCCTCGCACTCTGCACACCAGCTTGAAAACCCTTGATATTCACTCTCTCACGTATATCCTTCTACAAAAAGCAGTGATCCTGAACACATGCCGATTAGTGCGTAAATTTCTAGCTTTAGAACAGTAGGATCTACCATTCCGTACTCGTTTGGCCAAAAGCCCGCGAGTATGGAATTAAAGCTTCCTCCACTTGGAGAGAAAAAAAATGAAAAATATAAATAATAATAATAATAAACCCGCGGGGGCAGCTTGTGGCGAGCTGACGGTGAGTGGCGACACCGCGGACCTCTAACCTCCAGAGGGCCCGAGTGATCTGGCCCTCGCCTCTGTGCTTGCCTTAACCGGCCGGCCAGAGTGGAGTCGCAAGAGCGGAACCTATGCTCCAGGTTGGAAGTGTAAAATGTCATAACGCCGGTGGCCCTTGAACGGATTACCGGGATCTGGCGCGCCGCAGACTCACCTCTCGACAACCTCACAGCCGCTCAGACGTGTTGCTCCATTGTCGCACTGTGCGTGCGACTGTTTGTGGGGCCCACTTAACGAGTTGGCAAGTCACCGCCTGCCTTTTCACAATTTCGAGACCGTCAATATTGTCACGGCAGGTGGCCGCTAGTCTCCTCCCATAACCCATTTTCCAGACCACCCACCATTCAACCCAATAACCCATGACCTTAGTTTCCATCGCAGTACAGTGTTGCACTGCAATAGTCTTTGCACCTGGCGGGGACCATCACCGGGGTGTATCATGTTGTGCGCTCGGAAATGGTATCCGCCATGTGTATCCCTTTCCGCTTTAGATTATTTTTGTTTTAAAGGGCCTCTGCGCTGTTGGCTTCGGCCCCACGCATGCCTTCCAAAAGTCCGGGACCCCTTGGTCCCGAGATATGGAAAGAACATCTCTCACTTATAATAAATCTCTAAATTAAAAAAAGAATCAGCCAGTATCAAACTAACCATTTTTGTGTCCCCCGATGATTTCAGATTCCCATGAACGGAAAAATATGTAACTTTTTTCATAAGCACATTATTACTCTAGCTTCCGCTTATCTGTCAACTGTCAGTGACGTCAAAATGGCGGGCTTGCCATAACTATCGAATATTAATAATTTCGATCCAGTGTTGTGATGATAGACCTTCACAAAACGCATATTAAATTCTAAAGCGTAAAAAAATAATCGATTCTGATATGGAAACTTATATGCGATAAATTCGTATTGAGGCGTAATTTCAATAAATGTATCAACAAATTTCAACAAAATAACGTCAAACGTCAAAAGTCTGACTCTCTTCCTTTTTTTTTAATGGCATGGCGATAGCGCTGTTCTTGCGTTCAGCCAAAGTCTATTTGAGTTTCTGCAAGATTGAATCCAACGCTGAGTATTTAATTGTAACGATACTGCACGGCTATCACAAGATGGCGCGCGAGCTCTCTCGATTTTTCTCGCACTATATGTCTCTTAAAAGCTACGGTAGCCCAGTGGTTCAGGCATGTGGCTGTCAAACGGCGGTCGTGGGTTCGAATCCCGGCTCGTACCAATGAGTTTTTCGGAACTTATGTACGGAATATGATTTCATATTTACCGTTAGCTTTTCGGTGAAGGAAAAACATCGTGAGGAAACCTGCATACATCTGCGAAGAAATTCAAAGGTGTATGTGAAGTTCCCAATCCGCACTGGGCCAGCGTGGGGACTACTGTTCGTTCCCTCTCATACATGAGAGGAGGCCTGTGCCCAGCAGTGGGACGTATATAGGCTGATGATGTGTGATGTGTGATATGTCTCTTTCTAAGTTATCTGATAAGAGAGAGACGGATAGTTGGAGAAAAATCGAGAGAGCTCGCGCGCCGTTTTGTGATAGCCGCGCTGGTTTGTCAGTATTTATATTTATCAGCAGTAAACAATGTATGAAATCAGTATAGAACGGGCCTTTCATAAACATTAATTATGAAGTGCGTCAGTATTTTAGGCCTGCATCACACTGGCGCGGCCTGGCCGCAGCGGACAATAGTAAACTTGTCCGCCGCTGTCAAATTTAATATTGTCCGCCACCGCAGGCCGCGCCAGTGTGGCTGTGCCTTAAGGCGGCTTCAAGTTGACATTCAGCGAATATAGATACCACAATAGAGTCACAGAAATTGGCCAACATACAGGAAAATACTTTTATCATAAAGCCTGCAACACACATTATGTTGGCAAGGGCGGGAACATACACTGCATACACAAGATTTGCCAGAATGTGATAGTGCAATCTGAAACATTGCAATATGAAAAAAATAAACGTATTGCTTTAATATTTTTAATAATTTCCTTTAGTAGAAAGGGACTCGGACTCGCGTTATAGTTGTAGAACTTACCTAGTGGTTAGGTATAGTTTGGAAAATATAAATTGGCCGTCTGTTGTCAAATTAAAAAGAGATATTTTGTTCCACGTAAACACTTACCGGTCAATGGGTACTCGAAAGGATTATCTATTATTAATTCCTTAACACATCTTCACCTGAGAGTCGGAGTGACTCAAGAACTCAAGATCATTTCAGTCATCCATCACTTTTTTTATAATATAACATAACACAGTGTTAAAAATATGTAGAAAAGACGTGTTTATAAGACGAAATAACACGTGTTTTGTCCCTTTCTTAATAATTTAAATATCAGAGTGACAGGTTTTAACGTAATTTTAACTAAAATATATGGGTTTATTGAAAGTTTTACATGATAATGGGTTAAAATTAGAACTGCATGTGTCCTATTCCCAAGAGAAGAAATGCGTTAACTCCTACATTAACATGCAAACGAAGTCGCAGGTACAGCTAGTATAATAATAATGCACATAAATACAATTCTCTATCTCAAGCACATTGATGGGTGCATTCTCCGTTCCGCACATTAGTGACAGACGCAGGCTGCGTTTATTATTAACAGCGCTGCCTCAAAATGTTGTCGACCGCTGGCTGTAACGGACACAGTTTGCGACAGCTGCCCCAGTTCTTAGGGACGTTTTAATAATATATAATAATAACCATTCATTTCAGGAAACTGAAGGCCCATAGTTACAAATACCTTGAAGACTAACATACATACTATACATTTATAAAATGAAAACACTAATTATTATTTAGGTGACGAAACAGTGTGGCTCCGTTGCGTCTACAATTACCGGTTAAGAATTCGGTAGGTTTTGCAAGGCAGGCAAGAGGCCATGTGACATTACTCACATATCAGTGTCGAGAATGGGACGTTTACATTACATTTTTAAACATGAGTTTGAATTAAATTATTGTATTTTATTCTAATTTATCCTGATACTTACTTCGCGATTTCTCATACATATGTTACTAATACATTTGTATGTGAAAGTTTGTAAAATAAGAAAAATATTGATGATGCCTTGACACCTAATCTCAAGATGGCATAGGCACGAGTTTTACGAAAGCGATTGCCACCTGACCTTCCAACTCAGAAGGAAAACTAGACCTTATTGGGATTAAACCAGTTTCCTCACGATGTTTTCCCTCACCGAAAAGCTAACGGTAAATATTCCTTACATAAGTTCCGAAAAACTCATTGGTACGAGCCGGGATTCGAACTCACGACCGCCGCTTGACACCCTCATGCCTGAAGCACTAGGCTTCCATAGCTCTCCCGCCCCGTAGCTTGTAAAAGTCTTATTCAATAAATAAAAATATATAACGCACCAGTAATTTGTACGTTTTCTGTGTTTCTGGGTTACTCTCATATCCCGCACCAGATATGATTATTTTCTGTTAGGTCTACAGGTTGACTGGCAGAGAATGCTACTGTGCTATAAACTTTAAATAAATAAATAAAAGCTTGTCCACAAGAAACTTCGACGGAGAATATAACGGTGTAGCTCTTCTGAAGTACAGTCAACCCCGCCGTCCGATCGCAGTCCGTAATGCAGGATAGAATATTCTAACAGCGCCGCTGGATGCTTTTAGTGTCTGAATTGTTGAGGATATTCAAATTAACTCGGCGACTGACTTGTTCTGGCGGTTCGGTTTTTGGTGAATGTGGAAATAGGATGCGGAGTGTATCTAGTTGGTAGTTACTTGATAGACATTTAAGGGGTGGAGATACAATGAATGCAATAAAAAATAAATGAAAATACGTTTCTGTCAGAAAAAACATTAATGGTACAAGCTTTTATTGCCAACTGTAGTTCTCTGTATCCGTCATCAACTACTCATGAGATGAATCATGAGAAGATTCTAACGAACCCAAACTTAACGAGGTTACGTCGGTTAAGTACTGAATTCCCATAGCCAGCTTCTGTCTCTATCATCGGATCAGCTCGTTAGTACTATAATATTGAATCGTCATCCAAACTATACTTATATCCAAAATTTCAGCTCAATCGGTCACCGGGAAGTGGGTCAAAAACTTGCAAGATTTGTAACTCACTAAAAAACTAAGAAACAAACGAACAGGGTGAAGGTAAATAAAAGCTTGAAAACAATACACGTACGCATAAAAATGCTTCACGGCAAGATACAATTTTAATATCAAAACGGCCTCCACTCAGCATAATGTCATGTCCATGAAACTCATGACGCTGATTTTCATGGCAGCCCGGATAAGAGATGCAAAAGGGAAGGTTTGAATATGAGTGAAGGCATTTAATTGTTCATTGAGCATTTTTCACGTGACTTTGTTTTCTATGTCTTCAAGGATCAAAGTATTTTGTGGGCGATGTAAAGGTCACACACATCGTTATAAGATATACAGTAGCTCGTTGGTTAAATTCCCGTTTGTGAAATAAAATGTAATTACGTAAACTAATAGCGCCGTAGACACAAAATAAAATGACGAATAATGTAGAATTTTCCCGAAAAAGGATTAAAAATATTGTCGAACGAAAAAAAAAGAAAGCAGGGATTAAATAATCACAAAGTAATAAGTGTTTAAAGTTTTCATAGGGGGATGTTTGTCCCATTTTCGCAAATCGCAGCTTCATATGAAACGATTGTCATTTACTATGACGCTCGCAGATCGAGACGTCACGATCTGCGAGAGTTTTCTCTCTCTAACAAACGATATTAAAACTTCGTAATTCTTTGAGATTATCTGAATGGGATTTTCGTCACTTGGCATATTTTTTTGCCTTCTTTCTTTTGGATTTATAAGTATTTTAAGTGTACACCCGTATTGAGATAAATAGTTTTAGCTCCTGATTTTTACCTAGGTTGCCTACAATTACATTATGTTATGTGTTTAAATCTTCAATTGCTAGAATTTACCTACGCCGACGTATGCGTGTTTTCATATTTCAATTCAATAATTTATTGATAACATTTGTTACACGCCATCACGCCCCAGACACTAACATTTAAGCACTTAAATCTAAATATACATTTTAACGGAATTCAAATTGCGAGCAGCAAATTATTTAAATGTTCTAATATTTATAAGCAATGAATGGTAGGTTATATTCGTATTTTTACATTATTTTTATCATGAATGTGGGAGGGAAGGGAGAGATAAAGAAATTCGTGTAAGAGCGACAATAAGAACGCCTCTATAAATATTAGATTCGATGGGGCTGTGTCACAGCGCTAGAGTGGAACAGTGTAGTAAGGTTCATTTATTAATGCATAAATTAAGATTTACAATTTCAGTGCTACTTCTAGTAACTAAGCGATAGATGGCTAGCTTATCGCCCACAACACACCTAAATTCGATCGCGTAGCCGAGTTTTATGGTACCCACG
The DNA here is from genome assembly GCA_945867215.1 of Epinotia demarniana. NCBI lineage: Eukaryota > Metazoa > Arthropoda > Insecta > Lepidoptera > Tortricidae > Epinotia > Epinotia demarniana. The sequence goes on from OX244262.1 coordinate 2,659,874, forward strand.
GGAAGAATTTGGTTGCTATTCTAACCCTATATGGGAAGTGTAGTAAGATGACTCTTGCAAGTATAATAAAACCTTATGAACCAACTTTACCGAATATACCTGGGTGATTCTTGAGTGGGTCAATTTTCAGCGTCCAGAGGGAAAAAGTACCCGAAAAAATAAAATAATTAACCTGACACATTTTTTTTTAGTAGTTCAACACTTAATCTAACTGGGGCAGGATTATTTTTTGTTTTAAGGTAAGTAGAATCTGCCATAAAAAATATCAAACACCTAAAACATGATTCCCCTGGTGCGTCCATCACCCATTTTGTAAGCAATCTACTCTGAAAAGAACTAGTTACGGATTGAAATCAAATATTGTATCGAGGTAAATCGCTAGAATATAAGTTAATGATTTAAGAAAAAAAATATGGTTCCCCTATTTATCACAGTTTTTATAGGAATCTATAACAAAGGTTTGTCCAGAGCTAACCTGTGATTCCCCTGATGCCTGACTAAACAACACGCACATCCCTACTGCAATGTCTTGTGACTCGCAATCTCTGCCGTGCCTCACCCTTGTCAGTTAGCGCTAGCAACGCCGCGGAGAGAGGACGCGTCGGTCACTGGAGCTCTGAGCAATGAAGGTAGATATCTAATTCCCCTCACTTTGGTTCACTATGACTATGATTACTCTGTATTTTCATATAAAATCTATTTCCTGCAATTGGCATACAATGTTTAGTGTAGAGAATAACACATGAATGAATGCGTGTTTTGATTTAATAGTTACTCTTATATTAATAATAGTTTCGGCATAATCGACAAAAAACATACTTTTTCTTATTCCCCTGGCTCTGATTCCCTCGGTTTCTGATTCCCCTGATTCTCATCCCCCGGTTTTTTGAACGGGGTAATGATAGATTTCTGAAGTTTTCTTGAAAATAAATATTTTATCATATAAATTCGTCTTGCTTTACGATGGTGCATCTCGAGTTTCGGAACGGGTGTATAATACCAAAGTTTATCATTCCCTTGACAATTTTATGATTCTCTTGTAGTTTGTATGATTCCCCCTGTCATTTCTCTGATTCCCTTGTACTTTTTATGATTCCCCTGACATTTTTTCTCATTCTCCTGACAGCTGAACTTTGAATTGGTATATTTTCGAACCTAATTGACCCAAAGTGATGCCTATTCGATAAATATGTTTATTATTAAATATTTAATTGGATTTTATTGTAACTAAATAAAAAAATCTTAATATAAAAAACGCCACGGGAATGAGACGAATAATGCATTTCTCAAGAATTACCCACCTACCTGTATTGAAACTTAACTCAAACATTTATTCGTGACAAAAATAACACATAAAAAAAAATAAACAAACACATAAGGCACGAAATGGACTCAACTCAGTCGATATCGTAACTTTTAATAAAAATACATGTACTTATGGTGAACCGCTACAAGAAAAAATATTTTTTGAGAATTTAAAAGGATCAGCCTCACACACTAAGTCAAATAAAGTCTATACATTTTTTTTATAAATTTTCTTTTTTTTGCAACCGGACACCTTTGTTGCTCTCTCCTTGCACCAATCATGTCGGGCAAGTGCAATAGAGGCGTGTAACTTTTATACTCATCTTTTACGTGACATTTTGGGCCATTGGGGCCTTAAAACGTGACCATAATACCTATCACGCGTGCTGGACTGTTCCCACATTTCGTGTCCCTGAGCGCAGCGAGATAACAGTATAGTCTCTCTACTGGAGTAAGCCACACTGCACACTAAAGACGAATGGCGGCCGTCGCACGGCCGGAGGTGCTTATGAAATTGTATTTTATCTGCCTACTTACAAATTACGTTCCCTTACTTACGGGATTACCACTATTTGTTTATGATATTTGCGCAGTTTACTAGACGTGCCCAGATGGTAGGGTAGGGATCATGTAACGTTTCAAACGCGCGTTAGAGCAACTTAATTATCATTTTTTCATACAAAAAGTGACGTCTAGATCTATCTGACGCGCGTTTTATGCTTTACTTGATTGACCCATTGGGGTAAACTTAGACTCGTATCTTGTGTAGCGCGAAAACTGTTTGGCGTACGGCGTCGTTTTGTGGGGTATTTACTGTTATTGATTGACATGCGAAAAATAATATACTTACAATGCTATTGTGTTTAAACAAAAGGACTTGTGAATAATGGATTCGATATTAAGATCTTATCTTGGCGCTGGCGTTATCATATTTATTATATGAAACACACATGACCACATACAGCATGACTAAAACTGATCCCCTAGTTTAAGACCAGCACCCGGAACTAACAAGAAAACGTTGGTGACGTGTTGGTAATTTTTTCCTCGTTTGGCCTGATGGCGCGTGGCCAGCTAATATATAATAAAAAAAACAATACATGTAATAAAGCTGTAGAGGGTCGTGTCTGTACATGGAAGATATTAGAAAAAAAGTTGGCTGGGGATACTAAAAATCGATTATAGAACACGTTCCAACAGTTTTTAGAATTTTTGTCTGTTTGTCCGTTTATTCGAAAACGGCTGAACCGATTTCGATACAAACTTTACTAATCAGTCGAAAGCACCTAGGGTCCCCGGAAACACTCCGGGACGCAGTCAAAAACACAAAGGCACTCACGAACTTTCTGGAGGAGCTGGGGTGGTTAGAGTAGCGCTACCCCATTTCACGCAAAATAGGCACGCTGGATGTCGATTTGCGGAAAAGAGCCCAGTATACTAACTAACTAACTAATCAGTCGAGAAAACTCCCGGCCAGGTTAAAGGCTACAAAAATTATAAAGATAACGGTGAAAACGGGTTAAAAAATGGGGTTAAATTTTGTATGGAGACTCCCTGAATCTATGAGCTTAAAGATTTTGTTTTTACTTTATACATAAAACGAGAAAAAACACTTGACGAAAAATAGAGCTAGGCGCTAAACACTATATACTAACCAAAACTGGTTACTTCCTCCACCGATAGTAAGTGTTAGAGATAAACTCTAAATTAACTCACAGTTAACTCTTAGTTGTTTTTTTTTGCGATTTGTGGTTGGTCGCTTGGGAAAAGTTGTTCAATATGATCATCTTATTCGCTTTTGGTCATTTCGGATCATGGCCCCGAAATCACCCAGGATATATACAAATATTACTCGTATAATGATATCGGATAAAATACGCTTCAGAACTCCTAGGGCCTTACGAGGTCAAACGATATATTATTCAAGTATCGGAATGAACATTTTTAAATCAGTCCTAACATTACCCTGGTTGGCACTTGGATAGTGTTAAAGTGAGCCATCGACAATTTATCGCTTAATCTGGATTCAGTTTGGGTGCGCCATAACCGTTTATGGGTGCGCTGTGTTTTGGGTTGCCACACGTCAGGAATTTTCCGAGCATGTCGGGAATTTAGTTTATTGTCAGGAATGCGGTAGATCAGGATTGTTGGTAAAAAATAATAAAATTAAAAAAGGATTTAGTAAAAAGCATGAGTTGCGTGTTTATTATAAAAACGTAGCGGCTTTTTGGAATAATACATTTGATTTTCATAAATTCATTCATGCCTGCATTCCTAGCAGGGGGAGGCAGAGCACATGAAACTTGTGTTCCAGTGCCACTTTTAGCATAAATGTGGGTATAAAAGACGTGTAAGTAAGAAATGTATTATCGCAGTGACAGGTTGCTAGCCCGTCGCTCACAACACACTTCAACCCCGTTCCCTTAGTCGACTCTTACGATACCCACGGGAATAAAGGGGGTGGAGCTATTCTAACCCGACACTACACAGGAATTAGATTTTTGGCGTGGCAAAAAAATACCATTATTGAAGAGTCGTTTTCTCGTGAGTGGAAAACATATTGTCTTCCACGACAAGAATATATATTTTATATTTATATCGATATTTATTATCAACCTAAAAGACGTCTACTGTTAGAAACAGGCCTGTCCGCATCAAGCGGAGTCCTGCGACATTTACCATATTGTCATGTTGTGGGGTTACCCACACTGCGCTATCCAGTGCGTAAGTATGCGTCATTATCCTTCAATCGGGAACACAGAAAACAATGACACCATCAAAATACTGAAATTTCAAAATTTGCTATAAAAGTATTTTTTGACGCAGATGATTTATTGGGATAAATAAATACTCGTAGGTTCGGTGAGTTAATAATTTGAAAAAATAAAAAATAATTCATAGCAGAAGGAAGTCAAGTTATATGAAATAAAACTCTTTAACTTCATTCTACTACATATTCAAGAAGAATAATCAAAACCACTGTACGAAACGCATATCGGAATTGGTTTACTCAATGTGCCGGTAGATGGCGCTGTTACATCCGGCAAACTAGCGAACGTTAGTTCGACGTAGTTTCGTAAGCTGTTAAACCTTTCTTTCTATTTCTCGAGACGATTTGTGTGGAGATCTTTAGTTACAGAATAAACATACGTCTGTTTATCATTAAACACGGTGTTTGTTCTTGTTTCCCCTTTGAGACCCTAGTGCAAAATTGTACATGGTCCTTCGAACCGGATAGCCTTAGTAGCCATTGGAGTGGCGTTTTTGGTAGTCTGTGCGGACTACACTTCGTACGCCGTGCTTAGCAGTGGTTCGCTGCTTCAAAGGCCGGGAAAGTTGCAGCTTACCGAGGTTGCCAACGCTACCTAGCGTTGGAAAGCCGGCAGTTTCCTATAAAATCAAGTGAAGACTTGGAGCATCGAAAGCCGCGAGTGGCGCCATCTAGCGACGAGTAGCTGGAAGAATCGTCAGTGGAGGCGCAAGTGGCACCATCTGGGACTAGCAGACGACAAGGAAGTTCAGCGAAGTGTGACGTCACGTATCAGGCGAGAGTGAGTGAGCAAGTGCAAATCGTGAGTACTTTTAAGTTCATATGACACGCAAGTTTCAACTTATAAACGACAAATAAATTAGTGAATCTATTGCGGAATTTTGAACTTTATTTGCAAGAGCGTATTTAAATAAAAGAGTTAACTACATCGACTTAGAAAATTTCATCAGCGACTTATATGGACTTTCGACTTAAAATAATCGCCTTAGTAATTTAAAGAAGAAGAAAGAAAGAAAGAAAGATATATTTATTCACAAACACAAAGGACACACATATTAAATAATAAAATAAGCAAGAATAGCTCATAAAACATGAAAAAAAGTGTGTCTCTGCGGCAGTGAACCGGACACTGGCTCAGCATTATGCTGAGGCTTATTATGGTGCTTATTTGTATTGAACAACATAGAATTATTTGTAGTTAGCATTAACTTAGAATTATAAGCGAAATCCTATTGGAACGGGGAACCTGTGCCCAATTTCCCCCAAGTGTTACTAATTTCCAAACACTTGTAAAATTTTGCGGATTTGGCTTGTAATTTATTCTAAGTGTGGTTGAGTGTCACAATAGTTAGTCTTTGAAATTTGTGTGTGGCATTGCTAGTTGGTTTACATTATGGACGCGTTACTTAACTATCAGGAGGACTTGTGTACTCGTATTTTTAAAGCCAGAGTTAACTTTAGAAAGTCGCCCAAGGAGCGCATAACACAACATTACTTGGAGAGTAGGTTAGAAGCTTTAGAACAGCTTTGGTCCGAGTTTAGAAAAGGACACAAAGACTTAATCCGATCGCCAGACCTCACAGCTTTAAAAGCAAGGTCTTATGTTACGGGAGATACATATGATAAAACGGAGGAAGAGTATACTGATTACAAATGTGAATTAAAAGACGGATTAGCTCAGTGTACCAGTTCTCTGGGTAGTCAGTCAAGGCGTAATGACAGTCAAGATAACGCTTCCTTTAAACCAAATGTAGTGAAACTTCCTAAGTTATGTATTCCTAGTTTCTCAGGGAAATATCATGAGTGGACTACATTCAGGGACTTATTTGTGTCCATGATACACAACAATGATTCATTGGACTGTGTTCAGAAATTGCAGTATTTAAAAAGTTATCTAACTGGGGAGGCGGAGCAGTTGCTTCGTAACATACCTGTTTCCGACATAAATTATGCTAGATGTTGGACAGAATTAGAGCAACGATATAATAATAAAAAATATTTATCCCATTGTATACTTAAACGATTGTTAAGTCAAAAGAGTGCAACGACTGAGTCCCCAGGATTCCTTAAGGATCTGCTGGACACGTCGAACGACTGTTTAAGTGCACTGTCGAATTTAGGCATTGATGTATCTACGTGGGACATTATTGTCATTCATTTGCTGTCGTTAAAACTAGAACCCGAATCGCGCAGGCAATGGGAACTTAACGTGGCGACTAACTCGGCTTCAGACGCTTTACCTACGTTTAGCCAATTTAAAGAGTTTTTCACAAGCAGATATAGAGCACTGGAATTTCTTGAACCGAGAAGCACCAATAAGACCCCAATTGCTTACGGGAAGTCGTCCAATAGTAGTAGTCATAACCAACAAAATGTACTCTATGTCGCAACTGTAGATCCACTCGCGTGTGAATATTGTACCGAGCCTCACAATCACAAGCTGTGTTACTGTAAAAAGTTTGCTGGTGAGGATTACGTCAAAAGGCATGAATTTGTTACCAATAATAGAATTTGCTATAATTGTCTAGGCGGTAACCACAATGTAAGATTTTGCCAAAAAGCCACTAGCTGTAGAATTTGTAAGAGAAAGCATCACTCCTTGCTTCACCCTAAGGATGTATCCACTTCAACTGCCAATCCGAAGAGCATAGTTTAGGCAGATGAAACTGGGTCTGGGGAAGCCACGCATATCGCAACAGAGAAGGAAGAGGTCACGCCGATAGTCAGCTGTTTTACGAAAGGGATAGATCAAGGTGAGGTATTGTTACCCACCGCGCTTATTAAGGTCCAGTCTAAAACAGGGGACTATCACGTTATTAGAGCATTTATAGATCAAGGGTCGCAGGCTTCATTTGTGACGGAAGCCGTTGTACAAGCCTTAGGGATAAAGAAAATTCCCATCAAGAAGTCACTTTCCGGATTAGGTGGATGTCAATTAGCGGTGTCACCTAAGTATCAAGTTCAACTAAAGATTCAATCGATAACCGATCCTACTTTTAACCTCGTATTGAAAGCTTATGTTTGGAACAAGATTACGACCGATCTTCCCGGAGAAAAAGTAGTAGTTCCAGAGTGGTTGGAACTTCAGCAGCTCACTTTAGCGGATCCAACCTACAGTAGACCAAACAAAATAGATATACTACTAGGGGGTGAAGTTTACAGCCAGATTCTAAGAGATGGAGTGCTGAATGGTCCAGAAGGAGTGCCATTAGCACAGTGCACCACACTCGGGTGGATTTTATCTGGGTCAGTCAGCTCCGCGAGCGTAAACGAGAACCTAACCGTTTTACACGTACAAGTTAATGAAGACGACATGCTTAAACGTTTCTGGGAAATAGAAGCCGAGCCATTAGGTCACACTAAGCTGTTAACAGAGGAAGAAAAAAGGTGTGAAGAACTTTTTGCATCCACGACTAAGAGAGACGCAGAGAGCAGGTACGTGGTGAAGTTGCCGTTTCGAGACAATCCAAGCTGCAAAGGAAATTCACGGCAGATAGCAGTCAAAAGGTTACACACATTAGAAAGAAAATTCGGAAGAGATTCAACTCTCAAAGCACGATACTCTGAAGTAATAAAGGAGTATGAACAACTCGGTCATATGGTTCCCGTGACACAACCGGATCACAAAAGGGATCAAGCGATCTACTTACCTCATCATGCCGTGATCCGCGAGGACAAAAGCACCACCAAGGTCAGAGTGGTGTTCGATGCCTCCTGTAAATATGACGACGGGATATCACTAAATGATCAGCTCATGACAGGACCTACCTTGCAATCAGAACTACGTCATCTCATTATGCGTTGGAGGCAGTACCCGGTATGTCTAGTGGCAGACATAGTAAAAATGGACAGGATGGTAAGAGTAGCCAACGAGGACACAGACTTTCAGCGCATAGTGTGGCGCGAAAACGCTGAAAATGAAATCAAAGATTACAAGTTGCGGACCGTCATATTCAGAACTGCTTCAGCGCCCTACTTGGCAGTAAAGGCACTTAATCAGGTAGCATGCGATCACAGAGAGCAGTATCCCATAGCTGCACCACGCGTCCATCAAGAGTTTTACATGGACAATTTGATGACCGGTTGCCAGTCCGAGGAAAAAGGTCTACAACTGTATGAAATGAAAGGCTTATTGAATGAGGGAGGGTTCGTGCTGCAGAAATGGGCTAGCAACAAGAAAGGATTGTCAAAGCAGATAAATAGACGAGAAAGAGAGAACCTGGGAAACGAAGAAGAAAAGAGCCACCTGGAAATAAAGACAGATAATATAACTAAAATACTCGGACTTACCTGGAACCGGGATGACGATGAATTTCAGTATGCGGTGAAATTGCCGCCACTTTCGCCACCTGCAACAAAAAGAAAAATAATTTCGGATGTTTCACGTTTGTTCGACCCATTAGGATGGTTAGCACCGTGTGTCATAACAGCAAAAATGTTTATCCAGCGTCTATGGTTAGCAGGAATCGGATGGGATGAGGAACCACCTTCTGATATACTACAGGATTGGTTAACTTACCGTGAACAGCTAGCTCACCTTATAGACTTCCGGATTCCAAGATGGCTTCACACGCACGCTAATGACACACTTCATGAACTCCACGGTTTTAGCGACGCATCAAACGCCGCTTACGCTGCTGTCGTTTATCTTCGAGTACTTGACTCAACTGGGAACATTCATGTAGCTTTAGTGGCAGCCAAGACAAGAGTATCCCCTGTCAAACAGGTCAGCATACATAGATTGGAACTTTGTGGGGCCGTACTTGTGGCTAAACTGTTGACAGAAGTTGCGGAGGTCATGAAAATACCCAAACCAAACATAAGAGCGTGGACGGATTCCACAGTGGTTCTGGCGTGGCTCAATAAACACCCAAGCAGCTGGAAAACCTTTGTAGCTAACAGGGTATCCGAGATATTGTCCACCATGGATTCTGCGCAATGGTCTCACGTCCCTACAAAAGAAAATCCAGCAGATTCTGCTTGACGTGGGATGCAACCAGCAGAGTTAAAAGAACACGACCTGTGGAAGTTTGGCCCTAAACTTCTGCACGATAAGATCATTCGTTACTCAAAGCCCAAGAACAATAATACGGATCTTGAACAGTCGGTAAGAGTTCATGTAGGAATAGTAGAAGAAGCGTTCTGGAACAAATACTCATCTCTCAACACTTCTCTTGTCGACGTTTTTTAAGAAAGCGCGATAGCCTACTGAATAATCAAATCAACGCCCGATATCTGCAAAAGTGAGAGTTAGATGAAGCAACCCTGACCTGCATTAAAAAGTGTCAAAATGTTCAGTTCAAGAATGAAATAGAGGAAATAAGCAAAAACGGGTACATTCGCTCAAAAGCCTCTAAGATTCGTTCTTTAACACCGTTCCTTGAAAATGGTATTCTGCGGGTAGGCGGCCGATTGGAAAACGCTTCAGAGTTAGAAGTAGCAAAACATCCGATTATCTTGGCGTACGAGTCGCATCTGACTAAGTTGATTGTGGCAGATGCCCATGAACGTACTCTTCACGGCGATCAGCGGGCTACGCTGAACTACTTAAAGACAGCTTACTGGATAGTACGAGCGAAGGACTTAGTGAAACAACATATTCACAAATGTGTGCGCTGCATTCATCACAAATCCAAGGTCCAACCCCAATTGATGGGAGCCCTTCCTTCGGCTAGAGTTACTCCGGATAGAGCTTTTATCCGTAGCGGAGTGGATTATGCAGAACCAATCAATTTAAGAACTTCAAAAGGCTGAGGACATCAGTCATACAAAGCAGGGACTGCATAACCGAAAAATACCGGTATTATTCATAACCGATATGACGTCATATCGGTTTTGATATAGCGGTTTCGGTAGCGGAACCTTTATATTTCGCTATCGAAATATAACGGTAACCTTTATTTTTTTCGGTACCTTAACCGATTTTTAAAGGTTACCGATATTTAGATTTTGGCGTCGTTGCCAAACCGCCGGCGCTGCCGTTTTGTCTTTCTTTCCGCGAAATCGTCGCATCGTCAGTAGGAACATTACATTCAGTACATTGGCACAGCAACATAGCGTGAGGTGCGGATGTGCGGGCGGGGACTCGGAGAGTGCGGAGCTATGATGACAGATGTACAGCCGGATACCAAACAGGATGATGTTTTCGCTTCATTATCAAAAGAAAAGAAAGCACACACGGCGTTCTTTCGTTTTCTTAAAATTGTAGATTTTAATGTTTACATTGAATTCGAATCGAATAGCTCGCGTTTGCACTGTCAAGTGAGCATCAAAGAAGCGCATGATATGCCACTGCCGTTTCGCCCGCGCCCGCGTCGACGCCCCCCCCCCCCGCACACCTCTACTACCGCTCGCTTCCCGTCCCCCGTTCGTCACTGTGCGCCGCGGCCCGCGCCATTCCGTTTATCATGCCGCGGACCCCCCCCCTAGGGGCACGCCTCTACTACCGCTCGCTCCCCGTCCCCCGTTCCTCACTGTGTGTGCGCCGCGGCCCGCGCCATTCCATTTATCATGCCGCGGACCCCCTCCCCCACTTCTACTTCCGCTCGCTCCCCGTCCCCCGTTCCTCACTGTGCGCCGCGGCCCGCGCCATTGCATTTATCATGCCGCGGAAGATTCTATTATCTTTTAAATTCTTTCATAGTTTATTCACACCTTGTGTTGGAAATTAGTTAGGTAATTAAAAATATCGGCCGACGGACAACATTTGATACCAAGCTCAATCAAAGTACGAATAATAGTACATTACGCGCGCACACCAGCGGAGCAGAACGGGAATCGAACCCGTAATCAATCAATTAATTTGCCATATGAAATTACGAAGTATAATAACGATTCCATTTTAAATTATCTTTATCACATGACGTGATTATCGCTAACAAAATACCTAACGCAGTACACAAGCACTGCGCAGTGAAGCACACGCAATGAATGAAACGGCGCGGCACGGCGTGACCTGACCTGACGGCGGCCGCGGCGGCATTGGCAGGCGATGCCAGCTTGCTTATTTTTTTCGGTAACCGTTATAATACCGGTTTCGAACCGGTATTATAAAGGTTTCGGTTACCTTTAAATCGAATAGCGGTAACCGATATTTCCAAACGGTTACGGTACCGTTATGTTGGCGCGGCGCGCGTAACCTTTACGCCATTACGGTACCGTAATAGAATACAGGTTTCATACCGGTAAAACCGTAACCGAAATCAGTCCCTAGGCTGTGTGCCTATTCATCTGTATGGTCACCAAAGCCATACACCTAGAGGTAGTGAGCGAACTTACCTCACGTGGATTTCTTGAGGCTTTCAAGAGATTCACATCCAGACGTGGCCGCTGCTTAGAAATTTACAGCGACAACGGCACCAACTTCGTCGGAGCTGCTAAAGAATTAAAGTACCTGTTCAACGCAGAGAAATCGACTATGATCCAAGAAGTAGCGGAAAGTCTGGCTTCAAATGGTACCACGTGGCACTTTATCCCTCCTAAAAGCCCGAACTTCGGTGGATTATGGGAAGCAGGGATTAAGTCCACCAAATACCACATCAAAAGAGTCATTGGAGAGTCGACACTTACCTATGAGGAAATGGGAACTCTGCTCAGCCAGATCGAAGCCTGCTTGAATTCACGGCCTATCTCCGTTATACCCAACGACCCGAATGAGCCAAACCCTTTAACTCCGGGTCACTTTCTGATAGGAGAGCCTCTAGTTACAGTCCCGGAAACGAACTATGAACGCTCGAATATTAGTACTCTTAAGCGATGGCAACTGACCCAGCGTATGCTACAAAACTTTTGGCGTCGTTGGTCAAACGAATACTTAACTCATTATTTACAGCGGTACAAGTGGGCACATCAAGTCCCAGAACCTCATGTAGGGGACATTGTTTTGGTGAAGGAGGATGACCTCCCACCTTCTAAGTGACTTTTCGGCAGAATCATTCAGAAACACCCTGGCTCAGATCAACTGACCAGAGTGGTTACTATTAAGTGTAAAAATACGTTGATAAAGCGACTAACGTCAAAACTCTGCATCTTGCCGGTGGCTAATTAGTTTTTAAGTTTATTGTAATTTTAAGATTATTATGTCAGTAGTAAAAGAAATGATCCGCCACCAGCTTCATTTTCAGTTTATTTTTGGTAAATGGAGTAGCTTTGTATACAGTCAAACCCTAATAACTTAGACACTTCACGGTGAGCGGTCATAATGAAGGACATGTTGTCATTGGTGAGCGGTATGTACGAAACGCATATCGGAATTGGTTTACTCAATGTGCCGGTAGATGGCGCTGTTACATCCGGCAAACTAGCGAACGTTAGTTCGACGTAGTTTCGTAAGCTGTTAAACCTTTCTTTGTATTTCTCGAGACGATTTGTGTGGAGATCTTTAGTTACAGAATAAACATACGTCTGTTTATCATTAAACACGGTGTTTATTCTTGCTTCCCCTTTTAGACCCTAGTGCAAAATTGTAAAACCACTCTCCATAAATTAAAATTTTGACGAGATATAATAACTGAACTTTTAATGATATTCTTCAATTTGAATAAAATATTAGCATTAAGCTACCCTTTAATTCCGTTAAAAAGCAAAAACAGACAATTTTTTTATGCAATAATTAGTTCCCTATTTACCATAATATATCAAGTCTTAAGATTAGGACATAATACTAATTTAAGACATTCGGAAGTAATATCCTTTCGAATTATTGTAGTACTCCCTGGAATCGGTTGGTTCAAAGATTATATCAATCGGATTTGTTCAAGTTTATATTTAGCAACCCCAGCTGTACGAGGGCACGCCGCCAGCGCTCGTGTCGATACCATTATGAGCGGTGTAAATGGCGGAAACAAAACGTTTAAATATGGCGTTCGATATCGCCCCGTTTATGGCACAGAAAAGGAAACATTTGATACACGTATTTGTTTTATTTCACGCAAATACGCCAACCCGATAACCAGTCAAGGTTTTATAACATCAGTCGGCTTTATTTAGGATTTAGATTTTGGTGCCAATGTGGTGTTAATAGCAGGTATTATTTTATTCGTTGATAAAGCATCATTTTACTTGTTTTTTTTTTAATAGTCTAGATAGTTCTTAAATACCATTAGGATTAAGCATTAGAGAACGACTAGTTTTCGCGATTTGCTTGTAATCGGTGAGTATAGTAAAATATTACACTCTTGATCTGAATTCTGTGACCATGGGGACTTTCTACGCCTCCATTATTTTACATATTTTGACGCTAGAGACTCTTTACATTTCGTTATGACAAGATAATTTTATTGTAATGCACCAACATAGAATGGGTAGACCCGCAGAGCACACATCTCTCAGAATACCCGAGCACCCATTTGTGCATGGCAGTGCTCCCGCCAAGCCGCCGATGTTTTTCCTACACCGAAAAGCTAACGGTAAATATGAAATCATATTCCGTACATAAGTTCCGAAAAACTCATTGGTACGAAAATTTAGAATACAATTTTGTATAAATCGATGAAAAACTAAAATATTTTGCAATTTCGGTCCAGTTTTCTAGTGACACCAACTACAAAAATAATGATGCCCAAGTTACAGACTTTTATTTAGCAAGCAAAGAAAGATTAATAAGAATGCCCGATACTTGTTTCTACGAAATATCTCACAACTTCTTACGGTGGAGGAGTTTCGAGACTTGGCCTTTTTATTACATGGAACTTTTTTATGTAATTGTTTTATTAGTAACCGATTTGCGAAGGGTGGTTTAAGTGCCAAAATGAGATCCTGGAGTCCCCCTCATGGAAGCGCAGATGCCAGCTGCCATTGAGTTTTTAGTGGACAGAAATAACACATATATCCGCCGATGATTAACAAACTTACCTGGTGCGCAGGTTTTCGCCACAAAAAAAGGTGAACGATTAACTTTAGGACACCGAGGTGTGCCTTAACAAAAAGTTAGCTACGAGCTATATATAATATGCCCCCTACTAGGAGGACGCGATTGCACGAGTTTATTTAACTATCTTCCGCAGGAACTAACTGTACAACTAGTTCAGCAACACGCCTCCTCACTGCCCGCATGGAACGTTTAAAGTTGGTAACTATACAGAATTTTACGTACGTTGCTCTGTTTAAAAGTTGAAAAAAAAAGTTGTTTTTTTATCCCTGAAATCATCCCCTAATGAAATGGGGGGTAAAAGTTTGCTTGAAGCTGCGATATAAACGAGTTCCACGAGGACCGAAGCTAGTTTACTTATAAACTTAATAACTTAACTACTTTATTGCACACATAAAATTAGTACAAAGGGCGGACTAAATGCCGCAAGGCATTCTCTCCCATTAAACCGAAAGGCAAACAGAAAGATTTATTTTTCTCTATATTATAAATTGTGTGTACAATCATCGATCATGAGCGTTAGCTAACAAAGGAGTAAACTAAAGGTTCTGCGAGCCTGTGTGGAACGCGCGACGATGTCTTTCTAACCGACTTTTAAAATAAGGAGGTGGCTCTCAATTTGGTTGTATTTTTTTTAAATATTTGTTACCCCGGAACTCCGTCATTGATGAGCCGATTCGTATTTTTTTGTCTCTAATAATCAACGTATTTGCCCTCGGAAATCAGTTCATGTGGTAAATTGGAAAAGAAATGTGGAAATCTTCTCGTGGCTTGGCGGAGTACTAAATTGAAGTCGGTTAAAACTTTGTTTTTAAGTAAATTATTATTTATTACGGGAAAGTGAATTGACAAAATTAACTTAAGAATTGCGACCTGTAGAGGAGAATAGCGAGACACTGGAACATCCGGACAAACGTTTTTCGGCCCAAGCTGGAGCATCGCTCACTCGTTCGAAACACAACACCCAAGACACATCAAATACGCAGCTAAAACAAACTCGACAGACTAAACTTCTTATAAAAAAACCACACTTAAACCGGTTCATCTGTTTGGGCGCTACGATGCTACAGAGAGACATATGCACAGATCTACTTATTAAAACGTGGCACTTATAGGGAAGACGCAGATAATGGTTACCATTATTTTGTGACCAAAATATTGAAAAAGCATAAAATAATAGCTACTGAAAGTTTTTACTAAAGTTTATACTAGTTTTAAACAATAATTAAGATTTGAAGTAATGTGAAACGGAACGTGTTTCAATCCAACAATCAGCGTCTGGTGACGTCACTCCTATCAAAAGTCAAAACTTAGGCAACCCTATGATAACTAAGGACGGGACAAACAAATATGGCGAGTGACACACATGAGTGACGTCGCGAGAACCCGTTCTCGTTCTCCGTTTAGGCCCGTAAGTTTAATTAAATGTCAGTTTGTAACAGGCATTTTGACTATAAATTATTACACATTTTATTTACATTTATTTACACTTTCGTGGTCTATTCCACATGTGGTTCTTTCAGATGAAAGCAAAAATGAAAATATTGAATCTTCCCTATTGTGTGATAAGAGTAAATAAAGAAAATAAGTGAATATGATGCTTTCATTCGCATAATGTTTACACTTACATACGAAAAGTAAAAAATGGTCAGGAACTATTCTCCACTCAGTTTCAAGTCATGGTATCTGTTGAGTACCTTGACGCTGGTCTTCCGTGAATTTCTTGGAAGCAAGCGTCTTGCCAGCGCAAGGTCTGTTGTTATTCCGGTCCGATGCGGGCCGCTGGTAACAAATAACACGCTGAGACCTGCCGCTGACAATGAACGAGTAACCGCCAGGTTGGGAGGTCCAAGCTATGAGATTATAGCGATTGCAAGGTCCAACAGCCAGGGGCGCCGTTTTGTAACGATTTTAACTCAATTTAAATTTTATCCATGTACAGTGGAATGGAATGAAGAAATAAGCGAAATCAAAGGAGTTTTAAAAATCCCCACTGATTATTAAATTATACGATTGTGAGGAATCCAATGACACCTCATAAGTATGTGAAAATGCACCAAAAAGCCGTTTGGACTGGCGCCCGTGAAACATAATTTTCGAGTCCAAATACATACATACACACGCTCGAAAAAAAATAACCCATCTTATGAGGCTGTCAGGAATAAATGGGAGCTATTCGAGCCATTGTCGTTCACATTAACGAAAATAGTTATCAGGAGTTTCCCGCACAATGCCGTGCCTTACGCCTCATCCCAACCAGCGCAGGGTTGCCGACCAGTTATTGGATTCTCGTTCGTTATTACACCCATTAGAGCAGCGACTGGCATTATGTGCGTAATAACTCGCCAGCCCTGGCGTTAGTAATCAGTGCGCGAGCCAATTAATACGCGATACCCTCCGCTTATAAACCACCCCTCATATCACTTAGTGATTATTCTCCGAAATTCAACTGTAAAGCTTTACGCTGTATGGTTGCTTTTACAACTGATGAGACAAGGAGAACAGAGATTGTTGAAGTAAGCGGTAAAGCACTGCCAAAACAGTTATACCCTATTATCTAAACAGAAAAGCCGGTGTTGCAATGGCAGTCGGAGATTGAATTGTGCTTTATAAGTAGGTGTTTATTGAGTATGTTCTGGTTTTATGGTGGGGCGTCGGAAATTAGATTGGTTCTGCTAATAGAAAGCTGAAAACGAGGTGTTCTAGTTACCATAACATCGGTATTTTAATGACGAATCTGCTGCCCGCGAGTTTGTAACTTGTAACCCCAATAATCTATGTTACTAAGTGAAAAGTTTCGTCATAACCCGTTTCGTAGTTTTTGCGAAAAACAGCCACTAAAGTATTTCATCGCATTTTTTTATTCTTAACTCATTATATATTTAGGTAAGATATATTATGAAAATAAAGAAGGGTTTTATTATGAGTGTTTATTTCAATTCAAAGAAGTAAACTGACGTTGCATGTGTAGGCAGTATTTTTTAAATCTCTTAAATAGTGTGGTACAACCATTGATTTAATGGGTATATATATATATATATATATATATATATATATGTATACGTCTTTATTTTGTATTAATCATACATTGTCAATTACATTAATTTAAATTAATAACTAAAAACAACCCACAGTTATCGAATATATATAAATTTTCGTGAGACATGTGGAAATAATACTAATAATTACTAATAATGAGTGAGTTTGAACCGTGTTTATTAGCATTAAATTAACCCACAATTAACTAAAAGTGTTAGGGGATATCTACGAAATCTATGAAAAAGAAATTAAAAAAGCCAGGCTCGCAAGTTCTACAGCTCACCGAGCCAATCTAGTAGTACCTAATAATAACAAATCAACATATTTTGTATTTATTTTCGAAATATGTATACTGATGATTGAGAATTAAACCAGAGACCGTAATCATAGCAGCGCACTGTTTGTAACTAGGTGGTATCATTAATTGTTTCGTTTGACATATGTACCTGTCATTTAACCTCTGTTGAATAAAAAAAACCGGCCAAGTGCTAGTCGCACTCGCGCACGAAGGGTTCCGTACCATTATCCATAAAATCGGCAAAAAAACACGTTTGTTGTATGGGAGCCCCCCATAAATATTTATTTAATTTTGTTTTTACTACTTTTTGTTATAGCAACAACAGAAATGCATAATTTGTGATAATTTCAACTGTCTATCGCTGTTCTTGAAATACTGCCTGGTGACAGACAAACGGACGGACGGACACACAGCGAAGTATTAGTAATAGGGTCCCGTTTGTACCCTTTGGGTACAGAACCCTAAATCAGAGTTAAGGCTTGGGCTTAAACTTTGGGTGCTTGGCTTTGGAATAATAGATGTTCTTTCGGACAACAATAGATACCTAGTACCTAATATTTTTATAATATGTACGCAAGCCAACACAGACCAAAGAAACTCGCACACAACTTATTCTCAATAACATTTTCCTTTCAGAATGTTCATAGGGCGTAACCCAATAGAATTAATGACATCCTTCATAAGTAAATTCTCAAAGAAGCCGTAATATAAATCAATACAAGAAAATCCTCTTACACACTGAATAGGCGTACACAAAATCGAAGTCCAATTGAATACGGTATACCCACGTCTAAGTTGATAGTGACATTTGGTGACTCGAGACCAAAGGCAATGTATCCGATAGTCACAGGCCCTTGGCAAAGCTTTTCGATTGGTGTTTGATACTTTTTCGCGTTGAGGGAGATTCAATTGCACAGAGCTAACTGACTTTAGAGTGGCAGATACAATGTAAGAAAAAGTCCATTACACCCATTGGTATTTTTTATACTTAGCCTACTAATATTATAAATGCTAAAGTTTGGATGTTTGTTAGTCAATCACGCATGAACGGCTCAACCGATTTGGAAGAAACTTTGCACGAAGATAGCTTATAGGCTGGATTCATATATAGGATAGGTTTTCTTGCGGCTCCATGCAGACTAAGTCGCGGGCGATAGCTAAAGTTAAAATGTGAAAGTTTAGATGTTTGGAAGAAAGAAAGAAGAAAGAAAATACATTTTATTTAATGTCACAAATTACACAGTTTAAAAAAACCGGCCAAGTGCGAGTCGGACTCGCGCACCGAGGGTTCCTTACAACATTTTACGGTTTTCGCAATTTTTCCTTTATCTGTGCTATAAGACGTTGCTTCGTACCAAATTTCAAGATTCTGAGTTCACGGGAAGTACCCTGTAGGTTTTGTATCCCTTGCAAGTTTCAAAAATTTGCAGCATAAACGGCTGTATCTTTTGATTGCATTGGCTTAGAAGTTTGATTTTTTCACAGCTTCAAGGGACAGTAGACCTGAGTATTTGGTATAAATTGTAGCCTGATACCTCGCGTTCCTGAGAAAAAGGGTCTTGACAGACGGACGTACGGAAAACAAAGTAACGACCGCTTTAGCCTAGTTGGTAGTGACCCTGCCTACGAAGCAAGAGGTCCTGGGTTCGAATCCCGGTAAGGGCAAAAATTTGTGTGATGAGCATGAATGTTTGTTTCTGAGTCATGGATATTTTCTATGTATTTAAGTATTTATATCTATTATATACAACGTGTCCCAAAACTCAACGATAAGCCGGCACCAGAGGATGGAGCTGCTTATGATTAGTCGAGAAAAAATAAGGAAAAAAATATATCTCAATTATTTTAGAAATTACAGAAAAAAATGAAATTCATCGAAAAAAAAACATACTCAAATATTACTCTTTTTTTTTGTTTTTGGAAACTTAAGTAGCCCTGCTATCTAACACAGTTCTTAAAAATACCATAATACATGTAGTTTTTACACAAAAAATAATCAAAATTCATTTTGTCCCTACAATTTTGAAAGATTTTTTCTTACAGTCCACTTTCAATCATCATGGTGTAAAAAAATAGTATTGACACCACTATGGCAATTATTTTCAAAAGATATATTTTTTTTTTTGAGATATATTTTTTTCCTTATTTTTTCTCGACTAATCATAAGCAGCTCCATCCTCTGGTGCCGGCTTATCGTTGAGTTTTGGGACACGTTGTATATCATGGTCTAGTACCCATAACACAAGCCTTAGTGAGCTTACTATGGGACTAGGTCGATTTGTGTAAGATTGTCCCCTTATATTTATTTATTTATTTTTATTTAATCCTATAAGGGTTCCGTTTTTTCCTTTTGAGGTACGGAACCCTAAAAAAGAAGAACATAGAAAATACTTAAACACAAGGACGTTAAAAACAGGACCCTACTCAGCATAAAGCCACTGCAAGACCCGGCAACCTGAGGCGCTGATTTTAGGAGGGGACCTAACGCGGTTTGGATGTCTAAATATTTGTTTTTTTGATGTTTGTATGTCTGTTACATCTTCACGCTTAAACAAACTTCGGCGAACCAATTGAGATGTTGAGTCCCGAGGAAGGACAAAGGGTAGTTTTTATTCCGGAATCATCTCCTAAAGGGGAAAAATGGGGGGTGAAATTTTGAATTGAGCTACGTTATAAATATAAACGACTGCCAAGCGGAGAACGCTAATTTTAATATAAAATAAACTGACGTTTAACGTTAGCCAGTTAGATTATTTACTAATCCAACAGTCACTCACCGCAACCTAATTCCCGGTCCCGTGTTCGGCATTTGCGGATATATGCGAGTATGTGGGATCTTTTAAAGAGCTGAGTTAGGTCGACGGCTGACTGATGTTGTGGAAGCGTGCGTACTGCGGTCTGCCCACCCTGCATAATATATATCGCACGTGCTCAGTATGTGGGGCAACCGCCCAGAACGAATGGCCCCCACGCCGGTAACACCCGCGTTGCCAGTCAGGTTCAACCTAGTTTGGCTTGTAACACGCACGTATATCTTGGCGTAGATGTGAAACTCATTACGTGACATTTGAGAAGTTTTCGTTCTTTTATATAGTATTTCTTCAGGCTTCAGAAGGAAATATAATCAATGTTCAGGTATTTTTTTTAATTTGATGAAGCCTGTTCAAAAATAAAATTCATTATTTTGAGAAGTTTCGTAAAGGGTAATTTGATTAAAACCCAATGAATTCATGGAATGATCAATTGATCATTAATTTCAAATTGGCGGAAAATCACATTAAATTCAAACGGTGGTGGCATCACAGGAAAATTATCTTCTAAAAAATGTTTTTATTGACGCTCTAATTTTATGTGTTTTTTTATACCTTTCGAGAGGTTGTTACTTTTCGAACGACCGTTTGGAAAAATCAACTATAATTTTCGCACGCAAAAAATTGACATTATGAACTTCCTAGGCGCTAGTTGCTACGTTGGCGTGGTAATAGTTGCGTTCGGAAATTGTTTCAGTGCAACTAGGTGCAACCGTATCAACTATTATTTTTATGTCTCGTATATTAATAATTATTATTGATTAAAAAAAAATCTTTACTGTATTGTTTTGTTTTACACGTTATTATATTTTGTGTTAAAATGTGTGTTACGCCGTGGAACCACCGGATGGTTCCATCGGAAGACCAGCGCTGGCCACTAGGCCACAACGCTGAGATGGAACCATTTCGTGGCAATATTGTTATTTTTTTGTATGCTAATTATTAATGAGCATCTACATATATGTTGTCGTCAATAAATGTGTATTCTATTTTAGGTACTTGACGCACGTGCAATGCGTTACGTAAGCGACCAGCTACCGGTGGGAAAAATACGAGGATTAGTTAACGAAACAAGAAACCAAATGAAAAGTAAACATTCATGATAATTACGAACGAAAAACACAAACAGAGATTCAAATCAAAGCGGAGTACATAAATACAGGGGGGATAAAAAACTGACACGGGTGTGCGAATTTCTGAGGAAGGCTTTTTGATTACAGAAAATTATGAGAATTTAACAGTTCTATCTGATATTCTGCACTCTTCCAGTGAAACTTCCAGTCAAATAGATGACTTTTCCAGTATAGTTAGTAGTGACCCTGCCTAGGGTGATGACGTTTGAATGCCGGGTATGTATAAGTGTGATGTGCACGATAATTAGTTCATGAGTCATGGATGTTTTCTATGCCTATAATGTATTAATTTATCTATTTAAAGATGCTTTGTTTTGCATGTTTAGTACAAGGTTGACTTTTGATTTGTCCACACATATCTAATGATTAAACCGGTCGACTGCATATCGTTTTGTTCGTAAGTTAGGTACATTCGAGTTCTCCAATATCTATACAGACAACTTTTCAACAATTTCTACACATGCTTCGTATGCCAGCAACAATAAAGTTCCTGTATAGATAATTTTGAAAGCTTATCTGTGTAGATATTGGCGAACTCGACTGTACTAAATTTGGGTGACGGTTGAGTTATTCTAACGAATGTTCGAAGAGTTACGCAATCACCGAGCTAACCTTAAAAACTAACACGCGAATCAAATTGCAACGCTAAACGTTACTCAGATTGATCCTCCGGATTCCTAAAAATACTAATGAAAACGTGGAGCTTATCTGGGGCCGGGCTTTGATCCACCGTTTAGGCGAAAAGCGTTAAGTGTTGGCTAAATAAATCGGCCTTTTCACTAATTCCTTTATCAAAAATCCACGGCGCTTGGGGCGCAAGGCATAAGGTTTTCTAACTTTTAGCGGCTAGTATTCAAGAAACTTCAAGTTTTACCATGGAGGTCAGATGTAACGCTAATAAGTTTGGAATCCCAGATTCCAGACACATAAGCAGCAGCCCTTTTACTCCCCGATGTATAAGTTTTCGTCTAGTCAGAGCAGTTTTTTGGATTCTCCCATTTGTAAGGAAATATTTTAGATAAAAAGTCAATCCCGATTAATACTAACTTTATTTAACCACAACTGATATTAAAAAGGTACAAAGTTGTGCTCTCTGCCAAGGCCTCTATATTTAATGCGTTTATATTTTTTCCATCTTACACGAAAATATTGCACACTAACAAAGTTAAAATATAAGGATCCCACTTTTATGAGCAGAGGACTTTTTGTTCTATTTCGGTTACGAATTCAACAAGTATATTAAGGGCCAATACTAAGGAAAGTGGCACGGCATAGCTATATGCTGTCAGTTCTGCTTCGAGCACATGAGTCAAGGAGTACAGTTGGAGATCACAATTGGACTTGGACAATAGTTTTTAAGAGCTCTTTTTTTCTACTTGTACTCATCATCATCATCATATCAGCCAAAAGACGTCCACTGCTGGACATAGGCCTCCCTCAAAGAGTGCCACAATGACCGGTCCTGCGCCACCCGCATCCAGCGGACTCTCGCGACCTTTACCAGGTCATCAGTCCACCTTGTGGGGGGCCTACCCAAGCTCCACCTTCCGATGCGTGGTCGCCACTCGAGAACCTTTTCGCCCCAACGGCCATCGGTTCTACGTGCAATGCGCCGCCTACTGCCACTTAAGTTTAGCGATTCGGAGGGCTATATCGGTTACCTTGGTTCTGCTGCGGATAGCCTCATTTCTGATGCGATCGCGCAGAGAAAATTCCCAACATAGCCCTCTCCATTGCCCTTTGGGTGACTTTGAGCCTTGATACTTGTACTACTTCCTTGCAATCATTTCTCATAGAGTACATACATCTTAGTAGTTTGATCAAAGCCAGAGTTGTATGAAGATGCGAGGCGGTGTTCGAGGACCATACGGAACAGAATGCGCATGCGCGACCAACTACGCTATTGGTGTGGAGGCACATAGCACGTGGAACTGACCCGCTGGAGCGGAAAGATATTCGAGTGACGACCACGTACCTGAAAGGTTATCTAGACAAAATCAATCCGGTCGTATATTTAATACCTCAGGTGCTTTTTGTTAAATTCAATTTGTAAACTATCAAATAGATTATGCAGTTCAATCTAAAGTTTTATTTCAATCAATCCATAATGGAACTACCTGCAAACAACGACCTTTCTGAGGCTACCCCGTCAAATAAATACTTAAATACATATAAATCATCCATGGCTCAGGAACAAATATTCGTGCTCATCACATAAATAAATGCCCTTACCGGGATTCAAACCCAGGACCTCTTGCTTCGTAGGCAGGGTCACTACCAACTAGGCTAAAGCGGTCGTAAAATATATCATTATCGCTGGTATCGTTCTAAACACAGCAGCATTCTCTCGTGCCTTAAGACGGCGTCAAAGATTGCCGTAACCGTCTCACAGCCGAATAGAGCCCAATTAGTATTGGAATCGATCCCCTCGCTTTAAGCGCGTTATCTCTTGCAAACTGAACAAACAGCTTTGTGTATGTAAATTGCAGGTGAAGCGAGGATAAAGCAGGAGGGAAAAGAAAATTAAAAACACTGACGGTTCGTTTAAATTGTACCACATGACAGCCTTTCTACGATGGTTTGGCTACGCTAGGGTAGGGTTAAAGGGGTAGGGTTATAGCGGAAGTACCTCCTTCCTCCAGAAGACCGTATCCATAATAACACCACTACTTTATTGTTGGATATTTGGTGTTGTGTTGCTGGTGGGAGGGGAAACAATTAAAGATACTCGCGAGTTCTCACAGAGCCATTAGTATCATTTGTGTTTAGGTTATTCAATTAGTCTATATAACCATAGTACATAGAGCATACTCCATATCTGTTACCGCGCGCGCTGTGAAGGTGTGGAGTGAGTTGCCTTTGTCGCTGAGACAGTAGCGGTCTGTTGCGTCACTGAAGATGTATAACATGATATACACACATGGGCGAGTGGAAGGAGTTTGTGAATGTGTGGCTGCAGTCGGCGAAGTAGCTACTGTTTTACCACTGAGTAAAGTACAGTTGTAATCGAAAATAAACGTGCACGGTCAAAGTGTTCAAAAAACATAAAAATAGGTATATAAACGTTACTTCAGCTACCTGTTCCTACATTTTTGTCAGTTATGACTAATGGTGAGGAACTATCATAACACAAGGGTGCAGTGTAGGTACATTTACTTAAACTTTTAAATAATAAATTAAAATTCCAAAAATGAATAAATAATAACCTATCCCCATGGTAAGCCCAATGACGCTTGTGTAATTAGTATTAGACAACGATCCAGTATTTAATAGATATAAATACGTAGAAAACAATCAAAACTCAGAAACATATTATTCATGCTCATCACACAAATATTTGCATTACACATGCTCTCTACATGTTGTTCAGCTTAGCTACTAAATATTTTTTGTCTAATAATAAGTACTATGCCCAGAATTTATTTGTGTTTTCTTAAATTTGTACGCCTTTTGTATTATAAGTTATTCTTATAAGTATAAAGTATAGAGAAATAAATATCTTCTCAACTTGACCCAATTAACCGGAACAGTCGCATTTTCAACCCAACGCTTTGCTACAAAAACAACGCTTTAAAAGATTGTCAACGATTCTTGTCTCGGCCTGTTTCCGTTTTCCTGTATCCTGGAATCTTACGCGTTGCTCAATCTTAACGTATAGTAAGGATTAGCCTCTTTTAACAGTTTGTGTTCGTATCGTACAAGCAATTAAAGAAAAGACAAAACATGTTATCACGATATTGTTGTATATTGTTGACCGTAATTAATAATTAATTCAATGAAGAGGTGCTGAATGGAGTGAGGCAAACCAAGCAGTTAATAATAATAAATATAATAAATCAGCCTATATACATCCCACTGCTGGCCACAGGCCTTCTCTCATGGATGAGAGAGAACGGGCAGTAGTCCCCACGCTGGCCCAGTGCGGATTAGGGACTTCACGTACCCTTTAGAATTTCTTTTTTCTTCGCGGATGTATGCAGGTTTCCTCACGATGTTTTTCCTTCACCGAAAAGCTAACGGTAAATATCAAATGATATTCCATACATAAGCCCCGAAAAACTCATTGGTACGAGGTGGGATTCGAACCCACGACCGCCGTTTGACAGCCGCATGCATGAACCGCTAGGCTACCGTTACTTCGTTAATAAGAAACTTAAAATAGAAGAGGGAAGATGAAAGAGCACCTCATACTACATGATAACTTCATACTCAATATAATTATAATTGAAGGAAGGAGGGGAAACGAGGAAGAGGAAGAACTAGTGTAAACTACTTACATAGATCAGCTCAAAAAGAGAGTTGATGTTGGGTCCATGACACAATAACAGAGAATTAGATGAGACAATGAACTGATGCAATCCACGCCCTCTCGCGCCGCGCATCACATCATCAGCCTATATACGTCCCACTGCTGGGCACAGGCCGCGCGTTAACCCATAATATTTGGAGAACGGTCGTGATAAAGTGCACTCCTGATGTTCACGACCCTCAGCCCTGAGGAACCGGCGAAGAAGATTTCCAGATAATAATGACAATTGAAATATGCGGAGCCACTTTTTCGAAATAAAAAAATGTACAAATACAGGATCGCGAATTTTACAGGTCACAGAGCCAGTAGGATAATTACGCAGAAATATAAATATGAATTAAAACAAACAATGCCATTACCTATTACGATACCGAAGTTGAATAAACAATTTTAATTCAACTCAAAGTGCCCATTTTTTGCTCTTCAGCGTAAAACTGAATGGAGTAAGGGCCCCTTACCCGGCTATTATTCGGAATCATCCGTTAATCCGAGACCGTTGCTTTTTACGAGTCGGTATTTGCGCCTCTTCACTGTTCCGATCGATGCCTGCTCTAATTTCACCCAACTTCGTTTTAGCGACAAAGGAATAGGTACACTGTTTTAACGTAAAAAGTATTTTAGATTGAACGTGAATGATATGATGTCATCATCACCATATCACCCGAAAGACGTCCACTGCTGGACATAGGCCTCCGGAAAGAGTGCCACAATGACCAGTCCCGTGCCACCCACATCCAGCGGACTCCCGCGACCTTTATCAGATTAT
This sequence comes from Epinotia demarniana, assembly GCA_945867215.1. Classification (NCBI taxonomy): domain Eukaryota; kingdom Metazoa; phylum Arthropoda; class Insecta; order Lepidoptera; family Tortricidae; genus Epinotia; species Epinotia demarniana. The sequence continues at coordinate 2,686,172 of OX244262.1, forward strand.
CAGTCCAGGGCCACGGGTCTACCCACACTGCGCCCTTCCGATACGTGGGTTACGGGAGTTACAATATGATGTAATCCTACTATATGTCCCTAATGTCGTAATTAGATACAGTTGTAGATGATTCTATTTGTAAGCTCTGATATGTTGGCTTGATTGGGGAAAGGCATTTACGCGTGTCGTCCTGTCGGGGGTGACCGGACGGATATGACGTCTTAAACCACCAACAGGACCCGGATCTGCAGGGGGTGCCACAGTATCGCTCATGTCTTGGCAAGTAAGTACTTACGCTGTCTATGAAGCTGGAGATCCTAGGTTTGAATTCGGTAACGGTAAATATTTGTGTGATCAGCAAGCATATTTGTTTCTGAGTCTTGGATGTTTTCTATGTATTTATATCTATTAAAATATAACGTCATCTAGAACCCATAACACTAGCCAAGCGGCGTTCTCAAGAGGCGATTTTTAGTTGATCAACTTAAATCGGTTCACGAATTGAATGACAATCGCTAATGAGAACATGTTTTCAATAAAAGATGATCAACTTTTATTGAACAACAAAAAGTTTTTTTTTATGTGATAGGAGGCATACGAGCAGACGGATCACCTGATGGTAAGCGATTACCGCCGCCCATGGACACCTGCAACACTAGAGATATTGTGAGTGCGTTGCCGGCCTTTAAGATGGGTGTACACTCTTTCCTTGAAGGTTTGAAGGTCGTGTCGGTCCGGAAATACCGCAGGCGACAATCCATTCCACAGATTAGCTGTGCGAGGCAGGAAGTTTCAGGAGAAGCGCACAGTTGAGGACTGCCAACCATCTAGTTGACTCCCTCTCAACTTTTGGTGGGCGAGTCGGTTCAATTTGATGACGTCACCGTACAAGCAACAACTTATAGCACGTGAGAACGTTCCGTTCAAGTTGCAAACTGCCCGTTCGGTCCGATTATCGGTGCGAGCGTGAGAACGCAATTCAGACCGATTTTTCTTGATCAATTAAAAGATGATCAACTTAAGGCCTCCACCCACCGGACGCGTGTGCTGCGCGTGTGCTGCGCTTCAGCTGCGCGGGTGCTGCGCGTGTGCCGCGTTCGATGTGTGTTTGAAGTGTAGTTTCAATGCTTTACAACTTGCGCGTGTGCCGCGCAGCACACGCGCCGCGCAGCACACGCGCCGCGCAGCACACGCGCCGCGCAGCACACGCGTCCGGTGGGTGGAGGCCTTAAAATCGCCTCGTGAGAACGCCGCTAGATTGTTTGTCCATTAGTATTTATTTCGTAAGTAAATATTATTTATGAACGAACTTACCCTCGAAATAGAGTGAAATAAAATAGTTGTATCCTTTTTTTTTCATTATCTTTATTTAAAGAGTTTTGTCAAATTGACATTGTCACTCTATAATGCAACTTACTAACTATTACATATCAAATCTTAACATAACACTGTGTACCTTAGCAGATAGGTGTATCATGATACGGTTTTTCAATACAAGGCTGAACATAAAGATCAAAGGTCTGTCTGTGAAACCTAGTTCTCTTTTAATCTCACATGCCGATATCTTTTTACCATAGCATACATACATACATATACTCACGCCCGTATCCCATTGGGGTAGGCAGAGACTAAGGAACGCCAAATACTACGGTCCTTACATACTTCTTTCGCTTCGATCACATCCATACATCTCCTCATACAGGCTCGTCGGTTGCGGGTACTCCTGACCTGGCCTTTTAACAGTATTGCTGAAATTTGGTCATGATACCCTCGCCTAGGCCGCCCCCTACCGACCCTTCCATCCATCTCCTGGACGTAAATCCTCTTAGTCAATCTACTTTCACACATCCTCTCAACATGCCCAAACCACCGAAGCGTACCTTTCTCAATCCTAGTCACTACATCGTCTTCTATTCCACATTTTTCTCTTATTACACAATTTTTTATTCGATCATTCAAACGAGCTCCACACATACTTCTTAACGCTCTCATTTCAACTGCATTCAGTCTACTCTCATGCTTTTTCTGAAATACCCAAGTCTCACTACCATACATCAGTGTAGGAACAAGCACTCCTCTGTGAACCGCGAGTCGAGCCTTCTTTGTTATATTTTGGCTGCTCACAAACGCGTGCAATGCTCCATTCACCTGATTTCCCGCTTTTACTCTTCTTTCAATGTCACCATCACACTTTCCGTCTCTCGTAAATAAAGAACCCAAGTACACAAATTCATTTACTTGCTCCACTCTCTCACTGTCAATCAGAATATTGCACACAGTCACACGTTCTTCTTTCTCAAATACCATCACTTTTGTCTTACTCACATTGACTTTCATACCCTTCCGCTTCAGCGAGTCATCCATACAAGTTACCATCTCTTGCAGCTCCTTCTCTGATGACGCAATGAGCACCTGGTCATCAGCGTATAGGAGGCATTTGACGAGTAACTCACCCATTTTTAAACCACATTCACTCTCTTTTAAAGGCATCAAACAACTGTCCATAAATAAGTTAAACAACCATGGCGAGGCCACACAACCTTGTCTAACACCTCTTTGGATGCTAAACCAGTCTGTGTAGCCACCATTGATCCTTACGCATGCTCTAGATCCCTCGTAGAGGGATTTTAATGCCTGAATCAATTGGTTGTTTACCCCATACATGGACAGAGTTGACCACAAAACATCCCTCACCACTCTGTCATAGGCTTTCTCCAAATCGACAAACGCACAATACACCTTCTGGTTTTTGGCCAAACATTTTTCGGTGATGCATCGTAAAGAGAAAACCTGATCCACGCACCCCATCCCCTTTCTGAACCCTGCTTGCACATCCCACATTTTACTCTCAGTCTCTTTCACTACCCTTTCTATCAGTATCTTTGCATACATTTTCCCAACCACACTGAGAAGACTGATGCCACGATAGTTTTTGCAATCCTGCCGCGAACCCTTTCCCTTGTAAATTGGAACAATGACAGCTTTAGTCCAATCGTCCGGCACCTTGCCATATCTCCAACACAAGTTAAAGAGTCGGTGCAGCAGGGTTGCAACGACTCCGCCACCACTCCGAATCATCTCAGCAGTTACCCTATCATACCCTGCCGCCTTACCTGACTTCATACTTTTTACCGCATCCACAATTTCTGTCATGCTTATCTCCCTTTCATCACCTTCAAGGTTGGGAGTCACCTCAGAGTTCCGTGACTCTACCGTGTCTCTCTCCTCTCTTTCAAACAAGCCTTCAAAATATTCTTTCCATCTTCTCAGTACGTTTTGCTCCCCTTTCACTATACTTCCAGTCTCATCTCTAATTATTCCTAGCTCTGATACTGTTGTTGAGCCTCTAGCCGCTTTTACAGCTTTCCAGAACAATTTTTTGTTGGTTTTGAAATCTTTAGAGAATCTTTTATCCATCTTCTCTTGCAAATCATCTTTCTTTCTCAAGATCACACTTTTTACCTTTTGCTTCAATTGCCCATACAAACGTTTTACTTCTTCTTTCTTCTCCTTTAAATCCGTCCTTGCATTACTCTGGAGATTTCCAATGGCTACTAAATCAAGCCAAGCTTTCTTCTTCTCGTTCACAACTTCTTTCACTTCTCCATCCCACCATGGGGTTTCGTTTACTTTTCCTTTCTTTCTCTTTGTTTCACCACACACCTCGGTAGCGGCCCCTATCATTCCTTCTTTCACGCATCTCCATACCTCTTTCATATCTTCTCCACTCACAACCGCCTCTCCACTAATATTCTCTTTCAAAATGCTTTTGTAGCGATCCCGTGTTTCCAAGTCTTGAAGATTTTCGACTTTTATTCGTTGGAGTTCAGTGGTAGAATCCGAGCAATAGTGTCGCCATCGTTTGAAGAGGCCTTTCAAGCGACTTATTACCAGGAAGTGATCTGTGCCTACACTGGCTCCTCCTCTATATGCTCTGGTATCCACCACTCTACTGACTATCCGCTTATCCACAATCACATAATCTAACATACTCTTCACATTGCCTCTATGCCACGTATACATATGGATTCTCTTGTGACTAAACATAGTATTAGTCACAACGAGACTCCATTCCAAACATATCTCAAGCAGCCTCTCGCCATTTTCATTCACTTTTTCATCGCCAAACTTTCCTAAAACACTTTCGTACCCACCTCTCCTTACCCCAACCCACCCATTGAGGTCGCCTAACAAAACTATTCTCTCATTGTTTTCACACATTCTTAACACATCTCTTACACTCTCCCAAAACTCAAGACGCTCTGATTGGTTCCTTTGTGACCCGCCGTCATCGACTGGAGCATAAGCTCCTACTATAAATAGTCGGGTTAAACCCACTTTAAGCCTAATCCACATGAGTCTTGGGCCGATACACTCAAACTCATTCACACACTCACTCATTCTCGCAGAAAGGATGAAACCTATGCCCTTACTACCACGTTCGGTATCTGTGACCCCTGACCAGTATGCAGAGTAAGGACCATGTTTGGTGGTATCACACCCCTTCCGCTTAGTTTCACTCACACACAACAGATCAATCCGTCTTTCATTCATCATATCACATATCTCATCTACCTTGTCGTTCATACCTCCCTGAACATTCAACGTAGCCATCCGACATTCTTCAGACCACATTTTGCCTACCCGTGGGCCAGGGCGTGACGGGTGGCAAACCACGTCGCCGTCATTTTTAGTGAAATTTTTATTGTTCATCATCAGTGATCCCACGAGCAGCAAGGGAAAAACATTGTCCACCTTGGCAGTGCCCCGCTTGCCAAGGTAAGGCGAAAAAAGTACACTGGACTTGCCCGGTTCCAGGACCTATTTGGCACACTCGCGACTAGGCTCGCCCCTAGCCATGCATCCATCGGCGCAGCAACCTTGGATTGGCACGGAGAGGAAAAAGGAAAATGGGGACATATATGCAGGATAGGAAACTAAAGGACATTGGATAGGAATTTCAGGTAAAAGGATATTATTACTGTGGAAGACGAGGATCCAGTAATAACAGCTCGGGAGGTTGGGGACGCGTACCCTTATCGTCTATTATCAATCATCGGACAGATAACTAAAATAGACGACCCCTGACCTAATACCATAGCATGTAACGAGAAAAAAAGATTTCAATTGGACCCATACGCTTTGCATTCTGATTTGATTTCATTATATTTCGTGCACCTAACAGATTTTCTAGTAAAAGAAGAACAGTCACATTGTGGAAGTGCTGGAGGCACTTATAGAATACTGCGGGCTTAAGGTGGTTCGATTTCCATACAAAACGGCCTTTGACATTCGCAGGCTAACGCCGTGATATTTTAAGAAACTTACGTAACAAACTTTCATAAATTGGCTTCCCATTTGCGCAAAAATCCCCATTTCCTAGAAAAAACTTGAACAAACTGGAATAATTTGAGAAAAAAGTTTTTCAAAGTATCACGTTCCAAACTAGTTTCTCAAATTATTTTAGTTAGTCTACGACTGTCAAATGACGTTTTGTATAGAAATCGAACCACCTTAGTAACACCACTACTTTCCTGTATGTGGCGTTTGCTGTATGAGTGCAGCGATAGATGGAGCTGGGTGCGCGAAAAAAACTTGAAGGTATTTTTTAAATTATAAATTGTCTATGCCAAAAGAATTATCAGTACAGCGTGGTTACTGGGCATTCAGTACCGCGAGCAGTGGGGCGGGGCCGGGGGAGGGGAGGCGTGCCGTGCGGAAACCTTACTACCCGCTGAGGTGCCCACGCGGTAAGGTTTTTTTGGGATAACTTTAAGCAGCAATTATTACAAATGTTTGTACTGTATGATATGAAACAATAAAACACATATTTTATAATCTTATACTTGAATTTGGACACTGATTAAAATGTCACCCTGTATAATTTAATAATTAGAAAGTAGTGTTACCTACTTGAATATACCTGTATACATATACAATAAGTAAAACATATTTTCCATGTAGATAACCGTTTATATTTTATTTTAAGCATAAGATTGAAATTTATCTGGTGTAAAACTATTTTTCGCTCATACTTCTAGGTAAATATATATTTATATAAATACGTCTGTGTAATGGCAATTGTTAGTAACTAAAACTAAAACAAAATAAGTTTGATATTTTTACTTAAGTACGCAACATTGTTTAATGTGTAAAAATCACTTTAGAAACTATAGGTCTATATAATATTAAGTTATCACGTAATAATATCTTTGTAAGACTGTTTGTTTCAAAAAAATAAAAATAAAATAATAATATGATATAATCCTCAAATCAACTAAGAGCAATGGCGACTCCTCTGCGGTTGCAAGCGTCCACATAGAACGGTGTCTGCTCACCTCAGGCTTTAGGCTTCTTTGCCGAAGTCGTATAAAAAATTGAAACACGAAAGTTTCGTCTCAGATTAGCCTCCTGCTTATCTAAACAACACCTACAGATTTGTTTATGTGTGTTTTTTTATCATTCCGCCAGTCGGCTCAAGAGGGCTGAATAAAATATGCGATGGCTTAATAGAATCTTGCTGTTGTGTTCGTAAACTTTCGTGCGATGTTGGCGTCTGCTCTAGTTTCGTACTTGAAATTGAATTTAAGTAGAACGTAATAATTATATTCGCTATTTAAACTCAAGTGGCAGTGGGCGGACATTGCAGGTGAACCGATAGCCGTTGGGGCGGAAAGGTTCTCGATTGGCGACCATGTACCGGAAGACGCAGCGTAATTAGACTTGTGGGGACAATGTGGACCAGGCCCCATATTCTGTAACTGGTTCTAAGCCCACTTCAACGCTCACCCACAAATATATGTTGACACCGCGATGCGTAGTAACTAAGCGTAGGTAGATGTCTTGTTTCGTGACGGGTGACCAGGCCTCCTCTCATACATCAGAGGAGGCCTGTGCCCAGCAGTGGGACGTATATAGGCTGATGATGATGATGACCAGCGGGGTGAGCCGCATTAGCGCGTTGCGAATAACAGGCCTGGAGTCGTGGGAGTCTGCTGGGTGCGGGTGGCGCAGGACTGATTTGTCATTCTTTGGGGGCCTATGTCCAGCAGTGGACGTCTTATGGCTGATGATGATGATGAAGAATTACTCTTAGAATGTTTTATAAGCAGGCATCGTACATTTTGTAGTATTATCGGTGCAGTGTAGTGGTGTTAAGGCCTAGTGTGGTTTTGGTAGCCTAGCGATTCAGACATGCGGCTGTCAAGTGGCGGTCGGTACCCAAAAAATGACAAAGTCGGACCTGACGATTCATACTAATAGTCATAGAAGTATGACGTCACAGTTTGTTATTTGTACTAATCGTTGTAAGGAAAACAAGTAAATTCCTGTTTCGATAGAAAGAAAGAAAATTTATTGACCATGTAAATTAAATTACATTTAGCAAGTAATATATACAATGTCGTATTGATACATATACAACACATATACATATAGCACTGCTGCATTTAGGTTCATAGTTTACAAGTTTGTTTGTATAAAAGCGTGGAATTATATTGGTAGCTTTAAATTTACACATGAAAAAAAAAACATATATTATTTTCTTAACTTTTAAGGACCCTCTTTATGGTTTTAACTATATTTTAATTTAACATGAGGTCACTACCCTATTGGCGCTTGTCGAGTAGAGGCAGTGTTTGTAGTAGGTATCTGAGAATCGCCAGCATATTTTGGACCAAAAAAATGTTGTCTCATAAAGTTTTTCTGATAACTTTCTTTGATGAAGATCTTGTGAGTTTGCTAAAGTAGCTTACTCACATGATTTATGTGGAAGGTTCTGGGTACGTTGATATTATACAGGGTGACATTTTAATCAGTGTCCATATTTTTTGTAGGCATTTGTTATCACTAATAGACTCCATTTTTGAAAAAAAAACTTTTAGGTATTTTCAAATTATAAATTGTCTATACCAAAAGAATTATCCGTACAGCGTTGTTACTAGGCATTCAGTGCCGCGTGGAGCGGGGTGGGGGCGGTGCCGTGCGCAAACCTTACTACCCGCTCAGGTGCGCGCGCGGTAAGGTTTTTTTGGGATAACTTTAAGGAGCAATTACCAAAAAAATTTTTACGGTATGATATGAAATAAAAAAACAGGTATTTTATTATTTTTGCTGAGGAAGTTTATATTTGAATTTGGACACTGATTAAAATGTCACCCTGTATAGAAAACTCCCGGGGTCGCTCACGGTTTAAAGGTTGAAAATCTCTCGATTTACTCTACTTTGACACTCCGTCATCCGTCAACACATTCCTCATTCTAAAACAATAGGGCATCTTTTTTAATTACGAAAATCAAAAGTATATTTTGCTAATATTATGCGTATTGTATGCGAAACTGTATTGTAATTTTTATCTGGAAATAAATAAATCCAAATTTAAATCTATCAATTGTACCTAGCATGTAAACTTTCGTTATGTTTTTTTTACTGATGTAGGCAATGGACATTTGTTACGCTCTATATATTAAACAGGCATAAAGCTCTGACTTCACAAATCATATTCTCGGCGCGTATACCATGGAGTTAGTCACTAATTTGCAATTACCTCCTTAAAATTTGCGTTGGACTATATTCGTCATACGAAATATCGTTTCTAATTAAATATTATATACTGTCTGAAAAAATTCTTTAAAATCGTCTAATAACGATTCCAACCAAATCATTAAAAAAAAAAAACAATTCAAAATATATACTTAAACTGCAAGCTTAATAAAACTTTGTCAACAGGCCATAGCAATTAGGTTGTCCTTCCACTTCAAACCCACCAGTGGGCCGCGGGTTTACCTTGTTCACAAACATTAGACGCGGTTATCCGCTGGATTCCGGGAATGTTGCAGGTCGGAATTCCGAATGCGGAGACGTGGGTTCGATGCTTGAGGTTGAATGTTCGGGGCTCTTTAAAAGTACTTTGTGCTGTGTCACTAGCATTTTGTTTAAGGTAAAAATAAAACAAGCTAGGTACAGTCAACATGAAAAGTAACTGAGCAATTGACGTCTTCAAAAGCTCTTATTCCCTTGTAATAAAGACTTTTGACGTCTTCGTTTGCCAGTTACTTTTGATGGTGACTGTAACACGGATTTTTCGAGCCTAACATACATTACGTAGTCGAAAATATTTTTTTAGTAGTTTCGGTGAAGCAATACATGGTGAGGAAACCTGGCTTTATCCCAATAAGGAGCAGTTTCCCCTCTGGATTGGAAGCTCAGATGACAGTTGCTTTCGTAAAACTAGTGCCTTCGCCAATTTTTGGGATTAGGTGTCAAAGCGGACCCCGAGCTTAGGCCACACAAAATAAGTAAATATAAATATATAGCTTGCTTTACAACGAAATCTGTCTGTGCGTGATATTGTGGCGATCCGTGGGCACGACAGACATGACGACGACAGTCATGTAAGTACTTGTAAAATTGCTGATTAATACCTCTTAAAGTACCTGGCGAGGTTTAATTTTCACCATGGCTGTTGACATGGTGGAGTTTATTCACCAGAAGACTGGCTATTCGCTGAGGGTTTTCCAGCTGCGTTCGCGCCACTACGTGCACTTGAGCTCGTTTGTGGTGCGCGTGCCGCGGCCGCTGCAGGAGACCATCGCGTGTGCTGACTTCTGGCCGAAGGGTGTCGTGTTTCGGCGGTTCCGGGGCCACACTGTATCGTCGCCTAAATATTTTTTTTATATGGACTGTGTGTATGTCAGGCTTTAAGGTATTTGTTGTTATGGGCCTTAGATGCCTGAAATAAATGGTAATTAAATAAACAATGGTTTATTTATTTAATTACTTCTGCATTTCAGCTTGGGCCGAAATTCTTTCGTATATCCGGTCCGACCCATGATTTCTCTACAAAGGACGCATTTCTCAACCGATTCTCCTGACATTTCGTGAGCGTGAAAGGGGATGCGCGTTAGGACAATGTCACTGTAATTTTCCACATAAAAATGTCATAATAATTATAAAAATAATTCTGCGAGGTAACGTATGTTTACAACTATTCAGACCGAAAGCATAAGCATTTTCTGAAATATGTAACGCTGTGACAAACATCAGTCATGCTACCATAGTTCCTTATTGGTACAAAACTCCAAAAACGATTAGAAAAGTTTAGACTTTGAACCTCTGTTTTAGACCCATAAAACTGTGGTGTAACTTACAGTTAACACACATGTTAACATATGCACGGTAACTCGAGTTCCGCGGTTAACTTTGACTTTAACTTGACTACTAACAACGTAACTAAAGCTTGCTTAAGAACTTCGTGAGAATTCTGGGCAATTTATGTAGCTTTATTACTCCTGTACGCAGCTTTATAGCGAATATTAATATTAGGAATATCATATTTTAGAACAAAAGATGGCTTCTATGGCGAATTCGGAAAATCTAGATCTTGGTTATTGAAATGGTATATTAATATTTTCTAAATTAACTCTTATTGTATATTGTAGAAGAATATACGAATCAAAAAAATTGTCCAACCGTTGATAATGTACAGTTCTAATTTTAAAAATATGAAAAAAATCTTGGACGCAGGACTTATTAAATTCTTTCAGCGAAAATTGGTTTGAACAAGATCGGTTCAAAGGTTTTCGAGATATTTCTAAAAAACTGCCTTCATTAAAGAAAAGGATGTAAGTGCCCTAAGATTCCAGTAACGATACGATCTTTTTAATAAGCACGGAACCCTTCGTTGTGCGTGGTCCGACACGCACTTGGCGGCTTTTTTGAGCTGCTCTATGTTTATTCTAAGTCTTCCTCTTCCTCGCTTCCACTCTATCTTTACTTCAATTATATTGAGTTTTTTTTTATGTTATAGGAGGCAAACGAGCAGACGGATCACCAAGGTAAGCGATTACCGCCGCCCATGGACACCTGCAACACCAGAGGTGTTGTGAGTGCGTTGCCGGCCTTTAAAGATGGAGCTCTGGGAACCTTACTCACCGTTAGGAACACAACACTACAATACCTACGGAACCGGCAGCAGTGCTATTATGGCTGTGGTCTTCTGTAAGGCGGAGGTACTCCCCCAGTCGGGCTGCTCCAGATTCAAGCGCGATGACATTACGCTGTGCCCTACCTCTCTTAAAAGTATGAGTATGAACTTGTCATGTCGTATGATATGAGGTGTCCTATCATCTTTTTATTTATGGCTTCATTCATACTATCTTGAATAAATTCGATATTTTAGTATTAAATGTCACGACAGGCGACATGTTTCGAACTCTTCAGGATGAGTGTTTTCTCAGGTTTATTCTGATAAAGGCAAGAACTTAATACTTTTACTTTAATTAACATACTTGAAAGAAAGCAAGCTCTCCCTCTGTATTTAAAATTAGCATCCTAAAGTAATTTCCGTATCAACACTTTGCGTTAAACGCAAACGTAATTAAAATCAATTGAGCTACCTTTGTTACCAATTTTCAAACGAAACAGAACACTAAACTCCAACCAATACGATAGAAATTCCATTGATAAAATGTGACCGGTGAAATAGTGCAAGTATTTAGGTTCTTTGAGCCTCTAGGCCCTGCATATTCATGAAGCCTGGAATAATATTGTCTGCACCCGGATTAAGATCGTCTCATTTCGATGGCTCAATGAGTGTTTACCTTGCGATTTTCGTGAAAATGTGTAGGAACGAGCTTTGGGGGCACCTGATATTCCGCGCATTCGAAATTGATTACAATACAATTCAAATATTCTTTAATACTCACCAGAATTTGGGAATAATAAAAAAAAGCGGCCAAGTGCGTGTCGGACCACGCACAACAAGGGTTCCGTGCCTATTAAAAAGGGCGTATCCTTACTGAAATCATATGGCACTTACATCCTTTTCTTTAAGTAAGGCGGTTTTTTAGAAATATCTCGAAAACCTTTGAACCGATCTTGTTCAAAACAATTTGCATGATTTTTGTCATATTTTTGGATGGTGAATGGTTCAAAAGTTAAGGGGAGGGGGACACAATTTTAGTGACTTTCGGGGCGATTATCTCCGACTCTATTCACTTAATCAAAAAATTTGCTGAGAAACCTTATATTTATTTTAGAAGGCCTATCCATTGATGTGCCACACGTGGGAATGCAATTTTTTTTTGAGTTTCAATTTTATGTATGGAGTGCACGCCTCAAAAAAAACTTTTTTTGTAAATTCATTACATAACTATGTAGCGGTTAACAAAATACACCTATCTTCAAAATTTTATTAAAATACACCCTATAGTTTTCGAGCAAAATGCCTGACAAACAGACAGACATGACCTTGAAAAAGGTAATTAATAGCATTAATGAACTATAATAAAATTCTATAATACAATCCCAACACATCATTTGGAAATGCGCTAATTGTTGCCAATTTTCATCATAATTCATTTTTGACCTTATATCTCGTAATACTCGTTTTATAGATGTCGGGTGATCATGAGAGTGACTTTCAAAACCCAGGACCGTTTTAATAAAATCGACAGCTGATCGCTACTTGACTGTACGCTTACATTATATCGCAAAAAAGAAAATATTTAAAGTAAAGGCAGGTCGAAAATACAATTATTTAGCAAACTGAATCTATTTCAAGGAAACTAAAATGATTTCTTTTTATGGACTCTGTCAGCTGTACTATATGTACTTACGGAAATCTCAACAATTGTTTTGTATATAATATTTGTACAAATATTTGAAACTGTTGATTCCCCACTTGTAAAATATAGAAACCAGATGTATTTATGCTTTCTGTTGAAAAAAATAAAATTTATAACGCGACCAATTCATTCGCTAAACGCTAAACGCTAAAGTTTTGACGTGAGCAGTCAAGTCACATTATATGTCACAATAAACTAAAAAGTATTTAATCTTTCTTTTGATTACGGGACTTCCCCAGACACCTGAACGCATCTATGTGGCGACTGTTCATGAGGTAGACCTAATTATAAAAAAAAAAAAAAAAACCGATGTTCTGACAAGTCGGGCGTGCATTAGATATATATCATTAAAATTCGAAGAATAGCGTTAACCACGCGAATCTTTGCACAATCACACCCCGGACGCTCGATTCCGCCGCACAAGTGTAGACAGCCTACAGCAAGCACCCACTCTGAGGATATTCCTAAATATATTTTCCTGGCACGGCATTTGACAGGACGCCAAAAACAGTTGTCCAGCGGTAACCAGGGGTGACCAGCTGCTCACGAACCACCACAACATCTGATTGGCTCTTAGCACGCGTTTCTCAGGCGACGGCCAAATAGCGCTTGCGCTCTATGAACTTTTATCTGCGCAACGTACTGATTTTGTCAAAGTCAGGAAGCGTAAACATGTTTATTTTGATATGTCATATTTTGTCGTAAATATCCGCCTTCTGTAAGAACTTAGTTATGTGTATAATACGTGCAGTGTGTATGATCGTCTAGTTTAGATTTGTGCGGATGCAACCCAACCAAACCCAACCCCAATCAGGTAATACGTCCCTAGCGAAGTCATGCCACCTATGCCATAAATCGTTTCAAAGTTCTAGGGGACTAAACATCCACTTTTCTAAAGTACACAGAAACTGCATATCACAAAATGCAACTCAACCACCGATTTCGGATAATTCACAACATTCCCCTACACATCCATCAAGTAATTTTCACATACACCTCAGCTATCTCAAAAATAACACTCCCATTATCAAAAGAATTCCACGCGGAGTCAGAACATGTGTCGCTACATGTTTATCCCACCTAATAGACAAATGCGTAGAAAAAAACACTTACGAAACCTGGCAAGACCTTCTCACTTTCTCCTACTGCAGTCTCCACACTAACACCACAACCGAGGACAACCACACATCATTAACCCAAAAAATTAAAAACAACTGTCTAACACCCCTAGACCCAGCTCTCACACCCCAAACAAAAATAAAAAAGCCTTACAACTTAGGCAAAAGTGTGGAAAATAAAATCAGTGACGGAGATTTAAAAGGTGCTGCCCGGTTACTTTTTTCTAGTGACGTATTATCTCCCGACTCCCCTGACACGCTTTCGGCCTTACAATCGAAACATCCTCCAGCTCCAGCAACACCTCCATTCCTGGATCCTCCAACCACAACCCTGGAATGCCTTCAAATAGAAGAAAAACATATCATGGACGGAATATACAGTTTCAAAACCGGGTCAGCAGCCGGACTAGATGGGATCTCTCCCCAACACCTTAAGGATTTGACTTCACACATAGTGGGAGATGCCGGCAAGAAACTCGCATCATCACTGAAGAACATCATAAACCTGATGCTGACTGGCGGAGTAAATGCGGAAATAGTTCCGGTTTTATATGGCGCTAACCTCATCGCTCTGACGAAAAAAGACGGCGGCGTGAGACCCATTGCCGTAGGCTCCACCTTTAGACGCTTGGCTTCAAAAATTGCAGCCCGACACATCCTACCGAAGGTACAACAACAATTCGAACCCATACAACTAGGCTTCGGGACCAGAGGCGGATGTGAGGCAGCGGTCCACGCTCTACGCACCTCCCTTAGCACCGACCAATGTGAGGTGTTGCTGAAAATAGACGTAAAAAACGCCTTCAACTCCGTAAACAGAGACTCCCTGCTGGCAGAAGTCCGAAACCACATACCGGAACTTTACAATTACCTCCTTCACAGCTATGCCGACCCATCTAAATTAATGTACCGTGCCAATCAAATCTCATCGGAAGTCGGATGCCAGCAGGGTGATCCCCTCGGGCCGGCCATTTTCAGTTTGGCAATCAACCCAATCATTCAAAATTTAAACTCTAAATTCAATGTCTGGTATTTGGATGACGGCACCCTAGGAGGTAACGTGGATACAGTACTGTCAGACCTCTTCACCATCAAAAATAAATTTGAAACCATTGGCCTAGAACTAAATTTTAATAAATGTGAGCTCTACTTACACAGCCCAACTCTTAACCAACAAGATGTCATAGAAAAATTTAACAATTTGGCTCCAAATATAAAAATAGAAACCAAGCATTCACTTAACCTCCTAGGGACCCCCATTTTCGATGAAGCCTTTCCCGACCACATAAATAAGACCATTTCAAAATTTCAAAACTGCTCGGATCGTTTACTTCAAATCAGCACCCATTCGGCTCTTTTTATTATGAAATTCTGTCTGTTTGTACCTAAATTCACATACATGCTTCGCTGCAGCCCTTTTTGGCAACACCAAAATTTACTGACACCAATTGACCTTCTTATCAAAACAAATTTGGAATGCATATTAAATTTAAAACTCAGCGAAGATTCTTGGTGTCAAGCATCCCTTCCTGTGCGTCACGGAGGCTTGGGATTGCGAAAAATTTCATGTGTAGCTCTACCAGCATTTCTATCGTCCGTCCACAGCTCATACAGTCTCGTAGGTAAAA
The DNA here is from genome assembly GCA_945867215.1 of Epinotia demarniana. NCBI lineage: Eukaryota > Metazoa > Arthropoda > Insecta > Lepidoptera > Tortricidae > Epinotia > Epinotia demarniana. Next base: position 2,701,535 of record OX244262.1, read on the forward strand.
TCCTTGGGGATCCCCCATCAAACTACGAGATTGCGGGCTTGGGCGTCGCTAAAAATGCATGGTTGTCGGCCTGCCCGGGGGAAGACACACCCGCAAATCCCAAATCCCAAAAGGGCTGGGACGATACCATCTCCAAATTACAGTATGCTACTCTCCTCCATAACAGCTCAGGAGCCGAGCGCGCACGTCTGACCGCAGTGGGATGCAAGGATGCCGGCCACTGGCTGAGCGCCTACCCCTCGCCTAGCACCGGCACCTTCCTGGAAGCGGACACCCTCCGAATAGCGGTCAGCTTGCGCCTCGGGGTCCCAATATGTGCACCGCACAAATGTCCCTGTGGCAGTGACGTCGACCAGCTTGGGCACCACGGTCTGTCATGTACTAAAAGCGCCGGCCGCTTCTCTCGCCACGCCGCCTTAAATGATATTATCCGCCGGTCTCTTGCTACCGTGAAAGTACCGGCGATCCTCGAACCGACCGGTATTGCCCGAGACGACGGCAAGAGACCGGACGGAATGACCCTCATACCGTGGAAGATGGGCCGGGTCCTGGTGTGGGACGCAACCTGCGTTGACACACTGGCCCCGTCCCATCTCCACGGTACAACCCAAAAAGCCGGGGCGGCGGCAGAGGCGGCGGAGGCGCTAAAAAGGCGAAAATACAGCGGTCTCGACGCCAGATACCACTTCATTCCTTTTGGCGTCGAGACCCTCGGTCCGTGGGGTCCAGGGGCAACTGACCTTTTCAAAAACATCGCGAAAAGGTTAGTCGACGCCACCGGGGACAAAAGAGCTGGCAGCTTCCTCGCTCAACGCGTCAGCATCGCGATACAGCGAGGAAATGCTGCCAGCGTCCTCGGCACAATGCCACGGGGACCCTTTTTAGATATATTTTAGTTTTTATTTTAGTTTAGTGGTTTAGTTTTTAATTATTTTTTAAGGCTTTTATATTAAGTTTAGATAGTAATTGTTTAATGTTATTTTAAGTCTCTTTTAATCTTTTGATGTTGGTTTGCTAATATGGTGCTTAAGGTCTAAAACACTGAGTTCTTTTTTTATGAAACATATATCTTGATGCAGGTTATAAGTTAACGCTATTACAAACTACTGAAATGTAGCTAGAGCTGTCATTCTGGGGCCATGAACCTAGAATACTATGGACGGGCTGTACGTGTTGCCACGGTGAGGGACGGAAAAGCTCTTATGCAGCTAAATTAAGAACCGGTCCTAAAATGGCTGATGACTTGTCATAAACAACTTACTACGGGACGGGTAATGGTTTGTGTGGCACAACTTCATACTAAATCAGTTGTGGCAAATAAAAAAAAAGTGGAACTATGACAAGGACAATGAATGATATTCCCTTTCTGTCACACTTATAGAGATTTGTATGCTACCAGCTCGCTCGCACGTGGTATTATTATTACCATAGCCTGTCCAGAGTATTCTTCGTTCATGTTCTGGGGCATATTTGTTTGACATTGTGCATCTAGTTCTATATACTAAATCAAAGATTACCTACTCGAACAGATAACGGTAGTCTAACTTTTTCAACTACACTGCGTGATACTGATAACGGTAATAGGACTTTTGGGATAGATATTATAAAGCATAATATAGTGCACAGCACCACGGTGGTATGGTTCAGTCCCACCCTACACCCAGGGGTATTGCTTGGGGTATGATGGGTCTGACATGAAAAAGGTCATATCGTTACTGAAAACTTATGGCACTTACGTCATTTTCTTTAAGCAACGCAGTTAATAATAAATATCTCGAAAACCTTTGAACCGATCTTGTTGAAAACAAATTTCGCTGGTAGAATTGAGCATGATTTTTTTTATATTTTTATAATACACGGTTCAAAAATTAGAGGGGGGGGACACACAATTTTAGTCAATTTCGGGGCGATTATCTCCGACTGTATTCACTAAATCCAAAAATTGTTGAGAAACCTTATATTTATTTTGAAAGGCCTGTCGATTGAAGTACCACAAGTGGGGTTGCAATGAAAAAATATTTTTTGACTTTCAGTTTTATGTATGGGGTGCACCCATAAAAAAAATCTTTTTTAGTAATTTCATTACAAAACTATGTAGCGGTTAACAAAATACACCCTATCCTCAATTTTTTATTCAAATACACCTTATGGTTTTAGAGTAAAATGCCTGTGACATACTGACGGACAGACAGACAGACAGACAGACATGACGAATCTATAAGGGTTCCGTTTTTTGCCATTTGGCTACGGAACCACAATAGTACACAACAGGTGGTCTTACAGCTAAAAAATACATCTCTTGCAGACAACCTAATATGGGTGGCGGAGGTGATGCAAAATAATAATTACGACGAAGTTAATCGAACTTAAACTTTCATGAGACATGTTTAAAATAATACTAATAGTAACAGTAAAACTCGCGTATTGAATTATTACTTTATTTGGTTATTGTCGCACCATGTCGTGAAAACTCTTATCTTGTCGAAGAACTCCCGAAGAGTTCGAAACATGTCACCCATAGTATTTAAATTGTTATTAGTAAAATGAGGTTCGTTGTTTCTGAAGTGTTAACACGGGGCGTTTGGATGAGATTGCGGGAAGAAATTGATATCCAATTTAAATGCAAAAGGTTCATTTCTAATGACCCTGAGGATGCATACGATCGTTAGTTAATCTTTTTTGGGTTCCGTACCTCAAAAAAAAAACAAAACAGATCCCTTATACATGAATTAAAAGGCTTATTTATTATTTATTTATTTATTAATCCCTCCTCTCCCGGGCTATTTTTTTTTATTTGCAAGTCGTCTTATTAAAATGTAACATTAAGAACTAAAAAGTAAAATAAAGAATAAACAAATACAAATAAAAATACACAAAGACATATATAAATGTGATAGTACCTACAATAGCTTGATTAATAATTATTTTTCTAATTTAAGCATGTTATTTCTATAATGGTGGGAAATAAAGGCTATTTTTATTTATTTTATTTTATAAGGAAGTCAAAATTTAAAGGGTACTTTCTGTTGACCTAGAACTATGAAATTTGGCAAGTAATATCGTCTACTAAAAGTTCAGGGGAAAATCTGAAAACTATACAATTTTTTAGTTAAATCATAAAAGATACAGTCTTTATTTAAAGTACGTAATCAATCATTGGGGTTGGAGCAAATTTGTTCGGAACCCTCGGTGGGGCGAGTCCGAATCGCACTTCTCCGGTTTTTTTAATGGCAAGACTCGTACTAAACCTAATAATAAGGTTCAATAAGGTTCGCCTCATCTAAGCTCTACTGTTTACAAACCGCTCTATAATTATGGTTCAACTGCTGACCGTTTTGATGACCTAGGCCCGCCTATTTATAGTTAGTCGTACTGCCCATTGTAATTTAACTATCATCATCATCATCATATCAACCGATAGATGTCCACGCTGGACATAGGCCTCAAAGAGTGCCATAATGACCGGTCCTACGCCACCCGCATCCAGCGGACTCCCGCGACCTTACCAAGGTTATTAAGTCCACCTCGTAATTTAATAGTTTTTAGTAAAAAATAGGTCTTACTTGAGGATTAGCTTTAATAAGTCGATGATAATAAACAGCCGATTATATTAATTGCAATAAAGAAAAAAATGTACACCAAAATTTAATAGTGATTTCAACCAGTAACGCAAAACTATTAACGTCTTCGCAATCGGAAACAATCTAAAGTGGTCCTCTCTTCTGACAAGCCGTTCTCACGGAACAAGCTTGGTATCAATTTAAGGCGCCTTCATCAAACGGGCCAAAAAGGTCTATTCCACTTAATGAAATGCTTGAAATCAGTTTGGTAATTGTTGCGCCATTGTGCATGCCTTATCTAGCAACACGCCTTACCTGCCTTATCTATGCTATCTGGGAATACCATGGTGGTGGGAAACAAGAAAACGGCTGAGTGAGGGAGTATTTGGGTCTAGCCGTTGATACAAATCAATAACAGTAGGTCGATCACGTAATGCATTATACAAACGTTAGGTAGATCTAAAATGTAAATTTTTATATTGAAAAATGTTAGTTTAACGTCCTAACGAGCGTTCGAAACGTTACGTGAGTACCCCTCAGGTCTACAACGCCGTCCATAGGCTACCATAGTGTCAGGCAGGAGGATATTATAATATAACACTTTAAACTCTCACGCTTTATATTATGTCCGGTGCAGCCCTTGTCGAAATGTCAGAAATAAAAGTACATAAATATCGCGTTTTACCCGTGAAAATATTGATAATATAAATATAAATAGAGGATTTTAATTTAATTTTCTTCAAGGCAAGAGTGAATAAACTATTATTAAATCAGCAGTACCTATGTTACAAATTTGGCCTTGCCCATCAGCAAGTCTATCATGAGACGGCCGCAACATTACTATCGATTTTTCTCGCACTATACCTTTGTTCTAATGGCGTCCACCCACCGAACGCGTGTCGTGCGCGGCGCGTGTGCTGCGCGGCACCCGCGAAAGTTGTTAAGCATTGAAACTACACTTCGAACACTCATCGAACGCGGTCCGAAAGCGGGCCTGCGCGGGCCCGCGGCGCTAAAGTTACTACTCAGCGGCGCGGCCGCGTGACGTTCGCGTCGCGTGTGAAGCGCGGGCCCGCGCTGCACACGCGTTGCTAACGCGTCGCCAAGCGTGATAGAGATAGTGAGCTAAATATTAAATGTGTTGGTAGTGAAAGAGATCTCTCTCACTACCAACACATTTAATATGTATCTCTCTATCTCTATCACACTCAGCAGCGCAGGCCCGCGCGGGCCCGCACTGCACACGCGTTCCTACCGCGTCGCCAACGCGGCGGGACCGCGCACCCCCGTGTTGCTATACGCCGCCCGATTGCGGTGTGAATATACCGATTCAACCGCTGGTGAGGTAAAAAAAATACCCACGCGTTCACTCGAATGCAAAAAAAACTACCATCAATTCTTAAGAATCAGCACAATTTTGGCTTCTTTGTGACAGACACCTAATGTTTGCGAACATTGGACATTTTTTTTGGAACAGCACACTAGAAAGAGACACCTACTCGGTGCGCGCGATCAATACCAATCAGTTTCAAATGATATGCTACTAACTAAAATAGACCTCAAGAAGTCAAGACCTGAGTCAACAGACCGCAATAGACGTCTGTCTGCCTCGGCGAGGGCCGGAAACAAAGGGTCTAATGGAACCGTCCATCACCCCTTCGAGTGTTATTGAGTAATAGGAATGTGGGAAAAAATCAGGTTTACGGGAATACGCAAGCTGACGCGGTTTGCACGGAGCGGGTGGGCCTGTTGAACAGTATGAGGAGCGCTAACAAACCCGCGGGGGCTGCATAGAGCGGGTACCCGCATTACAAAATAAATAATAGTACTACGTACAGATGGTTCCCTGTTTAGATACTTTAGATACGCCAAACGTGCCCATCTTTTTTATCGCATGCGGTGCGCTCTTTCGGAGGCGGAACCTTAAAGCTAGGGTTGCCGCCAGCTCGACCTGATTAGTTTATTTTACTTACGATATTTCGAATATTCTTTATTTCCTAAGGATCACCCAACTACACAAGCTGTGTAATTTGCTTGTAGGTTATAATATAAAAAAAAAACTGTCTGCTTCTGCAATATGTAAGGCGAAGACACTCTTCGTACCGCCAGCAAAAACAATTTTTCTTTACATAATACATATATGTGTATACATTGCGGCGGTAATCTTTGTCGTTATTACAACCCATTGGCTTACAGTACTTATGATTTTAGCTTTTTTGCTTTAGGTAAATTTACTGTTTATGTGCGTTTTGGTAACAGTGCGCGGCAACCACTAGACCGACCAATAGACCGTCTAAGTCGGCCGGCCGGCGTGTACTTGTGCCAGCGCAACAAAATCAGAGAGTGAACCGTCCCTGTTCACAGGCATGGGCCCGCCCCGTGCACCCCCGTCTACTAGCGTAGGCCCTAAGTTAGTTATGCGGTCTGCGTGAGTTGGTGGCGTTGATTTGACGACAGCTATAAATAATTATTCAAATTTATTATGAAATTATTCAAAAAGCCGCAAAAATTGTTTATCTATTTGTCACTGTGGCGTTTAGTTTGTAAGAAAGGAACAAATAGTACAGCGAGGGCAGCATATTAAATTCGGAGTGAAGTGAAGGATTCTAAATTAGAATCTTAAGCGTAAAGACGGCTTCAAGTGTTTACTCCCAGACACAAAACCATTTTGCTACATAGTCTTCTGTTATACGGTAGCCTAGTTTATTTATTTATTTATTAGGTACACTTTAAGGACATCATGTTTTCTATGTATTTAAGTATTTATATCTATTATATATATCGTCGTCGAGTACCCATAACACAAGCCTTATTGAGCTTACTATGGGACTAGGTCGGTTTGTGTAAGATTGTCCCCTTATATTTATTTATTTATTATTTATTATTATCATACATTATGAGATACAATGGTTCTTTATCAATAGCTTAAAGACTAGCATGACATCCAAGGCAAGTGCACACATCATGATCAGCAAGCTAGCGCATATGCAAGCAACAGCGACATATCTGCATTGAATTTTATACCATGTACCTACTTTTACCAGTAAGCAAGTATAAATCACTAAAAAATTGTCTACAAGTCTAGAATGTTAAAAACGTCTAAAACGAACTTAAGCAAATCTAAAACAAGAGTTAAAGTAACAACTTATATTCAGGTTGTGTTGCGTCGACGCGGCGTCGACGCAACGCACAATTTTGTATAAGAACGTTCACAAGACGCCGGTAGTGTGGGGGGGCCCTAAGAGTTAAAGTTACAACTTAGGATCAGTAGTTTCGGCATGCGGCTGCCAAGCCGCGGTCGTGGGTTTGAATCCCGGCTCGTAGTCAATGAGTATTTCGGAACTTATGTACGGAATATTTACCGTTAGCTTTTTGGTGAAGGAAAACATCGTGAGGAAACCGGTCTAATCACAATAAGGCCTACTTTTCCCTCTGGGTAGGAAGGTCTGATGGCAGTCGCTTCGCTTAGCTTTCGTAAAAACTAGTACCTACGCCAAATCTGGGGACTAGGTGTCGAAGCGGACCCCGGGTTCATCCGAGAATAACGCTAGGAGGATAATGACCTTGATGAGTCTTCTGTTACCCACACCTTGCAACAATATCAAGAATATTGCCTCTTGTTAGGAGCATTTATTTACTTAATATTGGTTGAACAAAAGAACAACTTATCGTACAAAAGGCGGACATAATGTCGTAAGTATTTGTCGCAACACTTTTCCTTAAGTCTATTATTACTCCGCAACATGCCACAGCCTCATTCCGGGGGAGTTTCCGCTTTGCAGCTACTAGGTGCTGGAACTCTCTTCCGCCGCCTTTAGCCAGGGACCTGGGAAGCATTCACAGTTTTAGAATCAAGCACAGTTTTAGAATTCACAGTTTTAGAATCAAGCTGAAAAAGTACTTCCTAGAGCATCAATTTAGTCAGGAAACCTTATGTCTTGAAACTAGCCTTTAAGTGCCCTGTCTTTGTCCTTGTATCAATTTTTTATTTTTGGTCCTTTAATCGTTGTGTGTTTTTTAGCTGGCTCTTTTATAATTTAGTTTACCGCTTTGCCATGCCTAAGATATATAGAATATAGATTAAGATTTAGGATTGCAGTCAGGTACTTACCGTCGGGATATGTCCCATCTGCATATAAATAAATCCGCACAGCATCTGGTTCGCAAAACAATTGTGTAATCTATCATGTTTAGATTGTGTAGATATCTTGGCAATGCCGTTCGTCACCCGAGTCATGAACCTGTACAGAAAGCAGTCGTTTTATGTCTGTACCTACAGTTGAACTTGTGACGTTCAATATTTAATTTTGCACCATACTGTATTCGTTTTTAGTTTTCTTCCTGTATCACAAATGTATTTTTAACTTGTTTTCCGTTTCTGTATTTACGTATATTCAATTTTTGTTGTTATATGGCTCCATCTAAGTCTATCGAAATAAAAGTTGCGTTCGATCTGTCAAGTTGACAGTGACAGTGACACTGACACACAGTTTGGCGACGCGTTCACACGCTGCAATCTGCCGTGCCACTCTGAGTTATTACCGCGAACTATACTGCTTATTTTTATATTTTTATAAGTATTCTTTCAAATATGTTTAGCGTAAGTATTTGTTTTGTGTTGCCTTCCAGGAGGTAACTCGAGTAAAGGCCCATTTGCATTATGCAAGTTTCTTGTACAAGAATCGGCAATAATTGTATGCAATTATTGTGTTTCAATAATAGTATTCAAGAATTGCACGAAAGAGTTTACACACGGGCAATATTCACAAAGTTGAATACAATTATTGAATACAACTATTGACATGAAATATTTGCTACCCTCTTTTGTTTACATTTATGCAATTATTGCAAGGAAAGAATTGCATTCAAGTATTAACAAGTATAAACCTTTTAGTTGTACAATATATTACATATTGCTGCAATTTTTGTACGCATTTGCAGTCGTAGATTTGCATTCAATATTGAACGTTCGGTGTGGGTGAAAAAAATGAGTAAATTGTCGAAATTTGGGTCTTCCGATGTGATAAAATTTCTCGAAATATACAGAATCCATGAATGTCTGTGGAATACGGAACATATTAATTATAAAAATCGAGATGCCCGGGAATCAGCACTGCAAGCGTTTTCCGTAGAATTTGGGATGGAAGGATTTGGTCCCAAGGAAATAAATAACAAAATCAAGATCTTAAGAACGCAGTATCAAGCTGAAAAAAATAATGTAAAAAAATCTATGGGTACTGGATCCGGTAGTACCGATGTTTATAAACCAAAACTTGTTTGGTACAATTTAATTAACTCATTTTTAAGGAAAACTTCGGAGCCAAGACAAACTACATCGAATTTGGTAAGTAATCATCATTTAATATCGGTATGTCATAATTATTTTTTTTATTAGTGAACAATATTTTCTTTACCTATTTATTAACAATATAGGTACCGTGTTTTTTTAAGTTGGGTGCATTCCTGAGCTTAAATTTAGTAACTTTCTCAAAGAAATTAGTATTAAAAAAGAAAACTAAATTAAAAATACCGGTACCTATAATTTAAAATATGGCTGTGTTTTGCCATGGTACAGCACCATCATTATTAAAATAATGACAATAATTATTTCGAATCTGTATAGCGTCTGTTGTACTATGCCTAATGTTTTGCGAAGTTATTTCAACGAGAGCCCTGCTCGAGGCACTTCCTCGCCAAGCGCCTAGACGTATACCAGTCATTGGGCATTCTTCATCAATATATCCTGGAGGCGTGTAAGACGTTGGAGATGTCTTTCGTAGCCAGTTGTGTAATGCACACGCAGTTTTTACAATAGCATCTGCTTTTTGCATATTGGTAGCAATTGGCTTATCGCAAATTCGGAATCTAGCTGTTAAAATGCCAAAAGCGTTTTCGACAATTCTTCGACATCTGGAGAGACGGTAGTTGAAAATTTTTTGCTCTGTTCTTAAATTGTTGCGACGTGGATAAGGTTTCGTTAGATAAGGCTTCAAAGGAAATGCTTCATCTCCCACAATAACCGAGTTCCTTGGTATACCTAAAGTGTTGTCTTCAAAACCCTTTTTTAAAGAGCAATTGTTAAAAATACCTCCGTCTGAACTTCTTCCTTTTGCCCAAAACTGAGCTTTGCTCACACGAAACATGTTCTTGAATTCGGCTTCATCCTCGTTTCGTAGCTCCAGGCATAAAGTGCTAGAAGCACCAAGTATTTTTCTACGTCCTATCCATTTCTTAACCCAACATCTCTTCTTGCGACGTTTTCTTATTAGTTCCTGTTGTAATACCGTCGTTAAAACCGCAACAACGATGAGCACACTTTCACACACGGAATCCATCTTTTGAATGATAAAGTGGAGAGGCAGTTCTTACATTCAATTGCCTCAAGCCTCAGTTTACACCTATTCCAGAATTGAATTCAAATTGCTTTCAATATGCAAGAATATCACGTTAGGTTTAGACTGAGCAATTTTTTATTGCTTCAATTTTATTGTATGGAATGTGCAAGAAAGTTGTATAATGTAAATGGGCCTTAAAGGTTCCGACGGAAGACCAGCGCTGGCCTTCTAGGTTAGCACCATGCTGAGTCGGGGCCTTTTCGTGGACTGGCCTTTTAGGTTTACTGTGTTTTGTTTTTATACCCATTGTTTTGTCCACGAATGAATGTTTTCTTTCTTTCTTTCTTTCTATTCGAACGCAGATACTCGTAATCACACACAACTCACACACCCACATAGATTGTCACACACAATTAATATAACCCACATTTTCAGATTAAAATAGCCTTCGGGTGATCAACAATAAATAAACACCATAATCTCTTGTAATTGGGGCTTAGTTGTATGCGCAGAGATACGGATTATTCGGCCTTTGGAGACCATAGAAGAAAAACGTCACAAGTCACTGTGAGAATGATAGATAAATGGGACTTTGTACCGCTAGGTGGTAAATCAGGCAATTTTATCGAGATCAAGGTATGGAGAATGTTGCTGAAAGGATTTTCGAGTAATTTAAGCGACATAATGTCGACTGGGTAAAGTGATAATATCATTTTTTCACATTGAAGTTGGCATTGTATAGCTCTACGGCAGCCTAGCGGTTCAGGCATGCGGCTGTCAAACGGCGGTCGTGGGTTCGAATCCCAAATGAGTTTTTCGCAACTTATGTACGGAATATCATTTGATATTTACCGTTAGCTTTTCGGTGAAGAAAAAACATCGCGAGGAAACCTGCATACATCCACGAAGAAATTCAAAGGTGTATGTGAACCCCGACCCTCACTGGGCCAGCGTGGGGACTACTGCCCATTCCCTCTCATCCATGGGAGGATACCTGTGCCCAGTAGTGGGACGTATATAGGCTTATTTATTATTATTATTATTATATTCAAGTTGGCTGGAATATTGATTAGGTATGGAACCGCTTTTGATTGGCGGTACCTTTGTTAGTATTGAGCCAGGACGCAAACGATGTCATAAGTTAATCGCGTGTATCTTTGTCTGTCTGTGGTATCGTTGCTTCCAAACTCATCAACCTCTTAGCGTTATTCCTGGTTGTGACCTACCTAAGTCCCCCTAAAAGGCTCCGCTGTAGCACCTAAACCCAAGATTTGGCATAGGCACTAGTTTTACGAAAGGGGTTGCCATCTGACCCAAATGGAAAACTAGACCCTATTGGGATTAGACTGGTTTCCTCGCAATGTTTTCCTTCGCCAAAAAGACAATGTAAAATACATTAAATTCATACTTATTTGACGTTGTCTATTTTTATTTTGTACATATGTTTTCTGAAAGAAACCAGTGGTTTGAGCCGGGATTCGTACCCGGGGCTTCCTGATTGACAGTCACTTGCGTCACCACTCGGCTAGTGGCTCATTGAGTGTGAGTGATTTCACCCCCTTAGGGGATGATTTCGGAGAGAAAAACTATCCTATGTCACTCCACCCCTTCAACTAACTTAAAAAATCACGTCAATTCGTCGCTCCGTTTTGCCGTGAAAGACGGACAAACAAACAAACAAGCACACACACTTTCCCATTTATAATATTAGTATGGATTTATGTAGCGTTCAGTGGTGGTTGGTTGTAATGTTATACAGACCTCGTATCACGGTTGGCCTTATCACACGATATGTGATAGGATAGAGCGTCCGTCAGTGGCTGACGCCGTTCGATAGAACGAGAGATCTTGTCACTCATCGCGTGATAAGGCCGACCATGACACGGGGTCAGTAGACTACTCGTAGGACTCGGTTATCGCACAGCACAGTCGCAGCTACTATATTATTAAAATGGAAAACATAACTTGGTTCCATAAGGATGCTTTCGCTTACGCTCTAACGTGTGTGGAATGCATGTAACTAGTCTTATTCATACTTAGACCTCATGAAACTTACGTTCCAGTGCCACTTTTAGCATACAGGCTATTAATAATTTAAATAATGAAAAATCGCAGTAATAGGATGCTAGCCTATCGCCCACAACACACTTCTATCCTGTTCCCTTAGTACGAATCTTACGACACCCGCATCAAGAAAGGGGTTGGTGCTATTCTAAGGCAGGTTGGTGTAGGCAAGACGTCGAGTGAAGCGATGAGGTGTGCTGCTGGGAAGAACGGCGACCCTACAGCGCGCGAGCCGAGCGAGCAAAGCGAGCGTGCCGCGGCAGCGGCCGGTGAAGCGCCACAACGCCACCACAACACCAACCTTTTTACTAAACATACATGTTATTTAAGAAGAATTCGAAAAGTGTTTTTTGCGTCTTGAATAATCATGCTTGGTTGCTTGCTTGAAAACTGAAAATACTTATTATATTTGGCGTAAAATATACTTTTCACACCTTTCATTCGGAAAAGTAAGTTTTGCTCCACGACGAGAGGGACCAAAACGCTACTTACTTTTCTAATCAAGCTACTTTTTTAATTTATACATTGGCATTGGAGCATTTGTACGCCATGTGCCAATTGAACACAGATGTTACTAAAATAATCGATTGTAATTTCATCGTAGTCGATTCAAAACGAACATATTTCAAGTTTTAACTATAACAACGTTGTATAAAAATTTATAAATATTTCGTAATATTTAAAAATTTGTAATAAAAATTAAGATAATTTAGATATATTTTAACAATAGCTTTTTTTAAATTTCCTCATAGTCGGTGTGAAAAATAGTATGTGTCACTCGGTAGCAAAATTATTTTCGTCTCGGGCGTAAACACTTGTATCCCTCACTACGCTCAGGATTCAATACACCGCCCTCGCCGTAAATATACCATTTTGCTCCCTTGTGACACAAATAACTATTTCCAACTGTAAAATTTGACTAATGAAAGGTCAAAGGACCTGTTGGTAAGCGAGTTATTGTTAAAATATTCACTTACCAAAGATTGGGTATGTGTTATAATAATTTAGCAAATAAAATTATGCGTAAAATTGTTTCATCATCATCATCAGATCAGCCGAAAAACGTCCACTGCTGGATATAGGCCACCACCAAAGAGTGCCAAAGTGAAAAATTGTTTGTGAAGTGATCTTTTGTATTTTTTTAAACAATGGCAACCCATTGACAACAATACAATTCCAATTTCATAAAAATAAGTCAGTAGCGCGTTACAGAACCGGATCTCCGGTTAGTCTCCGGAAATAACGCCGGAAGCATTATTTATTTAATATTTGCACAGAAAACCAGCATAAAAGCGGAAAAGTCCGTTAGGCTACAATGGAAATTCCGTTTTTGCTAAAGTTACTTAAGTTTTAAACAAACCGCCATTGTTTACTTTTAAACACATTCCTGAATCGAAGCAGTCATGTGAAAGTTCAATGTTTTCTTTAAGCAAATAAAAATACAGTTTACTTGAGACAAACGCTATGTTTCTAGTAATTAAGTATTCATAGAAACGACGAACAGACTGTAAATGAGCGGAATATTGACGGAACATCCAACTTTGTGGAAATTAAATTCACCGAGAGTTGGATAAATTGAAAAGTAACTTTGTGGGGGCGGTGACGCTGTGACTACCGTTTAGTACGTTCAATGACAGATGAGTTTATGTTCTTTTTGAAGAGGTTTTATTCAAGTTCATAAAAGATTTATTTTCATGAAAAGCTTGCAGACTACCCTCAAATTCATATAGTTAATCTGCAAGTACACTTAGAGGGCTCTTTTTCGCGTCAGCTTATTAATAATTGAAACAGTTTTATTAGGCAGGCGTCCGATGTTTCACCCAATAGCCCAGCCACTAGTCCATCATTTCAACCCAATAACCCGTTTTATTTAGATTCCATCAACCATCAATAGTCTCTATACACCCCAGCGGGTGCTGTCTCTATGTGCGTCCCATGACACGGCCAGCGACAGCATCCGCTCGGTGTACTCCTTGCATTTCATTAAATTGTCAAAAGGGCCTCTACGTGTTGGCTCAGTTGGTACTTTGTAGGTACCTAGCTCCACGCACGCCTCCCAAAGGTCCGGTACATCGTTGTCCCGTGAACGGGAAAGACATTAATAATAATATTAGCCAAGAATAAAATACAAAGCAACAATTTTCAATTCAATTTTGTATGAAATTCCTTTACAGTTCTCTCGAGTTGTTCCGCCCGAAACGTGATAGTTTGAAGCCTGTTATAACGCACGTAATGACGACATTTCATTGCATGTTCGAGAAAATCTGATTACATTTTTAGTTGTTAATAAAATGTCGGTAGTACACTTCTCGTCGCAATGTATTTTTATGTGCACAAGCGGACGCCGTATTCTAAAGACCGCTTAATTATTCGTATCGTATCATTGTTAATTATTCCTATACTATTTCTAGTTTTACTGGCATATTCAATAATTAAGTATAAGTCTTTGTATGGAAATCCCACACAAAGTATACCCATTTTTTGTTCATGCATGTATTGACGAAGGATCGCAGTTATAGACTGACTTCAAGACATAAATAATGCTTTGAATGACATAATACATTGGATGATTATAAATGACTTAAATATAAATATAAATAAATGCAAATGGATAAAATTTATTTCTTATAATTCCGATAGTTTACCGATCACATTAAAATATAATAATGAAAATGTAGAAGAAGTTGAATCTTTCAAGTTTCTCGGCTTCACTCTGGACAAACATCTCAACTGGAAACAACATACTGAACAAGTTTGCAACTAACTAAACAGATTTGTCTTTGCACTTAGAAGACTGAGACAAACGGTATCGGTTGAAGCATCACTGATAGCTTATCATGGATATGTGGCGTCTGTTCTCCGTTATGGATTAATTCTGTGGGGAAACTCGGTGGACGTAGAGAGAGCATTTAAAATAAAATAAAAATGTGTCTGGGTCAGTTGTATACCTTTGTTTAGAAATTTGCGTATACTGGCATTGTCCTGTTTGTACATCAGGGATGCATGTAACTTTGTTAACACACGTCTAAGTGATTTCCGAACACGAGGTGATATGATGCACAGACAGACCAGAAAAAGGATCATGAACCTGCTGTACAAACCTCGCGTTAGCAAGGCAATGTATGGTAAAAATGTGGCCAACATGTGCATTAAATGATATAATAACTTGCCTGAGGACATTAAGGTCCTCCGGGGAAATAGTTTTAAGAATAAGTTGACGAATTGGCTTCTCCACAGATGTTTTTATAGTGTTCAGAGTTATTTAGAGTATAAGTGACATGAATGTATTATATTTTCAAATTTAATAATTTGTATTTTGACTAAATTCATCGCCGCTCGATAAAATATTTGCACGCCTGCAGGCAGGCTGAAAACACTGTTATATAAAATAATGTAAGACCTTCCGTACTGTATTCTAGCAAATAAATAGTTTTGACTTTTTGACTTTTGAATTAACGTACAGTCGAGTTCTCCAATATCTATACAGACGTCCTGTCAAAAATGTCTGTTCACAGCTTTTTGTGTTACTGACATAACACGCAATATTATCTAATTTTTGAAAGGTAGTCTGTATGAGAAGCTACGGCAGCCTATTGGTCCAGGCGTTCAGGATGTCAAGCGGCATTCGTGAGTCCAAATCCCGGGTCGTACCGATGAGTTGTTCGGAATATTTACCGTTAGCTTTCGGTGAAACATACATTCATTCACGCATTTATTTCCAAAAGGGGTAGGCAGAGCACACGAAACGTATGTTCCAGCGCCACTTTTAGCATAAATGTGGGTATAAAATATCGACAAAATGTGATATTGTTGTGATAGGTTGCTAGCCCATCGCCCACAACACACTTCAACCCTGGTCCCTTAGTCGACTTTTACGACACCCACGGGAAGAAAGGGGGTGGTGAAATTCTAACCCACGCACCACACGGGCTCCGGGCGGGTTCGGTGAAACATCGTGAGGAAACCGGTGTAAACCCGATAAGGTCTAGTTTTCCCTCTGGGTTGGAAGGCCAGATGGCAGTCACTTTCGTGAAACTAGGAATTATGTTAAATGTTGGGATTAGGAGTCAAAGTGGACACAACTGGGAATAACGCTAAAAGGATGATGAAAGGTTGTCTGTGTATACATATTGGAATACTCTACTGTACTTATACCAAAGGCTTGATTTGAATGCACAGCATTCTTTAGTAATTAAAACCCTTTGAACGGACATTAGAAATAAACAAAATTTCCGTGCAGTTCGCTTTACCCGCGCGGGTAAATATACAAAGCAGTAGATGTTCATTAAAATTTGTCGTGCAACTTTAAAATTACTTTGCTGGGAGTTTTTCTAAGTCCCACACAGTTTGGCAACTAATCTGCATACGGAATGCCCCCGTAAATAAGTTCCGGAATTCCGGATACAAGTTCTAACTTAAAACTTCGATTCGAATCGTAGTTGCTTATAGTTTTGGTATGGGCAGGGAACCTGCTAGTAGAAAACGGTGTTTCACTTCAAGTAAAAAGTTACCAGTAAATATCATTCACTTAGCCCACGCTTTTTAATAAAAAAATAGTAAGAATATCTATGAAGCATTAGGCATTCGTATGAATTTATGCAAAATTTCAATGCGAAAACATACGAAGTTTAATAATAAATACTATCTGCACTCAAAATGTTATTCAATTCAGATTCAGATTCAGATTTTTTATTTGTGAAACATAGGTAATACAAAGTTGGTCTTACATAATAAGTGTACATGAACCTCTATGTTTTGCCGATTGGCATACAAAATATCAGTGTCAAAAAAGTTACAAATTAATAACATAAATCATTAAATACGAGCATTAAGTACTTTAAAAAATGTCAAATAGAATATAAATTATAGGTCTGTGTCACTCATAAAATCCTGAGTAGAGTAGTAACATTTTTCAGCAAGTAACTTAGTCAATTTTTTCTTAAAAGATTCTTTTTCCAGTTCAATTATGTCTATCGGTATTTTATTATAAATTTGAGGCGCCAATCCTAATAAACTTTTGCGGACTAGTGCAGTTTTACACTCTTTGCCACGTAACTTGTTTTGGTACTGTATGCGAGTAGGGAGCTTGCGTGTATCCGCAATTTTATTAAATAAGTCCGGATTACATTTAACAAAGAGTGCAGCTTCCAAAATGTATATACATGGCAAGGTAAGGATCTTGAGTGACTTAAAAAAGGGACGGCAGCTGTCTGTAATTTTTAAGTTACACATGGCTCTTATGCACCATTTTTGGGCTTTAAAGGCTGTTTCCTTATCGACGGAATTACCCCAAAAAAGAGCACCATACCGCAGTGTCGACGCAACAAGCCCATGGTAAGCAACAAGTAGGGTTTTATTGTCTACTGTCTTTGAAAGTTTGCGGAGTGCAAAAGCTGATTTGCTTAGCTTTTTACAAAGTTCTGATACATGAAATTTCCAGCTCAATTGACTGTCGATAGTGAGGCCCAAAAACTTAGTAACTCCTACGGTCTCTATAGGATACCCTTGATAATTAATATCCATATGATTAAATTGATTTCTCTGATAAAACTGCATTATGTTAGTTTTAGTCAAGTTAATTTGTAAATTATTTCTATTTAGCCACATTATTATGTCAGATAATGTATTATTTATGTCATTTTCATAATTATCTCGATTATAACATTTTACAATGGTTGTGCTATCATCGGCAAATAAGATCATGGGGTGGTTGATTGCTTTCGGAATGTCATTTATATAAACTAGAAAGAGCAACGGACCAAGTACACTCCCCTGTGGGACACCATATTTTACATACCGAGCATCCGACAGGGTTATATTTTCCGTTCTAGATTTCAGGCATATTCTGTTTATCTCGGTGAATTGTAGTCTGTTGCTGAGGTATGATTGAATCAGTTCCAAGGGTTTTCCTCGAACACCATATATTTCTAATTTATATAGTAATGTCTTAAGATCTATATTGTCAAAGGCCTTTGACATATCAGTAAAAATAGAACTAATAGGTACTCTGTTATCAACACTTTCTAATACTATATTAAACAAATCGTATATTGCCATATTTATGTTTACATTTTTTCTAAATCCCTTCTGTTCATTACATAATATGCCATATTTATCAAAATAACTATAAAGACACTTGCATATAAACTTTTCAAAAACTTTAGAAAATATGGGAATTAGGGATATCGGCCTATAGTTTTGAGGGTCATCTTTGTCTCCTTTCTTAAATAAGGGTTTGATGACAGATATTTTCAACTTCTCAGGAAAAATACCTTCATTTATACAGAGATTGAATATGTAGCTTAAGTGTTTCGCTATGTTCTCGTTTACATATTTTACGACGATAGTGGATATTTTGTCAAAACCCACACTACTTGTGTTTTTTAACGATCTTATTATTGATGCTATGTCACTGGGTGTTGTTGGTATCATAAACATAGAGTGAGCAATGTGGCTAATTTTACACTTGACATTGTCTCTCTTCGACAGCTTCTGTTCACCGTGCAAAAAGTGGTCATTGAACGTCAATCCACAAACGAATAATTTTTCACTAAAATCCGCTTGAAGTCGTTCAATTTCATCCAACAGGTTTCGTCTGAGTTTTTCGTTCCTATATGAGTCGTTATTATTCGTTGTTTCCTCAAACGAATTGCTCATCGTGTTTCAACTTATATCCGCTTTTGAAAAAATACAAAACGCACAAAAGTACAAAAAGAAATCAAAATTAGTAGTTTGTACGTGGTTTGTACTCAATATTTCTAATGTAGCTGAGGTACTTTAATACAAACTATAATAATATGATTTACTATAATAATATGATTTACCAAATCAAATCAGCAGAGTTACGGTAACCCGAGTGGTATAAAAAAAACATTACTAAGAAACTGTTTATTGTGTTTCAGATATCTGTTTTTTACATCCGCGCTTGAACGCGCAAGCGAATTCTTTAAAGTTAAGTTTTCGCTATTGATTTGGCTTCAAATCGTGTTTCGATCGCATCTTGTTAAACTCGGCCGGGAGATATTTTTTTTATAATTTTTTCGTAGCTCAGCATCGCATCAGCGTTCAGCCATGAAAACAAAAGTTTGATTTCTTGGAGTTTTGTTTAATTATTTCATTGCATGTTTGAGAAAAGCACTATACATACCTTGGCGTGATAGGGGGTAGCCAGCCAATTTACTATCCGGCCTCGCTACGCTCGGCTGTCTATATTTACTCGGCTGGCAACCCCTGTCTTCCCGGCCTCTGTAGAATGTAAGTGCTCTGTAGTTGTAAGATAAAATTGATACTCTCGGCACATGATCAGTAACGTAGGTAGTGTGTGTTATGGATATAATATAATATTATGGTCATAAATAACAATGTTATATTCTTTTGTTTTAAAAAATAAAGACAACGTAAGTGTTATTTGAGTTGGACGTGTTGCATTAAAGTGGTCAAAAAGCAACTCTATCGTTCAAGACAGAAGATTCAAATTCCAATGACAGTAATATAAAAAGCCAACAGAACAGCTCGGAATAAAACTTATCAACTTTAATTTTACCTTCGACAGATTTATGCACTGTGCAATGAGTAAACTTTTTAGTACAAATTCCTTGGTCATTAATTTAAGGTCAGCTACGAGCATGTAACATTGGAGTAGCAAGCGTCCATAGGCTACAGAGACCGCTTACTATCAAGCGCGCCGTACGCTTACCACCGATGTGATATAATATTTCTTTATAAAACGCAGGACTTTTTAAATCCGGTAAAACGGTCCCCAGTACCCTATTCCGAAACCGACACCTCGTCCGTGCCCCGTGAACTGGAAAATTTGTTTCCAATAAAAATTCCACAATTACCTTTATTTTCAGGATCATTGCATGCAATCTATCCATAAATTGGATTCCGTCTACTTCCGATTATTTCCACAGAGCCTCTTAATAAAAGCTTGTGCCCTCGCTTCTTTACGGACACTCTGTATAGAGCTGGAGTGAAACGCATCCCGCAAAATAACGTACGGAACAGTGGGTGAGTCATTCGTGATTATTATTATATTCTATTCTATTCTATTCTATTCTATTCTTCTTTTCTACCGATAATAGCCTGTCCTTCATCTTATTACAGCATCTCATTTGAGTATAGATGTTTACGATTTTATAATGTTCGAATGAACGCCAGATTAGTAGTTATTCGATTAATATTATTTTATATTTCACTTTCTCTAACCACCATTTTTTTATACGTTTGTGGTTCGTAAAATTCCGTGAGAGAGTAGTAACCCAAAATATGATCCTCACTAAAAGAACCTACATTGTCGGTTTTTTTAAAACCGATATAAAAAATATATATTAATATATTATGTATTAGGCGGAAATGATGTAATTAGTCCTAATGAAGAAACATATGCTATTTTTTTTAATCGCAAACCAAAACCAATATTTTCTATACAACATAATACAAAGAAAAAACGTTGGTTCATTGTCGGTAAAAAAATGAACCCAGGTACCAACATCAAACAGGGCTTCGTCTCAATCTGTCTGTGTGATTGTAGCTTTGTATGTAGTAGGGGTTAATCTCCGCAACCAATGATCTGATTGAAAAAATCTGTCACCTGTATATTTAATGGGTCTTCGGTATGGATATAGGCTATATTTTATCTTTACGTCTCAACTTGCCTTATTTTTTAATACAATGGAAAGGAACAAATAAATACAAAAAGTTTGTGAGATTGTAGCATTTTAAGTTTATAACGTTGTATGTTATTGGTAATGTACAGTTCGATTGAAATATTGTTTCTTCTGTGTATTGGAGTCGACATCCATATTAATATTATAAATGCAAAATTGTGTCTGTCTGTCTGTGTATTTGTTACCTCTACACGCTTAAACCGCTAACCAATTTAGATAATTTGGTACACAGATTTTAATTCCAGGAAGGAGACAGGATAGTTTTTATCATGGGAATCATCCCCTTAGGCGGTGATATGGGGGTGAAATAATGTATGGAGCTACGATATTCACTAGTATACTACGTAGACGGAGTCGCAGGTAACTAGTAGCCTATATTTTTATACAACGGATTTGCCTGCGTTCTTTGCATACTTTGTATTACGAGTATTACCTATATTTAAGGGGAAAAAGTCCATGGGATTGTAGCTTTGTCAGTTTATATGTAGTGTATAATCTCCGGAACTACTACACCCAATTTCTAAAATAATACATTTTATGCCAGGGCTTCACCTGCGTTCTTATTAAAACGCAAACAGCCGTGCGGGCAGCTATTATGGCGGGCAGCTATTTTAGAACGAATAACGTTTAGTGAACTAATAACTTTCGTCGTAGCCACGTGATATTAAATAAAAATAAATAAATACATGTGTGGTCTTACACAAATCGAGCTAGTCTCAAACAAAACTTGTACTATGGGTCCTAGTTGACGATACATATACTTGTATAGATAAATAAATCGTAGTGTCGTGTTGTATCAAGGTAAGCTAGAAATAAGGAGAAAATACTCCACCGACAAGAGGATGACGCTTAAATTTATGATGAGATAAATAAATACTTAGAAAACATCCATGAATCGAACATTGTATCAAAATAACACAGACTGTGTTTGTAACATAGCCTGTCTTTAGTCACCAATGTCCTTACTGCACCGCTAACCCTGTGTGCCGTCCCGTTGACAACATATTGCCAAGTACTAGGCTGCTAAATTAAAAATTCCTCCAGCCGATACAATTACGGCGCGCTCGATAAGAAAACAACTACACTACTGTACAGTCGGGTAATGTTCGTTGATGCAACCTCCCTGGAAGTTGCTAGACAAACATTAATTAAACTTCTACGCAAAGTAAGGTTCGTCTAAAATTGCAGTTTTATAAGATAGTTAGGTTTCTTTACAAAAAAAAAACAGTAGCTGCCTAGGACAGGCATATGTGGGAGAAAAAGAGGCTTTTGCCCAGCAGCAGGATACGTAAGGCTCTTAATAAATTGTGGCCAGGTGAAGACGTAAAATTTTGTACTCAACACGGGCGGTAATTCGTAAAGCCCCAGAGCGCATATTTATGGCCCTCACCTTCGGTTCGGGCCACAAACACCTGCGATCTGGGGCATTCACGAATTCACCGCCCAGCGTTTCCAGCTTGACCGCTGTAAATCATGGTAATAATGAGTAGTTTGGTAACCATTACACATTAATTATTTCAATTTGAATATCAGAAAAAATCTATTCATACTCAAAGAGACATGAAGAGTTACATTGTGTTCCTCGGAATCCATAAAAATAAAAAGTTATTAGCTGTATCGAAAATTACAAATGTAGTCTTCATTTCAAAATAATGTACTTTTTCAAAATAATGATCCGTCTTTAATAAAACCTTGTTTAATTCCAAGATCTGCAAGATTCTGTGAGCATAGCATATACAAGTTTAACAAGCGATTCGAGGCCTTATTTTTAAACTTCATGTTTTCTGCGCCACAAAACGTCCTTGGTCGTGAGGATAAATTGATTTAAGACTGCTTACTCAGTTTGACCACGGCATAAAATTTTACATGTCCATCGTGACAGTTCCACCGGTGAATTGCTGTTATATCGCTGTAATAGGTTGCTAGCCCATCGCACACAACATACTTCAACCCTGTCGGCTTTTATGATACCCACGGAAAGAAATGGGATGCTGAAATTCTAACCCGACACCACACGGGGATTAATATACGTACTCAGTGTAAACTCGCCGGCTTCTCCTTTTCATAAGTAATTATAGATAAGTAATAAATTATCGGTAATTACCTATTAAGAATCCTAGAAATATCATACATGAAAAAGTTTGGACGTTTGTTAACGGCTTAACCTATTTGGATGAAATTTTGTACGAAGCGTTTATACCCTAGATTAAAATATAGGATAAAGCTTTTAACCCGTGTCCACGCAGACAAAGTCGCGGACGGAGGGTAGTATTCACATCATGCTTAATAATTATAAGAACTTAGAATAGCAAAAACATATAACGCTGTATCATTCCTATAATATCTCAATTCTTACACCACAAACTGCCTAATATCGTAGCCAGAGTGAAATGAGGCTAGACTTGCAAACTTTATTCACGCCGAATAAACTTGCGAATGGGCAGTTTATAAATAAGCAGACTGCCTCAGGGCTTTCCCTTCCTCAAAATTAAAAATGAATTCAAAATTGGGTGCGGTGTCACTTTCGGCGGGAAATTAAATACTTTTATAACCGAGTGGCGTAACTTTAGATAGAAAAAGTTGGGGCCCGTAAACACAATTAGAGGGCTCTCACTCGATTGGACGAACTTTTTAAATTTTCCCCGCCCTTTGGCGGGCCTTTATTAATCAAAAACTCAATTAAACGCTTCCTTATGATGCTATGCATTTTGTTTGTTGGGTTTCGATCAACTTTGAAACGAACGACTTTGAGGTATTTGGCAGGAATAAATGAGTGTTGTTTTTGTTTTGATGCCCATTGTGATTGGGTTTATAATTTAGATATTACCCATATTAATTTCTATGGATTGCAAGCTACGGCCTAGTGGTTCAGGCATGCGGCTGTGAAGCGGCGGCCGTGGGTTTGAATCCCAGCTCGTGCTAATGCGTTTTTCGGAACTTATGTACGGAATATTTACCGATAGCTTTTCGGTGAGGGAAAACATCGTGAGGAAACCTGTCTATCCCAATAAGGTCCTGTTTTCCCTCTAGGTTGGAAGGTGAGACAGTAGCCGCTTTCGTAATACTAGTGCCTATAGCAAATCTTAGGATTAGGTGACAAAGCGGACCCCGGGCTTCTTTAGGGGCACAACCAAGAATAACGCTAGGAGGATGATGATTCTTTTATATGGATTTCGGCTGTAGAATGAGCTTCCTGACGCGCTATTCCTAAGGGTAGTCTAATCTTGGGGTTCTTCAAGAAATTGGTGTACATGTTTTATGTGGTGCCGACCCTATAAACCTGTACACACGCATGTGGACATCTATAACTAGCTTTGTTATTAGCTATTAAGCTTTGTATTATTTTCATGTAATGCTGTTGATGCCCCGAAGTAATAAAATAATAGTACATTACTGCAGAGGCCGTGAAGAAAGGTATTGCTGGACGCACTTGGGGTAAAGGATATCGGATTAAAAGAGTCCAGCAATCCCTGTTCCGGCCGAGGATTGTATAGTGCTTTTCTCAAACGAAGTGAGGAAATATTAAAATTAAAAGGTAATCGATTACATTTCTTTGCATTTTTCCGGTAAGATATTTCCCATTGCTCTCGCCTCTAGAAGTCATTTTTATATTTGTTGAAATTACAATCGGATCGAAAGAATTGTGTAATATGCCGCCTTTTTAGGGTTTCCGTACCAAAAAAGGTACTAAAGGAACCCTTATGGTGCGACTCCGTTCGTCTGTCTGTCTGTCACAAAGTGAAATATCTCACGAACTACTTAAGGTATCAATTTGAAATTTGGAATGGTTTTAAATGAGAGTCATCCACGTGCATGGAAAATGAAAAATTTTAATATATATTTTAATTTTCCATGAAATCTTACGAATATGAGGAGGGGGCAAAAAAAAATCAACTATTGGGTCAAGTGGGGTATCATTTGAAAGGGCTTGAGTTGCACATTTTGAAACAGTTTTTTTTTTTTCTACACAGGCAAAATTTTGATCTATGAAGGAAAATGTAAAAAAATACCATTCCCCTCCCCCCCTTATCTCCGAAGTTATTCAAGCGAAAAATTTGAAATAATTACTTGTGATTAAGATAAACATAAATATTACGGGAAATGTTTTTTTTTCTGTATCTAGCATATTTTTTGTTTTATTTACAAAAATCATTTCCTAGTTAAGTTTGCAATTTAATCAACTTTATAAATATTTTTTTGTTTTGAGATTCCTATAAGACTATAATAGAAAAACCCTTATTTCAAATTAAAAAATAATAATCGAGATCGGTACACGTGATAAACAATAATCGCTAAAACACCAACATACATACCGTCGCTGCGCTTGTAAAATCCGACATGTAAAAAAACCTAACTTTTCAGGAGACACAAAAAACATGTTTGTTTTGTAACCAGGGTCAAAACTTTAAAATTAAGTATGCCGAAAATTTAATTTATTACTGAGACGTTGTATAATTTGAGGTTAAAAAAAAATACTCATGTTTCTAGGAGATACATTTTTTTTTGTATTTTTGGCACATGGCGGTTTTTAAATGTGTCATTTTAACCGTCTATGTAATTTTGTTGCACTAAATTATATTGCTCCTGCGATATATTACAAACAGTCTCATATAGCACAATCGGATTTTATTAGGCAAGGAAAAGAATGAAAAAGTTGGTATTTTGTGTAAATATGTTTATTTACCTATAAAAAGTATGCGTTTTCGTCAATAATAGAAATATTTCTTATGAACTACGGTGATTAAATTTACAATTGTGCATTTATCTAAGTTCGCCTTTGTACCTTAATCCTCCTTAATGTTTTTATTTTAACCTGTTTTGTTTTGTGTACAATAAAGTGCTTACATACATACATACATTAACAATGGTTGCTTCAATTATTTTTTTGTTTGGTATCAATTAGATTTTAGTTATGAAGACAAATTGTCATAGAAAGCATGAAGGGCTTAAGTGACTGTTAAGCTATTCAACTTACTTTTTTCAATTTTCACTGGACTATTTATTATACAGAGATTGAGCTTCTATGCCAGATGCTTTTCTTCTGTGATGGATCAGGGTCCATTCCTGAGCAGTTAATCGTAACTTGTAATAAGTTTCTCCATTTTTATAAAGCAGTGACCTTATGTCGTTGAATGTAGGATCACCCGTTTTTTTTCGGCTACCTACTTCACCTACTTGTCGTAAAATCCGCTAAGTGCCAGTGCAAGGCGCAAAATTTAATCACAGGTGTATCAGGCACCAGAAGCGCTATGTGGCGATGTAACACATAGCGCATTTTGAAGGGCATTTTCATACTTATTTCACATAGCTGATTTTTATTTTTCGAGAAGCAGTTAAAATTTTGATAAATTGATTATAGAGGAAGATGCGCCTTTGGAAGTAGTTCAAAACTATGCCAAAAACTGAATTTCAAAAATAAGCACATGTCGGATTTTACAAGCGCAGCGACGATACTAAGCTGATTGCCCTTGCACGTTAGTACCAAATGGGGCCGATAGACGGCGCTGACCCCATTCGCGTTGTTAAGATTTTTCTAGAATGAATGGAGTTGGGACGGGTATATTTCAATAGCAGGTCAAAAAAAATCGCGATTCAAGTGTCTTGGTAGTTTGATGGTGTTGGTGTAAAAGTTACTCGTTGTTTTAAATTGAATTCTGTTGTGTTGGGTTAAAATAAGTAAATAATTTAACAAATATTGGGACATTTACCTTTACCTTGAGTTAATTGCTAGTTTGTACGGAACCCTCAGTGCGCGAGTTGGACTCGCACTTGACCGGTTTTTTTTATTTTTTAAACATGCCATGCCATTTGAACAAGCCGTTTGAGCACCATGTTTAGCCGTACATAAGTGTAGTACCATAGATTTTGTTTTTTTTTTTTATGTCGCAAGTATGCTTACAGAGATACAGAGTCTAGTGGTGGTTGGCAGTATGTAATTTTTCCTTTGTCAGTTTAATATTAGTAAGCAAATGTAGTCAAATATTTCGGTACACTTCTTTGTTATTGTAATAAATAGGATGTGTTACGAAATATTTGGCTACTCTGACTGCTGCTAACTATATGACGCCGACGAACAAATATTCATGCTCTTCACTCAAATAAACGCCCATACCGGGATTCGAACCCAAGACCTTTAGCTTCGTAAGTAGTCACTACAAACTAGGCTAAAGCGCTCGTCAAATGTGATGATTTTGCAATATTACAAATTGTATCTCATTTCAAAAGTGACTCAAGCCCCCTCCATTTAATTGTTCTCATAACCCTTAACATGAAAAAACACGCTCATTAATCCGTCATAAAGATAACCTTTCCTTAAACATGTGCGCAAAACGTTGTAATCTCCACACGTCCTGAAATAAATCCCGTTTGTGATAAAACACCTCCTGCCGGCCGTGCGAGCGAGTAAGTGAGTGGATTAATCACTTGTTTCTTTCTTGCGAGGTACACACGGACGGAGCGCGTGACGAACGTGAGTTGGATTCATTTGTTTGTAGTAGCACAACTAACTGACAACGTTCATTTATTTATACAACTTGCACAGAACTGATGAGACAGGCTTAAACGTAAGTGGCAGTGAACGGGGCACATTGCACGTAGTACGATTATCTGATGCTCTCCATACGCTCTGATGACGACAACTCCGACATTGAGCGTCGTAACGAGCGCAATAAAAAGCGAGACGTAGTCAACAGGAGGACAACAGATTGCATTTTAAGAGTGTAAATGAAACCAACATCATTTTAGTTTCTAGTCCAGTGCGCGCAGCGACGTAGACGCATTGATGATTAATTAATTAATTATTTGCGGACATAGCGCGGCTCGGTCGCTGCTAATAGTTTTGAAACGATGAGTGAACCCGTCGTGAATAACCTACTCACCTTTCTGCTGCGGTTACTGCGGGAAGATGAGATGGACGTGGAGCAGGTCTGTTTGGCGAGCTTCAGTGCCGCCGACATCTGCGCAGCGAAGAAAGTGCTGCACGGTGGGCTGGATGGCTCGAAAAGAGGACATTCGCACTTTTTTCAGAAAATATTTTTTTGAAAAATGCTATCCAATAGAAAATTATATGAGAAACAATAAATGTGGTATACATTTTTGCGAAATAAGGCATATTGACAGCAGAAAAAAATAAAGTCTGTATTTTTTGTATGGGACCCAAAAATAGGTATCTTGTTTCTCAGAAACTATTAGAGGTCCCGTCTTCTACCTTTCAAGACTTTGTTTTTCTACTTTTATAGAGTAAGAAACGATAAGCAGATTTTCTATTCAGGTGCTGTTTTTTTTTAAAACACATTTTCGATTTTTTCGTTTATGTCTTTTTTGGGTTTTTACATTATATTTCGATAGTTAAAAGTAAAAATGATAATAACACATAATATATGTAACGTTTATTAGTTACAAAAAAATCCTAAGTACATTTTTTACATTTTTCATACGACTAAAAAGAAATAATCTAATGTTTTACAATAGACACATGTCATTTAAAATAAACAATAAACAACAAAAAGTGATATGGTTAGGGTATAATAATTACGATACATAAATAAAATTTCTTAAAAAAATACATATACCTAAATACAAAAATTACTACACTTAGTGAAAAAGTTATTCATTGGTATTTTCTAACATTTCAAAAAGATTATATTCATGGTCGTCGCTCGTATTATTTTCTATAATTAGTAATTCTAAAGCTTCGGGTGAGAGTTTTTTAGCTTTCTTAGTTAGTCGTGGCCTTAGAAGAGTTATTTGTGGATCAGAAGATATAAGAAAGTTGTGCAAAATATCTTCATTCGTCATGGTTCTGCTACATTTTCTAGCATGGTGTTCTCTCACATTGCTAAAATCTTTGTTCCTTGCTTCTGATGCTTCTTCTGATAATTTTCCAATTGGTAACATGCCGAAATGCTTAATTATGTATTTATGATTCATTTTGTTTTTGGGAATAATAATTGTTTCAAGATAAAATGATTGAGTTGTAAATAACTAACAACAAATTTGAACCAAAATCAACTGTTTCCCAAAAAAAAATGTCAAAAATCGTCGCATCTGTAACTTGTTATTAATATTAAAGAATTAAACTATCAAAAAATATTGTGGCATACCAAAAAAGACATAAACGAAAAAATCGAAAATGTGTTAACTTTTACTGGACTAAAAAAAAAAACAGCACCTGAATAGAAAATCTGCTTATCGTTTCTTACTCTATAAAAGTAGAAAAACAAAGTCTTGAAAGGTAGAAGACGAGACCTCTAATAGTTTCTGAGAAACAAGATACCTATTTTTGGGTCCCATACAAAAAACAGACTTTATTTTTTTCTGCTGTCAATATGCCTTATTTCGCAAAAATGTATACCACATTTATTGTTCCTCATATAATTCTCTATTGGATAGCATTATTCAAAAAATGATTTTCTGAAAAAAGTGCGAATGTCCTCTTTTCGAGCCATCCAGCCCACCGTGTGCTGTTCCAGTCCCTCGGAATCGCCGAAGTTTGACGATTGGCGTGTTACCATTGCCGAGTTACGCAAAGAAATTATCAGTTTGCGTAATAGTGCCCCGGAAACTCGGTCACCAGCGGGGTCAAATTTCAAGAGTAATGAAAAGGACGTCAAATGTCTACTCGGTCAGTTTGCATGTTGCTGACACTGCTCATGCCGTTCCACGGCCCGCGTGCCCCCTCCGCGCTGGGCCTCCCCCCGCCCCATCCTCTAAATCACGTCATCGCTATGCTGATGCCATACCTGGTCGATCTGTTGCAGCCGCCCTCAAGAGCGAGTGAAGTTCGGGTTCCTCCAAAGGAGAAGACCTCGCGCACCGATGTGGATAAGGAGGGTTTTACAACGGTGTCGAGGAAGCGCAAGCCGCGCAAGAGTCAGTGTGGTACTGCAGAACCGGTTGCTTCCGGTCTTCGGGTTGCCACACCGAGCAAGGCGCTATATATATCGCGCCTGCATTACTCCGCCACAGCTGATGATGTGGCGGAGTACGTTCGTCAGAAGACCGGCTTCTCGCTGAGCGTGTTCCAGCTGCGTTCGCACCACTATGTGCACTTCAGCTCGTTTGTGGTGCGCGTGCCGCGGCCGCTGCAGGAGACCGACGCATGTGCTGACTTCTGGCCGAAGGGTGTAGTGTTTCGACGGTTCCGGGGCAATCTGCCGAATCCTACACCGGAGACGACGATGCATCGGGGCCACGCCGTTTTGTCGCCTACGTAGTATTATTTGTTGTTTTGGTTTCGTGACGCATTGGTTATTACTGTAATGTCACGTAAATGTATTTGTCAATAAATAAATAAATAAATCATGCTACTGCAAATCATCACGACACGACAAGTCAGATAAATAGTTTCTATGTATTTAACCGGCGTACGTCTTAAAATGGCGGAATGTGGCCGTGCGTGACCACTGTGTGAAAGTCAATTACTTACTCGAGTAAATTGCATTGCTTCACTTACGTACTCAATCAATATTTTTTATGCTAAACTACTAATTGTATACAATCGTCTGTTGTTGTTGATGTTTCCACCCTAAATAAAAAGTTAAACTGGCTTACTTATTTAAATACTCATGCATTAACAAAACTCCTTGGTCACGGTAAGAGGTCAGTCAATTGTGTGCCAACTTTGCAAAATGGCAACATTAAATGTGTGACGTACACAGGATACATTGTCGAGAATGACTTACCTTATTTTTTCTGCTATTTTATAGACAACATGTCAACATGTTCGTCGAAAGCCCTGTTCGTATGTAAGAGTGCAAACCAAACAACCCTTTGTAGGCGTTTTAATGAAAAAACACAGTCCGCGGTCCCACATTATTAATGCGGCAAATTTAAGCCCAGAGACCCCGGGGTCTAAGAATTATACCGCCACAGAGCCGGGGATAAAAATATTCTGAGTTTGCGGGAAGAAAAGATTTAGGCTTGTTACGCGGCAGTATGCAGAGGTGGGGGATGGGAGGGGTAGATCTGGTTTCTTGTTTGAGATTAAAGTTGTAAGAATTGGTTAAGCTTTATTATTTTGTAATAAAGTAATTAATTATTATTTGTTTCTACGTTTATTTTATTTATTATGTTGTTATGTTTATAATCGTTATGTAATAAATACATCTAAATAATACATTGAGTTTCTCGTTTGAGATTAAAATTAATCTCAAACGAGTAATAAGAATTGTATTTAAGCAATAGTTATGGGTGCAATGACAGTCAAAGGTCTTTTTTGTTGCGAGTGCTAAAGCTGATTTCACAGCAGGCGCAAATTTCATTGCTGGAATTTTGAACCTAGTAAGGATCTCAAAATCAGCAGTGGACAAACAGGAAAAATAAACAATCTATTTTTACACCAAAACAAAGGAACCGTGAAAGTCATGTCGTATCAAGATATCAAGACATTGACGGAGTAGCGAACAGGGTGGCGAATACGCTACCGACAAGAACTAGGCTCTTAAAATATGATGGTTAACGTTTTGTAGATTAACCCATTTGGCACTTCACACGAAATAGTTGCATCAGAGGGCTAAAATATGGAACCAAGCTGCTATGGAATACGGTTTAGGGCTGTGAGCGTAACTTAGCAGTGAACGAGTTAATCCAGTAAAGGACTATGACACACATGTGAGTCATACCTCTGCGAGCAATTTCCAATTTCTGCTATAAGATTTTTTTGCCGGTAATGGAATGGATGCGTTCACTGGTCACGTAAAATAAAGGAATGGACTGACGTGTTAGAGCAGATCGTAATAGTACATTACGTAACTAGGGCGGTGAATTCGTGAATGCCCCAGATCGCAGGTGTTTGTATAAATATGCGCTCTGGGGCTTTACGAATTACCGCCCGTGTTGAGTACAAAAATTTACGTCTTCACCTGGCCACAATGCGAGTTTTCCCATATGCGCATCGTGAAGTAAAACTCGCATTATCGCCAGGTATGACGTAAAATGATTTGGCATTTGCTTGTTTTTTTTTGTTATCTCAAATTGTCCTTTTTATTTTTTTTATTCTTCCGCCATTTTTTTTCACTTTTTCTATGCTATTTTTTATGTTTAATTTCCATTCTTTTGTTATTATTGTGTGTTTATGTCTTCGTGTCCTCACTGTGTGGACCCAACGGAAGAACAGCGATGCTGATTCGGGCCCATTTCCTGACACGGCACAGATTTACATTTTCTTTTGTTTTTGGCTGGTATAAGTATGTCACGAATAAATGTTTGAATCTGATTTTTAAATATCCTGCCACACGCTACGGCGTAGCGTTGCTTTGCTACGTATCGGTTAACACTTTTGGTGCCTGAAACCGACTACGCATGTGTTCAGCTCGAAGACGCTTTCCTCTACAAAACAGAAAACCATGGTGTCGGCTACAGCTTGCTATCCATTAGAGGCAGCCTCGAGCCGAGCCGCTGTCTCGTCCCGGGGCAGCCGCTCGACCCGAGGCTGCCTCTAGTGGAGCTGCGTCTTACGAGCGTAGCAAAGTCTTGGGCACTGTTTGTGTTAACACTTTCACTGCCAGAAAACCCGCGTAGCGCAGCGTAGCACGTAGCGACTTGGGAGTGAACATGTTATACCACAGTCACACTATGCTTCTCGCTCTGCTCCTCGCTGCCGCGACGTTGCCCTCTCTGGCCACACACTGCACTCACGCGGTTAATCGCGACGCTCCGCACGCGGTTACTTACCTTTATTGCCGCTCCTTTGACTCGCGCCCAAAATACCGACAAAACACGGTGGATGACGAGGAGCAAGACGACCGGCATGACGAGTGACATCGCCACACCATGTCTCTGTCTCCTTTCCTCGCTATTTCCCACGTCAATCGACGAGTGTGTGGCATGGGTGGGGTATTAAGCATGTTAGACAGCCTTTGGAACAAGCTGTTATACCCCCGCGCTGCCTGCCATATACTCTTAGTCTAAGTAATAGACAGGCTTAGAGACAAGAAGCTAACTTGTTCGTTATACAACCTGGCGGGACTTAGCTAACCGAGGTTGAAACTCACTTACAGGGAGGATGTTTTACTGGACGTATTCATTTGAAATCGGTTTGATGTTTAGTGGAATTGCGCGATAGTGTGGCTTTTTAAGCTCTGGTTTCCTAGGACTGCTGTGCCGTCATATGCCAGCGAGATAGACTATTCGTCTCTTTATAATTAGAACACTTAGAAAGAGACATAGACGGCATATAACGCGTTTTTGAAACACACCGTCGACGCGCATTTGTTAGGGTTCCGTACCCAAAGGGTAAAAATAGGACCCTATTACTAAGGCTCCGCTGTCCGTCCATCCGTCCGTCTATCTGTCTCCAGTCTGTATCTCATTGATGGTGATAGTTAGACAGTTGAAATTTTCACTAATGATGTATTTATGTTGCCACTACAACAAAACAGAATAAAATAAATATTTAACGTGGCTTCCACACCAAATCATTTTTTTTTTGCTGTATTTATGTTACGTGCGCGAGTCCAATTCGCACTTGGCCGGTTTTATGTTGCACGTTTACACGTGCATCGATACAAACGCGCGTCGACACGGCCGTAACGAGTTTGTACTGCATTGCAATGACCTTATGGTTTAGCTGGAAGACATCGCTAAAAGGGATAAGGTCGCTATTGCTCTTCTTTTTTTGGTTTATTTTTATTTTCTCATGTTTTATGTAGATACAATAAAGTTACACATGCATGTGCACATACCGTAAAAGCCTGTGCCCAGCAGTGGGATATATAGGCTGATGAAGCGATACTCTTGTGGGATACTGCTTTCCTGGCGCACCAAACCCAAAGTGTCACGAAACGTCAAATATGATTCTGATTCAAATTTAATACGTGTATTCAAACAGACTCACAGTGCACTCGATTATCTTCAAACTAAGCTGAAATTACTAAGTTTACATAAACGTGAAAGCAATAGTTGATACTAAGTGGGTGCTGTTTCGACACGATAAGGATGCCGTGATTTTGATTAGGTTAGGTTAGGTTAGGAGAGAAGAATGATACGAGAGCGGGTACGTATTTACGTATATGAATAAAACCCAAAAAAATATGTATCCACTTGACAGTCCGACGATAGCATAGTATCCAAAACCAATATGCTGTAAAACGTCCGCGGATACCTTACTATCCCAAGGCGTAGAGAAAGGAACCGTTAATTAAAGTTCCATCTAGTAAAATATGCCGGCATCAATTACAAATTCTACTACTGCACAAACGTAGTCTAACCAAATTATTTGCTCTCAAAAATAAAGATGGCAGTGTTCGCTCGCAGCGTATATGTTTAAAAATATATTTGCCAGTGGAGTGCAGTGAAACTGTGAGCGTTGGTTGGACTCGTAGTTATATCGAAGTATTTCACATTTATTTACATATATTAAAGGGTTATTATGCATAATAAATAATCAGAAATGTGTACTTTCTACGATATGGTGTAGATTTTTGTTCCACGATGTAGTGTGCTCGTGTGATGTCAATTTAAAATATCAAGGTCATTTTAGCAATTTTTACCGAGTTCAGTTTAACCTTGATTATAGTACCTAATCATGTACCATTTTATCATTCTATAAAAAGTATTTAGACACATGTACGTTCATTCATGCCTCAGTATTTTTTTCTTTGATATAGCTTTTGTAGTTAACAAGATACAGACGTTTTTGTTAGAAAGTTGTGGATGCGCGTGCGTCGCTAAGAAACCCGGATGGTTGGAGGCATAATTGTCTCGCGGGCTGGACTGTCAAGTGGTTATAACAGATTTGTTTAATAGTACATTGTTTAATGAGGGGCGTAAGTGGAATATTGCGAACAAGAGTCTATCAGAAGCCCGACGCCGAAGGAGGAGGGCTTTTGATGACTCGAGTTTGCAATATTCTTATGCCCGTGTTGTACACAATGTTTTTCATCACATTTTGCGAGGAAATAAATACATTTAAGATGAAATTAATAAAAAAGGCAACATGTCAGTCGTCCATTTTGTTGAATTTGACGTGAGGCGCGTATGGCAAAGACCCTTCGGTATACAGCCACGATTTGAAAATACTTAAAAACATTATTCATTCGAGGAAGTGTGATGAAAAATACATTTGTAATAAATACTAAACATTAAATTGCAGTAAAATTTAATATAAAGATATGTTTAATACATATTAAAAGATAGTTGGAGCCAACTTTTGAAGATATGAAATACACCTTGGCTGATTGGAAACATCCTCTGTCCGAAGTGAAGTATGAGTGGGTTCTATATTTTAAAACTAAACTTAACAACCCGTGGGAGGTAAAACGGCTATAACTGCTCCGCACGCTCGCAAGTAATAACGTCATTGACGAGCAAGTGTGATGAAAATATTTATAACTACCTTCTGCCCGCAACTCCGTCCGCATGAAACTCGTTTACATCGTAGCTGCTTTCAAATTTTCACCCCTATTTCACTCCATTAGGGGATGGTTTCCGACACTACCCTATCCTGCCCTGGGACTCAAACTATCACTATACCCAATTTCATATAAATCGGCGTTCATAAAAAGTAGTCTATTTGACCACCAGTCTAATACCGTATTGTGTATCAAAGTACCTACTACCTACTGTAAAGCAAAACCACTCCATAATTTACTGGCACATACACCGCAAAGCAGTTATTCAAAATTCTTACCGAGCTCACCAAAGTCCAGTAAATGGTAGACCTCTGAATGCACGCATAGTAGTTACGACCCCGGTTCAAGTTAGATTGGAATTCAGTCACAGTCGAGTTCAATAGTTTTGTGCATAGGTTTCGAGCGCTCTTCAGTGCAACTCTCAATACAGCGCATGGTAACGACATACTTGTATGGAAACGGATGACAGAACAACGATAATATAGCTGTTGAAATGCAGAATTTGGTTATGTAAGAGAACAATAGGGAATATAATGAGGTAGGAATATAATAGATAGCTTTTTTATTGTTGGGTTTGTTGTTGGTGCAAAAGAAGGCATTTTTTAAAGTTTTGAGTCAAAATTGCATTCGAAGCGGCCGCCACACTGCCCGCCACAGACTAACCAACTCATGAGAGTAGGTGTAGGTATGTTGACGTGCGCAAACTTATGCTGGGTGATGTAGAGTAGACTGTAGTAATGTAACTCAATGTTTGTTTTAGAGATTATTTATTTGAAATTTGAACATAGGAAACCGTCATCATAACGATGCCTTTGTTCACACTCGTACTAATTACAATTTATTGCCGTTGAAATTTCAACCTCAGATTTTATGCACTTAGGTACTAATTGCAACTTAATGAAATTCTAACCAGTTTCTAGAGACGATCAACTAACTGTATGGTATATTAACTACAAATTAGAGAACAATTAAAGATAAAAATTATACTCAACGTCAGCCTTTGCCAGCGATCTCTGAAAACGGAGTACATTAATGAATAGAACTTCAGCATCACAATTTTAGAGTGTATGGAAAACCAAGTCAGTAACTCTTTTTGTGACGCTGAGTTTTTTTCATAGCAACCACTTATGCATGTATAGTTTGTTTTAGTTAAAATGACGACTTAACATGAGGTTATGAGAGTAAAAGATAACAAAGACACGTCATAAAACTGACTGAAGTGTGGCAAGTATACTGGAGTAGCTACGTTTGTTATATTGTTTATGCGTAATTACGCGATTAACTACCCTACTTGAAGAACAGTTAAACATACTGATACTCATACTCAAACTATTTAATTCATTTTATTATATAAATATTACATGTCACATTATTAATTGCAATTGCATATCATTTTCCTATCAATTCATGAGATGTCAGCATTGGTTGGCTTTAACTTAACTTAATTTAAGAAATTACTATACACACTAATACTATAAACCTTTACTATTGAGATAACAGAATTCTACTGGTTACTTTTAAATTTCTTTAGGAATAATAATAGTACATACTACGAATTACTCCTGATTTATCTGTTCCGCTGCCCATTGTTACGAGTATGTTCAAAACCCATCGGCGCCCAACACAACTCCCAGTGCGACGGTTCACACTCCATCGTTATCAGAATCATTTTGCAACTAAAAATTGCATTCCGACAATCTGTGTTCAGTTTTTCTCATTCACACACACGTGCTTTGCGATAAGCATGAGAGAGAACATGAATAAAGACGGTACACATCGTTCCGATAAGTTGCGAACGCGTTACGGAATTGTGGCACTCACTTGCTCTACCACACGGCTCCTGTGCATGCATATTCAAATTATTCTATGAATTCTATTTATTTAGCACGGTTCTGCAATTGAGGCAATGCAAGCCTCCTTATACCTCAAATAGAAATGTTTATAAACATAATACACAATTTTGACAGGTGTTATTCATCTAAAATGATATCTACTAATGGCTCTGTGAGCTGTAAAACTCACAAGCTTGTTTTTTTAATCATCAAAAAAATAACATAACCCACAAAAAGCGGCCAAAAAAATTTCACATCGCAATTTCAAACACTTGTCAGTGGTTATAGTTGTGTCAACTATAGGGACAGGGTCGAGCACTAGATGTTAGTAAGTTTGTTTGTAAGGGATCATCTCCTAAACTTCTCATCCAATTGTAATCATATGTCACCAGGATGGATTGACCGCTACTTTTATTTAACAACGCGTAAAGCTTATGTATGTAATGTGTTAGGATAGCGCGAGATACATTGATATATGTGATGGGGAAAACTGAGGCACTAGCAATTAAACATAAAATTATATAAAACCATTACGTTTTAATTCAATAGGCGAAAACGAGTTGAGTGACACCGTCAGTCAATAAAGATAAAACATTCTAAAAAGTATTTAACCATGAGGTAGCATCACAGCTTCCAACACCTTCTCCTGATGTTCACTCATGTAGCTAAGACACGGCACTATCCACACATTAGTGTTGCACAGTGTCTTGCAAACTTTACTTTTGACAGCGGCTTTGTCATTATATCAGCTAGCTGTATTTCTGTTGGACAGTAGCTGACATTGATCAGTCCACTCACGAAGTGTTCGTGGATGAAGTGGTATCGCACGTCTATGTGCTTCGATCGCTTGTTAAAGGAACCGGACTTTATAAGTTGAATCGAACTTTGGTTATCAACGTGTAGATTTATTTTTACTTCAGAGTCGGTTATTTCCTTCAACAGAGATTTTAGGTACAGTCCCTCTTTACAGCAGTCGGCTGCGGCTATGTACTCGGCTTCAGTTGACGATAGGGCCACTATAGGCTGTCTCTTGGATGCCCATGATATTGGTCCATCGGCTATCATTAGCACGGAGCCAGATGTGCTTCGTCTCGTCAGCGGATCTCCAGCATAGTCCGAGTCACTGTAAGCATCGATGTTCTCGATAGGGCTGTTTCGTTTGAATAGTATGCCCTTATCTTTCGTCCCAACTAAGTATTTGAATATTTTCTTCACTCGTGTGACATCTTCCTTAGTGGGGTTTTCAACTTTTCTGCTGACTAGGTTAACAGCTTGTGCGATGTCTGGTCTGGTTCGCGTGGACAGGTATAGTAAACTTCCCACTGCCTCTCTGTAGGGGTAATCCTTCTCCTGGGCAGTTTGCTGTATCGACTTTACATCATTGCTTCCAGGCGTCTCACAAGGCTTTGCATTTTCCATATTATACTTTCCCAGTATTTCGTTTGTATAACATTTTTGAGTCAGCTATATTCCTTCTTTGGAGTTATGAATCTCCATACCCAGGTAAGTACTTGGGTTTTCATTCTTCTTCATTTCAAATTTGGTTTCAAGTTTTGCCATGACACTTTGAATCTTTTTCTTATCTTTTCCTATGACTAGCCCGTCATCGACCAATAATCCAATCATTATCGACTTATCTTCATTTATCTGACGCATCTGTCGGTTTTAATTGTCTTGAAACCCAACTCAAACATCGCTTGGGTAAAAGTCTTGTTCCATGTGAATGGAGCTTGTCTTAAACCGTATAAAGATTTTTTCAGTCGACACACAACATCTGTGTTTTTATAGCCAGTATTGTAGCCAACAGGTATTTTCATATTAACTTCATCTTTCAGTTCGCCATACAAAAATGCAGTCTTGACGTCAAATGTCATGAAGTGGTAAGATTTAGATGCGGCAACGGCAAGTAAAGTCTTCAGGGCAGATTGACTTACGACTGGGCTATATATTTCTTCGAAATCTAAGTTTCCCTTCTGTTCACAGCCGCGTAAGACTAATCTAGCCTTGTACCTTCCGTCATCTTTTATCTGGAATACCCATTTGTTGGACAAGATTTTATGTCCTCTGGCTTCTGATTTGTCGACTAATACCCACGTGTTATTTTGTTGTAGTGAATCCATTTCAGATTGTATTGCCTTCTCCCAATTTTCCTTGCCGGTGCCTGACACAGCTTCTTTATACGTCAGTAAAGAGCAGTCATAGTCATTATTATTTTCAGACATCAACATAGTTACGCATCGACTGAGCTCGTAATCTTTTGTCCATTGTGGTGGCCTCACTACTCGTTGTGGTCTTTCACTTGCAGGTCGTTCAATTGGCTCTTCCCGAGATTCTTCATACGATTCATCATCAGAAGTGACATTGGATTCTGCTCTTGGTGGTCGTCCACTGGTAGAGGGTACATCAGCTGGCGGATATTGATTGGAGCTGGAAGAAGGGAGATTAGGTTCCTGAAAACGTAAGTTATTATTAGTATTTTTTCCTGTCAATTCTATATTCTATATGCCACAACCACGCTCTGCTACCACTAATAAGGAAAACTGAGGCACTAGCAATTAAACATAAAATTATATAAAACCATTACGTTTTAATTCAATAGGCGAAAACGAGTTGAGTGACACCGTCAGTCAATAAAGATAAAACATTCTAAAAAGTATTTAACCATGAGGTAGCATCACAGCTTCCAACAATATGGAACACAATACTCAAGGCCCAAAAACGAATATTAGTGCATCATTTGTTAGTTAAATGTTTAACATTAAAAACAGTTATTTTTTTATTAGAACAGAATTTAACTGCGTCAATTTGCCGTAACATACCTACTTACCTCCTTGTGCTAACTCGAACTGTTTAGTCTCTTACAATATAAGCGACACATTTAGACAAATGAATAGTAAATGTATTTAAGCCAAACCAGCTTTAACGTTAATGAACAAAGCCATAAGTTCAAAGCAAACGCTTCTCACATTTTGGTAGCCCAGCGAAACATGCAAATGGAACTGGGCGGGAGATTTAGTAAACCCGATCTCACAACGAGCCAAAGTCAAGCAGACCATGTCACAACTAGAGCTGCCGGGGGGCATGTTATACCAACATTCCGTCCGTCCGTCTTGTTTCTTGATATTGTTATGGCTCTGAGTTATAGTCTCCTTATGTATACTACTTAATAACGACAACTTAGAAAAGTTGAGTAACCCGCGACATTTTCATTTCGAAGTCAATATCTCAAAAACGGCTGAACAGATTTTCATAAAACATGGCTGAGAACACTCGGGATAAAATTATCTTTCGAACAAAAACAGGCCGCATTCAAATCGGTCCATCCGTTTGGGAGTTACGATACCACAGACAGATACACAGGACACGTTAAACTTATAACACCCCGCTCTTTGCGTCGGGGGTTTAGAATTAAAAGGGGCCAAGCGTAATAATAAATACTAGCATCTGCCCACGACTCCGTCTGCGTGGAACTCGTTTATACGAGTATCGTAACTTCATACGAACTTTCACCCCCTAGTAGATGATTTCCGGGACTCAAACTATCTTTTTACCATCCACAAACCGATTTGCCACCACAAACAGACAGACGCACTTTCGCGCTTGTAATCATCATACATATTATAAAACAAAGTCGCTTCCCGCTGTCTGTCCCTATGTATGCTTAGATCTTATGTATGCTTGGATTTTGATGCGGTTTTTTTAATAGATAGAATGAATCAAGAGGAAGGTTTATATGTATAATATAGTACCTGTGCGAAGCCGGGGAAGGTTGCTAGTATTAGAATGGATCTCAACTTTCAGTTCGTTTTCAATTTTAAAACATAGAATGCCCCAGACTCTAGCTCAGATAAGCAACGGCCTCAAAATATCTCTGCGAGCTTACAAAGGCTTACAAAGGGTGCATCCACAATGCGGAGGGCTATCGAGTGTCCGACACAAACGGCGTCTTCAGGCAGCCTGTGTTGTGTGTGTCAAGAACATTGGCATTGTGTGGATTTAAATCAGCGGGGCTTTGAATATGCTTTGTTATCATTACATCCTCCTAGCGTTTTGTGCGGTATGTTCAGAGCAACCGGATGGCTCGTGATATTTGAGCTCCTGAAGTGCTGTGGAACCGGTTTCCTCACGATGTTTTCCTTCACCGAAAAGCTTCTTTTAAATATCTAATGAAATTTCGTATACAGGTTTTTTGAAAAACACCCGTGTACAATGTCACGAGCCGGGGTTTGAAACCGCGACCTCCTGCCTTTTTCAATACTTGAACGAGCGAGCGAGGCGAACGAAATTCTACATTTCAGCTTGGGTAAATATTCTTTCGTATGTCCGGCTGTCTAGCTGTTCCTACAGGTTGCATTTCTCAGCGATTTTTTGACATTTTGTGACTCAGCTTCGATAATTACATAGATGTTTTCGACACTTCAGTTTAAAAAAAAACATATTCGCAAGTTCTAGCTCAGAGAGCAACACAGTATATTTAATTACGTCATACCTGGCCATAAAGTAGGAATTACCGCCGGATAATCCCACTGCCTGGCCACGGAGAGACGTAAAACTTTGTACTCACCACGGGCGGTAGTAGATAAAGCCGAGAATGCATATTCGTGATACAACGGTCAAATACCTGCGATCTGAGATATTCCTTGTATTACCGCCCTAGGTAAGTAATGAAGCCCGGGCAGTATACTATGGCTACGGTATTCCCTGCCTGTTGTACAGTCAGCATCATAAGTAACTGCGCAAACGAAGACGTCAAAAGTCTTTATTAAAAGGGAATAAGAACTTTTGATGTCTTCGATTGCGTAGTTACTTTTCATGCTGACTGTACAAGAAGGGGTCCCAGGGGCCAGCACATGTTCGCAGTTGGGGCCTGATTTTCCTCTTTATAAAAAAGAAAGTAAATACGTACTATTATATAATTTCCTTTGTTTAAATATCTATGATAACGACAACCTAGAAAAGTTGAAAAACCCCCGACATATTTTCATTTCAAAGTCCAATACATCAAAAACGGCTAAACAGATTTTCATAAAACATGGCTAAAACACTCGGGATAAAATTATCTGTGACACAAAAAAACCGCATTCAAATCGGTCCATCCGTTAGGGTGCTACGATACCACAGACACAGATACACAGACAGACACATTAAACTTATAACACCCCTCTTTTTGCATCGGGGGTTAAAAACAAAGGTTTCTTCATCATCATCATCATATCA
Source organism: Epinotia demarniana (assembly GCA_945867215.1). Taxonomy (NCBI): domain Eukaryota; kingdom Metazoa; phylum Arthropoda; class Insecta; order Lepidoptera; family Tortricidae; genus Epinotia; species Epinotia demarniana. The sequence continues at coordinate 2,743,563 of OX244262.1, forward strand.
GCCGAAAGACGTCCACTGCTGGACATAGGCCTCCCCCAAAGAGTGCCAAAGTGACCGATCCCGCGCCACCCGCATCCAGCGGACTCCCGCAACCTTTACCAGGTCATCAGTCCACCTTGTCGGGGGCCTACCCACGCTGCGCCTTCCGGTACGTGGTCGCCACTCGAGAACCTTTCCGCCCCAACGGCCATTGGTTCTACGTGCTATGTGCCCCGCCCACTGCCACTTAAGTTTAGCGATCCGGAGGGCTATATCGGTTACCTTGGTTCTGCTGCGGATAGCCTCATTTCTGATGCGGTCACGCAGCGAAACTCCCAACATGGCCCTCTCCATTGCCCTTTGGGTGACTTTGAGCCTTCTTATGAGGCCCATAGTAAGCTACCACGTTTCAGTGCCATATGTCATCACTGGCAACACACACTGGTCAAAGACTTTCGTCTTGAGACACTGCGGAATATTGGACGAAAAGATTTGCCGTAGCTTCCCGAACGCTGCCCAGCCGAGTCGGATTCGACGATTGACCTCTTTCTCGAAGTTGGACCTACCTAACTGGATCGTCTGTCCTAGGTATACATAATCGTCTACAACTTCGAGCGTAAAGTGTCCGATTGTAATGGGAGTTGGTACTACATGGGCATTTGACATGATCTTCGTCTTATCCATGTTCATTCTTAGACCAACTCGCTCGGATGCTTTACTGAGGTCATCGAGCATCGTACTTAAGTCCTCCATGGTCTCAGCCAAGACTACTATATCGTCAGCAAACCGAAGGTGAGTGATGTACTCGCCGTTGATGCTGATGCCTAGCCTTCTCCAGTCCAGAGTCTTGAAAACGTCCTCCAGTGCAGCGGTGAACAGTTTTGGAGAAATAACATCTCCTTGCCTGACTCCCCGCTGCAGCGGAATAGGTTTCGAGTTCTGGTCCTGGAGTCGGACTGACATAGTGGCGCTCTCGTACAAACACTTCAGCACTTCGATATAGCGATAGTCAACTTGGCACCGCTGGAGAGACTGTAGTACAGCCCAGGTTTCAATCGAATCGAAGGCTTTTTCGTAGTCCACGAACGCTAAGCAGAGAGGCAGGTTATACTCCTCGGTCTTCTGTATAACCTGACGAAGCGTGTGGATGTGGTCTACGGTACTAAAGCCTCTTCGGAAACCGGCTTGTTCGGGAGGCTGGAAGTCATCTAGCCTGCGTACGAGACGGTTTGTAATGACCCTCGAAAACAGCTTATAGACATGGCTCAGAAGTGAGATGGGTCTGTAGTTCTTCAGCAGAGTGTTGTCACCCTTTTTGAAGAACAGCACCACCACACCTCTATTCCATGCCTTTGGAGTTCTCCCTTCCAGTAAGACGGAACCGAACAACTTCTGAAGGGCCGTAAGGACCGGTTTTCCACCCGCCTTCAGAAGTTCGGCTGTTATTCCGTCTTCACCGGGTGCTCTGTTGTTCTTGAGCTGTTTAAGAGCCATTACAATCTCGTACAGGCTGATGTCCGGGATGTCGTCGGTATAGTGTCGGGTTAGTCTAGCTCTAGGGTCTTCCGCCTGACTAACTTCGGGTCTGCGCGTTGATGTGTATAGCTGTCCGTAAAAGCGCTCTATCTCACCCAGAATCTTAGGTTAAGAGGAAACGATTGTACCATCTTCAGTTTTTAACTTCGCGAGCTGGCTCTGCCCTATAGACAGATCTCTCGAGAATACTTTAGAGCCCTTATTACGCTGTATGGCCTCTTCAATACGATTTGTATTGAATTGGCGCAGATCGCGGGTAAGGGACTTGGAGATCTGTTTATTGAGCTGCCGGTATAAGGTCGCGTCGGCTGAAGACTAGAATCATTTCACTCCTTTCCTTCATGAGCTTCTTAGTGGAGCTAGATAGCCTTTTAGTTCCGTTAGTGCCTTGGGCCTTGAAGAACTTAGACCCAGTGACACGGACAGCTTCCACAAACCCGTCATTCAATTCGTCCACATCGCCGCCTAGGCAATCAAAACGGTTTTGGAGTTCCAGCTGGAAGCTCTCGGGGTTTTGAATTTGAATTGATGCTGGACGGAGCGTAGACTTCATCAATCGAGAGCGCTCTTGCTTGACGCATATATTCAATGTGCCTCTTACCAGACGGTGATCGCTCCCGGTTTTGACCGTATTGATCACAGAGACATCGTTGAATATACTCGTATGCTTTCGTCGACATGATGAAGTCAATCTCGTTTTTAGTTGCACCGTCGGGACTCATCCAGGTCCACTTTCTGTGCTCGCGTTTCTTGAAGAAGGAATTCATCATGTAGAGTCCTTCCTTCTCCAAGAAGCCAGCCAGTAGTTGGCCCCGGTGGTTCCGACTTCCAACTCCAAATTGCCCCACTCTCAGCTCTTCACCATCTTTCTTGCCCAGTTTTGCGTTGAAGTCCCCCATAACAACGGTGAAGTAGGTTTTGGAATTATGCATGGCCTTCGATATATCTTCATACATAGCCTCCACCTCTTCGTCGGAGTGTGCCGAGGTCGGTGCGTAAACCTGAATGACCTTCAATGAGTACCGGGTGGATACTCTGAGTATTAGGTACGCCACCCTAGTCGACACACTCTCGATCTTCACCACGTTATTTACGAGGGACTTGTGGACGAGGAACCCGACACCTCCCTGGGACTGTTGGTCGCCCTCCCGGAAATAGAGCAAGTTGCCGGATTTGAGGGTTATCGTGTCCTCCCCCTCTCTTCGGACTTCAGATAACCCTATGACATCCCAGCGCAACTTGCTCAATCCTTCCTCCAGTTCCGCTATCCTTTCGTCGGTCCGCAGTGTGCGCGTGTTATAAGTTGCCAGGGCCAGGGGTCGTCGGTGGTGGTAGCCGGATCTTCGCCGGAGATTCTTCGCACCCCTGACCCCGCTGGTGCCCTGGCCGCTACCACAACCAGGGTACCGGGGGTCGCCGGAACCTCGGGGCCGTGGTCTTTTTGTACTTAACATTAGGGGGTATATGCCATAATCGCCACGCTTGGCATGCGGGTTGGCGATCGCAGTATTTCCACCGCACTCCAGGGATGCTGCTGCCCATCCCCCGGTGGTCTTGGCCGTAGTTTTAGGACATACCCGGGTCCATTAAGGTATCTTACCTCAAAGTAATAGTTCCTTTTGACTTAACATGGCAGTATCCACCAAAAAGATAAGCAAAGATCAGGAAATTCCTAAAGTTCCCACTTTGTACCGGCGCGGCGGCCAACCAGTTTACTTAACTGCTACGTCTTTGTATGCAACCACACCAGTAAATAACACCCTAGATGCTATCTTACAAAAGGTCGTTAGCCTCCTCACTGTCCAGCGTTTATACGACGTTTTCAGATCCGAGAGGCTATCTTACAAAACGTCGTAAGCCTCCTTACTAACCAGCGGTTATACGACTTTTCAGATCCAAGAGGCTATCGTACAAAAGGTCGTAAGCCTCTTTACTTACCAGGGGTGATAAGACGTTTTGATGATAACAGAAAAAGGGTTGCTCATAAATGAAGGAGAACCTTAATTACAGCAAAATAAACAGAATCGCGTTAAGATTAGGTGAATGTGGTACAGTAATGACACTATTAAGAAACTGTAGGCAGGCACATGAGATAATTATGGAAACAAGAGATGTATAAAGGTACTATAGTGATAACTACAACTTAGAAAAGTTGAAATACCCCCGACATTTTCATTTCGAAGTCCGATATCGGCTGTACAGATTTTGATGAAACATGACTAAGAACACTCGGGGTAAAAATTATCTATGACACAAAAAACCGCATTCAAATCGGTCCATCCGTTTGGCAGCTCCGATAACACAGACAGACACGTTTTTTTCGTCGGGGTTAAAAACGTCCAATATTTGACAGGTGTCATGTCAGTAAAATTTATGTCATCATAAGTCATCATTGACGTTTATTGTACTGGGATAACGGCTGTCAAATATCAGCTGTAAAAATTATGAATAAAAGTGGCTCTGTGAGCTGGAGAACAAGCAAGCAGATAAAAAAAAAACAATATCATCGACAACGTGTGATCTTGACAGTATTGCGATAGGTACTGAATGTGTTGCCACAAATAATTGGTCAGTCTTGTAACAAAAACAGTTCTGCAGTAAGTTTTTCCATTAAAATGAGACGATTTTTTTAAGAAACTGGCATAATTAGTCAACGTACTAATCCTTCCCTAACAAGCCTCTTCCCAGAAGTGACGTCACGCCGAGGGTGAGATCGTCTCCAAGCCACAAAAATGCAAATGATTCACTGAGTAAGTTATTTAACTTGAATTTAACGTCGATTGATGCTTTTGCCGTTTTGAATGTTATGTAACACACCTACAGCAAGCATCCTTAGGCTGTGGTGATCGCTTACCATCAGGCGGATCGTAAGCTTCTTTGCCATCGAAAGATCTTATAGCGTTTGTTTGTATTTTAAGTTTTGAATGGAATATTTGTCAAGAAGTAGGTATAAAGTTAGTCTTTACAAAAAAATGTATTGTAGCAGACGGACAACGTCGCACTATGTCTATAACACATTCTTTCCATGAATTTCTACGCGCTACGCTCGTAACGATCTCGTGTTTTTTCTCGTATGTAGCGGAAAGCGACTGCGGCGTCAATGGAACTGAAAGTGATAAGGTTTCAATTTCTACAAGATTTAATTTAACTTGCACCGTTTGTACAGTTGGTAACAAAAGTTTTGGTACCATATAATACCATACAAATTAATACATAAAAAAAGCATAAGTACGCCATGACTTTAATTGCAGCTGTGTATCAAGTAGAGCCTCTGTTCTTTTCTGTGAGCACGAGTAATGATTCACTCGCACATGCTTTTGAGCATGACAGTAGCATGACTTCCAAGTTAGTCGTTGGCTTCGTACTCATCACGAAGAAAATGTGGAAATGTTCATGTGGCTTGGCAGAGTACTGAATTAAAGTCAGTTAAAACTTTATTTTTTAAAGTAAAATAATGTGTATATTTTTTTAATAATTAAAAATTAATTTTAAATACAGTGAACTGGCAATATCGGTTCTCGTATTCAATACACCAATCACTCTACACGATGAATTCTCCATCCAGGAGAGCGTCTACCTCTTGTCAGGCTTTTTCCTCGATGACAGCGAAAACCACCGTTGTTTTGTTTCTAATTCAAATAATACTCTTTATAGCCCTTTGTTGGCGCACGGTGGCACTAATGAGCTCCCGACTCTGCCCAGACAAATAATTATGTCCTCGTTCGCAATGTTCGCATGTAAGTATCTCAATGATGACATTTGTAGATTGACAGTGAAGCACATTACAACCGAAGTAGTGATACATTTAATAGAGGGCGCTGAATGAAACTTCTTCTCTCCGACACGGCCATCTTAACAATATACGCGTCCGTGTACCTATAAAAACAAAAGTTTGGAGTATCTTAAGCCATCGCTCGGCCTACCTGACTTAAAAAAACAAATCGGTCAAGGTCCCATTCTCTGACCAATTTAATAACGCCAAACAGTCGTTAACCAATATCATCCATATACATACGCAAAACTTTAATAATATAAGTGTCAGAACTATCTAAAGTTTAAATTCTAAACGAAAGTAATTATAGCCGCCTAGTAACTAATCAAAATTATGTCTATGGGTACATTATACTTGCTGTTTTCAATAACCACCCAGACGAGGCTAGCATACAGTAATTTCAACAATGTTTTGCTCTAATTGTAATATGGACAATTGGATGATTTCTATGTATTTAAGTATTTGTCGGAGAGGAGAAGTTTCACTCAGCGCCCTCTATTAAATGCATCGTGACTTCAGTTGAAATGTGCTTCACTATCAATGTACAAATATGTGTACTAACCATAATTATACCGTATTGTAAACTAAGACATACTTACCTAAATGCTGTAATATTATCCCCGTGTGGTGTCGGGTTAGAATTTCACCACCCCCTTTCTTCCCGTGGGTGTCGTAAAAGTCGACTAAGGGACCAGGGGGGCTACCGGGAAATGTGCCATCGAAACCGAATACGAATACGAAGTTCGAACGAAACAAGGAAATAGCCCTTACCGGGAAGTAGTTTCGAATCGAAGCATTTCGTTTCGTTTCCATAGACAACTTGCGGATTTGCTATCGTGAATGGAAAGAACGATGAAGTGCTAAAGTGATTTCACACGCAGCGATAAAAAACCGGTAAATTTATATTTGACAAAAAATATGCCTAATTATTGATAAAAGGATAGCATTTCGCATAATTTAAATGTAAGTTGTACAAAAAACTTTGAGAGTGAGTTATTAATACCAAATTAATTTAATTTTGACAACAACGCCAAACTTCAAACTAACCCAAACCAATGATATTCTCTATGACCCAACTTCAGAAAAAAAACTCAAAGGAAAACAAATCTATGATATTAAGCTTCATGCAAGAATCGCACGTAGTGATTATATATATACAATACTATTTGGAATCTTATATGCATATTGTTATTGTTTCTTTCTGACTTTCTAATCTCCTAATAAATCCATAATCACAGGTGAGTTATTAGTGTTATTACGGTATATTGTAGCTGACCCACCGAACCTCGATCTCTTTGTAGTAGACTACAAAAAGAGATCGATACGGCCAAAGTTACAAAAATATGTACGACACGACGACTTTACTGCGTGTATGTATGAGAAAATGTTTTTCCTTCATACTTAGTTTGGTTACAGAGATGTCTATTCGCCCACAAGCGACGGGCGAGCAGATAGCCCACTTGCTGGACTATTTGGCGCAGCATAAAGATTTGGCCAGGGGCTCTCTCCGAGGACCCGACGCCCGCATTAGGGCAAAGAGCATGTGGGAGGAAATCTCCACCACCCTCAACAGCCTCGGAGGGGCCATCAAAACCGCTGTGCAGTGGCAAAAGGTAAGACTCCATATTGTATGTGTTTTCAACTAACTGCATGAGTTTATGTGTTTGGAACTGCTTAAGCTTTGTTTCTTCTTCCTTTAAAATAGGTGTGGGCCGACAGAAAACACCTAACAAAAAAAAATAATAGTAGGCGAAACAGAGACCACACTGGCACAGGTGGTGGCCCAGCAGCTGGGCCAACAATAAGTACTACTGAAGAAAAAGTTATGGCAATTATGGGGGAAAATTTTGGGGGTCCCCAAACCTTAGCCAGAGTTCCCGCTTTCCTGGTATGGCATGATCATATATTAATTTCACACATAGATCAAATCACCCAGAACAAATGATATAATTCATATAATACACATTGACATATCTAATGAATTGCAAACCTCTGACTTTTCCTTCACTTTTACCTACATTCTTCATAAGTTTAGTGTACTAATACAATAACAGTATAACACTTGAGTCTCGCATTTTGCACAAATATATATATATTATTATTTAACATGGGTCTAAACCACGGATCATCTCAGACCATGAATGGTGTAGCAGCATGTGAGCAGATAACCATTTATTACAGTTTAGTATTATGTTGTTCACTGGTGCACTTTCATTGACAAGCATTATTGCGCCTTGAAATTACATAGGTACTCTTTAGCACCACCCAGTAGCAGTAAGTAGGTACTAAGACTAAATTAATGGTTCTCTGCTGTGACTTTTTGGTGACCTCTTTAGTCTAGTTGTTTAGTAGTGACCCTGCCTATGAAACTAGTTGTCCTAGGTTCAAATTATGGTTAAGGCATTTATTCGTGTGATGAGCATGAATATTTGTTCGCAACTCTTGGATGTTTTCTATGTATTACTTACCCGTAACGCTCCTCTAGACTATGGGTCATCATGGCATTTGTGGCCACATGACAGGACACAGTAATAAGGTGGAATGAGATGGACATATGTCTATGTTTATTGTCATAAAGTACCCAACCAGAGTAATTAGCTTTACTTAGTTGTTTGGGTCTACATTATTTGTGTCAGAATGTCTCATTTGTTTATTTATAATTCAACAAATATAATAATACTAGCGTCTGTCTGTTGTATCGGAGGCCAAGATCCACTTCGGGTCGCTGAGCCAGCGGAGTAAGTAAGTAAGTGTCTGCCCGCGACTCCGTCCGCGTGGAACTCGTTTGTATCGCAGCTCCATACAAACTTTCACCCCCTCCCCCCCCCATTTCACCCCCTTGGGGGATGAATCCGGCGCTCCGTTTTGCCGTGAAAGACGGACAATCAATCAAACAAACAAACACACACACTTTCGCATTTATAATATTAGTTTGGATTTTTAATCATAATTGAATTTTATCCTGTTATTATAGAATAGTTTTGTAACTATTATCATAATATTTCAGGGTGATGAAAACCAACCCCCCGATTCCCCAATGGTTGTCGAGGATTTTGAGGTTGTAGAGGAGGAGGTTGTGACAGACCATGACTACTTCAACGTTGCTCACTGTTCCTGTAAGTATAACAATGTATTGATTAATTCAATCCCAGTTGAAACAAAGATATTGTTATGTTACTATTGTGCATTGGTAGACTGGGCCCTATTAATTCCCACCAGTAATTGGCATAGGCACTATTACTGCTTTTACCTTTTCAAGCTTAAATCGCTGAACTGTATAAATTTGTGTGGAGGTAGTTTGAATCCTGGAAAAGGACATTATAGTTTTTTACCGAAAATTTAATTTATTATTAAATATTAAATAATTTTCGGTAAGTATACAAACTATTTAAATTCCATGACATGACCAAGGCCAAGACTCAGTGACTATTGAACTCATAGAACCAATAAAATCTTTACTATGTAACTGGGGAATGGAATAAAATACTAAATTATATTTCTTACTTAACTTGGGAACTCGTTTATATCGGTTTAAAGATCTTTATTTCTCAAAAGAATGACAGTAATTCACTTATATGAGAAATTTCAAAATAATACATGCTTAAGTTACTAACAATGGCAAAACTAGTGACTAAAAATATTACATATTTAAATTTCAACATGCGCCGCGCGCGTTTCTAAGTAGGTACGATACAAAGTACGTTTAAGCATGAAGAGTTACCTCTTCACGCTTAAACAGACACACTTTCGCATTTATAATATTAGCATGGAAAATGTTTTTCAGCCCAGCCACCACAACCGTTAACGAGGACACCTCTAGCGCCGGTTAACTCCTCCACCAGTAAGTACAACAATGTATGATACACAATGAGATCCGCTATATCTACGTCGGAATCTCGTTTCTTAATTTATAATAGAAAAAATTAGACTGCATGCAAACGAATAGAAACTCGCTCTATTTTTAAGGATCCGCGTAGTCAACAAGAAACGAACCCTTCTAGATCAGTCTAATACTAGTTATATAAATCAATCACGCCGACAACTGGTAGAATACAATATTGAAAACATCGTTTTAGGCTACCTCCACGACACGAATATTTTACGGGTTTCTACAAACCTTTTTTCAACTCAGTGATCCCTTGGCGTGATATTGAGCTTTATAGCCCCAATTTTTATTCGAGTCAAGTATCCGAACCCCTTCCCCTCGATCCGGCTAAATCAATGTGAAAAAAATCGTAGCAGTAGTACATATGAATTTAATCTTTAGGAAGACTATCACGGATAAATAAGCTTAACTAGGCCAACTTTCGTACAAGTCAGGCCGACGCAACCGGACCATTTAGCACCACCGGCAACTAACTGGACCCCACACTGCGCGTGACCTGACACGCACTGTTTGGCCAGTTAGCAACAGTAACTTGTTTTAGACAAAGTGTATACAAAGTTTCATGGTATTCTAGCAAGTCGTTTGAAATGAGAACGAAACTACGATTATTATAAGGAGAGTCAACCTTCCTGGAACTTTTGGACATTTATCAATAGAAACTGTATTCGAAAATAATGATTTGCAGCCCAGCCATCAGACCCATTGACGAGGACGCCCGCGCCCCTTGCACCTGCTAACAGCTCCACAAGTAAGTACACCAGTCCATACTAATATTATAAATGCGAAAGTGTGTCTGTCTGTTACGTCTTCACGCTTAAACCGCTGAACCGATTTAGGTGAAATTTGGTATAGAGATAGTTTGAGTCCCGGGGAAAATTGGATTGTGGTTATTTATTTATAAGGATAAAACTTTATAAAGCAGCTCATAAAATAATTTTGATCTTCGATTAAACGCCCAACGATCCTGTCTCGGTTTTTAAGTTTTCACACTAATTTTGTGATACTTCATGCCCTAAACTTATAATTTTGCTATTATTAGGTAACCGGCTTTGTTTCGGTTGTCATGGGTACCTAACCTCGAAGTTGGTCACGGTTGAGTAACCGCTAGAGTTGTGGTGTAATCGGGAGCCAAAACAATCGTAAATAATCGATAAAAAACGTGAAGATGTTATCTCGATTGGTGATGCCATATCTTATTAGGTTAAAGTAACGTCACGTGACACGCATGGCCGTGGCATTCCACTGCGCCCCAGACGGCATGGAGTAGCCTGACTGGAAACATGATCCATGGCAATCATGAATATCATTATATGTGGAAAATAAAATATCATTATAGTATCTGATGCTAGCCCAGATTAATATATATTAAATGTTACATACATTGTAAGTTAAATAAAAGCTTGTTAAGTATTAAATATATTGATTTAAACTTTCTCGATTCTCACACATTATTTACCTAAACGGGACTTAATCGCGTATAATTAACTTATTTATTCTCTCCGTCTTCCGATTATACGCGATTAAGTACCGTTTACAGAAATAATATAAATAATATATATCAATAAGTTTGTATGTTTGTTCCCCCGTGTGGTGTTTTTAGCCCCTAAATCGCCCCCTAAGGAGGTGAAATGGGGGGGGGGGGGTGAACGTTTGTATGGAGCTGCGATATAAACGAGTTCCACGCGGACGGAGTCGCGGGCAGAAGCTAGTATATGATAAAGGAATCTGGAACTAATACTTGATGCCTAAATTGCCGCTGTGGTAAAAGCGAGAGCGGGCCGCGTTTCAGATTCTGTAACTAGCTATAGTATATGTACATATTTTTATAAAAAGTGTAACCGGTGGGCGAAGAGCGAATACTCATATTAATAGACGCTATTCGGCTAAGGAGTTAATGAATTGCAAAACAGTTAGCAACAGCAACTAGTTTTAGACAAAGTGTATACAAAGTTTCGTGGTATTCTAGCAAGTCGTTTGAAATGAGAACCAAACTACGATTATAAGGAGAGTCAACCTTCCTGGAACTTTTGGGACATTTATCAATAGAAACTGTATTCGAAAATAATGTTTTGCAGCCCAGCCATCAGACCCATTGACGAGGACGCCCCTTGCACCTGCTAACAGCTCCACCAGTAAGTACAACAATGTAGTTATGATAAACGAATGGCAAATTTGTGGTGCCGCTGTAAACACTTATCACAACACTATATCTTCATTCTACCCGCTAGTTTTTAGGATTCCGTAGTCAACAAGGAACCCTTATAGTTTCGCTATGTCCGTCCGTCTGTCTGTCTGTCTGTCCGTCCGTCTTTGGCTTAGCTCAGTAACCCTTACAACTAGAAAACTGCAATTCGGCGTGAGTATATAAACCAATCACGCCGACAAGTATGTAGTACATATAATGAATTTATACTCACCACGAGCGGTAATTCGTAAAGCCCCAGAGCGCATATTTATGTTGAATTCACCGCCCGTTACGTAATGTACTATTAAACTGAAGAAGGTTTTATTACCCGGCGGTTGTAATTCTCTTGTTCGGGTCGTTCGATTACGACTTATTTATTTAATCTTGACACACATTATTTTTGGCCTCTAACTCTGCTTAACTACTACTGTTATAGACAGCAGCCGGGATCAACCGCTTAGCGTGCCTTCCAAAGCACGGAAGCGCTCATTTATTTTAACCACTCAAACATCAGGCGGTCACCCATCCAAAGACTTACCGCTGCCATCTTTGCTTAACCTGCGTTATCGTTTCCGACTCGTAGGCGCCGCTAGGCTATGAGCGCTTCGAGTTGAAGTATTATGGCTGTTCAATCTTACCTCGCCGAATAAAGCATCATAGAGATACAATAATAATATTTCTTATATGGTAATTCCACGGTAATTGCTACCAGCAGGGTTTTTTTTAACTCAGTAATTTTATTTATGATTTAGAGCGAATCTGCTGTTCCTATAATTTATTAAAATGTCAAATGTATGCTTAGAAGAATTCGGGTATTCTGCGAGCATCGGGGCGACGAGTGGCAGTTCATACATTCGAGCGACTTAAATGTATGGACAGCCACTTGTCGCCTGCTGCCCGTTGGCGTCCAGACCGCGGCCTAATGTAAGGGCATTGTGTATCTAAAGAAAGTCGGAGCGGCTAATACATACATTGGCAATAAAAAAGATATTTCAGATGTTGTTTAGAGACCATCTGAAATATCATTTTCATTGCCAATGCCTTTGCAATTTTCAGTGCCTAGTCCTGAACTAAAAATAAGCGGGAGCCCTACTTTGTACAGTTTTTGACAATAGTTGATGTTTGAGATCAGTTAATTCAGAAAAAAAACAGTAAGTCAAGTATTGTACCTATATTAAGTTTTCCCATCATTAATCATAATCTTCATCCTCCAATCGTTAGTCCCGGTTTAACACCTAATTCCAAGACTACGGTTTTACGAAAGCGACTTGAATAACAACTAAATAATATTTGGTTGTTATTTATGGTAAATAATATCATAAATACTCGTAAATACTTATTACTGCTGAGGATGCGTACGCGACTACGCGTAGGTATCATCCATTACAATTAAACGACGCTTTAACACCTGTTTACGATTACGAATTCGTAGTAAAAAGAGTTTATAAGGATTTTTACGTCGCACCTGGCCATAATGCGAGTTTTACTGAAATGAAATGAAAATTGAAATGAAAATTATTTAATCGTAACGAAGAAATACAAATACATACGTACAATACAATACTATTTAACTACTTAAAACTATTTATTTGTTACGAAATGGTCCCGCCTCAGCATAATGCTGGCTCACGAGCCAGCGCTGGTCTTCCGGCGGGACCATTTTGAGTAGAGTACTGGACGCTGCGCGTACGGGAAAATCGCATTGTGGCCAGGTGAAGACGTAATTTTTTTTACAATGCACTTGTTCTGAAAGTGCGCCTTTACATGGGTCAACATGAACACGGGAAGCCCTCCATGCCGGGGGGCGGCCGTGCGGGAATGGATGGAGGGACAAAATTCCCACACGCGTGCGAGAATGAGATTTCATGACAATTCAAATTTCACCTTTTTTGTATAATTTTTAATTTCCTCGCATGATGCATTGTAAAATTTTGTATGATACACGTGCGGATAGGTAATTCCCAACTCGTGTCGATCCAAAACACTCCCTGACGGTCGTGTTTTTGGTGATCGCCACTCGTTGGGAATTACCAACTTTCCGCACTTGTATCATAAATAACTAGTACTCAACACGGGCGGTAATTCGTAAACCCCAGAGCACATATTTATGGCCCGAACCGATTCACGAATTCACTGCCCTAGTTACGTATTGTACTATTTTATTACACTTAATCTATAATATACGTTCCATTTTCGGCAAGTGAATGCCTACACTACATTTCTGTTCAGGGAGGAGAATAAGAAATAACCGTGGACGTGCTGCAATGCAACCGAACGTAGCCCGACGCATTCTGGACGCAGAGGGGCAAAAGTTGGCGGTTATGGTTGAGATGAAAAACACCTTAGTTGGTGTATTAAACCAACTGGTGATACTAAACAACTCGCTCGTAGATATCGCCCAGGCGATAAAAGATAAATAATGTTATAAGTTTAACGTGTCTGTGTATCTGTTTGTGGTATCGTAGCTCCCAAACGGATGAACCGATTTTCGTTTAGTTTTTTTGTGTCGTAGATAATTTTATCCCAAGTGTTCTTAGCCATGTTTCGTGAAAGTCTGTTAAGCCGTTTTTGAGATATTGATCTTTAATCATAATCAGAATCATAATATATTTATTGTCAAGACTGTTTTATCCATTTCGGACGTACAATAACAATTTAACTTAAAAAATAGCCAAATACTCAATTATCTGTACTAAAATATTCATTTAAATTGTTGAAGCATCTAGTAGCTAGCCATTCTTTAAGTTTCCTCTTAAACTGGGTACCTTCAAGTGACTTGAGAGACTGAGCTAGTCTTTTATTTATGTTGTCAATGTGAAACTCCCAAATCAAGTTGCTATTCCAAAAAAAATATTCTACTGACTTGTTCAAGTTTCTTGTTTTTAATTGTTGTTTTATCTTTAAATAAATAACATTTTTATGACATGATCTATCTCTATTATACACTTTCCTGCTCACGAGTATAACAGTATAAGGACTATAAATACATCCATCTTGCAAGTTAAATTAGACGCACTTTCCGGTGACCGATTGAGCTGAAATTTTGGGTATAAGTATAGTTTGGATGTTAATTCAATATTGTGGTACCATCGAGATAATCTGATGATCACATCAAGGAATGAGCGACCCTCCGCACGCGCATGCTGTATCCGGGCGCGAATCACGCCCGCATCGCGCCGCGTTCGCGCGCGCGATGCGGGCGTGTTGAGAGCGCGAGGCCGGCGCGATCCACGCGCGCCCTGTTTGACCAGTCATCGCGCCGGCATCACGCGGCGCAGACGTCGCGCTGCGTCGCGCCCTGTGTTTGACCGAGCCTTTAGCTGTCGGCCACAGCCGACTGTGGCTGTCAAAAGGTTAATGCTTAATTTTTGTTTTCTTATAGTTTGTAAAATCAAATAAAAGTAGGAGCCCCTTACGAAAATATATTTCTAATGATTTGCGCCCTTGCTTCTCGACCACGACGCAAAGCCGCAGTACTGGAACTACTGGAAGGCGCGGTGGCGTTATACTGAGCGCCCTGCTGCAGTTCGTTCTCATTTTGAACGTCTATAGGATCCAGTTCGATGGGTTCCAGGCGCGCCTCCACGCACATGTTGTGAAGCGCGCTGCATGCTATGGTCATCTTGCCGGCCATCTCAGGAGTATAATACAGCTCCCGTGCTGCCAATAGGCATCGCCAACGACCTTAAAAAATCGAAATTAACTGTCATAGCGTTTAAAGCGAGAAGCTGATCCAACGGTATAGCTGTAATGATTACTGGCATTCACTGCAGAAGGCACCACATATTAATAAACTGCGGTTAGAAACGTTAGAATGGGGAAATTATAAGTGCGCAATAGCTGTCTCGCGGCGGGATACTCTCCGTCCCTTTCTAATTAGAGCACATATGAATTTTACACTACGTGCAGCTTTTACTGTTCTATATTTTGGCAGCTTCTCTTTCAGGTGGTGGCTAACGAAGGTGGTCGCGTAACCAGCGTTATGCCCCTTATATTAGGTATTACAATATACTTAAGTAATAACTCTGTTTTCGTACGTTCTGATCGATACACCGATTGGTCTCGATTAATTGTAGAATATTTTATTAATACTAGGTTCTGTATCGTAGCTTCGTACAAACTTTTACCCCCGGGATGATTTCCGGGATAAAAATATCCTATGTCCTTCCCCTGGAGTAAAACTATCTCCTCCAAATTTCATCCTAATCGGTTCGGCGGTTTAAAGAAGTGAAGAAGTAACAGAGAGACACTTTCGCATTTATAATATTAAAATGGATACCTGATATTCGAAGAGATATGTGTGAATGTACCTTTAAGAATGCCAAACGTTCGCTCTATAATGGAGCGAGCTCTCTTCTGCAGGATATTATATTGGCCCTCTGGGGAGCCCTCAGTAGCACCGTCGACGGGGGTCATTAAATACTCCCGCAGGGGATACCCGGAGTCGCCTGAAATTAATATTTCCTTTATTCTCTTGCATTGCCAAAACCTTCATTGATTAGATAATGCGTTGTGTCACTCTCAATACAGCGGATGCTCTTTGCTTTGCTCCTCCTTATTTCCTTTATCAATTAGACATACTATAATGAAGTATTTTAACGTAAAAACTGATAATACCACCCAAAAATAGTACATAATAGAAAAAAATTGAATTAAACAATTGCCAACACAACTTCTTACCTAATAAGACCGCCGTTTCGCCAGTGCCACATAAGGCCTCAAGATGAGCTTTAATTTCACAACCATCCCATATAAACGAGTCGTGAGTCGCTCCACCATATGAAGCGTCGACGTTCCGAATTATATTCACATCGTCACAAATCTGAAAACCGGATTTGGACTTATAGCTATAATCATTTCATATTTCATTTATTCATTGTATAGTCATGTAGGTACAATAATGCTGGTGTTTGGTTACATTTCAAGAAAGTCTGTACATGACGCCCTTTCATCTTGTTTCATTGCTATATATTTTTCCAATATAAATTATGTACTTGTATAGTCTGTAATAATAATAAATAATCTTAAAGGCCATTGATGATGATGATAAGGCACGTCGTCGTCGGTAGTTTTATTGTTATAAAATATATGACCGTTTATGCTATAATCTTTTTTGAGCGGCAGCCTCGGCAGGCAATTCCTATGTTCACAGCTTCTGCCCCCAACCCCCTATTGTGTAATTTTTTTTAGGCCCTCAACGCGTTGCGTGACGGATGACCGGCGGGATGAGCATTATTTTCACCAGTCATAATCCGTATGATAGCTGCGAATTTTTATACTAGCTGTTTTTTGTACAGTCGAGGTCAACGACTCTCAAGATCTTTACAATTGAGTGTTACATTTATAGTAGGTATTGTGATACAAATGAGGTATGTTTATAATTACATCAAAGGTGGAATTGTCCACGCAAGCCGCAGGTGAGCGTGATACCCGAGGATGTGATTATCAAAGCTCACGCGTTTCATACAACGTTTACCAACACATTTGCGAGAAAAAAGTCCTTAATGAAAATGTTAAGTTAACCCTGTAGGCTCCTCAGATACTTCCTTTAGTTATTGATTTGCAACAGGTTTTTACTTACATATTGTATACATTGACAAGAATTTACAGTGGCGTCAATTCTTCTTATCATTTTTCTGTCTCCGATCATCAGATCAGCTCGTTGGTACCATAATATTGAATTGTCAAGTGGAACTAAAGAAAAGCTTGAAAAACGACTTCGTTAACGTCACGCCCAAAATGAAAGAGCTGTAGTACCTATGTTACTGTTTTCGGTGATTGTCATTATTTAAAATAAGAACCGTGGTTTGTGTCAAACTGTGTAAAGCCCCAGAGCGTATCTTTATGTCCCTCACCTTCGGTTCGGGCCACAAACACCTGCGATCTGGGGCATTCACGAATTCACCGCCCTAGTTACGTAATGTACTATTATGTAACAACAGGTGTAAGTTAAAGAAAAGTACATTTGAGCGTAAAGTTTCAAGTGCCACTGCTAATGTAAACATACTTAGGGCACATTGACAGGAAATCTTATTTTGTAACGTGGAATGTAAACCTATTACCTAAGTCACAATGTGTGAAAATGTTTCTATGTAAGACAGAATGGTACCTAAACAGAACTTTGGTGCATTGAGTGAAAAGATGAAACTGTCATGTGCTTTGTAAGTATGTTTTTATCATGTAGTGTGTAAACTTATTTAAATGTATACATTTCTGTAACACTCAATTGTAAAGATATCTTTGACCTCGACTATACTAACACAACAATCTTTAGTGTTGCTTGGTACCAAATTAAATTACCTTTAGTGGTAACGGCAGTGTTTTTAAACAGTATTTTTTCTTCTAGTCATGGTTTAAAAGCCGTATCCTATACCAACGACGAAGGTACTGCATGTTTCATTAGATTAGGACTAGCCTCTTACCATTTGTACGTTAAGGGAGTGAAAATGCTTCCGATTAAAAAATCGTTCCTCATGAAGCACTGGCCGGTGTATTGCGACGTGGGTACAGTCGATGGCACCACAGACACCCGGGAGTCCGTATTTACTGTAGAAACTGTAATATATAAGTTACTTCTGAGCTCGTGTATGGGACGTGACCAATTTCGTAGGTTGTGTTGTTGTGTCAAATTACTTAGAATAGAATAGAATAACATTTATTCATGACAACAACACTTATTAGGTACATGCACATAAATCAACACACAAAAGAGAAAACAACATTGCTACGAACTTAGTAACAAGAACACTAACGCAGTGACTGCATAGTGAGTGAGTCACGACGAAGTTTCATGTTGTTTAATGATGCCATTGTAAATATATTTACGTCACACCTGGCCATAATGCGAGTTTTACTGCACGCTGCGCGTACTTTTGTACTCAACACGGGCGGTAATTCGTAAAGCCCCAGAGCGCAGATTTATGGCCCTCACCTTCGGTTCGGACCACAAACACCTGCGATCTGGGGCATTTACGAATTCACCGCCCTAGTAACGTAATGTACTATAGTAAATTCTAACATGTGAAAGGTCCTTTGAAGCTTTCTTACAAAATATATATTACAATCGTATAAATTGGGATGCTGGGAGCTTCTCTGCGTGATCGCATCAGAAATGAGGATATCCGCAGCAGAACCAAGGTAACCGATATCAAGGGGCGGACACTCCGCGATTTACGTTCATCGCTATACAAGTACATGCCGGTGCCCCAACGTTGAGTAACCAGCATGTACTTGTAGCGATGAACGTCGACGCCATCGTCGACGACGTCAGACCCCCTAGCACACTAAGTTTTATGTCGGACATATAGCATTCGTCCCATTCTGGCAAGTATGCGAGTGCAAGAGGGACAAATGCTTTATGTCCGACATAAAACTTAATGTGCCAGGGGGTCAGAGGGCCATAAATCTTAATGTTTCGGCTGAGAAAAAAGCGCCTTTTGTAAAAATCAAAGGAGTGTCCCTTCTGTACTTGTACTATTATCTATTCTGTCCGGATCGCTAAACTTAAGTGGCAGTGCGGGCACATAGCACGTAGAACCGATGGCCGTTGGGGCGGAAAGGTTCTCGAGTGGCGACCACGTACCGGAAGGCGCAGCGTGGGTGGACTGATGACCTGGTAAAGGTTGCGGGAGTCTGCTAGATGCGGGTGGCGCAAGGCCGGTCATTGTGGCACTCTTTGGTGCTTTGGGGAGGCCTATGTCCAGCAGTGGACGTCTTTCGGCTGATATGATGATGATGATGAATGGTATAAATTGGTGATGCACATAAAATGACGAATGCGACATACTCTTACGTTAATAGTACAAGTTTTTATCCAAACTAAATTCTAAGACTGATTGCAGGTAGTGATTCGTTCGGGTGTGTGAGACTTGGCTCATGGGTTTCTTCATTGTGTACAATGCACGTAATTTGTTATTACGCTAAGTTGTGGTTATGTTGATTTATCGTTTTTTTCCGGTGCTCCAATATGTATTAGCAGTGTACCTACACGTAGTGCGATAATGTGTGCTAAGTTTGTCAAATATTTTTATCTCATCTTTACCTCTATAGCTACACAGCTATAGAGGTAAAGATGAGATAAAAATATTTGACAAACTTAGCACACAAGATCTCATGTTTTTGCAGCTGTTGGTACTCCTTAAGTATAAATAAGTAGGTATACAGTTTAAAAAATATTCATACAGATTAAATGCTTACCGCCTTTTAATTTCCCCGCGTTCAGCCCTATTTTGCGGGAAATGGATGTGGCGCCGAACAAAATCTAAGCTATTTAGTGCGTTGGTGACCTCCCTTACACAGTCGGACACTGTTTGTTGTGCCATGGGAACAGCATCATCACGCCCTACCCCTCCCTGGTAGTCGCCTCTCCCGTACAGCTTCAATGTAATGAGTATCTGAATAGAAAAATAAAACTTAGTTATATTATTTTTATTTTGCTAGATATTTTCAATTAGCAAAATAATCAAATACTTAGTTTATGGGAAATGCTATTATTAATTCGGTATATAAATAAATAAACATTAGGGGACAAACTTATACAAATCAAACTAGACCCATAGTAAGCTCACTTGTGTTATGTATAAATACATAATCTATAGAATAACAGGCTTTCTTTCATAGATGAGAGGGAATGGGATACTCCCCCGATGGCCGAGAACGGCTCAGGGACTTCACATACACCTTTGAATTTCTTAGCAGATGTATGCAGGTTTCCTCACAAAGTTTTTCCTTCATCGAAAAGCTTGCTTACATAAGTTCCGAAAAACTCATTGGTACGAGTAGGGATTCAAACCCACGACCAGCGGTCGTGGGTTTGAATCGGCTATCACGTGACGTGAGCAAGCTCTCTCGATTTTTCTCGCGCTATCCGTCTCTCTCTTAGAGGTATAGTGCGAGAAAAATCGAGAGTATGTCACGGCCGTCCCATGATAGACGTGCTACTTTACAGCCACATGCCTAAACCAGTACGCTACCGTAGATATAAATACTTAAATGCATAGAAATAATCCAAGACTCAGAAACAAATATGCATGTTCATCATACATATAGTTGCCCTTACCGGGATTCGAACCCCCGACCTTCAGCTTCGTTGGCGGCATATTTGGCAAAAATATTTGTAGCTAGTACCTAATGTGTAGTGTACAATGATTAAATTTCAAGAATATATTCATTACCTTTGCTGTGGGGTCAATCCCTCTGCTGTTTTGTTTTGGAGATAGTAGCGGAATAACCTCCAGACAAAGAGTTTCTAACAACTCCGGAGTCAACCGGAAGGTGTTCACAAACTCTTTGTCTGGAAGGTGCTGTGTTAAAAAGAACTCCCGCAATTGACGCCTTTGTGCTGCGCGTTCTCTTCTTTCTTCCGCTGCTACTACCTCTAACAAGTACAAGCGGGCTGCCATTACCACTGCTGCAATTGCTGCAAATGTAAATACAATTGAGAACAATTTATACTTTAAAAAAAAATCACCTTTATTAGTATTGCAAAATGTTGTCTACTATAGTGCTAGACTAAAACCAAGATGATTAGGAAAGATGGAATGAAATAAAAGAAAGTACCTAGTGATGGCACTACACTCATTTCTCAGAGCTCGGTGGGGATAAGAATATCATCTTGACTGTGAATTTTTATTTAGTGTATCTCTTAAAAGGCCGTAGGTTCAATACATTTATAAACTCCACATGTAAATCAGGGGATGCGGCTCATGCCGCATTTTATGGTCCAGTCCATCTCAAAGAAGAAAGAAAAAGTTTAAGTGTAGTACCATTGTTATCTTGTTACTCACCTAGGGTTAAGACAAACACAACACAATTTTACGTACGTAGAATCTCTTGAAACAAGTCACTTTATTTATTTTACTCTAATTCGTACGCTGCCGCTGCTACATCGAGCACATGTCACATCACCAAGAGCAAGATGGAATGAGCGATGAGAAAAGAAGAAGGCGATATAAAAATGGCGAAACGAAGGCAAAACGATAACTATTTTGGTGTCGTATGATTTTGACGTTTCTCACGAAAATAGTCCTGTCAAAATAAACGAAAATCGAAGTTCCCGGTAAGCTTTTGGTACACTTTTTCACAATATCGTTCACTCTTTCGAAGTTCGATATTCGATGAAAGTCCGATCGATGTTCGCGGTTAGAAACGTGCGAAATCGACACGACATCGACACGAAATCGAAAACGAAACTATCGATGTCAAGTTCGCGGTAGCCCCCCAGGGTTGAAGTGTGTTGTGGGCGATGGGCTAGCAACCTATCACTGCAATATCACATTTAGTCGATCTATACCCACATTTATGCTAAAAGTGGCCCTGGAACATACGTTTCATGTGCTCTGCCTACCCCTTTTGGGAATAAAGGCGTGAATGTATGTATGTATGTAACATTATGTAAAAAAATATATATCGACAAAAATTGACAAGTAAAACTACGTTCTATCAAGGAATAGATGAAAAATGAATGATTGTCAATTGTAAAATACGTGTTTTTTATCAATAAATGGATTGAATTGAATTGAATTTTGTGTCGTGGTATGGGCTGAATCATAAGATTAATATAACCAAGCTAAGAGTCTACACAAGTGCGGTTAGTACGTGACAGTGCAATGGTGCTGTAAAGGAATGCAGGAAGAACATTCGTCCTACTCATACATACGTTGCCCGCACTGTCGCGGAATGTACAAAGGAAGCCTGTGAACGTGTGTGTTTTAAACATGCATTTTTGATACCAATATTTAATGCCGACTGTACTTTTCTGCTTAACTACTTATTGAGAAGCTACGGCAGTCTGTTTGTTCAGGCATGCGTCGGTCGTGGGTAATAATGAGTTTTTCGGTACTCATGTACGGATTATTTTCCGTTAGCTGTTCAGTGAAGGAAAACATCGTGAGGAAACCGGTGATTTCCTGATAAGGTCTAGTATTCCCTATGGGTTGGAAGGTCGCGTTGGCAGTCGCTTTCGTAAAAACAAGTGCTAGATGGCTAAGCGGACCCCGGGCTGCTTTGGGTACAACCGGGAATACCCAAGGAGGATGATGACTCGTTGAGAGGATTATAAAGAGCCAGAAGACAACGGGTTAATTTTATGTAGATTAGAAGTTGTTTTGACTCATTTACAGACGAGCTTTATGGTAGGTGCAGTCAAATACAAAAATATGTAATATATGTATCGATAACATCCTCTCATAAATAAGTACCAAAACCTTAATCCGCTTACAAGAGAGTTATGGGACATATTTATGAGTAACTTGAATGCACCCATGTTTTTACATTTGTTTGTACCATAACATAGCCTTGTCTGTGAGACATAGAGTATCTGTGAGATTGTAGCTTTGTAAGTTTATATGTTTTAGGTTATCTCCGGAACCGCTTATCCGATTCAGAAAAATCTCCACACACACTATAGTACCTATGGGGTTCTTCAAAAAAGGAGTGTATAAATTCTTAAAGGGTCGCCAACGTGCCTGTAACACCCCTGCAGTTGCAAGCATCCATAGGCTACGGTAACCAAGTACCATCGGGCCGTGAGCTTGTTTGCCACCAACGTGATATAAAAAAAAAAACTATTACGTTTGTGTAGATTGGACTGTCTGTATGGTTACAGGCTGTATTAGGTATATCTCGTGGGTTTCCCTGTGCGTTCTTTGCAAAACGCAGGTGAAGTCGCGCGGGCAGCTAGTTTATCTATATAGTTGAAAACATCGTTAGGAAACCAGTTTCATCCCAAACTAGGTGTAGTGTTCCCTCTGGGTTGAAGAGTCAGATGCTAGTCGCTTTAGTAAAACAAGTGCATACGCCAAATCTTGACTGAAAGCGAAATTTAAATGAAATTAAATGAAAATTCTTTATTCGTGACAAAAAAAAACATATCTATCACATACATTACACTAAAATACTATTAAAGGACTTAAAACTATACAACCAGGAAAAGTGTTGTTATGAGATGATGTTGAATTAGTATTATTTGTTGTTTTGGTTTCGTGATTGGTTATTACTGTAATGTCACGTAAATGTATTTGTCAATAAATAAATAAATAAATAAATGAGACCTACACAAACATTACAATTTTATTGGATTTTAGGAAGTTGGTTAAAGACTTTCAATGTATCATAAACAATCTAACACAGCCTGCATGTTTTAAAATAGCAATATAAAGATTACTTTAATTAAGTAATATATAAATAGTATAAATAAACAATTACTTTCTGTTACTAATTTTTTTTTTTTTTTTTAGTTTATACAAACCATCAGCCTTAAAAAAACGGTACCTAACTCTAAAAATAAAACGAGCTTCCACTATAATCACACAAACTTAACTTTTCAAGTGGTGTAAAGCAAGATAATTATAAAATCAGGTTGAGCCTTAATTAGTGTCCTTCAGCTGTTTTTTCGTAATGAATTTAAAAATAATAGTCAAACAAGAGCACAAAAGAAATTAATTACAAATGCAAAACAAAGGAAAGTCAGAATCATGGAATTTGCGAGGCTTTCGTTCGCTGTGGTTTCATGTCTTGTATGTCTGGGCCTAATATTTAGTGGCTATATACGTTTGCAGGTGTTTAACAGATTTGGTTTACTCCAGAAAATTAAAAACATTTATTTAAGTCGAAAAAACACCAAAGCAAACGTCAGCCTACGTTACAGGATGCCCTGCTTTTACAACAATTATTGTCTTGTAATGAAATCTTTCATTACACGTCAACCGTCCTCTTTAACGCCAGCTTTCATAACGTCCCTCGTAACACTTTATTGTTATTTTTTTTTTCTCCCTAACGATCGTCTTTTATTGTGCGCAAGATTTAATTATGATGATGAAATCGTGACGTTTAACGAAATTTGTTTTATTTTTACTGAGATTGCTTCCTTTTGGCAAAGGGAATGGGAATCGCGGAAAATGAGTGAGGGTGGAAAAATGGTGTAAACTGATTTGCACTTTTGTAAGGCAGGCTAAGCTTTAGTCAGTTAACTGTTTGTAATAATCGCCTTTGTTATTTTATTCCTTATAAATAAAATTGTAGAAAAAAATCTGAAGGCATTGTGTTTACTTGGATGACAGGTCTGATTTTTTTTCTGATTTTAGTACGAAACGATAATTACTTCAATATCGAATGTAATTAATCATGACTAACTGGACTAAGTCGTGGCCAGAATCTTGTATAAATTTACTTAAATATTTGAAATAACTAGCTGTAGCAAAGACGTTTAAAGGATCCCGAGACCTGGAATCTGCGCTGTTAATGGCGGACATAGTTGGGAAGGCCCAAGTTTCCGCATCTAAGTTTATCGGCAACCACGGGGCCACAACTTGACATGCATATTTGTTTATCATTTATATTAGATCACTACAAGGATAGATGAGGAAAGTTACTATTTTGAATACGGTAAAGTAAAATGACACATTTTTTTAATTACCTTCACATTTAATTGTGTTGAATATGATGCCCTTAGGCCAGGACCTGGAGCTGATGAGGAGCACAAGGAAACACGTCCGTCCGTTACAATATTTAATGCCAGAGAGGGAGTCCTACCCACATAACCATCGGCGCCTGTAACTTATATCTACCCACATATATCACACCCTTCCCCTTATTCTACAACAATACATAATATAAACAAGAAAAACTATAGAGAGAATGGTTCATGGGTCAGTCAAAGTCAAAACCGTATCTCTTAACGGGTTTCTTTAAGCGAGTTGGTTTGGGACCTTCCACGGGGGCCGATAAAATAGGGGGCGCGACCGGTTCCTGTCGCGAAGGTGGTGCGGCCTCGGACCTCGTCTCGAGGTTGCCCTCGCTTGGCTCGGGCACCACTCTCGCCGACGGTGACTCCGTTGGACCTGTATGGAGCTCGTTTGGTGGTTCATCAATTTGTGGTGCTGTAGGTATATCAATTGTTTCCCCTACCCACAATGTAATTACGGGATCCTACTTTTTCTTCAATTCGCCCTCCTATCCATTTCTCACCTGCCGTATAGTTACGTGCCCACACCTCTTCTCCTACATTCAACTGTTTAAAACTCCCTCCTGTATATTTTATCTGTTTACGCTGACTATGTATGACATTATCCTCAACTTGCCTCCTACATTTTAATAAATCTAAGCGAGACCTTAAATTCCTATGCTGTAATAAACACGCGGGAGATGTCCCAGTGGTACTATGGCTGACGTTCCGGTAGCACAACAAGTACGACTGCAGGGCGGCATCCACGTCTACTCCGTCGCGCAAAGCCTTTCGGACTACCCTTTTGCACAGCTTAACCGCCCCCTCCGCGGCTCCATTTGACGATGGGTGGTATGCTGGCGCGAATGTTATTCGAATACCATTAAAGACCATGAAGCGTTCATACTCTTTGCTCGAAAATGGAGGTCCATTGTCTGAGACAATCTCCTTTGGTAATCCGAACCGCGCAAATGTTTCTCGTAATACGCGAATCACATCTGTAGCCGTAGTCCTCTTCATTTTAAAAACTTCAATCCATTTTGAAGTTGAATCAATGAGCACTAGGTATGATGTACCCTGAATGGGTCCCAAAAAATCAACATGCAACCTTGACCATACCTCAGACTCATAAGGCCACGGCTGAGGGGCTGCCCTAGGCGGGGCTGAACTCTCTGCCGTGCATGTTGAACATGTTCTACATATGTTTTCTATTTGCGCATCAATGCCCGGCCACCACACAATGCTACGTGCGATACTTTTCATTTTAACTACCCCCATATGACCGCCGTGGATCTCCTTCAATAAGTTATCCTGCAAACTTTTGGGAATGACTAAACGGTAACCCCATATTATACAACCTGCATCAATATATAATTCTTGTCGTCGCATAAAATAGGGTTTAATTAGCTCATCCGGACACACTGCTGGCCAACCCGACTGTACAAACAACATTACCTTTTTGAGTACATCGTCCTTAGCAATTTCCTCACACAACGTTTTCCTTGTTACCGGAATGAAATTCTGTATAAAGTTTAAATATGTCAATTCACGTTTACTGTACCTAACTTCCTGAGTGTCATTCAAACCTACAGGTAACCGAGATAACGCGTCCGCCGCGTTTTTCTCGCTACGCACATACTCAATGTCATAGTCGTAGCCCGCGAGGATCACGGCCCAGCGCTGCATCCTACTAGCTGCCATCACGGGTATGCCTGATTTATCCCCAAAAATTGAAACCAAGGGCTTGTGATCTATTCTTAAAGTAAATTTCCTACCGTAAAGGTATTGATGAAATTTTTTAATGCCATATATTATCGACAGCGCCTCACGCTCTATCTGGGAATAAGCCTTTTCTGCCGAATTCAATACCCGTGATGCATAAGCGATGGGCCGCTCACCCTCCGCCGTCCAATGAGATATCACCGCCCCAAGACCAACACTACTTGCGTCCGTTGTCAAAAATAACTGTAAATCCGGCGAGTAATGAGCTAATATTTTACTGGAAATCAACAAACGCTTAATTTTATTAAATGACAACCTACAGTTTTCACTCCATTTGAAATAAACATTCTATTGCAATAAACGGTATAGTGGCGCTAATATAGTGCTAACGTTTGGCACAAATTTTGCATAATACATGATTAGGCCCAAAAATGAGCGGAGCTCCGACACGCTCCTAGGTTCCGGCGCATCCTTGATGGCCGTTATTTTGTCTGGGCAAGTGTGGACTCCCTCCTTACTAATAACAAACCCTAAGTACGTGACCGATGTAGCGAAAAATGTACATTTATCCTTTTTAACCTTTAACCCGTACTTTTTTAACCTCTCAAAAACTTCGGTGAGAGTCGCCAAATGTGCGTGATCATCCGGTCCGGTAATAATAATGTCGTCTAGGAACACTCCTACGCTAGGCATGCCCGCGAACAATTGTTCCAACTTCCTCTGAAAAATACCGGGACTGGACGCAAGGCCATAAATTAATCGATTATACATGTATAGCCCTTTATGCGTGTTAATCACGGTGTACTGTTTCGAGTCATCTAATTCGAATTGTGCGTATGCTTGCAACAAATCTATCTTCGAGAACTTATCCCCCTTATGCAACTTAGTCAACAAGTCGTCTACTCTAGGTACCGGGAAATGGTCCACTTGTATACATTTGTTCAAGGTCAACTTGAAATCCCCACACAAACGAATAGTTCCATCTTTTTTCATTACCGGTACAACGGGAGTGGCCCAGTCGGATGTGGTCACGGGAGTGATGATGCCGTCGCGAACCAGCTGTTCCAGTGTGCGCTCCACCGGCTCGCGCAGTGCGTACGGCAACGGCCGAGCGCGCATGAACACCGGCCGCGCGCCCTCGCGCAGCGTGAATCCCACCGTGCCGCCCGTAAACCGTCCCAAACCGTCGTCGAAAACTTCTTTAAACCTGGAACTGAACACAAGCTCATTGAAGCTTTGAATGCCACTTTCTGTCTTTAATTTATTACAGGGTACCGAAGTAGGTAAATTTAGACCGAGCTCATAAATCCATTGTCTCCCTAGCAGATTCGTTTTGCCACTTGTAATTACGTACAAATCCAATACTTTTTCTTTATTACAATATTGTACTGTTACAAGTATCTTACCAACCGGTTCAACAACTTCCCCGGTATAATACCGCAAAGATAAATCACTAGGACTCAATTTACATTTAGCTAAAGTTTTCAAGTAACAATCGTAACTGACGCAAGAAATCGCACTACCGCTGTCAATTTCCATGTTCAAATAGTTGTCATTGACTTTAACTGTCACCAAATACGGTGGATAACCTCTAAAATCTTTTAAAGCAATCGAATAGTTATAAGTAACTACCTCGTCACTACCTTCGCTCTCGCTCTCGCCATACGCCACCTGACCGTCGGCGTCTCTGTCATACACCGCGAACAGTTGCTCCTCCCGCAGCCTTGGACACATCCTCTTCAGGTGTCCGTCCCTGTTGCATACCCGGCATACGTAGGTCTTGAACTTGCAAGTGCTAGTGTCGTGCGCCTTGCAACCGCCGGCGCCGCCGCGCGTGCCTCGCCCGCGCGCGGTGCCCAGCCCGCGCCGTCCTCCGCGGCCGCCGCCCCCGCTCGCGGGCGCCGTCCATCCTCGCGGCTCCCACTTAGTCCCAGTGACCTTCCGTCCACCAGCGGGTTCCCCAAGGCCCGCCCGCGCTGAGCCAGATGACATCTGGTAGACGCCCGCGTTTCCTTCTACGTTACCAAATCTCCCCTCGATCGCAGCCGCATCCGTTTCGGCCGCTTCCATTGTTATTGCTAGCTTAAATGCCTTCTCGAACATTATCTCGTCCTCTGCAAACATCCGTTGCCGAATGGAATCTTTAGATAACCCACAAACGAATTGATCTCTTAAATTCTCTCCTAATCCGTCAGCGGTAAAATTACATGTCATCGACATTTTTTTTAATACCGCTGCATAATCCGCTATGCTCTCATCACTCGCCTGCCGTCGCTGCCTAAATTTAAAACGTTCTGCTAACACACTAGGTTTAGGTTGCAGATGTGATTTTATAATAGCTTTTAATTGATCGAATGTCTTTGTTGCTGGCCGCGCTGGCGTACACAGGTTAACCATCAGTTCATATGCGTCACTGTCTATCACCGTGATTAAGGTGGCCACTTTCACTTCGTTTTTCACCGAATTAGCTATAAAGTATTGTTCTAAACGTTCCACGTATAAATCCCAACAGTCTTTACTGAGATCGAACGCCGTAATCTTGCCGACCGACATTGTTATTTACCGCGGAAACACTTCACTTTGCAATCACTAAGAGTCACTCCCGTGGATAAAACCAACTCGTCGCCACTGTTGAATATGATGCCCTTAGGCCAGGACCTGGAGCTGATGAGGAGCACAAGGAAACACGTCCGTCCGTTACAATATTTAATGCCAGAGAGGGAGTCCTACCCACATAACCATCGGCGCCTGTAACTTATATCTACCCACATATATCACAAATTGTATGTCAAAATAATTAGGGGAACAAATAGGGGTTAATTTTTAGCCATATGAGTGTCGAGGCATTTACCTTAGCTGACACAGTAGTTGAAATAATCTTTTTAACTTTTTTGCTCATAACACATATATTATTAATAATAAATTAGCCTATACTGCGTGTATTTTTAATATTACCTCAAATTGTAACCACAGGTACGTGTAAGGGCTATGAACCGATATTGCAAGAAAATTTTAAGTGAGTCTTATATACAGCGTAATTCATTTTTGAGTATTTATCGAGCGGTATGTATTGCGTACACTGTGACATGATGGCACATGGAAGAATCGGGTCATATTGTGACAATTTATTGTGACGTCACGTCAGTAAGACAAAGCAGTGATCCATTGCGTGCTGAATTATTTTATATGGAACAAATGAAGATGGTGGTTAAGAAGAAAATTGCAATATCTGTTCTTACCACGAACATAAGTTCCGAATAACTCATTGGTAGGAGCTGGGATTCGAACCCACGACCGCCGTTTGACAGCCGTATGCCTGACCCACTAGGCTAGCGTACCGAAACACATAAGTAGGTACAAAAGGTGGAATTATTGCCAATCATAGGGCCAAACGGATGCAAGAGGGAAATCTTTTGATAAAACATAGATATGTCTAATGAAAATAATATTCATGCGAGATCCAGCGCCCCGTATCCGATTTAAAAAAATATTTAACTTGCATGTAGACTTTTTGAATGTTTAACAGCTATTTTTATCCCGTGGGTTTGCCTACGTTCTTTGCAATACGTAAAATTAAAAACCTCGATTTTGTTATGGGATTGTTATTTCATATATCACACTAGCCCCGTCGCATCTCCACCGTACCTCTACGAGGGCAGCAGCTGCAGCAGAAGCGGCCGAAGCTGCGAAGGTGGGAAGTGGTCTGGGAGCCGAATATAATTTCGTGCCTTTTGGCGTCGAGACCCTTGGTCCGTGGGGCCCTGGAGCCCTAAACCTCTTCAAAGAGATATCGAAGAGGCTTACGGATGCCACCGGTGACCGAAGGGCTGGCAGTTATCTCGCACAAAGATTAGTAGCTGTTCAGCGAGGTAATGCTGCCAGGATCTTCGGAACAATGCCGCAGGGGCCATTTTTAGATTTAGTTTAGCTTTAATATATTTTTATTGGTATTTTTAATTTAGTTTCTTTAATTATTGCTTTAGTTAATACATAAAAACGGAATAAATTTCAGGTGCTGAAAAAACTTTTTTTTAAGTAATCATAATATATGTATATACATGTAGCACTTTATTGTACACAAAACAGTTTAAAACATAGACATGATATATATATAGTAAGATTAAGGTTCTCGTACAAAGGCGAACTTATCCCTATAAGTAATTAAGTGGACGGTAGTTAGAACGAGATAGACAAACTTACACCATGTACAACACACAAAAACACAAAGAACAAACCAGAACACAAAGAAACACAAACTTCTTCAAATTCAACGGACTAGCATTGTCTTAGCGACAAGGGCAACTCATTCCACAGCTTCACAGCGCATAATATAATTTATTAAGTGATAATCGCTCCAAATGGCACAACTTCTTTAAAAACTTTCGTCGAAAAATATTTTGACCAAGATCATATCAGCCGTAAGACGTCCACTGCTGGACATAAGCCTCCCCAAAAGAGTGCCAAAGTGTCCTTGAGACACTGCGGGATATTGGACGAAAAGATGTGCCGTAGCTTCCCGAACGCTGCCCAGCCGAGTCGGATTCGACGATTGACCTCTTTCTCGAAGTTGGACCTACCTAACTGGATAGTCAATCCTTGGTATACAGAATTGTCTGTTACAACTTAGAGCGTAAAGTGTCCGATTGTAATTGGAGTTGGTATTACCTGGACATTTGTCATGATCTTCGTCTTATCCATGTTCTTAGACCAACTTACTCGGAAGCTTTACTGAGGTCATCGAGCATCGTACTTAAGTCCTCCATGGTCTCAGCCAAGACTACTATATCGTCAGCAAAGCGAAGGTGAGTGATGTACTCGCCGTTGATGTTGATGCCTAGCCTTCTCCAGTCCAGAGTCTTGAAAACGTCCTCCGGTGCAGCGGTGAACAGTTTGGTTGTCAGTTGACCAAGATCAGTCCAAAGGTTTTTGAGTAACTCCAGAGAAACTGCCTCTCTTAACGAAAAGATCTTAAGTGCCGTGAGTTTCCTATGAAGATAAGACCTCGCATTCGCGAATGCTCATGATTAGGGACTACGTATTGGTTCGAAACATGTCGAGTTATATGCGACCTTAATAAAGTGAGAGACCCGTTTCATTATATTTGAATTATATAAGGCCTGTTGAACCTGACGGTACAGGATAGTGACATTTAATGTAGGTAGAAGAAGAAGAAAGTATTGTAAGTAGAAGGCACGGTACCCATCATTGTGCGTGGACGACACGCACTTGGCCAATTTTAGATAAAATGCCATTATCATATTAGTACGCGATATGTCGAGTGAAATACACCTGATCAACTCAAAGGAGGCTTAGGCTGAATCTAATGGGATATCTCAAGGCAGATCATTAGAATGAATAGGCTGCATAAGATGAAAGCTGCTCTAATGGAAGCCACTATCAAAGAATTCCTGAATAGATAAAAGCATTTGATCTTTTTCAGCCAGCAATGTTAGTTTATTAAGGTAATAGATGTTAATCAGTTTATTGGTATTGAGGATTGCTTTAGATGCCATTGAATTTGATTCATGGAATTATTTACAGCTTGGCTTGGGTTTCTTTAAAGTAATTTTTGATGCTCTTAGTGACAGGAAAAGATTATTTTCTTTTGAATTTAAACTTTCGTGAGACATGTTGAAATAATGCTAATAAATACGCGGTTCAACTCACGTATTAAATGTCACTATGGGCGACATGTTTCGAATTCTTTGGGAGCAGGATGAGGGTTTTAAACTCTCACCCCGAAGATGAACTCCCGAAGACTTCAAAACGTGTCGCCGGTAGTGACATTAATTAATAAGTGAGTTGAACCGTGTAATTATTAACATTATTATTTTCTTCATATTACAGTATTTTAAAATGTGGTGTTGTAAATGAAACGGAGTGGGTTGTGTCGATAACGATAAATTATCCTAGTCGTACTAATATTACAAATGCGAAAGTTTGGATGTTTAAATGTTTGGATGTTTGTCACTCAATTACACTTAATCGGCTTAACCGATTTGGATGAAAATTACACGAAGATAGTTTCAAGCCTGGATTAAAATATAGATTCGTTTTTATTCCGTGTCTACGCAGACGAAGTCGCGGGTGGAAGATAGTATTCTAACGTTTTCTACAATTTTTTTACCCATGCCATAGCCATGTAGCTACTATATTATTCATAGGGTAGAATATTTCTTAGTGACACTAAAATATGATGAAATAGATATTGAACTTTTTTTAAACATTAGTTTTTCCGGATCTACAGTCTGAAAAATTGAATAATAATAATAAATACTCTTTATTGCACCACAACAAGAGACAAACAAAATAACAAAATTTGCTTAATAAATAATGGTAACAATAATTTTAATTTTGCAAAAAAAAATCCTTCCCCTTCCCTCCCCCTGCGTGCCAATATAGCTAATAACAACCTTATTAGTAGTACGCTATAGTTCAAATTAACTCAGCAAAATTGATGAAGGAAACGATGAAATTAAATCTCTTTAGGAATAACGCCCAAATTCGAAGTATTCGAATTTACTTAACTCAGCAAAATTGATGAAGCAATTTGTTGTTGCCATTGCCAAATATTTGTTGTTATTGTCCAAATTCGAACTATTCGAATTTCCTCAATAGCAAACCGGTAAAGGACGCGTGGACAAAATTACAAATTTATTTGTAGGATATGCAATTGCAAAAAGTGTTTAACGGCTTTATACTTACTTCCTTTGAGCTTACTATGGGACTAGGTCGATTTGTGTAAGATTGTCCCCTTATATTTATTTATTTATTTATACTTTTACGAAGTGTTCAGTTTTGAATGAATTCGAATCGGCTAACAGCAAAATATAAAAGTTTGATAAAACAAATTGGAATTTGCATTTACGGAAAATGTGTTACGACCTTATACTGTTAACAATAAAGTACAAATTAGAACTATGTGCCCATAGTCAAACCCCCGTTTCCCCCCCCCGCCCCCAAGCCTCGTCCCGAATTTCTCTCAATTCTACGGTCACGTGACCTCCTGAGATCTCACAAAATCTTTTTTTATAAGCAGTTACGCTGCTAACGAAAATTATAAATTTTAAAAGAAAGGAAAAATTGAAAAATTGAATGCTCCGAGCCGGATATGAACCGGCGACCACAGGCATTCATGGCCCGCCGCTACTAACCAACTGAGATATCGGAACGATCCGGTTCGGGCACCAAATCCTTCAATCAGTTCCTTCATACAACGCCTTAGGGAAGCGTATAGCAAAATCTACCAGAAGACTTAGGCTTCTTAAATGGCACCAACGTCTCAAATTATATTGAGAAATCGTCACTAACGAATCGCCACCCCATACTAAATTAATGTTTTG
Source organism: Epinotia demarniana (assembly GCA_945867215.1). NCBI lineage: Eukaryota > Metazoa > Arthropoda > Insecta > Lepidoptera > Tortricidae > Epinotia > Epinotia demarniana. The sequence continues at coordinate 2,777,427 of OX244262.1, forward strand.
TTTTTTTTAAGCAGTTACGCTGCTAATGAATTTATAAATTAAAGTAAAAAAGGAAAAATTGAAAAATTTAATGTTCAGCTCAGTTGGTTAGTAGCGACGGGCCATGAATGCCTGTGGTCGCCGGTTCGAATCCGGCTCGGAGCATTCAGTTTTTCAATATTTCCTTTCATTTAAAAACTCACAAAATCTGTCGCGAGTGTAACAATTTTTGCCCATCCCAAAAAGTGCTCAACGCCGCTAATGAAGTTTTCACATCAAAACTTTGCTAGTAGGTACTATGTGTTAATGTAATTCTCTTATTACAGCAACAACATTTTATCCGGATAAAAAAGCCATAAAAACCTAAAACACCGTTGCAACGCAACGTTTATAATCACCAAGTCCATTTAATCAGGGAATCGTATCAGAACGAAGAAATCTCAACAGGGCCGTAAAACCTTTTTACGAGGGCCGGGTCCTTAGCAATAATTAGAAGCGAAGGCTGTATTCAATCACCGGATTTAGTGCCGGATAAGACCCGGGCAATAACGCGCATGAAGACGAGCCGCGAGGACATGCTGCGCAATTAGGGTTGAATTTGGTATTATCGGGTTTTATTGATTTTCATATTTTTTTACCAGATAAAAACCGGGGAAAGCTGAGGGTGAATTTTGTGTGTGCCGGTGCCGTCCCTATGGTGTCAATATAATATAATGTTAAATGCCCCTGGCGTTTTTATTTTTCTATGAAATCCGACCCTTGGTTATGACATTGCAGTATGCCGACTTAAGTGGCTTCCAATTAGAGTCGACGCCGACGCAGACGGTTTTTCCGGAAACTAATATCCGCATACCTGCATTGAAAACCTTTTTTAATTCGAATATTTAAAATAAGAGAATCCATTTAAAAAATAATACTCCAGAAAAAATAAGTTTTTTTGTTGATTTCATTTTTGAATGTTATTATAAGATGCCTATATTCAAGAACCCGAACCGATAGTTATATTAAATTGATAATTAATCCGTTACACACAAAAAATAAGCTTTAATTCATTATTTCCAACATGGTTTTTTTCCATACAAGTTGTCAGTTCATTGACTGAACTATACTCGTAAAAGCAAAATGATACGTTGTGTGTTGTGTTGTAAGTATAATATATTTACATAACTATGAAGTTTGATGGCAAGAAGCGCTCAATACTGTAGCTGTTATAACTTTACCCAATAGGCTTTTATTTCTATTAGCTAATTTAATTGCATGATATATTCCGATTTAACCATGTAATATCTTTTGGAAATAAAAGAAAAAAATATTTGTGTAATTTTACCTGGATTATAAATTAGTTGAAAGTTATATGGTTATCAAATAATCATATCATTATGAGAAATATTGAATTCTGGTTGAAATATGATAGGGACGCATTTTCAATTCGTAAATGTGGTGTTTATTAACAACAAGTATCATTTGCTCATAATTAAGGATGCGCAGACTGGTTAGTCGCCTTTGGGCGCTTACGGCTTTTAGATTTTCAACAGGCGAAGTAACAATAATCGCACTCACATGAAAACTTCTACCTCTCTCCGGCATTTTACTTTTATTCTGGGATAAAAAGTATCTTTTATATAAATTCCCAGATACAGAAATATCTACATTAAACCCAAATTTAATCATAATCAGCTAAGCGGCTTACGGCAAGGTACGTGAAAAGGTAACATGGAGTTACTTTCGCACTGATACTTGTACATATTTATAACTTAATTTAATTAACAAAACGTGAAAAAGTACCTACCTAAAAATATTAGATATCATTCTAGCCAATATGATAAAACATCCTAAAGACAATTTGAAAATGTGAACAATCAAACAAATTTGTTACTTTTTATCCGGTTGACTTTTCATACGGCTTCACGAATTGTCAGTTTTCAATTTCGCGAATCCAACAAATTCGTTCTAATTTGGAAAGAAGACGTTTAAGTCTCGTGAATTTTGTGTTATTCGATACGATAACTTTTCACTGGGAAGACTTAGGAATCTGGCATCTTCAGAAATAAGATGTTCGAAGGGATTGTTTTTTAGATTCAAATATTACTCTCATAGGAAAATTAGGCAGGAGACATATTTAAGCCTATGGAGTAAGTAGATGGTAAGTAGAGAGTAAGGATAAGTAGATAGAGGGCCTAATGAGCTACACCGACAAAAGCTTAGCTCTTAAATAAGAATATGATGCATTTTTGTGAAATAAATATTATTTGCTTCTTCTGCTGAGTTCTGAAAGATATGCTATTAAATATGTGCCTTCTTTTTTATTGGCATTTTTTTTTTCTCAGGGAAGATCTCGGTGCTTGTGGTGTGTCAGGAATGCAACTGTCTACAAATTGCCCTCTTTATTTATTTATTTATTTCAACTAATTACACATCATTACAATATTACACTAAGACACTGCGGTATTTAAAACACTAAAAGGTACATGTAAAAGTTACACAAAAAAAAGATAATAACAATAACTGTTTCACCTCAAACATAAACAGAAGTGGGGCGGTCACCCATCGCCTCACAGTACGTCAGACATTCACCACATACATCCATCCACTTACTCCCAAAAACATCACAGTCTGGTGTTGATGCGAGAAAGGCATTGATGCAGTTCAAAGCGCGCACAACTGGTGAGTTAGCACGAGACACAGTGCGCGCCTCTGGTACTGCCAGTAAGAGATGCTTGCGCGGGCGAAGGTTGAACTTCGATTTCGACAGAGGAATGTGTAGGCGCACCAGTTGCTCAATTAAATCAGGACAAATAAATCAGGACTCTTACCATCACGGGTGTTGCACCCTTATCTACTACGCCTAATCACTGTATAAAAAGCTTAACACTGTCGAAATACCTAACAGCAATAGTCTTTAACGTTATAATAAGTATGTTTGTCTAACACAAACCCACAACGAAAGTCATTTCCCGAATTTCCCACATATGAAATTCCGGCCATGATCTGCATGCAATCCCAAACGTTATTAAACTCTCGGTACATCCTTTACCACGTATGTTGGAGTGCTTTATGACTAGCCTGGCGCGCGGGTCCGCCTGGCACGCTAGGAACGCATGCAAATGCAATTCCGGGTGCATTTCTACGCTTGACATTGCATGATGCATGGAGTGTTATGCGGGCTGTTTGTGTAAGTAAAAGCCAGTCGGTGTCTGTTAGCACGGTGAGTGAATATTTATGGAATTGGCAATGAAGACAAAAAATAGGAATTTGGGGCTGAAATCTGTTATTTCCACATCCTGCATTTGTTTTTACCTGTCAGCACAACGAATCCTCTAAGCAATAAAGGGTTGGCAGCGCGCTTGTGATTATTTAGGTGCCGCAAGATTCCATAAGCGAAGATGTCTTGCTTATCATCAGATAATCCTTATGCTAGTTTGTCACCGTTGTAGTATTAATAGAAATCCTATTTAAAGTGAAGTTGTAAGGAATGTTAGAAATGATTTTTCCACATTTGTTGAATGAGATTTTTTTTAACCGGGTTCACATTGTTATCAATACTGATTGCAGCAATGTAACGCAATGTAATATGTGTATTTGAAAATACCGGAAAGGTCATTTAATAGTTTGAACCAGGTAGTGAATAGTAACTCTGTCGTACTATGTATAATGGCTGACCATAAAACAAAGTGGGGTATTGGCCAGGGAAAAAATAAGTCAGTACAAATTAAATACTGTTTCGACTCAATCCTATTAATCCCAATTCACAATGTAGGGTTACCTATGTGTCCTATTTTCATTTCGGCATTTACTATTCGACAAACTTGGTTTGCCTTTTTTTTCGTTTGTCCGACACTTTAGTTCGCGACGTATACGGCTGGTCATTTTATGGTTTAGCTTTTGTCATTGTTTGACAAATCCATGATTCCCAATTATTGGTATACCCGCAATATCGTTATACCGACGTAACTATAAGGTTGATAATCTGTTCGTATTTTATCAAATCGGCTTTATTATATTTGACATAATATTGTTGTTTATACGGAGGACACATATGTTACTAATTCATATGTTTGTTTATGAAAATGGTTGTTACCTTATGCATTTTTAATATTATAATCATTAGCAAAAAGTTTAAAATTAAACTAAGGTCCAAAGCTGTATTTATGGTAAATAATTTATATGTCGGCAGGCGATTATAAAATACGCCAGATCACAAAATGCATATCGCATACGTAAATGAAAAAAATAAGTAGTGCGGACTGATAATCTCCAGCGAGTCGACGCCACCCCGCTGCGCGGGGTGTCTATTTCTGGTCTGAGGGGCACAAGTGAAACCTAACCTAACCGACCTAAGACAGAGTTAGCTTAGCTAGGAATATCGACGAATGCGTTGGTCTAATCGATCTGTCGTATTGTTTATCAGGCACATCGTGATAAGCCTGGCCAACTTTTAGGCATATCATGAAATGGCGGCGTTTCACGATAAGCCTAGGAATTTCGTGATCTGGCGGATTTCACGATCGGCTGCCGACATATACAAACAAGTGTATACTACTCTATTGTTACTTATATGTGTGTTCTTTAAATAAATCGATATCAAATAATTACAACATTTGTTTATCAAGTTATTTCTTCTGACCCGACACATACTTTTACAGTACATATGTAAGCATTAGGTACTAAAAAAGTGTTCGGTTCTGGCGCTTCGGTGGCCGCTGCCGCGGCACGCTCGTTACGCTCGCTCGGCTCGCGCGCTGTAGGGTCGCAGTTCACATAACACTCCTCCTCACCTCGCTCGTCGTCGTACCTACACCGACCTGCCTTAGAGTCTCAGTAAAACTACTTTTGAATTTCCCTCAAAATGAAAATTTGGCTAAACGTATGAATGATGGATAAGTAAAAAATTGGCTGTGAAACAAAAGTTGTAACAAGCTAAAGCCCAAATGACTGTAGTGGTAAAAGTTTTTCGGACAACTGAAAGATTTGGATAACATCAAATGGTAAATGAAAAAACTAATGAATTGTACATTCGGAGAACTCATAATAATACGAAAAGTTTTCGGACAAACGATATTCGGTCTATAAATTTTAGTGATTGCGATAGGTTACCACAATGTAGTTACCACTGAGATTTCCAATACAAATCCCCAACAGTTACCTACTATTAGGAACAAATGGTAGGTACTATTGTGGTAAAACCCCATATTCACGTGTTACACAAATCGAGCATTCGAAGTTTTTAAATTGATCGAACTGACCAACGAACAGAGCCAAGCATAGAGCCAAACATCGCTACGAACATTTTCACGATCATTGCAACGAACGCTCTAGTAAACGGCGGCAGGAGGTGTGGGCGGAGAGGGACAAAAATTGTCGGCTCGGTAAAAAAGTCGAAGCCACTGTTGTTTCTCTGTAATGCTCACTAGAAGGCTCGCTAGAATGCTTGCTAAAACGTTCCTGTTTATTTTGTGAGCTTTAACCTGTAATATTACATTCGCTAGAATTCTTATTACAAGTGAATGACTCTTTATCTGGTCGAAATATTTCACCTCTCCTCTGAAGACTTAATTTGATAGCGAATAGTTCTGCTTCTAAAACATTAATTCTGGATAATTTACTAGGTATAAGATTTTTTTAACCGGATTTAGTTTTGACTAACCGGTTTCGCTCTCATGAAAAACATAATCAAATCGTAATGAGATCTTACTACTCGCAGTTGCTTATTAAAAACCTGGCACCAAACCCAGAACCCAAGTAACACAGTAACCTCGTCAGCTGAGCGTAATTACCCAGCTCCAACGCATGCGCGGTAAGTCTCTGATGCAGGATCCAACGGTCCGCAGTACCCTCCAGACCGCCGGCGAGACCAGGCGTTTTTGTTCAACCTCACGGAATTTACGTAAAAATAACAGTGCGTTTCAATTTCGAATTTTAAAATAGTGTTTTGTTCTAATGGCGGTTGTGATTTGGAGGTATGTTTTACTGATTATTTATAGAATTGTTTTGTTGTAATGTTGGTGTATATAGTTAATGGATTTGGATTTTTAATGAGGTAGGCTACATTTTGGTGGAGTTATCTATGTAATGGGATAAATTTGATGAAAGTTTGTTTGTTTATCTTTCTATTGATAATATGAAATGATGAATTCGTTCTGTGGGGCTAAAAAAATTCAATGTTCTTTTATTTGTGACATTTCGTTCATGACAAGCGTCGATTTTAAACTACATCACTGTTACTACCCTCCAAATAAGAAAAAAATGTCGTCAAATCTAAGAGACGTATAATTTGATTGAAACAAGTTTTTTTTACATGTAATCCATCCATTTGTAATACAATTATGTACTCGTATGCTACATATAAAAGATCACACTAAAGTTCATGGTAAAATAAAATTATTTATTTAGCTGTGGTTCCATACTGTAGGAAAAAGCGTAAGAAAGCCTAACATTGCGTGTTTATTGCCGTTCGAGTCGAATCGAATCTTTTTTTTTTACCTTACGTTATACTATTTTTAGACATATTAAAATTATTATAACTTTTTTGATACGTACGGTCTTTTTGACGGTCAGCAGACATCATAGGTTATGGACGCTTGCGACTTGTGAAACGACACACACGCTTGTTGTAGACCCTTTATTAATTTGAGGATTCGTTGACCCTCCAAAAATATTAAGGGCACAAGGGGGAATAACGCTAGGAGGATGGATGGATGGATACATTACAATATTTATTTTATTCTATTACGTCTTAGTATTTTTGGAGCCTTTATTTTCGCGTCGCTTTATTATTTATTCACCAGTTGAATAAAAAACACTTTACACAGCATTGTTGTTATTAATAAAAATAACAGGATAAATCAAATGTTTTGTGTCAAAATACTTTTACTGCCAATGGATTCAGAGTGCTGTGCTCGTAGATGGTGGCGTGGTTTTCACGCTTAGAAGAGGAAAGTGCCTGCGAATAGTGGGCCCGCTAGACTATTGACAGTGAATGTTATTCGTACATATTTGCGTAACTACTAAGGCGCTATTGAGATAAATGTAATGTAATTACCTTCGACTCGTCGGTATATAATATACCAGCGAACATTACTTTTAATAAGTTTTTTTGACAAATAACTATTTAATTAATATATAAATCAGCCTATATACATCACACCGCTGTGCACAGGCCTCCTCTTTTGGATGAGAGGGAACGGGCATTAGCCCCCACGCCGGCCCAGTGCAGATTAGGGACTTCACATACGTTTTAGAATTTCTTCTTTTTTCTTCGCAGATGTATGCAGGTTTCCTCACGATGTTTTTCCTTCACCGAATAGCTATCGGTAAATGTCAAATGATATTCGTTTAATGCTACGTACATAAGTTCCGGAAAACTCATTGGTAGGTACGAGCCGGGATTCGAACCCACTGAAGATCTGAATTACCTACTAAGCTACCATAGCTTCTTTTGACAAGTCGCAACTTAATTGATTTTGGTCAAGTCGAACTGTCTACAACATCGACATCAATTGACTTCAGTTCGAATAAAAACACAACATCACCTTCATTTAAATGATCAGTTCATGTCACCAGTAATTATCATCGAACATGTTGAATGGAGCCCCATTTTGTTCCATATACCATTATATCCCATTAGTATGTTGTAAAGTTACAAAGAACATGCTACACGTAATAAGCTACGTGCTACGGCGTAGCTCGTAGGCGGCTTCGAGCGCTACGCGGAATTTTAATGCTATGAGCCGCTTATTTAGAAAAAGCTGTTACATGGGAATCGGATCGAATGTACCGAGGCGCAGTGGGGAAAAATGATGATCTAGCTGAAATAAATTCATATTGTGTTGTTTTGTGTTTGTGTGTTGATGTTCTGTTAAATTCTATATATTCATAATATTTGAGCTTAAACTAAAAATAAAGCAACGACTTAAATAATATAAATTTAATATGAAAATCAAAGTTTAAAAACTAAGATGACGATGACATTCAAGGCTCGTCATCAGAAAAAAACCCATCTTCCGCTGAATTCTCTGAACTGTATTTAAAACAGAACACTGAAATTGGATTTAATTAAAATTATAATTTTCTAACTAATTAAATGGGTCAATTAATCACGATTACGTTTAAAATAAATATGTGCAAAAATGGGCAGCCAATTTCAAAGTTTTGTGTAGTAAAGACCTGTGTCCATAATATAGTAAACTAAAATATTTTAGAAGAATAAAAAATAACTGTTAAATGCCAAATATTAGTTATGACATTCGAGGAGTTAAAATAAGAATTAATACGTACAAATAGAAAACTCACAATAAAATCGATTTTTAATAAATGACATGGAATCCATGACTTATTTAATGAAAATCCCACACAAACAACAAACATTCACTTGTAAAGTAATAGTACATTTTACAACTAGTGTGAAAAGAATGTCTTTTTACCACTAGTACTGAGGTATCTTGCCACGAGCTGAAAGCGAGTGGCAAGACTCGGTACGAGTGGTAAAAGACATTTCACACGTGTTGTAAACGACGTTTTTTAATACAATTGCGAAAAATAATAAATTAATATATCATTGCGATAAAATATGCTTACTTCCAAGTTATTTTTGAACGAACCCATACTTTACAAATGACACTGACAGTGACAACATACTATTGGAATTAGCGCCATCGGGTAAAAAATCTAATATAAAATTACTGCGTTTCGAAAGAATAGTTTGGAACTAAAAAGTAAAAAGCACTAGTTCGAGAAATTGGGCTTCTCGTACGCTACGCAGCCACAAAAAGTACCACTTTTTGAGCAACTGTATTAAAAACAATTTTTCACGATCGCCGCGAATCGACACAAAGATTGAGAGTGAAGACCAAGCTCCGACTTACAATACAGTTGTCATAATTATGGTCATGAGGAGGGGGGGTGCATATGACTTTCGTTCTCTGTTAATTCAAAATCCTCAGGTAGTAATTTTTTATAAGGCCGAGTTTTGTGACATCGATTTTCTGCCAGCTAAATCGTCATTTTTCCCCTATGTGCGATGGTTCTATTCAATCATATTTAAGGACTGCTCGAAATATGGCGGACACTAACCGGTTAAGTGAGATTTGCTATTTCAAGTGTACTTAACAGGGATTCCGTTTTGGAATAAAATATTTAATTGTAAGTTGATTTTAACACTATATTCAAGATGCGACGTGAGTACGCGCATTTTGTCTATTTGCTTACAAAAAAGAGAATGACGATTCAATTAATTTAAATATAATTTGCCTTTGCAGTTTTCGTTAGTTTACGGTACGCTTGGATTGGTGGCCCCAAATAAAGTAGACATTAGCTAATCTTACAAATCGTAGTAATATTATAAATGCGAAAGTTTAGATGTTTGGATGTTTGTTACTCAATCATGCAAAAACAGCTAAACGGATTAAGATGACTTTTGGTATACGTATTGTGTATATCCTGAATAACCCATAGAATACTTTTTATCCCGGAAAGAATTCCCTAAGGGTGCGAAATGAGGGGCGGAAATTTGTATGGAGCTACGATATAAAAGAGTTCCAAGCCGACGAAGTCGCGGGCTGAAGCGAGTCTGTGATTGTTTTTACTCTAAATGAACTATTTAGCCGCTACGTTATGAACTGTTATTAAAACAACTTAAATACGGCCATCTTTGTAAGTAAATACGCGTTAACACTCGGCTATGACTTAAAAAGGCAGTGGATGCGGTCCACCATAGGTGGGAGCGAGATGCTGCATTTTGCTTTCTCACTCGCACGTCACATCAGCCGAAAGACATAAGCTTCCTGTTGGCCGTTCAGGTGAAATGCGACCACGTACCAGAAGGCGAAGCGTGGGTAGACCCCCCACAAGTTGGACTGACCTGTTAATGGTCGTGGGAGTCCGCTGTATGCGGGTGGCGCAGGACCGGGCATTGTAGCACTCTTTAGGGGAGGCCTATATACAAATTATAATGCTAGGATTCAATGACTTAACACAGCTTAGCAACCAATTCAAATAATGATACAGAAAACTTTTAACAATATAAAGAAAGAGCAATGTGGACAATCATTGGACCCGATTCTACGTGCACATGACTTAACTAGCCTTAAACTAAATTGTCTTATTTTTAGACATAATTTAAGCGGCAGATTGAAAACGACATATTTAGAATAGCATTTAGGCAGCTAAGTAAGTCTTATAGACCGCCTAAAATAAGAAACGTCAGAATCAATTTATCGCTGTCATTTGATTATGACAGCTGCTCATAGAATAGTGTTTTAGCGACACATAAAATTAGGAAGTCTAGAGACCACTGAAGAATTGGGTCCAATATTTCTTGGCAATATATTTTGGAATCCTTAGTTCGTTAGGCGCTTCGTAAAAGGAAAAACTGACCGTAATAATATTTATTCAAAAACCAATCTTATCTCATTGGCATTTGTTTCAAAATGCGTATACGTAGGGTTGCTTGGTTATAACATTTTTGTTTCAACAGCGTTGAAGGATCATTCTGTGAATCAAATGTTTCAATGGGGCTCTTTTGTTTTGGTTTTCTTTTGTTTGTGGTTTAAATAACAGGAATTGCTTTATGGAGTGTAAAAATTATGGGAAGGAAAAATAAAAGAGATGAATTAAAAAAATACACATTAGTTTTTTTTCGTTTTGGAAACTTTTTGCGTATGATTGATTGTTTTTGAATAGCATTCGGGTTTAAATCTTTTGCGTTTAATCCATGTTGAATGTTGGTTGCACTCGGCAATAGCGTCGGTATGATATCATTTAACTAAAGTTATGATTTAACAAGTAACTAAACTTAGTCTAAGTTGGACAGTTTTTCTCATGACAAGAGTAATTTTTTTGGGGTTCGTCTCCGGTTAAGTCAATATAACTTCATTCTTAGAGAGACATTTAAACTAAATTATTTGATATCAATCTTCTTCTACCTAGCGTTATCCCAGCCTTTGCCAGGGTCCGCTTTCCTAGTCGCTTTCTTCCACTTTGCACGATTCTGGGCGTTGCCTTTTGGCCCGTTTTCACTCATGTCGGCTTTCACGACATCCAGCCATCGCTTCTTATGTCTGCCGCTATTTGTTATCAATCAACAGTAAAATAATAAAAAAAGGTTTGAGTTTTGTCTATGTTAACAGCCAGTTGACAATCTTATTCATCAAAAAATAAATTGCAATTAAACTCAAATTGACGACTGGCAATAAGGTAAAATTCATTCATCGTTTGTGGATATTTCAAATTCCAAACGTTCTTCCTTTACCCCACTTAGCATAACAAACTAGACATCTATTTAGCACAACCCTGGGTCACGGGGTCAAGTTCGTCACGGATGACTGCGCCAGGGTTGTCGACGCAATTACTCGCTGAAATATGTTAATGCTAGGGCTTGGGTCAATGGCACCTCAAGATAAAAAGGACGTATGCTAAGCTGCACTGGCCTTTTAAAAGATACCTGGCGGGATTCAGGTGGCAAAATGTTTACAAATAAAATGTTGTATAATTGAACGAGGGAGCGAAGCGAACTATAATTCTTTCGTATGTCTGTCTATACAGCTATTTTCCTCAACGGGTCGCATTTCTCAACCGATTCTCGTGAAATTTTGTGTCGAGGTTCAATAATTATATAGATTGTTTTTGTCCGTTCAAAAATTCGAAACAAAAAGAAACAAAACATACATATGCTCGAAAAACAACCCGTGTCCTTCGGCAGTCGTGTAAAAAGGCAGGCTCGCGGGAAGAATCGAGGAGAAACTGAGGGTTACAGTCTATATCTAGAGAAGTTAAAAAAAAAGTTAGAGTAAGAATTGTACCATCTTCTGCTTCGTATCCTCATAATATAACTGAGGACTAGTGCTAGCGGCTAGCCTAGGGCTTTGCTTTGCGCACTAGGCCAATTAGTTTTCGGCCATCGGGATAGACGTCTGCGAGTTTCCTTTGCAGATTTCCTTTGCGTGCGTCGGTTCAACAGGTTGCATATTGGTGGTATCATCTGCAAAGCGTAGATTATTGATAAGGCGTCCTCCAATTCGTATGCCTCCGATCCAACATTCCAAAACTCTTCTCATAATATGTTCACCTCCGTGATTGAACAGTTGCGGCGAGAAGATACATCCTTGTGGAGTCACCACGTGTAGACCGAAAGTGTTCCGACATGGAATCCTCAATTCAAACCAGAGACTTGGCGTCTAGATGCAGGTTCTTTACAAGGAAGATAAGATGATCCTGGATACCTATCTCTCTCATGACACTTAACATTTTATTCCAGCGGATGCAGTCAAAAGCCTTAGAGTAGACAATGAAGCATAATGCAATCGGGATATTGAACTCTCTAGCTTTCTCTATCAGTTGGCTTATATTTAGAATTTGTTTCGTTGTTTGTTCGTTTACCTCTCCCTCTGACAAAACCTCCCTGCTTTTTAGCAATTTGTCCGGTGATGAAACTCTTGAGCCTCCTGTTTATAGTATGCGTTCGACTATAAAATATTAATGTCTGTAGTTCAAGCCTGACGCTCAGCAGTCTGAACCAGCGATCGGCAACCTTTTACCAGCGAAGGCTAGCCTACTTATTAATAGTAAGTACTCTTATAGAGACACCCTTTACATTTAAATTCTTCGTTGTAAAATACATTTTTCCGTATCGTTTGGACCGTAAACCAGCTAAGGTGTTATTGTTCTGGGCATTTGTAATTACATCTTGCATTTATTTCAGTTAATTCATGTATTCTTTAGACAATTAACCCTCGTTGTAGCAGCGATATAATGAAATAGATCAAAATACATATTTCTATCAAAGAATAGAGAAAGTACCATATAACGGAACCCTAAAAGAAAATATCGTACCATTCATCTGCAGAACAAATTAAATAACAACAAATGTGAACTTATATTAATTTCCGCTTTCATATATTAACATCTCCTAGGAAAAGAATATTTTAATAAAAACGTTTTTCAAATTGATATTTATGCGGGGCCCAACATAAACAAGATGGGAAATGAGAATCCTACACGGATTTTTCTGTGCCACACTTTTTATAAAATCACTGAATTTCATGTATAATTTTAGCGTTATTCCCAGTTCTGCCCTAAAGGAGCCCGGGGTCCGCTTTAACACCTTATCCCAAGATTTGGCATAGGCACTAGTTTTACGAAAGATTTATTTTACCTTTAGCCTAGTTGGTAGTGACCCTGCCTGCGAAGCAAGAGGTCCTGGGTTCGAATCCCGGTAAGGGCATTCATTTGTGTGATGAGCATGAATATTTCTACCTGAGTCATGGATGTTTTCTTTTTATTTAAGTGTTTATTTATCTATATAAGTATGTGTTTATCGTCGTCTAGTACTTATAGTACAAGCTTTGCTTAGTTTGGGACTAGGTCGATTTGTGTAAGATTGTCCCCTAATATTTATTTATTTGACGTTCCAACCCAGAGTGAAAACTAGACCTTATTGGGATTAGACCGGTTTCCTCACGATGTTTTGCTTTGCCGAAAAGCTAACGGTAAATATTCCAATTCAATTCAGTACATCACTTCCAAAAAACTCATCAGTACGAGCCGGGATTCAAACCCACGACCGCCGCTTCACAGTCGCCTGCCTGTACCACTGGGCTACCGCAGCTTCTAAAATCTGTATATATTTATTTTATAAAACAAGATACAAATCTCACAAGCGTAGGCGTGGGATAAAGTTAAGTCTTTATCCATTCTGAAGGTCTGTTCTATAATTATAAATTAGGGTGAGTTGCACCAAACCGTCTGTAATCGTCAGACATCGTAAACTGCGATCGAAATCCATTGAAATGACGTATGACAACCTGTTAGGGATGGCGATGGTTCTAAATTAATGAACTAAAATATTATGTACTAAAATAATACAAATAATAATAACTGAACAGAATCTGAATCTCAGTTTAATGTTATTATAACAGTTAAATGGTAAATTTTTGTATTGTATTTACAATTTTTATCCAAAACTCTCCAAATTTTTCACTTGGGATAGTGAGTAATAATTTTTGCATATTCGATGGCGAAACAACGCAAACAATACAATCAGCATCGCTTATTTCTGAAAAAAACTTACTTTATTGATTGTAAACCCGCAAACCGAAGATTTTTATCGAGATCGAAAAATATTACTTCGTTTCTGACAAACAAAATAATTAAAAGAAATATACTCTCGTAAATCTATAGACAATATATTTATCAATTCCAAGAAGTTTTAGTTTAATATCATAGATTACACTTATCAACCTAGACATTGATAAGTGTAATTTAATACTATAATAATATTAATGATAAATAAACACATTCCGCCATATAAATGTATAAGTAGCATAACTGACGATTCGAAAGTGCTAGTTGCTAAGCCTACTCAATAAATAAATTTTGACTTTGACTTGACTGAGTAACAACCCTAGTACTTCAATGGATTTCGATCGCAGTTTACGATGTCTGGTAATCGTAAGCGGTGTTCGTTAAAATTTGAATGTATGGAACGTTTGACAAGTTTCTATGGACTGACAGCTGTCAGCGCCATATTTAACGTTGATCGGTTTGTAATCGTTAGTCGGTGCAACCCGCCCTTAGTATTTGTTTTATCGTATTGTAAGCTACGGTAGCCTAGTGGCTCCCTTGTACTGCGCGGGCGAAGCAGCGCAAGTCATAAAATAATTTTCTATTTTCTCTATAAAATAATAAAATCGTGAAATACTGCATAATACCGTCCAACGACGACTATAGCCTGTTGTAACCGGTGTAATCATCGGCTTACTCACAGTTTGAGGAAGCCGATATTGTTGTTCCCAGCCTTTGAAGCGTGCTATAATACTTCGATTTTGAGCGGTACTTTCTTTCTCGTTCGCTATTTGGAAATAAGTAATAAAATTAATTAAAACGTTGGTGTGTTTAAGTATGTATTTATCTATATAAGTATGTTCGTTGTCTAGTACCCATAGTATATAATAGGGCAGTTTCAGGTAACAATGTAGACACGCTGGACTAAAGCACCAAATGTTTTGCTACACTGTTAAAATTTTCACAGAAGTTGTTTTTCTATTGCTGCTTTAACATGCACATTAAAATAAAAATGAATTAATAATTAAACAGTTCTCTCATACATGAAATGTAATATTATTGCCCGCCCATAACAATCGGTATATCTCTAGAACCGTAATATGTAGACACTTGAAATTTGCGGATATTATGTATTACTATAGCTTCTAAACAAGTAATAAAAATATACTAATGTTAATAATTGTTTTTTTTTAACATAACTTAAACCAATTCTAAAAATAAGATCTTTTACATGCAGTGTTATATCGGTAAAATACTTATCTAGTTGAATTCCCTGACCCCAAATATGTCTATTTAGACACCAACTTTTTGGTTCGAAGCGTCTTAGAACTCCAGATATTAATAATTAACTATGATTAACATGACTGCCAAAAAAATGGCCGACGGAGGAGTTGGTTCCTATCAAAAAGTTAAAGCTATGAACTTAACAAGTGCCTGAAAAAAATTGGTGCTTTTGTCCAGCGTGTCCACATTTACGACCATTTGTTCGAGCACTCTGCCCCACCAACAAGCTTTGCTTAGTTTAGGACTAGGTTCATTTGTGTAGGATTATCCCGCAATATTTGTTTATTTATTTATTTAGATATCGTAATTATCTAGAACGGGAAGCACCGAGACAAACTAAGTCTCTTACGGCTCGCGTTTTTGGTCACAGTCGGTAAGTGCACGACTTATGATGTTGAATAAATAAATGTTCTTGATTGTACATAATACAGTACAATATCTTTGGCTGTGCCACACAAATCAAGCCCGCATAGTTACTAGCAGCTAACACATACAGGCGCGAGCAGCATATAAGTTGATTACTTACTATTTATGTCATGCCACTTTATCCCCCAAATAAAGACCCACCGAGATAAGTTTATTTTATTATTTCATAAACCGTTTTATTATTTAACTAGCGAACTTGGCACGAAAGTTTCATCGCCATTACTCCCAACTGGAATATCTAGTGACAATGTTGCCTTTACTTGTCCACGGTGCATAAGGAATCACGCAAAATTTAGTTTCATGTTTGCTAAATTCTTCCATAACACTGTTGCTTGCGGTCGCTTCTGCATTTGGTGGAGCGGAATCATATCACTCATGCTCTGAAAGTGGGTCGTTGTTGTTCTAAAAAGTGTGCTGAAAGTGATACGTTTCTGCTCTAGTGCAGAAAAGTAGTGTATACCAATTAGTCCTCGCCTTATAAGCACCATGCGGGATTTAATTCTAATAAATATCAATCCTGACCCCGCCACTGAGAAAGGGGGATAATTTTATTCTTACTAGTTCATGGAATTTGTTTTATTAAATATAAAATAAGTTTATGTTGTAAATTAATTACTTTTATTTTAGCTCAAATATTCACCAGGGTCTATTAGATGGTGTCAAATTGATAACACCCACAAACCTTTTTTTAACAGTTGTGCATGTGAGCTTAGGCAGAAACGCATACAGATGCGGTATATATGTGAAGATTTTATAAAAATATAACATGTTGATTTCATGTATATGTACCTATGTTTAGGTTATTTTAGTACGTAGGTATGTTGCTACACCCTAGTAGGGTCCATGTCTGTACTGGTTAGACTGAAGAACACCCTGTAAATACCATGGTTGCAGCGAATAAATAAATGAATGAAATGAATGAATGAATGTATTCGTACTTTACTGGAAGGTAAGTGACCGTCCAGATTTCCTTGCTCTTCAGTGTACTAAGGTAAACGTCCGAGTGTTCGACGCTGTACAAGGACGCTCTATGTCGAAGTGAAATGACTTAAATTACAATGAAGAAAAATCGTATTAGTTCGAATTTAACCCATATTCCCAGCGTCGAGCACTCGGACGTTTACATTTTATAACTTCAAACTCTCGCGCTTTGTATACATATTTCAATTATGTCTTTCACGGGTCTAACCATAATATATCTCCGTTAACCACTTGCTGTGATGACAGCTATCTGAGACCATGACCGCTGCAAGCTGTGTCGAAACGACAGCAATAACAGCCCAAGCATTTTATTTTCATTAGTATGGAAAAAAATGGAAATTTGGAAATAATTCATAACAGCAGCATTTTTGTGTTACTGATATATTATCATTTTAGTAATTACGTAGACTCAAAATCCACCAAAATATTTGTCATCAAAAAAATCGATATTTAACCAATTCCTGAAAAAAGAGGAAAAATATTACTAGATATTTAATTTTTTTTTGGTTTACAGGAGCTCTTCAAGAATAATAAATAACATACATATATAGAATAGAATAGAATAGAATCATATTTATTCATGGCAACAGCACAAACATGTACATAAATCAAAAAACAGAATGGTAGACAAATTGCCACGAAATGGTTCCATCTCAGCGTTGTGCTGGCCTGGTGGCCAGCGCTGGTCTTCCGATGGAACCATCCGGTGATTCCACGGCGTAACACATATTTTACACTCGTACAAAATAGTTATAATAAATTAATAATAGTAATATAAAACAAAACAAACCGTAAAGACAAATAATAAACTTTTTTATGAACGCAACATTTATAACCGCGCCAACCGACCCACTAGCGCCATTATGACAGGTGGATGCTCCCGGCAATTAAAACGTCAAACTAGACAGACATGTGACGGTGACGCGGGCGCAATGCCGATTTGACATAATTAAGGAGAAACAAGACAAATATATTTCAAGCTAATTGGCACAAAAACAAAGCCAGACTGATAGCAGCACATGAGCACAATGACAGCCATTAAAACTAGAGGGACATAACACAGAGGTAAGACAACATTATCATTTGAGTTCCCAAATACATACATGCACGCCTAAATTCCCAAAAGGGGTAGGCAGAGCACATGAAACGTATGTTCCAGCGCCACTTTTAGCATAAATGTGGGTACAAAATATCGACAAAAAGTGATATTGCAGTGATAGGTTGCTAGCCTATCGCCCACAACACACTTCAACCCTGGTCCCTTAGTCGACTTTTACGACACCCACGGGAAGAAAGGGGGTGGTGAAATTCTAACCCGACACCACACGGGGACTTTAATACTGCTGCGCATTTATTTCAAATACTTTTAAGACTAATATACTAAGCGACGAAACAGCGTGGCTCCGTTGCGTCGTCAAGTCCAGTGTAGAATTCGGTAGGTAGCCCCGGAACCGCTTAAACACGACAGCCTTCGGCCAAATATCAGCACGCGCGATGCACACTTACATTGCACCGACGCGATGTCTATTTACCTTTATGCCCCAGGAAAATTACGTTTTTTTCCAACTTTAATTTATAACAGCGTTTTTTTTGTTTGTTTGATTTTCAAATTTTATTCTAAGATGCCTTTTACCAGAATCCATCAAAATTTCCATCGTGAAGTAAATATATAAAAATAAATGACACATCCATTATGTTTTTTTTGTGATTTATTTATTATTACCCCCGTATTAGTACCCGTGTGGTATGTGTCGGGTTAGAATTTCACCACCCCTTTCTTCCCGTGGGTGTCGTAAAAGTCGACTAAGGGAGCAGGGTTAAAGTGTGTTGTGGGTGATGGGCTAGCAACCTGTCACGGCAATGTCACATTTTGTCGATCTTTTATACCCACATTTATGCTAAAATTGAGCTGGAACATAAGTTTCATGTGCTCTGCCTTTTAGGGATAAAGGCGTGAATGTATGTTATGTAGTATTTAAGTACGGATTATGCGAGGCTTTTTTGAAAACAGCCAGAACATTCGTATTATCATAGTTTACGTATCGAGGAAAATGATATCTAAAATAACAAGGAACCCATTCTTATATTAATACCTACTCGTAACATAAAATAATGTAGATGCTCCACAAATTCAAGTTCCTGGTAATCTGCTACGCTCCCTCCTTTCGCCTTTTCGAAGAAATCAAGACTTGGTCAATTTTAAATGTAGCCTTTATATTCGAATTTAATCGAAATGAAACTTTAGTGAGACTTGTCTAAAATGCTACCTATAAATCCACGGTTAAACTTACGTAATAAATGTCACAAGAAGGCACATGTTTCGAACTCTTCAGGATAGGTGTTTTCACATGATTGTAATACGCGAGTTGTACCCGTGAACTTATTAGTCATATTTAGGTAGTTTTTGGGTTGAAGCGAAGAGTTTGAAATATGTCACATGGCCGTGACATTTAATGCGTGAGTGGATGGATGGATTAACAGCGCCTTTATATTGTTTCTGATCTTTGATTTATAGTATTTTATGCAACTGTTGTATAAGTAGGGTCTTAAAACGCGAGTGTCGTGAGTTGCGATGCGAGCCTTGGCGAGCATCGCAAATAAAGACGCCACGAGCGTTTTAAGACCAAGTTATACACCGTTGCATACAATATTTTTTCTACGACTATTTTAAATAAATAGCATAATTTGACTTTTCAGGCAGTAAGTTTTCCGTTAGTTCTATTACTACTCACGCAATTTCATCAGCGGTGCAGTTATTTTCTTCTTCGTCCATTTTAAAAGGAACGTACACATTTTCTTCACTTGACAAACACGAATCAAATCTTAAGAAGTTATTAATAACGAATAGTTATCATATTTGACATATTTCGTCTTTTAATTTTGAACTGGAACTTTGGTGGGAAATTGGAAACATGACTCATTGACACCTCTTGTTTATGGTCTGTTTTGTTCTTAATTCAACTTGCCAGTACTGTCCTATTAAGACCCAGGTTTTTCTTAAGTTGGCAGCAATGCCGTTAGTACAATAATTTATTTGAAGGAAATACTTTCAGTGGTTTGTTAAGTTGGTAGTACCTAATGTATTTTATGTTTCGGCATGGCCCTCTAGATTAGTCGCGTCGCGGCCTACTCGATCGTGTCTAGTAGGCCGTGGCACAATGTAGCACTACCCAGGCTTAGAAGCGTATGGCTGCTAAGCGTATCGTTTTGGCGACAAAACAGCACGGTTGTGCCGTACTGTTATGGGGAATAGAGTATAGACTTTTCTGCAGACTTATTTTGTATGTCTTTATATTAGTGTTCGGGACTATGTAAATGACTGCGAATATAAAACAAAAAGAAAAATAATAATATTTTGTGTACCTTAGACGTAAAATGGGGATGTAATTTTTTTTTCTCGATAATCACATACTGTGCAGGGAATCATTGGACATGGTTGAAAAAATTATAAACTTTGAAAGGGTTTATATCGGAAACGATTAGGTCTACACAGACGTCAATTGTTATAGTATCATATTGTAGCAAGTCTATTTTATATACGTCACGAAAAGTTACTATCATATACTAGTCATTTAAGGGTTATAGTAAAACCTTTCGCGATATTATCGATTTTTGACAAAGTTGCGTTCGGCGTACCCGTGTGGTGTCGGGTTAGAGTTTCACCACCCCCTTTCTTCCCGTGGGTGTCGTAAAAGTCGACTAAGGGACCAGGGTTGAAGTGTGTTGTGGGCGATGGGCTAGCAACCTATTACTGCAATATCACATTTGTCGATCTATTATACTCACATTTATGCTAAAAGTGGCGCTGGAACATACGTTTCATGGCTCTGCCTATCCCTTTTGGAAATAAAGGCATGAATGTATGTATGTAAGTATGCGTTCGGCGCTTGAGGTCACAAATTTGAATTATTCAATAGGCCAACATTATAAGCAGGTCTGGACGTATTAAAGTTACTGGACTAAACACGGTGAACTTCGTTCGCTCCGCTCGCCCGTTCAAAAATCGCATTTGCGGGCCACTATGCGATACAACAATTATATTTACGGCATTTTATCAAATTCGTCATATCATAATTAAGTAACTTCTTCCTTCCCTAATTTCGTTAACATCTCCGAGACAATGCTCTGCTCGGGAATTCTCTCAACCCTATGCTGTGACGGAGCCTTCCCATTCAAAATGAAATCGTATTTCACTAAGTACAAGCTGCAATTTCGCATGAGTACCTGTCTCTGCAGGGCTGTCCCATTTGTTGTAATTTGAGTCTTATGAGGCCGATGATATGCTGCAGTTTCGTTCGTACAGTAAATTTCTATAATATTCTAGTAGCGCTGGTTAAATTTAAGTCTTATTTGCTTGGATGTAAGGTTGTTTTTAGCTTGGACGGGGCTGGTTCACTAATTAGGGATGCAGCGGTAAAGATAATTTTCTTTGTTCTGCCTGATTGTTAATTTCAAACGTACGCGACTGTTCAAATGTACAAAACGTTTTTGAATAATTTACCTACGTTTGATACATAAGCTTCCCGTCTACGGTTTCTAACCACACTTCGTAATTGTAGCTAAGATTATGTTTCGATTTTGACGCTTAATAGTGGTTTAATTTGTACATCATTTAAATCCATACTTTATTGGTATCATTGCGGAAGTGTGTCTGTCTGTCTGTCTGTTAACTCTTCACGGTTTTGAACCGATTTATATAAACTTTGATATAGAGATTGTTTGTGGCCCAGGGATGGGAATAGGATAGAATAAGATAGTTTTTATTCTACGGAAGTGAAATGGGGTTAAAATTGTATGGAGCTACGAAATGAACGAGTTCCATGCGGACGAAGTCACAAGCAGAAGCTAGTAGTAATATTATAAATGCGAAAGTGTTTCTGTCTGTCTGTCTGTTAACTCTTCGCGCTTCAGACCTGTTAACCAATTTATATGAATTTGGCATGGAGGTTAAGTCCCAGAAAAGTGTATAAGATAGATTTATTTCGGAAAGCACCCCCTAAAGGGGGTGAAAGTTTGTATGTAGCTACGGATATAAACGAGTTTCACACGGCACGCGGTTGCGGAGGCAGGATTATAACAGAGCGCGGGCACTAGGCTTCGCTTCCCGCACGTCGCCTGCGCTCCGTTAATGTCCTACCCCCGCACCCACACGTTGCGCAGGCGAGGACTCACTTAAGCGGTCTACCACCTATATTATATGTATACGTAATAAAAGATAATCATATTAAATCTCCGCTGTATGCCTTCGGGACAACGCTAATTTATAGTGTCAGCACATTCACCCGATGTGTGACATGGTGTCAATAAATTCTGGGATGTAATAGGATTAGTGGACGAAGGATCTTGAGGGGACTCCGATGTTTGTTTACTGTACAAATAAACTACAGCTAGTGAGCGGGCAGCGTTTGTCTGGCCTAACGTATTGGTTTGAAATTAAGTTGTGCTAAACCCGTTCTGCCACGAACTGCCGATAAATTTGAGCATTCAGATGTAACAGTAAATCGATCATCCTCCGTTTTTAGTGTTCCGTATCTAAATTGGTCCAACGGAACCCTTATGCGATCACTCGGAGGCTGTCCGTCTGTCACAGCCAGTTTTTTGAAGACCGTTTGACATAGGAAGCTGGGTATAGATATAGAAGTTAATTTTTGTTTTTAAGCAGTAACGCTGCTAACGAAAATTATAAATTTTAAATGAAAGGAAAAAATTGAAAAATTTAATGCTCCGAGCCGGATTCGAACCGGCATTTTTTCCTTTCATTTAAAATTTATAATTTTCGTTAGCAGCGTTACTGCTTAAAAACAAAAATTAATTTAGTATGGGGTAGCGCGTCGTTACTGACGATTTCTCAATATAATTTGAGACGTTGGTGCCGTTAAGAAGCCTAAGTCTTCTGGTAGATGTCGCTACACGCCTCCCTAAGGCGTTGTATGAAGGAACTGATTGAAGGATTTGGTGCCCGAACCAGATTGTTCCGATAGCTCAGTTGGTAGTAGCGACGGGCCATGAATGCCTGTGGTCGCCGGTTCGAATCCGGCTCGGAGCATTAAATTTTTCAATTTTTTCCTTTCATTTAAAATAGATATAGAAGTGTTTGGCCTAATTACATAAATAAAGTAAGAAAGGTGTAACCCCAATAAAGGAGGCAGATTGATGGGTAATAAGGGGTTTCGCATTTTTTAATATTTGTTGAACTAAACAGCGTTCTTGCGAACGTTCTCGTAATTGTATGTCAAAAAAATCATTCTTCTCAAATTCTCAACAAGGAATTTACGGTTGTGTAGGTAAAAAAATGGGATCTATATCTGAAACCCTAACGTTTTTTAACCTATTTTTTCATTCCCTAACGTTTTATGTCATAACGATCACTTGTCCTAACACTTCTATGCCCTATCTTTAGTTTTCCTAACATCGTATGGATGATTTTTTTCCCCATAATGTTTTATTTCCTAACGTCACTTGCCATATTGATCATTCATGCTATCGTTATCTGCCATAATAGTCATGTATCATAATTACCAGTAAGCCTAATGATTATTTCTCCTCATGATTATTTTCCCGAATTATCTGCCTACTTTTCTTTCCTGACAGCAGTCCGGTTCTGGCGATTCGCCGGCCGCTACCGCGGCACGCTCGCTTTGCTCGCTCGGCTCGCGCGCTGTACGGTCGCAGTTCAACATAACACTCCTCCTCGCTTCGCTCGTCGTCGTACCTAACTGGGCTCTGCCTTAGACCCATAGAAATAGTGTTATGGCTATTGATCGTTAGGACTAGTGCCCATTAGGACAAAAACACTTAGGATAAATGACATGAGGTAAAACGTTATTAGGGATTTCGAGGAATATGCATAATAACATTAGGGATATTAATAATTATTGTAAAAATGATTCAGGCTAATGAGTTGTAGGGCAATAATTACATTATGGAAAATGATTGTTATGGCAATTGATCGTTAGGGTTAATGCCCATTAGGATAAAACATTTCGGACAAGTGATTTTAGGACAAACGATGTCAGGGATCGCGAGGTAGACCCAAAAAATGCCATTTACTAGGGAATGCATAAGTCTATCACAATCGGTTGCGAGTGTAAAGGTTAGGTTGGGTTGGTGTTGGCTTTAATCCCGTAACTTTCGCAGGGTGCTCCCCACATGACCAATGTAGCAGCCCACAGACATTTACTGCTGGACATAGGTGCCAATCCACGGTGCATCCACCGGACACCCAGGACCTTTACCAGGTCATCAGTCTAGTTGGGGGCCTACCCGTGCAACGCCTTCCGGTACGTGGCCCCTCGAGAATTTGTAGAATGCGTCAAGCTTTGGCTCTCTCTGAAAGCGACGGGCATTTTGTGTTCTGTAAACTGACTTCCACTTCACTTCGACTAAAGATCTATGTTTTTCATTGGATGCATTTCGACTCGGCTCGGTCTATATATTTCAGCTGCATTTGTGTTAGGAAACTGCAAGTTTAGTGCGTAGTTGTAATATAGTTTTTGTACAATTTAAGCTGACGGACCGGTCCAAATAGTTACGTGACGAGCATGAATAATTGTTTCTGAGTCTTGGATGTTTTCTATGTGTTCCAGTATCTATAACTATTAAAATCATCATCTAGTAGCACAAAAGTCGGGTTGGTCTCAGACGGTCCTGAACGCAATTTGCCTAGTTGGAGTTTTGGCCACATAGCAGTTTGACCACCGAGCATTATGCCTAAAACGCAAAATGCCTACATCACATTTTCGCCGTTTTGAGGTTACGTTAGCGATATTGACGGAGCCCCGCGGAGCGGGGCTCCTATTTCTGATCTGTTTGCCCTTCGGGCATCTGAAGAAACCCTACGAACCTAACCTACCTATAAGTGGTCACTTTGCAATGTGGGCAAAACTCCAACTAGGCAAATTGCGTTCAGGGACGTCTGAGACCAACGCTTACTAACTACCCCGTTGGCTCAGTGACCCAAAATGAATTTTGGCGTCCGACACGAGAGTGCGCCATTTTTCTCGGTTCTGCGTTAGCTGTTGGCAATTGCAGATTTGGAGCTCACGCAGTTCCACCTGGACCATGTTGCTCCACCCTATAACGTCCGACAGGACGTCGAATATTTAATTATTATAATTTATTTATTTGGAGTTCTCTTTCCCAACCTTAATGCGATGTTGACCTCTCTTGACCTAATTTGTCAAGAGTCCAGCTAATCAAAATGTATGAAACAGACCAAGGATCGATGATAATTAACTCAATCACACAGTGAGTGTCAATCTGTAGTTAGTGACGTTATTAATTGGAGTTTAGCAGCTCGGCAATAGGTAAAGAATATTGGCTGATAGTGAAATCAGGAACTGTATATATATATATATATGAATATAAAAAGATACAAAACAGAAAATATGGATTTAAAAAGAGCTTTTTCAAAAAAAGATACGCTGTTTAGAACTGATCATCATATCAAAAATTAATTTTGTATCAAGCAGTAACGCTGCTAACGAAATTATACATTTTAAATTACTTACAGGAAAAATTTAAAAATGTAATGCTCCGACACACACACACACCCACCTACACGCCTCCGTAAGGCGTTGTAGGAAGGAACTGATTAAAAGATTTGGTGACTGAACCGGATTGTTCCGATGGCTCAGTTGGTTAGTAGCGACGGGCAATGAATGCCTGTGGTCGCTGGTCCAAATCCGACTCGGAGCACTACATTTTAAAATTTTTCCTTCAATTTAAAATCATCATATCAGCTGAAAGACGTCCACTGCTGGACATAAGCCTCCCTAAAAGAGTGCCTCCATGACCGGTCCTGCGCCACCCGCATCCAGCGGATTCCCGCGACCTTTACCACGTCATCAGTCCATCTTGTCAGTCTGCCCACGCCGCGCTTTCCGGTACGTGGTCGCCACTCGAGAACCATTCCGCCCCAACGTCCATCGGTTCTACGTGCAATGTGCCCCGCCCACTGACACTTGAGTTTAGCGATTCGGAGGGCTAGAACTTCCATTTGTGTTTAATTCAAGTATATGATTGAATCAGGCGTTACTCTTCGGAAGGCCATGGTAAGTTATGAGAACAATATTCCTTTGCTATTCCTAAAAACGTTCAGGTCTATTAGCGATAGTGAGATGCATCTATTTGCGTATTTTCAGATGCGGTTAACGTGCCCTCCCTCCCTCTACACGTGCAAACAAGCATTAATGTTGTACTCGTAACTAGAAATAATTTATATTAATTTAATGACCCATAAGACGGCCTTATGAATGGCTGAGGCCTGGACACTAACGCAAAAAGAGGAAAATCAGTTACTGGCAACGGAGAGGAAAGTTTTCCGGAAGATCTTGGAATCTGTCAAGAGAGACGATGCAACATGGAGGATCCGGAAATAACGTCGAGATGGAGGAGTTGGTGGCCGAGCCAAACATCGGCGAAACGAAACCCCACAGACTTCGCTGGTTCGGTCATCTGCTGCGAATGGGAGAGGATCGGGCAGTGAAGAGAGCGTACTTTGGCCGACCGACTGGTCGCCTCCCAGTAGGGTGGCCCAGGTATCGCTGGGGGATAGCGTGCAGGCGGATCTGCGTCATCTTCAAGATGAAAGTTGACAGGGAGTGGCGCAGGATTGGGGTAAGCGGCGTTCTCTTGTTTCGGAAGCCAAGATCCTTTTTGGATCACTGAGCCAAAATAGTTAGTTTTTAGACTAATTTTCGTGAAGTAGTGAAACTAATTAAACACACATGAAACTTCGTATTAAAGTGTTTTAAATCTTGTATGTTAATGTAAAATCGGCACATTTTAATAACTAAGCGGATCTTTCAATTTTATTCCTCGTAGTTATAGTTTCTAACGAACTGAACACAAGTTTTCAGCAAGCCTCGTGCAACTTAGTTCCGCATCTTAACTACCGGATTAACATGATTACAAACTACAATAACTTATTCTTCAATCATCCAGCCGGTCATAAATAAAATATCAACCAAGTTCCTTCTGAATATTCCCTTGTAATGTTTCAGCGACTTTGTAATTACGCGCTTACATGCGGTAGGATCACAGACATATTTAGGTAGATCACGCCTACTAATTTGTGTGTCAATAATCATGTACAAAAGAGATGCACATAATCTATGGGCTTAAGGCAGACCATAATTCGTATTTGGTCTTACTTTGAAAGAGTTTATGTTCACTAAGCAGAACCGTCCGCTAACGAAATTCTAAATTCCGATCAAAGTAGAAATTTTCAAATTATTCGCCACGAGGGGTATTTGAACCTGCGACCTCTCGAATCGTTCCACCGCTCTTGCCAACTCTTCTTACTCTTGTCTTACTTGCTCTTGCTCTTGCGTGATGGAAGGTAGGGAGGCTCGTAGTGATATCTACCGCTATGTTAACAACTTCTGAAATAAACAGGTTCATTCATGGTCCGGTCATGGAACGGTCGCTACACACAAATCGCAGTACATGCGTTTATTAGGTAGACCGCTTAATCCAGTTCTCACCGGCGCGCGGGTGCGAGGGTAGAACGATAACGGGGCGTGGGCGACGTGCTGTCACCGGGATTCGCCTCCCGCACGCCGCCCGCCCGTACCCCGCACCCGCGCTCTAGAGGAATGAGTTAAGCGTTCTATCTATACCCAAATATGTCTGTGGGTTAGATCGTGACTCCAACGTTTACGTTACGTCTCGGTTAACAGGAAGGGAACGTGGGAGCTGACGGTACCGTTACTTGTAGGAGTGCCCCAGGGAGCGATTGGCCCGGCACGTCGTAGGTTATGTTATGTTGAATTTAGAAATTACGGTTTGTTTTCATTGATGCCAGTTGTACTCTAGGTTGGTAGTAGGTCAATATTTAGATAAAGGATTTAGTAAAGGACATTGCCGAATCCTGTATGTACCAACGACTCATTTGTGCCAGAACTAAACATCATCATCATCTATAGAGCTAGGCTCTTGTCGGTGGAGTAACTGCCACTGATTTTTGTCCTCTGCTAACCTCTTCACGTCTTCATATGGCTCGACAGCCACTTTCTCTTTTATTTGGCTGGTGTAAGTATGTCTGGGTCTTTCTCTTCCTCTCCTTCCTTCGATCTTGCCCTCCAAAATGTTCAGAACTAAATAAGCGTCATAAATCTTGATTTTATTATTTAGCCATTTTGTCTTTATCATAGCATGAACAGGGAAATGTTAGATCAAGTAAAAAAGTGATTTACTATAATGATAACTTGCGGCGCCGCCATTGCAAACAACGTCTCATGAACGATTTTTAATCTTCAAGCAATCTATTGACAGTCCAGACCATAATATTCACAACCTTTTACAACCCACCTCCACTATGTAAGTATAACAATTCCGAGAGCATAACAACTATGCGGTCAGACTTTGACTGGTTTTGCCTTGAATGAATTGAACGGTCGCTATAAATCCAGTTGAACGTCATTTCTTACTTATAAAGAAGTATTTTTGTTTGGAAGATATAGGTAAAAAAAAGCCCTTCTTGTATGCAGTGGTGACGTATTCGAATAGATATTACATAAATATTTAAATTGTCTAACACAAACTTCGTACTAATCACCCCTATATCCGCTTGGACGTAAGCTGGCTTTACTTAAGTTTTTAACCTTTACGTTATTTTTATAGGAATCTAGTAACACGAACTGCCTCCAACTTAATTTATAATATTCTTCCAGGCATTCCATTTAATTTACAATATTCTTCTTTGTATAACAAATTGAAAATCCCTAATTTCGACTCGGATATAATATGACCACAATACGACCGCACGAGCAAATCGCACAATAGTAGCCATATTAGCACATATTATCGCAGACAATGGAGTCACACATAATATATGGACATCCCTCAGTCAATAGGCTTGAGCCGGTTAGGAACTAAGAACTATTACCGACAAAAAGGAGCTAGATCCCTTTACACGCTAAATCGTTCGGTCCTTCAGGTTAGTAGGACTTGGGAAGCATAATGCGCAGAATAAAGTGAGTGAATATGCGATAACCTCAGAGCCACGGAAACGAAGCGATAAGGAGCTGTGGAACGAGACAAGAAGCATTGATACACGCCTCGTCTTTTAGACGGGCTAAAGTTCCCCCGCTGGCCTATGGCAGATCGAGGACTTCGCACATCACCTTTGACTCTATTCGCAGATGTCATGCTGGTTTCTTAACGATGTTTTCCTTCTCCGAAAAGCTATTATCAGTAAATGTGAAGTGCAACAAATGTTCTAATAAAAAACTGTATGGTACGAGTCAAATTTCGAATTCACCTCTGACCCCGTATCATGGTCGGCCTTATCACGCGATAAGTAACAAGACAGGGGCGTCGTCTCGTTCTATCAAACGGTGTCAGCGAGTGACGGACGCTTTATCTTGTCACTTATCGTGTGATGAGGCCGACCATGCTACGGGGTCTGTTTGAAAGCCACATGTTAAAAAAGGCTACCACAGCTTAGATCAAAGGATTTATTTGAAACACCACGTCAGTGGAAAAGAAGCGTTCCTCTCGCCTGATCGTAAGCGATAAACGTAGCCAGGGGTGTGAAATCCGCCTTACCGACTTTACATTTTTACATACCTTTCGTGAAGAAAGCCCAATTGTAGTCCCTGGAAACCTGGAATTAAGGACTTCAAAGCCTGAACTAGTTCCTTTGACTGATTGAACGAGAGAGCGCCCCTTTTGAATACAGAGCAAGCACAACTCTAGCCAATATGAGACGGCAATAACACATTGTAGTGGCCACAGGACCGTTGGAATTTAATCACGCGTGTTGCTGATATTGCCATTGAACAATAGTTTATTGTGCAACGGATACGAGAGGTGTAATGTGGTAATAGATTGTTGATTTAGGTAACTCTCTCATTTATCATTCCGTTCATCATCTTGCTAGAGTTATTCCCCTTTGTGCCCTAAAGTTTAGTTTAGTTTATTATATTAAAAAAAACCCCAAATATGAAGAAATAAAAACAAACTCGCAGTGCATCGGTTGCGATTATCAAAAGCTAGGAAATCATTTATTGGACAGTCCATACATTTTTGCAATAAAATTCCCAGTCACATTACAGACCTACCCGACTATAAATTTAAAAAAATTGTTAAATATATGTATGTATGTATGTAAGCACTTTATTGTACACAATAACAGGTTAAGGAATATACATGTCACACAATAGATCAAAGTACAAAGGCGAACTTATCCCTATAAGGGATCTCTTCCAGCTAACCTTTGAGCAATTGAGAGGAAGGTAGGTAGAACGAGATAGGCAAACTTATACCGTGTACAAAAACAGAGAAAATAAAGCAAATCCTAATTAGTATTAATTCTAGACAAATAAAAACATGCCAATACATATATAAATATACAATATAAAATATAATACACACTAACATATGTTACATATATATCGCAAATATACAATAAATAAATAAATACTATATTCAACCAATTCACAAGTCATTGGAAAGCCACAACTTCTTCAAATTCATCTTAAGTGACGCAACAGACTGCGACTGTCTCAGCGACAAAGGCAACTCATTCCACAATTTAACAGCGCGCGCAGTAAAAGATCTGGAGTATGTTCGCGTCTTTCTAGACGGTACAGCAAGAGTAAGGTTAGTACTCGACCGCAAGCGGTGGCCACTGCCGTCTGCCATATAACTAAACCGCTCAGAAAGGTAAGGAGGGGAAGTAGGGCTGAACAGTGTATTGAAAAGTAATGACAGGATATGCACATCCCTGCGCCGGCGAATCGGTAACCATCGAAGCTTAGAGCGGAATTCAGAGATATGATCATACTTGCGTAGACCAAATACATATCTGATACATACATTTTGTAGACGCTCCAGCTTATCAAGTAGCTCCTCGTTGAGGTCCAGAAACGCAATATCGCCATAGTCCAGAAGAGGAAGCAAAAGAGATTGAGTAAGGGTCAACTTGGTACGAAGAGGAAGGAAATTCTGGAGACGTCTTAGGGAGTGAAGGGATCTAAAGATCCTCTGACTCACCTCAGCTATATGGGGTGACCAAGAAAGCGTCTGGTCCATGGTGATACCCAAATTCCTGACAGTAGAGGAAAGAGGAATAGAAATTCCATCAAAAATAATGTCAGGCACCACCACCTTTGAGAGCTTATCTACATAGTAAGGACTACCAATAACAATCGCTTGCGATTTCTTCGCATTAATTTGTAAACCATACTTACACGCCCAGCAGCGTATAGATTCTAGGTTTCGATTGACTTCCGAAATTAATGCGGAGACATCATCCACAGTAGCCGCTGCATAAATCTGTAGGTCATCTGCGTAAAGGTGATATGATGTAGTTAGGGATTCGGTGATACTATTTATAAAAACAGAGAACAATAATGGAGAAAGCACCCCGCCCTGTGGAACGCCAGCGGAGAGTTCGCACCACTCGGACATCTTGTCATCGAACGTAACGCGCTGGCGCCTGCCAAAGAGGTAGCTGCGAAACCAGGATAAGGGAGTTTCATAAATGTTAAGAGAGCGGAGAATACCTAGCAGAATATCAAAATCTACCGTATTAAAAGCACTGCTAAAATCAAGAAGAACAAGGACAGTGAGCTTTTTGGACTCGATATTGAGACGAATGTCATCGGTGACGTTAACTAAAGCGGTGACCGTGCTATGCCCGGGGCGGAATCCGGATTGGAAAGGATTAAACAAAGAATTTCTGTTAAGATGAGAAAGGAGACGACGATTAACATAATGTTCAATGATCTTTGACAAAACTGGGAGAATAGAAATAGGGCGGTATTGAGTGAAAGATACAGCATTAGGGATTTTGGGGAGAGGAATTACGTGAGCATACTTCCACGATGCCGGAAAGGTTCCAGTGGACAAGGAGAAATTTATAATATCCGAAAGGGTAGGAACAATAAAATCCGCCACGAGCATAAGCATATCCACACTGAGGCCATCGTCACCGATTGCCTTCGTCTTAATAGATTTGAGAAGGGCAAGCGTCTCCTGCGGTGAAATCAAACCAAATTCAAAGGGAGATAGGTCGGGGTGTGTAATATTGGCAAGAAGTGAAAGAGTGGATTGCTTAATGGATGGGTCAAGAGTAACCGGCGACGTGCTGAAATGTTTGTTAATAGCGTCAATGTCAAGAGTATTGGAAGAACATTGCTGAGTTTTGCCGACCCCAAGAGACTTTAAAAATTTCCACAACTTAGAAGGGGGACACTCCTCTATTGATTTGTGGATATGGAGGCGTTTTGCTTCCCTACAGACTTTGTTGCAGCAGTTACGTATGGAAATATACCTCTGGCGATTTTCGTCCGAAGGAACGAGCCGGAACTTAATACGAGCTCGATCGCGCTTGGCCATGTACTGTTTGATCTCCGGCGTGAGCCACGGTGCAGGAAAGTGTTTAACTCGCGTTGGTTTCAAAGGAGCATGCTTATCAAAAATCGCAAGCAATATGGCATTGAAAGCCCCTACTTTCATGTTAACATCGTCATGACGACCTACACTGCTCCAATCAGCATGTGAAACATCATCCCAGAGCGCTTCCAGATTTACATCGCGGAGATTTCTACGCATGATTATCTTCTGTCTCTTCTTCGGGGGACGAATGTTAAAAGAGGCGTAAATTAAATCATGATTGGAGAAACCTGCAGCATTGAATTGCCCGTGGAGGGATACCAGATTTGGAGAAGTAGTAAGAATGAGATCTAAAAGAGAAGGAGGGCCGTTATGAGGAAAATGCGTAGCATCAAGTGGCAACACGCTTAGATTTATAGAAGTTGCAAGAGAACGGAGCTTAGCGGAGCGATGGTCATTTTTAAGGAGACAGGTGTTAAAGTCACCCATAATAATGCTGTGATCAAACTGAGGGCTAATATTGACTAAAACATTTTCGAGGGAATCAAAATAATTAATTTGAGATGAAGGGCTATAAAAAACGCCAAGAAGAACTTTGGAGTGATGTAAAGTCACGTCTAAGAAAAGATACTCGGAAGAGTTCGAGTAGACTGATGGCGACTGAGCAACTACTTGATAAGCGAAATTACTTTTTATATATATGGCAACACCGCCGCCCCGCACAGTTCCCGAACCGCCATCGCTAGGGCCAATCCTGTCATTACGAATCAGAATATACCCAGGCAAGGGATATAAAGTTGAAGGAAGAGAGGGCTTTAGCCATGACTCGGAGATAAGAATTGCATGTATATTGTTATTGGAGCTGAACGATGCAAGCAATTCAGTGTAATGAGCCGGCACACTCTGCGCATTTATATGAACGACATTGAAGTTTTTAGTAGAAGTTTTAAAAGTACAGTGCAAGCGTTCACTAAGATCAGGCATATCTGATGCGTCACTCAAGGAATCGTAAAAACTTGAAGAAGAGAGTGAAAAAAACTCGCTGTCCAAACTAGCATTAAACACGTCCGACATTGTAAATACGGTTGAATACAAATATATAGATATATATATACAGAAATATAAATAATTAATAAAAGAACCTAAGCTACTAGCTAAATCAACAAACTACTAATTACACTAAAGAGCAATCTGCCTCAATCGCTCGCCAGCTAAAATAAGAGTTACATCAACAAATGGCAAAAAAAAACAAAAGTAACGCAAAGAAAACTGAAATTACGGACACACCATCAGTATAAACATATGCACCTAGAAAAATACACCAATATAATTTTACTGCGCAATAACGAAACGCACAAAACGTCAAACAAATCTTAACCTACTAGTGACATTGACAAGAATGACAAGTGATGCACGACATTTCGAACAAATATTTTGAGGTGTACCGCGTACAAAAAAAATAAAATAAAAATGATTAGATTGGAATTTGGAATAAGAACAGCACATAAGAGGATACTAAGTATGGGCACCACGCCGTGCCGCTACGCTAGCGCCAACTCGGGAAGGGTTTTTGGGTCGACGCGGCTGCGTAGGAGGCACTCCGGCACCTGGCACCCTCGGAGCACCCGCTGACCCCGCACTTGCCCCCGCCGCAGGACCGTCCTCCTCCGCAGCCGCAGGCGCAGGCAACGACCGCAGTTCTTCCATCGACGTTATTTTCCGTCGCACTCCATCGCTGCACTGTACCACAATACGCCCGTCGCTTGTCCAGCTGTCTCTGACGCCATACAGCCTGCGAGCCTCCACGAACACAGCATGCCGGGTAGAAGTGAGGAACTCAGAGAGAGTTCTACCAGAGCCCTTGAGCAGTTTCTTCGAGGTCCAAACTGCGTTCCGAGCCCTGTGACAGCTGAACTTAAGTAGCACAGCCCGTGGTTTTGAAGGCATAGGGGTCTTACCAAGGCGGTAGCAGGCCATCATGGAATGCGCCGAGACCCCATCCACTTTGAGGTCCTGCTTGATGATGTCCATCGCTGTGTCTGTGATGTCTTCACCTGTAACCTCCGGAACACCATGCAGCAGCAGAATTCCAGCTCGAGAACGGGTTTCCATCTCCTCCAAAGTCTTCAAAACGAAGCCCATTTGTTCCTGGAGTGTCTCGACGGCCTTCCACAGCAGAGTTTTGAAGGTGCCGTAGCCACCCGCCAACAAATCCCCTCCCTGGTTGGCCACGGAACTCTCAAAAGCGGCCATTTGGGAAGTAAACATGGCCTTCATGTCGTCCATGCTCTTTTGCAGCTGTGCTAGGTGGTCCATTGTGTGCAGAAAGGCGTGTCCACTAAAAGTGACCTTTGAACTTGTGTTGTTATGCCAAAAAAAAGTGATGAAATAGGTGGATATTAGCAGAGGGCAGCAATGAGGCAGTAAGTATCACATGGAAGTGGTTACTACATTCAGAAAATGTAAAATACTATTTTTCCTTTATTTTAAAATACAGCTCTACTATTTTGACTTGTTGTTTGTTTGACTACCCACGGGAAAAAAAAAAACAAATATATATTGATTCAGAAATCCTATTATAGAGTAAAGGATTATTTAACAGAAAAGGATGTTTGGAAAAATTGTATAAGTAACTAACTAATTAGCGTAATTAGCTAATTAGCGTAGTCATAATTTTTAGTGATAAGAAACAATGCATTTACTGACGGACATAAGTGTATCTTGTATACCTATATGAGAAATAAATTGAATTGAATATCTCATTGTACAAATTTCACATAATACATTAGGTAATTTGGCTTACACTACTTGTCGCAAAGTGATCGTTTCATATATTAACAAGTAATAATGTGAAGCATAAATACAAAATATAGCTACATTGATAATAGTGGAATAATAATTAATGCAATGTCAAGTGTACACATTTATGCTAAAAGTGGGACTAGAACATAAGTTACATGTGATCTACCTACCCTTCTTGGGAAGAAAGGCGTGAATCTATGTATGTATATGGGGTAACTGTGTGTAATTAGAACAATACATTACAATACGTCATTAGCTCACGATGGCAGCGTGAACTAGCGTTAGGGTAATTGCGCGGAATCTAGGGTAATTGCAACAGAAATTACTGTTGCATCTTTAATGTAGATAGCCATCGATTGTTTTCCAGCGTATGGATTGTTGCAGTAGCGATTTGTTAAAATTCCCGATACAAAATTTGAACGTCGTATTACATAAACATAAATATCAGCGGACAATGTTACACAGATCGAGCTAGCCCCATAATAAACTCAATTGTAGTAGGGCCTATATTGAGGGCGATATTCAGTGAAACTTGGTTAAGTGGGACCTGGATTAGTGAGAAACCTTCATAGCAGGAACTTGTGCTGAGGTCCTGACACTTTAGCACTGAATTACCTCTGTTAGTGGAACAAAACCAACCTCTATATTATTATGTGGGATTAGTGCTTTTTGATTGTATCGTCATACTTACCTCTATAATTGAGACAGCGACTGTATTTTACCTCGTTAACTGAGACTTTATTTTAAGGAATACTTTTGCTAAATTGTTTTCTTTGACACTCTTTAATTTCACATCTATAACGGAGATAACTTCAATTTATTACCTCTTTAACTTGGTCTTTATTACTGTAAAAGTTCCGTTTTTGTTTACAAATTCTTAGTCTTCCCGCAAAGGCACTTGGCTGATTGTAACCTCAAGTTGCTTTTGGTAGTGTTTATAAAAACAAACTAGATTCTTTCTGTTTACTACCAAACATTTTATTGATCATTGTTAAAGATTACAACTCGTGTAACTATCATGTTGTTTATATTTAAAAAAAAGGTCGTATATAACTGAAATATTCGTAACTTCTTATTTCACCTTTATTAATGAAACCCTCTGTAAATGGCACTGATTTTTATTCATACCTGGATATCTGAGACACTGGGTAAGTGGAATATCTCTATAAGCTAGATAAATAAATTGCCCTTGAATTCCCGGTGATCCAGGTTTCACTGTATTAAAAATCTATAAATACTTGCATATAAAAAAACGTAGGTACGAGACTCAATTATATAATATTTGTAATTGAGTCTCGTTCGTTTTTTTATGGCATTAAAATGGTTAGGTATATTTAAATTATTTTTATATTATTTCGTGTGTCTATAGTACAGACTCTGTACCACAAAATAATAAATGTAAAAAATTGGCAAGATCACTATCTAATTGTAACGAAAAAAATTTTGGGCTGGCTTAACACGTAATATTAAGCGACGAATCAGTCAATAATTCCTTAATCCTAAGTGACTCTTAAGTCAAACGAGCAAGGACGATACTTTCAGAGATCGATCGGCTCCCTCAACCATGACACGAGTGCTCACACGTATTTGCGAAATGGATCGCGTACTCTTACCCCATTCCACCCAGCTGCGCGGAGGGAAATGCAATCTGGAATTTATTTACCATATTTTAATAAGTTACTTGTTCGAATTTAAACTTTCGTGAGACATGTTAAAATAAAACTTCTAATCACACGGTTCCACGCAAGATTCGTGAGGCGATTGAGATTGGGCGCCGCCCAAATTTTAATCGTGATGGGGGCTGGATGTTACCGCCAGCTTGGAAAACTATCATTCCTAAATTGAAGTGGACAGCGTGTAGTGACAATCCCGTGGACACAGTGAGTTCAGTGTGCGTATCGTCTCTCGGAGGAGATGACCTCCTGCCGCAATCTCACATAACTGCTTCAGCGCTGGACGCTCCCCCTCCCCCTGCCCTGTCGGCGCGTGCGACACGCGCCGCTCGACGTGAGGAGCGGGCGCGGGCAGTGTTACGAGCGACACCGCCGCGAGAACACTCATCCTGAAGAAGAACTCCCGAAGAGTTCGAATCATGTCGCCCGGAGTGACATTGAATACGTGAGTTGAACCGTATGATTAGAAGTTTTAATTTACATCTTAAGTTGCCATAGTCATCCTCCTGTCGTTTTTTCCGGTGGTGTCCCAAAGGTGTCTGGCCAGGGCCTGATTTAACCACAAGCCGATAAGTAATAAGGCTAGAGCCTAGGGCGCAAGGAGTGGCGGGGGGCGCGGCACTGAGCTGAGACTTACTTACATTTCATAGTTAGCCCAGGGCGGTCAGAACTCAGGTACTCACTAAATCAGGCACTGTGTCTGGCGCTTTTGCCCCCAAATCCTTAGATTTGTCGAAAACACCAGTTTTACGAAAGCGACTGCCAATCCAGAAGAAAGACTAGACCTAGCTAGAATTGGACCGGTTTCCTCACTGGATTTTGTCTCCAACCTGCTGTTTGAATATCAAATGCACTAGCAAATTAGATAAATAAACTTTCTACTGTATTAACAATGTAAAATAATACTCTGATACTGAAATTGTATATTGTACCTGTACTGTTTTGAAAAAAATTACCTCAGAGTTTTTTAAGCGGTCTTCTTTCCGAAAAACCAAACTTATCGACATTCATAAGTGCATGTAACATGCCTAAATTGAAGAATAAATAACTTTGACTTTTTTTATTTTTTTATTTATTGATCTCAAAAAAAATACTTAAAATGTAAGGTACAGATTTTACCTCACCAAACTGTATTCACAGTTTGTTGGCGAGTGATGCGCTCTCTCACAGCACAATACAATATAGTATAATGAAAGTATAATATAAGTATAACTAGCTTTTGCCCGCGGCTTCGCCCGCGTAGTAAAAGTAATTTTCCAATAATTGTTGAATTGCTACGCCGCCTACTAACCTACTACTACTAACTTCCCCTACGAATAACCCTTCGTCATAACCCACTATGGTAAATTATTTTTTTTTTACTATTATTTTTATGCCCGTGTGGTGGCGGGTTAGAATTTCACCACCCTCTTTCTTCCCGTGTGTGTCGTAAAAGTCGATTAAGAGAGCAGGGTTGAAGTGTGTTGTGGGTGATGGGCTAACAACCTAAGCAATATCACTTTTTGTCGATCTTTTATACACACATTTATGCTAAAAGTGGCGCTGGAACATAAAGTTCATGTGCTCTGCCTGCCCCTTTTGGGAATAAAAGCGTGAATGTATGTATGTATGTACGTATTTCTGTTATTGAATTTACAGTCATGATTAATGAGAATCTGTCTTCTGGAATAAAAGCTACTTTATGTTCATACATACATACATACATTCACGCCTTTATTCCCAAAAGGGGTAGGCAGAGCACATGAAACGTATGTTCCAGCGCCACTTTTAGCATAAATGTGGGTATAAAATATCGCCAAAATGTGATATTGCAGTGATAGGTTGCTAGCCTATCGCCCACAACACACTTCAACCCTGGTCCCTTAGTCGACTTTTACGACACCCACGGGAAGAAAGGGGGTGGTGGTATGTTCATGATAATGTTGAAATACCAAAATATCTCCACGAATGTCAAGTCAAATTTGTGGCCTGGACATTGCTATAGGCTAGTTTCCTAAGATTTTTTTTCCATGCTTTTCGAACCAGTATTTAACATAAATACCCAAAAATTTGTTTTAATTTAACGGCAGCCAAAATGCTTAACTTATAAAAAGTAAGCAGATCTTCGTGCAGCACCTTGAATGTACTTATTACGGATGCAGGCACTTCCCCAATGTCTCCTACCCTCCCGTCCTGCCGCGCCGCCCGCACTCGCCTAGGTACCGATTGCTGACGATCGAGATGGCACCAAATACAAACTTTAAAACCTTTAACCCTATATAACGCGGGTCTCGTTCCATACCTCAAAAGCAAAAATAGAACCCTTATTTATAGGATCACGTGTGGCTGTCTGTCAGTCCGTCTGTTACAACCGATTTGCTACGAAAAAAACTGGACCGATTGAATTGCAATTTGGCACAAACATTTTCATGAATTTTCATGTCCACAACATGACATTTCAAAATCTATGTGATTTTCGTTATTAACGTCCCAAAAAACCGTAATAACAAAGCCCATATTGATATTTAGACGCCACGTTTGAATGTAAAATCGTTGTTGTTTTCCTAATCAGCGACCCGATAAACCATAGAAACAATAGATGCCGATGTTGATTTTCAGATTTTGTCACCACATGTCTCCTTTTAGGGGTTGAATTCTCAAAAAACCGGAAACACTTGTTTACTCATTTATCGTTAGGAATTATCCTGTGAATTCTCGAATAAAATTGTCTAACTAATCTTTTTTCTCCATACAAACTTTGGACCTCCTTTTTAACCCCTTTAGGTGTAATCATTTCCAAAACGCTGAAAGCACTTTATTTGTAAATGAATAAGTAATCTGTCCACAAAGTTTTAAGTACGTAGTAGCTAAAAGTAAGTTTCCCTTATACAAAATTTGGACCCTCATTTAGGGGTGGAATTTTATAAAAAGCTGAAATTACTTTTAAGTTATCTTCCTACAAAGTCTCAAGTCTCTAGTTCAATAAATAATGTTTCCCCCCCACAAACATTGCATACCTATTTAACCCCCTTAGAGGAAGAATTTTATAAAACGCTGAAAGTACTTTCTTGTATCTTAATAATAATATTCCTACAAAGTTTCAAGTCTCTAGTACAAAAAAATATGTTTCTCCCATACAAACTTTGCACCCCTACTTAACCCCCTTAGGGATAGAATTTCCAAAAATCCCGTCTTATCCCTTGCCTACGTCATAAAATGAAGTTCTGGTGTAAATTTCAAGTTTCTAGTCCCAGTAGCTTTGAATACGAACTTTGCACCCCTATTTTACCCCCTTAGGGGTGGAATTTTATATAACGCTGAAAATACTTTTTTTTGTATCCTAATAAGTAAAATTCTTACCAAGTTTCAAGTCTCTAGTTCAATAAATAATGTTTCCCTTATACAAACATTGCACCCCTAATAAACCCCCTTAGGGGTAGAATTTTCTAAAACGCTCAAAGAACTTTTTTTGTATCTTTATAAGTAATATCCCTACAAAGTTTCAAGTCTCTAGTACAAAAAATCATATTTCTCCCTTACAAACTTTGCACCCCTTTTTAACCCCCTTTGGGATAGGATTTCCAAAAGTCCCGTCTTATCCCTTGCCTACGTCATAAAAGGACGTTCTGGTGTAAATTTCAAGTTTCTAGTCCCAGTATAGTTTTGAATACAAAATTTGCACCCCTATTTAATCCCTTTATGGGTGGAATTTTATAAAACGCTGAAGATGTTTTTTTTGTATCCTAATAAGTAATCTTCCTACAAAGTTTCAATTCTCTAGTTCAATAAATAATGTTTACCCCATACAAACATTGCACCCCTATTTGACCCCCTTTAGGGGTGGAATTTTCTAAAACGCTGAAAGAGCTTTTTTGTATCTTAATAAGTAATATCCCCACAAAGTTTCAAGTCTCTAGTACAAAAAATAATGTTTCACCCATACAAACTTTGCACCCCTATTTAACACCCTTAGGGACAGAATTTCCAAAAATCCGTCTTATGCCTTGCCTACGTCATAAAAGGAAGGTCTGGTGTAAATTTCAAGTTATAGTCCCAGTAGTTTTGAATACAAACTTTGCACCCCTATTTAACCCCCTTAGGGGTGGAATTTTGTAAAACGCTGAAAGTGCTTTTTTGTATTTTAATAAGTAATCTTCTTACAAAGTTTTAAGTCTTTAGTTCAAAAAATAATGCTTCCCCCATACAAACTTTGGACCCCCGTTTTACCCCCTTAGGGGGTGAGTTTTCAAAAATCCTTTCTTAGCGGATGCCTACATCATAGTGGCTATCAGCATGTCAAATTTCAGCCCGATCGGTCCAGTAGTTTGGGCTGTGCGTTGATAGATCAGTCAGTCAATCAGTCAATCAGTCAGTATAGATAGATGATATCTTTGAAATGATATTGATACAATTTTAGTATGTTTTTTAAACCCTATCGTGCGAGCCAGGGTCGACTGAACAACGCATTGTACGCACCTACATACGTCAGATACGAACTCAGTATCATTTTTGTATGGGAGAATGACAGTGGCTTGGTTCTAACGTTTGTTCGAAAAGTTAAGTATACTCGTCGCCGTATTTAGATTCCGAAAAAGTTACCAAAGATGGCCGAATGTCACTGTCACAAATGTCATTGTCATTGTGACGTTCCAGATGTAACCAAACCATGCATAATAATATATTATTTCGTTGTTACTTAGATGTGAATATTATCGTTGTTACTTAGATGTGAATATCGCCTAACACATCTCGGCTTGGTACATCAATCTTTCTATGTACAAAACACTACCCCCAAGTACTCAATTACGTACCTACTAGCTTTTTCCAGCGAATTCTTCCGCGTTAAGATTAAATACGAGACAAGTTAATCCTTTGGGAATGACTTCAGATGTAAAAGTATTCTACACATTCTGTTTCAGGGTTTGGCTTTAAACTATCCATGTGCCAAAATTCATCACAGTCAATTGAGCTGTTTCTACGAGTACTCTACTTTTTTACACTGGGACTTAGGAGCTTACTAGTTATGAAATATGTATTAGTAATAAAAAACAACAACATGGTGATATGTCAATATTATTATGTCCATATCAAAAATATTTACGCACATTATGAGAATATTAATAGTTACCAATTGTTGTCTAAACCTGAAGTATTACCACAGTAATATGACCTTTTCTTCTACAAAACAGTTTCAAGTATCTATTTTTTTATGAATATATAGATAATATTATTTTCAACACAATTGCTCGTAAAGTGTCTCTTACAACGTCGCTGTTAGGCTCATAATCCAGGCTGTTAAACACGCGTGTTTTATAGTATTACAACACTTGTGCGTTATATTTATATGCTTATCCCGATTAAGATGTGCCTCGCAACAAGGTGTATGTATGAACACGGCGCATTCTTAAAATAGCCGGTTTGTTTTTTTTTTTTTTAATTTCGGCTATAGGATCTTATTCGGATACAAAATATAAAACCTTTTTGGGTAGCAGCAAAGAGTATTTTAGTAGCAAAAAATAGTAACTTACGCTTTATAAATTTAAATTTAACTCCTTAATCTATATTTTATTATTATTAAATTACTCAGAATGAGAAATCACTTTGTTTCGCTTTATTATTTTTGTAATGGCTGTTTGCCGACTTTGTTTGAGCCTCTATTTCCACCTGCGCGCGCATAGCGAGCCGTGGTGCCAACCGCAGAAAACATAATTCTGCGCGCCATTTTTAACTGTCATAGGGTTAGCAACATTTATTTACGCTGTATGTTTAAACATTATCAAAAATGTCGTGCTCAAGTAGGGAAGAAGAGATATTGATGGATTTGACACCGCCAGAAATCCTTACAGAGGCACAAATTGCAAGTGAAAGTTTGTTACCTCCAAAATCTAAAGACAGATATATGGCTGCGTACGAAACGTTCGTCCAATGGAAAACCGACAAAAGAGCTTTTTCGTTCTCTGAAAACGTGTTCTTAGCCTACTTCAATGAACTGGCGAACAAATACAAGCCTAGCTCTCTCTGGTGTATTTATTCTATGCTGAAGAGCACTGTTAGAAACAAAAATAACATAGACATAAAAACTTATTGCAACCTGACGACGTTTTTAAAGAGACGCTCCGATGGATTTATCGGTCGAAAGTCAAAAGTATTATCGTCAAACCACGTCGAGAGGTTTTTAAAAGAAGCGCCAGATAGTCAGTATCTAGCAACAAAGGTCAGTTGAAGTTATTATAGCTCTTTGTGTTTACTTTATTGTTGTATATATTTGTGAAAATAACTATTTCATCTCTTTACAGGTTGCGTTGATATTTGGTGTTACTGGCGCATGTCGGCGTCAAGAACTGAGCGATCTAAATGCAAAAGACGTGGAAACTCATAGCCAAATGCTTCTTGTTAAAATCAATAATACCAAAAACAAGATACCGAGATCGTTTACTATTCACGGTCCGTTTTACGATATAGTGAAAAAATACGAAGTTCTTCGTTCCCCAAAAGCAAAAACAGATCGTTTTTTTCATAACTACCAGAAGGGTAAATGTACAGCCCAACCAATTGGTATCAACAAATTTGGTGCAATGCCAAAAGAAATCGCTAAGTTTTTAGATTTACCCGAGCCTGAATCATACACTGGGCACAGTTTTCGAAGAACGTCGGCGACATTGCTTGCGGATTCAGGAGCTGATGTGATGACATTAAAGCGTCATGGCGGCTGGCGATCCGGCGCAGTTGCCGAGTCTTATGTGGAAGATTCTCTTCAGAATAAGGCAAAAATTAGTGCTAATATAACACATTCCATCAATTTGCAGCCACAGGTGAAAAAGTTTTGCCCTGAATCGCGGCCATCTACTTCTCGTGACACAAATTTGGTGGCTTCCGTTCCTCTTAATGAGTCCTTAACACGTTCTTCCAACTCATTGCAAAATGTATCTTTATCGCCAACGTTTACGCAAGAAAACGAAAGCAACGAAATTATTAATAATACACATACCATCACACAAACGTTGAAAATGCCTACCAAAACTGCCCGGTATCATTTTGAGAATTGTACCTTTACTAATTGTTTTAATAATTAAATGTTAACTGTTCAAAGTATGTTTCTTTTTTCCTCGCAATTGTGTTGAAAAACGTCGTATGATACGCGTGAGCTTTGATAATTGCATCCTCGGCTTCCTTATCACGCTCACCTTCGGTTCGCGTGGACAATATCGCCTCTGATGTAATTATCAACATACCTCACTTGTATCACAATGTACTATTATTTCGGCGGTTGCATTTAATTTTAACTTTACACTAATGTATAAATAAATAACACACGTACCTAATTTAGAAAAGTTAAAACTTACCAATTCAAAACTAATTCATTTCAATGGCAACCCATGGGTAGTTTTTTTGGAATCTATATAC
Organism: Epinotia demarniana; assembly: GCA_945867215.1. NCBI lineage: Eukaryota > Metazoa > Arthropoda > Insecta > Lepidoptera > Tortricidae > Epinotia > Epinotia demarniana. Next base: position 2,821,355 of record OX244262.1, read on the forward strand.
GGCGTCGAGTTTAGTCACTGCTCAGATTGCAAGTTGCGTGGCTACCGCTCGAATACAGTGTCTCACAATTTACATCTTAATCACGACTTGGTTGAAAACTCGATTGGGGTTGATCGGTTCGGTTTATTTAATGTTTGAAACATACGCTTAGTGTGATTAGACCGGTAATTAGGCGGAATTTGCAATTAGGCTGCTGCAGTAAAATGTTATATAGCTTGCTGATTACAAACAATCCATCTTACAGCAAATGTAATTTTGATACCGCAACGAAATCTTCAAAACCATTTTGCTAACGGATCAACGCGCGCCATTTCTTCTAAATTCAAAAAGGTATTTTTTCGATAAAACTTTCGGCCGTTACGCCATCTTGGATCAGTGGCGTTCTGAGACGTATTTCATTTGAATTACAACACACATGTTGCTTGCGATGTGACGCGGCCAAATTAAGACGAACCCCATTTATCCCACAGACAGAACGCCTTAGGAATCCGCATTACATAATAACTTTCGCGACATCCTATTCGATACAACGAATCTAAACTAATTTCAACTTTATGAGTTATACTTAAGAGTCTATATCTCAAGCAAATGCTGTTGAAAGATAGTCGGTGGGCACAGAAAGACATCGATTACGCGTGTATAAGGTAACGGCGAAAATGAAAATTTAAAGCTTAGATTTATTATGTAAGCGAATGGAAATTGGTTTTCATACCAAACTTTGTCTGACGTGAAGTATCATGGATTACCGTATGTTTTGTGTAGACTAATATTGCCATTAGGTAACTGTATGTTTTTAACTATGTCGTTTCTCTAAAATTCGTTGCTTACTCACAACGTTCTTTCGTCTTATGAATAGTGCCATAACACAAATGTGTTTTCTCACGTGGAGACGATAAACATGAATATATTTCTCCCATTTGTAACGGAGGAATATATTCGTACTCGAGACAAAATACGGGCTATTCAGAACGTACGAAGGCTTAAGGCTTTGGGGGGGGGGGGGATTTGGTGAATAATTTGAGTTTCTTTATTTGCTAAGAAAATAATTATGTTCTTTGGCACATTCACTACCAGGAACTCAGGAAACGATAATGTTGGAAGTGAATGCTGCTTCCTCGCAGTGAAAGTTTTAAACTCCATATGAAGCGAAAAGTGATCTACGGTAGCCTAGTGGTTCAGGCATGCGGCTGTCAAGCGGCGGTCGTGGGTTCGAATCCCGGCTCGTACCAATGAGTTTTTCGGTACTTATGTACGGAATATTTACCGTTAGCTTTTCGGTGAAGGAAAACATCGTGAGGAAACCGGTGTAATCCCAATAAGGTCTAGTTTTCCCTCTGGGTTGGAAGGTCAGATTGCAGTTGCTTTCGTAAAACTAGTGCCTATGTCAAATCTTGGGATTAGGTGTCAAAGTGGACCCTGGGCTCCTTTAGGGGCACAGCCGGGAATAACGCTAGGAGGATGATGATGAAGCGAAAAGTGTCCGTACTGCTCGTGATTGGCGTACAATTATTGGTTACCTATTATAGGCTAACTCATGATCACCGTTGTTAGTCTACGCCATAGTTTGTAACAGAGCCCATAGCGCTTCAAGCATATAAGTAGTATGTCGGCGCTGAATGGATTTAACCCATAACCGTGTTCATCTCTACCTAATAGCGACACAACGAATCCTCAAATGAACAAAGGGACGGCAACACGTTTGTGGTTGTTCTAGAATCGTCCATAGGCCACAGTGCCTGCTTATCATAAGGCAGGCTGTAAGCCAGTTTGCCACCGTAAAACCACAGCAAAGGAGTCTAAGTGAGCGTTCTTAACTGTTTATTGGAATTAAAAGCGGTAGGTACAGTACAAAAATGCTAGAAATAATTAGATATTATTGCAGAATTATCTCTGAGGTTGATAACTCTGATTACTGTCTGTAAAAAAAAGGAAAAAAAGTTTTCTCTTACAAGCCTGAAATTCCATTTGCGTATTACGGAAAACCCGCGGGGTAAAATAAACCCTGTGTACATCCAAAAAGTCCATTCTTTACTATAAGAAAATCATTTTGATATCGGATAAGCAGTTCCGGAGATTACCCCTACATACATACTTACAAACACACAAACCCTCTCTCCTCTTTACAGTATATATGTTAGTATACTTAGATCGATATCGTGTGAAACGACATCCACGGCTGTGACAGTGTGCACGAAACGGCCATGAAATGTCGTGGTTGCTATACAAAAGTCAGGATTGCAAAATTGTATCTGGTTATCCTACCTCACACAGAAAGCATCAAATGTGACACCACAATCCATATACTCATTCGCGACACGCTTCACCCACCCTCGGATTATTTTTCTCCATGACTCGCCACGAAAGGGACAGAAGCTAGAATACTCCCTGTCAACATTTTTATAGCACAGACATAAGATTGAATTTCGCTTGGCTCATGGAAAGGCTATATCTACAGTATATCAATACACCTGCACTAGCATCTTCAATGATCCACTCCAATTGCCTTTTACGATAGGAGGGAGACCGAAGCCAACCATAGCCGTATTATCAATCGAGGAAAGTTTAGGGACTGCAAGATTAGTCACTGGTGTCGCCAACACGCTACAGAAAGGCCTTTACTTACTTTTTAAGTTTGTCAATGGAGACTTACAGATTTTGGGGTACAATTGCAGCTAGCAACAAGTGAAATTAACAATATATAAAAAAACTCAACTGCTCTTTTTAATAATTGTAGCTTTTTAATAATTATACCCTCGATTAGGAGGAATTCAACGACAGTTCATGTGTCGAAATCCTTCAAACGGTTTTGGCAGTAGAGCGTGCCAAAGATACATACATACGCTCGAAAAACATAACCCTCCTCTCCTTCTGTAGTCGGGTAAAAATACTTGAGTGAACCCATTATTATATCCGGAACACCACGCTGCGCTCTAAGATGCAAATAATCGACGTAGCTCGGAAAGCGGCTGAATTGAAGTGGGACTGGGCTGGTCATGTCTGCCGCATGCCAGGTGAGCTGTGGGCCAAGACCGCTGAATGGCAGCCCGACAACTAAAACGGAGCCGCGGCAGACCTCGCCGGCGATGGAGGGACGAGATGTCTATCTCAAAGGAGTCTTCCTTTTTAAGTGTTAATCAGAGGCTGCTCGGGATCGGGATGCCTGGAAACGGAGGGGGAGCACTTTGCCCAGCAGTGAGACACAATAGACTACTAATACCCTCTACATCATTACTAAACTTCTGATACAACAGCGTGGCGCCCAGTAGTTTGTAGCGGATTACACTCGTAGAGGCATGACTCACGTGTGAGTCGCTGGTCTTGAATAAATAAATAATAAATATAGAGGACAATTAATTATCGAAGCTACGGTAGCCCAGTGGCTCAGGCATGCGGCTGTCAAGCGGCGGTCGTGCGTTCGAATCCCGGCTCGTACCAATGAGTTTTTCGGAACTTATGTACGGAATATGATTTCATATTTACCGTTAGCTTTTCGGTGAAGGAAAAACATCGTGAGGATATCTGCGAAGAAATTCAAAGGTGTATGTGAAGTCCCCAATACGCACTGGGCCAGCGTGGGGACTACTGCCCGTTCCCTTTCATACATGAGAGGAGGCCTGTGCCCAGCAGTGGGACGTATATAGGCTGATGATGTGTGTGATGTGTGTGATTAGAGGACAATCTTGCACAAATCAACGTAGTCCCAAACTAAGCAAAGTTTGTACTTTGGGTATTATTTCTCTCGACGACGACGATAAACATACATAATTATGTAGATACATAAATACTTGCACAGAAAACATCTATGATTCAGGAACAAAATATTCGTATGAGCACGAATAAATGCCTTTACCGCGATTCGAACCCAGGACCTCTTGCTTCGTAGGCAGGCTCACTACCAACTATAAGGCTAAAGCGGTCGTCGAATGGCTTCATTAATATATGTTTGAGGACATCCAAGTTATTTATTGTACATCGTGCAGGTAGAACTAGAAAAACATTAAGGGGACGACATAGGTACTGAAAGCGATATTTTAAATTTTTAAAGAATTATTTTTATTAGTATTAGTCTTTTTTATCATAAATTATTTAATATTAGTAAAAAGTAAAAAAAAACGATCCAGCTCACAAAGTTTCATAAGTATCAGTTAAGAAATGCGCCGTCTGGTAGAGGAAAACAACAGGACAGACATAGGAAAAAAATCTTCCAAGTTAAAAAAGGAAACTTCGTTCGCTTCGCTCCCTCGTTTAACTATGTAGGTATATCAATAAAATCTGATACAAGCAAGCCTTCATTTACCAAGCAAGGTAAATGAAGGACAACTTAATTCATTTAATGAGCGACTTAAAATCATTTACAATTTTTAGATTTTCAAGACAGAATTCTTCTCGCTCCGCAGCTGCCTATACTTAAATTAAATTCAAATACTTGGTATCCGAAGCTCTTAATTAATTTCGGTTCCACTAAATAACTCGAATTTAACGAACATGTTTCAAGTCTAGACCTGAAGAAAGATAAATTATTATCTGAGAGCGCTGAGGCGACTTAGATATAGGTATAAACAATTGAAAGAGTACATTTGCGTTTAGTATTTATTCTGAGAGTTGAAAATAATTAAGTAATGTAACCTGACAAATTAGAAATCTTACATTTAATAAGTGAGTTGAATGAAGATAATGAAAGTTTAAATTCGATGGAAGAAATCTCTTAAAGGGAAAAGCTCGCCTTAGTAAATGTGGCCTGCTCTTATCAATAAATAATGGGTTGTTATTAATAATGTAATCTTATATTGTGAGTAAATAAATGAATATGAATATGTTGTTGTTGCTTTTCGTGTAAAATAAAACATTGACATACATACATATAATCACGAACCTTATTGTTATTACTAAAAATATTTACTAATACTTTCTGCATTCGTTACCGACACAAGCTCTCATGGTACTTTATAAACTCTACAAATAGAATAGGCCTTAATTAAAAATACTTGTATTCTATTTTTAGGTCAATGACCGCAATGAGCGCAGGATGCCCCTTGATAACAATTGCCAACACAGAACTCTAGCCAAAAGATATCCACACTTCCTAATTGCTTTACCCAAAAACCCGCCACGTGCCAAATGAGTGTATACAGTGTGACTCCGAGTAAAATACACAAAAAGTCGGTATCTATTGTAAACACACTTACTCTCACATTTATTAAACTTAACAGAACTTTGTTCATCATCATAATCATATTATCATACGAAAGACGTCCACTGCTGGACATATGCCTCCCCCAAAGAGTGCCACAAAGACCGGTCCTGCGCCACCCGTATCCAGCGGACTCCCACTACCTTTACCAGGTAATCAGTCCATCTTGTAAGTGGTTGCCAGTGTTGCCACTCGAGAACCTTTTCGCTCCAACGGCCATCGGTTCTAAGAGGCAAACAAATTTTAACGACATTTTAGCTAACATAGGTTTGATAAACGTTTATGAATTTGATAAGATATTGAGTAGTAACAATGACCTGAACTGTTACGTATGTTATTTATTATCTTATTTTTGTTTATGATATTTAAAAAAGGTATCATGCGATAACCATACAATGGAGATGCAAGACGGTAATTAAATTAACATAAGGGCAGCGTTCGGATCCAATATTCCGCAGTGTCTCAAGACGAGAGTCTTTGACCAGTGTGTGTTGCCAGTGATGACATATGGCACTGAAACGTGGTCGCTTACTATGGGCCTCATAAGAAAGCTCAAAGTCACCCAAAGGTCTATGGAGAGGGCCATGTTGGGAGTTTCTCTGCGTGTTCGCATCAGAAATGAGGCCGCAGCAGAACCAAGGTAACCGACATAGCCCTCCGAATCGCTAAACTTAAGTGGCAGTGGGCAGGGCACGCAGCACGTAGAACCGATGGCCGTTGGGGCTGAAAGTGTCTCGAGCAGTAACCACGTACCTGAAGGCGCGGCGTGGGTGGCCCCCCACAAGGTGGACTGATGACCTGGTAAAGGATGCGGGAGTCCGCTGGATGCGGGTGCCGCGGGTCCGGTCACTTTGGCAGAATTTGGGGGAGGCCTTTGTCCAGCAGTAGACGTCTTTCGGCTGATATGAGGATGATCATGATGATGAATTAACATAAAGTAAATTAAATTAAAACTAACTAAAATTTATATAAAAGCCCTTGACGTGAGGTTTGTACCAAGGATACTGGCGGCATTTCCTCGCTGAATGGCAATGCTAATGCGTTGCGTCAGGCGCATGACACTCCGCGATTTACGTTCATCGCTACAAGTACATGCCGGTGCCCCAACGTTGGGGAACCGGCGTGTACTTAAAATAGCGATGAACGACGACGTCTTCGTCGACGACGTCAGAGGGCCATAATTTTTTTTATCAGTTTTGGCTGAGAAAAAAGCGCCTTTTGTATCGATCAAAGGAGTGTCCCTTCTGTACTATTATCTATTCTGTGGTTGGGTTAGAAAACCGACAGCTGTTTGGTAACCAGTTACATCAAACCGAAGTTACGCTTTATCCGCAAAGAACTTATGCGCACTTTATTTTTCATTATCAAAATATTAATGTTGAATTAAGTTTATAATGATGACATTAACAATAGTTTTTACTAAATGATAAAGTTTAACAACGTTTACAAAACCACAGTTTAAATTAAACCTTCATACGAGTAAGGGAACAGCGAAACTCACATCCAGTAAAAATAATCTACAAACACCTTGTTCTATTCGAATCGACACTTTCAAAGTAATATTGAAGGGGTCCAACTTTTATCTCCAACTGTTCCCAAGGAGCAAAACTACGAAACAATTGTACCCAGAGCACAGCTTAAGGGGGGCGCGTGTCACACCGTGACGAACGCAAGCCGATTCCTTAAAACAAAAAAAATATCAAATATATACTGCGACGTTCGTAAACAAGCATTTGGTCTGCCTGATGATTAGCAGCGTCATCTATAACCACTTGCGATTTCAGAAGTATCACAATCGCGTTGCCATCCTTTTGTTGATTTGAGGATCGTTGTGTTGATAGCTAGAGGTGAACGCGGGTCCCTCGCTCTCAACACAACGCATTCTCTGGAGCTCTAGCGATCTTACTCACCACCAGGAACACAACATTACATACCTACAAAGCAAGTAATGTATTATGTATGTATGTATGTAAGCACTTTATTGTACACAATAACAGGTTAAGGAATATACATGTCACACAATAGATCAAAGTACAAAGGCGAACTTATCCCTATAAAGGATCTCTTCCAGCTAACCTTTGAGCAATTGAGAGGAAGGTAGGTAGAACGAGATAGGCAAACTTATACCGTGTACAAAAACAGAGAAAATGAAAGCAAATCCTAATTAGTATTAATTCTAGACAAATAAAAACATGCCAATACATATATAAATATACAATATAAAATATAATACACACTAACATATGTAACATATATATCGCAAATATACAATAAATAAATAAATACTATATTCAACCAATTCACAAGTCATTGGAAAGCCACAACTTCTTCAAATTCATCTTAAGTGACGCAACAGACTGCGACTGTCTCAGCGACAAAGGCAACTCATTCCACAATTTAACAGCGCGCGCAGTAAAAGATCTGGAGTATGTTCGCGTCTTTCTAGACGGTACAGCAAGAGTAAGGTTAGTACTCGACCGCAAGCGGTGGCCACTGCCGTCTGCCAAATAACTAAACCGCTCAGAAAGGTAAGGAGGGGAAGTAGGGCTGAACAGTGTATTGAAAAGTAATGACAGGATATGGACATCCCTGCGCCGGCGAATCGGTAACCATCGAAGCTTAGAGCGGAATTCAGAGATATGATCATACTTGCGTAGACCAAATACATATCTGATACATACATATATGTATTATCATGGTTGCGGTCTTCTGCCTTCCCCGTTGGGCTATATGAGCAAGACGACATTCCGCTGTGCCATATCTCTCTTTTTTTTTAAATCATCACGGCTAGGTATTTGCTACGTTAGTATCTTTGGTACCTAATAGGCGGTGGGATATTGCTCCAGCATTTTGTGACAGCTTACGTGAGTACACACACGAGTTTCATGATTTAAAACGAGTCAATAAACAAACTAGTATTACATTTTAAAGACATGCTTTTTTTAAGTTCAAGGGTATTTTTTAACACTCAAATATAGGGGATCGAAAGCGCATTTGATACTTTTACGAAATTATGCTCATTTATCAAAGGTTAAATAATGGGACATAACTGTACAGGCGCGGCACGGTGTAGCGGGGATCTTTAATACAATGTGCACTTGTCAACAATGCGAAGAAACTGAGAAAATTACATTTTGTCAAAGAAAATAAAACTCGTCGCTAGCTGATGAAGATGGAGAATGCTTAGACAGCTAATAGACGACAATTTAGGATTGTTTTCAAGGTTTCTAACACGCTCTGAGAATGCGTTGTTGCACTAAGTACCTACTAAAGGACCCGATAGACATGAGTAAAACCTTATCGACGTAAGGTTTTAAGGTCATCACAGAATGAGTAATAGTACTAAGATGCAGAAGGTTCTCTTCTTTAGAATATACGTGTAATTAACACCATAAACAATAGGCAGGAGAGGTAAGAAATGACAGAACACCAACGATGTATATTTTTTGCTTAAGTATACACAAAATAAGGCAAGGTGAAGCGAACTTTTCCAACATAACCCTCCAAAGTTCAAGAGTACTCCGTATCCATACTCCCGAGTAGCGCTGTAGTAGCTCTCGACAGTGCCACGGCTCAATAAATTATACGCGTGTTCAATATACCGAGTACCTACTATAGACGAATATTGGTTGATTTAGGCTGGTTTTATACAAGCGGCCAGCCAGCGAGTGAGGTCAAAGCTAAGATAATAAAGGCGCGTTGTATTAACCACACTTTAATTAAACGTACGGCGTCCCGGCAGCATCCCATACAAGACTGTCAAACTTTTCTAACAATCAGATCTTAAAGACGAAACTTTCGAATACTGATAGTGTAAAACAATCACCCCAAATTGCAAGGGCAAGGTATAGAACTGTGAAAATGCGATCCAGCTCACTGCCGCAGCCTTTATTCGTAGCATGCATTTCATATTAAAAAGAGATCTCTGATATTTATTACCGAGGAAGACGAAGACCTAGAATAAACTACATAGAGCAGCTCAAAAAAAGAGTTGTAGTAAGGTCGTATCGAGATATCAAAGAGGTTGCCTGGGATCAGAGTAGGTAGACGGAAGGCCTACTTTGAGCTACACCGACAAGAGCTTAGCTCTTAAATAAGCAGAAGAAGACAATGATGTAATATGACAGTGACAGTGACAATGACACACAGTTTGGCGACGCGTTCACACGCTGCAGTCTGCCGTGCCACTCTGAGCTATAACCACGAATTACAAATGTCGAAGTTCGGATATCTCTATCTCTATCGCACTTACATTACTGCTTTTTTTTTTAAGATACCAATGTATTCACTAAAATATGTTTAGCGTAGGTATTTGTTTTGTGTTGTCTTCCAGGAGGTAACTCATGTAAAGGTTCAGACGGAAGACCAGCGCTGGCCTTCTAGGTTAGCACCATGCTGAGTCGGGGCCTTTTCGTGGACCCTGCTACTTTTAAGTTACTGTGTTTTGTTTTTTATACCCATTGTTTTGTCCATGAATAAATGTTTTCTTTCTTTCTTTCTTTCTTTCTAATATAATAATGAGGGAGATACGTTGTCTATACGAAAGACCGTGTTTAAAAATGGCCAGGCTTACGCACACATGAAAGAGCTGCGAATATTGTAGCTACACACAAATATAGGTATCAAATGAGAGCAGGACGGCATACCGTAAGAAGCATACTTCTTTCCGGGAGCGAAAAAGAGACAAGTAAATGTGTTGTGACGTACGATGCAGAGAAACTATACTTGTCTCTGTTTCTTAGCATAGCATGCCGTCTCGCTTACATGGACAAAGAGTATTAATAAATCAGACTAGACACTGCTTCTTGTCATATTCTCGTTAAGTACTATATAGTACATTTATACGTCTCGATTTAAGATGCTCGGCTCTTAATACAAACATAGTTTCTTTCTAGAGAGTGTCAAAATATACGTTTTTTGTTGGCATAAACGGCTGTCAAGTGACTGTAAACCTGAGTAACTATATGGTTTTAATTGCAACTCTCTCTCTATCTCTCTCATTTAATGTTGTATACTTAATAAACGGGCAATCACATTTATTGTAACAGAGGCATTTTAAGTTTTATCAAGTAGGGATTTATTATATAAAGTTAGCATAGGATGAAACTAAATAAGGATAATAGAGATACATATATTATTATAATAATTTCAAAACCATTAAACTTGATCAATAATCAATCACGAATCTTATGCCTACGATCTTATCAAGACCCCTCTGTTTATGTGTTATTCTTTGATCGGCAAAGATATTGCGTCTTTATCGCACTCACGCTTCGGGTATATTTTTGTTGCACTCAACATGATCTGGAAATTTCTTTTATGCACGTAATTATTGAATACGTAAAATGTATTGATATGAAGATAAAAGTAGATTACTTACGAATGATACGTTATCCCCTGGCCTTTTTAGTATAGTTAGTGCAAAATCGCATCACACACGACGGCATCTTTTATTTTTTGCGCTGCAAATCTGACAACTGCGGCACGTTTGCACGTAGCCATTGACGGCGCGATACTGAGGCGAGGTCTGCCAATTGCATGAGTTTTAGTGTGCCACTTTTGGAGCGCTTGTTTTTATATTACATCATTGGAAGAAGAGATATTTTTACTCAAATTCAAACTTTTATTCTACGAATTGACCCAAGGGCATATGTATATATTATATTCATCATCATCATATATCCGAAAGACATCCACTGCTGGACATAGGCCTCCTAAGAGAGCCACGATGACCGGTTCGGAGGCCCACTCGCATCCAGCGGATTCCCGCGACCTTAGCAGGTCATCAGTCTACCTTTTGGGAGGTCTACCCACGCTGCGCCTTACAGTACGTGTTCCACGTCGCCACTCCAGAACCTCTCCACCCCAATTGGTTTCGGTTTTATGTGCAAATCAATGTGCTCCGCCCACTACACATGTTAACATAATATAACATAACATAATTATAACATAATTTATTGATAAAACATAAGTACATCAGTTTTACTATAGACTAAAAGCTTACAATTAGAGGCGAATAGCACGTGCCTGAGCTAGGATACCCTGTGATTCAGGCAAGAAAGAACTAACAATTAAAATCAACTTATTCATAATATAATACAATACAATAGCATTCTTATTGACTAGTACAAAATATTTAGACAGTTATTTAACTTAGGCGCTAACTATAAAGATAGAATAAAATTATTTTAAAACGATAAATAACTTCTCTGTGTCATCATAGGACATATTTTGTAGGGCTTCTCGTAGCTTTGTTTTACATTTCATGTAGTTTAAGGGATATATACCTAGCCGCGCATTAAGTCTATTGTAAAGAAGTGGACCTAGGAAAAGAAAAAATCTAGAAGAGAAAGCGTGTCGTTTTTGCGTATATTTAGGACAAACAAAATCTTTACGCCTTTTACTAGCATGATCAGTGTTGTAAGGGGTTTCAGAGTGCTGTTTTAGAACTGTGTGCAATATAAACAATTGTCGAACTGTTAGAACTTCAGATGATTTATACAGAAGGTTTGTGGGGAATTGATAGGGGCGAAAAGTAGAAACCTTAAGTATTGCTCTCTGGGCTCTTTCTAGGTTTAGTAATGTGGTTGTAGCCAAACCACCCCATGAAGTGATGCAGTAAGTTAATACAGATTGACATAACGCATAGTAAACTTGTTTGATTAAGTGCGAGTCTGCAATCGTACGTAATTTTTTGAAAATAAATATTAACTTACGAACTCTAGTGCACAACGCTTCCACATGAGGTCGGAACGAGTGGGACTCATCAATTATGATTCCTAAATACTTTATTTTGCTTGTGGTAGCAATACCCGGACATGCACACTGGTTATTTGTGGGATCTTTACAATTGTGAGCATAGAGTTGTTGACTGTTTCACTTTGAGTCGTGAGACCAATAACTGTATCCCGGATGACTGGTTCTACGAATGTATCGATAAAATATGGAATGTATTAGTAGAACAAGGGAGTAACTGCCTATGAGGTTGTTGGCAAGTAAACCTTTGTGTAAGGAAGTGTTTGGTTTGGGAGTGGATGGTTGGTTAGACATATGCAACAATATTTTGATGGAAACTAACGATTCGAATAACGTTTTCATTGAAACTTAACGTTTTCTTTTTGATTGTCTTTATATTATGATCATATAATCCAAGAGAAAACACACCCGTTCGTTCTAAATGTGTACTTTATATGGCGTCGGTGCTCTCGCCTTCGTATAAATATAGCGAGTTTTCTAGTAACCAAAAATGTTTTATTCCTTATATTAGATAATTCGCAAGACTTTTCTATGTAGATAGTAGTAAAAAATGATCGGTTCTGGCTCTTTGTCGGCCGCTGCCCCGGCACGCTCGCTTCGGTCACTCGGCTCGCGCGCTATAATGTTGTAGTTCTCCCTAAGAGGTTGTAAGGAGGAACGGGTTGAACAATTTGGTAACCGTGATGAATCCATCTCGGTTACCAAACCGTTGGTTGGTTCTGATAGGTCCCGTGGCTAAGAGCAACGAGCCGCGAATGCCTGTGGTGTGGTCACGTAAAGCATTGTACGCGCGTCAGGCCCCTTAGCACACTAAGTTTTATGTCGGACATAAAGCATTCGTCCCAATCTGGCAAATATACGAGTGCAAGAGGGACAAATGCTTTATGTCCGACATAAAGCTTAGTTTGCTAGGGGGTCAGGAAGATCTAAATGTCAATTTTTATATGGAACTATTACAGTTGGATCTACCTAACGCGCGTTCAAAACGTTACGTGAATTCCCCTCTGGACTGATGACAGACATGCTCAAAATATTGCCCGTTTAATCTCACCTTAACTTGATTAGTGTCATTACCACAAAGTAATTAGTGCGATAGTTCATATAGAATATTGTAACACCAACCAATATTTACCTAAACCTCATTAACAACCGGTAGCCATTACACAAACAAAACTAAACAATTCATTAACTCGTCACTTCAACCCCTCCCGGGAATGGCCCTCCCCGGGAATGCCCGCCCGGGAACGCCCGCCCGGTAAATGACGCGTGAATTCCACCGCAGATAGTTCCCTAAACGATGACGTTTCGATTTTTCCCCGGTCACTAGTTGGATGCTGGGTGGGGACGGATTCGACTCGGGTTTTTTTTGTTAGATATTTATCTATATACTTCACCGAGTGAACAAAGTCACTTTTTAATCTTATGAATAAAATTATCAGTAACATTTTTTATATCACTTCGGTGGTCAACTAGCGTGGCCTGCCTGATGGTAAGCGGTCACCCTAGCCTTTAGATTTGATGGTTGCAACTTCCGGAGACTTTGTCAACTTGCTGACCTTTTAAAATCCTGCATGTACACTCCTTTCTTGAAGATTCTCATACTGTAGTGCGCAACATGTATGTCATTCCACAGTAGCCGACGAGGCTCAGACTCACCAAAGCAACCAGGAGTCCTCTTTAACTTACACACTTATTCTAAGTCTGCGCTTATTCTAAATCTTTCACAGTGCGCGCTGTGAAGTTGTGGAATGGCTTGCCATTGTCCTTTAGACAGTCCCAGTCTGTGGCATCACTCAAAGAAAAGTTGAAAAAGTTGTGGCTCTCCAACGACTTGTGATTTAATAGGATACTGTTTAAGTATATTGTGTAAACATGTTTATATGTATATAATTATGAAATGAATGAAATGAAATGAAATGAAATGAAATGAAATGAAATGAAAATAATTTATTCCGGAGCAAGTCCATATTGGCAAATACATAATTTAAATTATACTTAATTATTACAAATTATTATTATTATTTATTTATTTTTATTAAAACATTAAAAACATATGGGCTGGGCTTGTTGAACGTCGTGGCTCACCCCGATCCCGCGACGAACGGCCTGTGGTACTGCCTCCAGCGCTCATGCAGCGATTATATATAGTTAATGTATGCGTATACTATTTAATTATTTTTATTTGTACTTGCATGTAGTATATTATATATATATGTATTACATACGTCTGTACACGTGTTAGTTTGTCTATCTTTCTGTTTCTGATCTCAACTCAATTGCTCAAAGGTTAACTTGAAGAGATCCCTTACAGGGATAAGTTCGCCTTTGTACCGATTAAACTTTTTTGTCTGTATTTTTACCTGTGTCTTGTGTACAATAAAGTATTTACATACATACATGCATACTTTGTTATTGATCTTAGGTTTAGGATTCTTCGCTAGATTTACCGATGACATATCCCTGTCGTGACTATTTAATTAACCAGTCGATCGAACAGCCACATTCTGATGAGGTCAATTGCTGTTAAGTCTCCTAAAATGTTCCGAATCCCATTGTTAATTGTGAAAATTACAGGTAGGTATCCCGGGTAGAGTGTGGAATGACCCGAGGGGACGTAATGGCGAGTCGTTTGCGATGGTTTCGACAGACACTGCCCGCGGCCAGATTATGCGGACACATCTCGTGTTCGCAGCGAGTCTTTTTTGATAAACGCCGTGGACATTTTAGATACAACATATGTATCTACATAGATTTAAGTCTTTATTCCCAAAAAGGGGTAGGCGGAGCACATATGTATTTTGTTCCAATGCCGCTTTTACTGTTAACCCCGATCACTCAGCGGAATTAGCGGCAATAATTTTATATTCCTTATTTTATAAACTTTAAGCATAAATGTGGGTACCTATGATACATGGACAAAAATGTGCTATTGCAGTGATACGTTGCTAGCCCATCGCCCGCAACACACTTTAACCCAGCAGGGGTGTTGTTGTGGTTGTTGGGTACAAAGGGAGCACCCTTTGTAGACCTGCAAGTTGGAGTTGCAAGCATTCGGGTACATTAAAAAAAATGCAACGACTAAACATAATAATTATATCTTTCATGTCAACTGTACATGTTTTATAACGAAAGCTATCAGATATCGTAACAAAAAAAATTGGGGACATATATACTCAGTCCCAAACTAAGCAAAGCTTGTACTATGGGTACCAGACGACGATACACATACTTATAATTAAATACTTAAATACATAGAAAACATAGGAACAAATATTAATGATGCTCATCACACAAATATTCCCTTACCGGGATTCGGACCCAACATGATTGTGTCTAATGTAGTAAACATTTGGCTATTAGCTGTTGAAGAAATCGACTATTCAATTTCTGATTCCATCAAATCAATGGAAGACGACAAAGACCGCTCTGATAATAAGAAATACAATAAACTAGAGTCAAAGATGTACAGTGCATTCATCCTTACTTGTCTTATTTGGTAAACAACATTCTAACCTCAAAATGTATCTTTTTAGACTATAGCAGCTATTGTATAGTAAAAAAAGCGTTGCTAGACAAAAAAATCGTGAAGTGATGTCCGAAAAGTCGTCTTGGCATGATCTAATACTCACAAAATTGCTATTCTATCCTAAAAAGATGCATTTTGAGGTTAGAATGTTGTTTACCAAATAAGACAAGTAAGGATGAATGCACTGTAACATTTCAAGTGTCCGCGCCGGTCTATTCTGCGACTGTCGGAAGATGATACGTAACCCCCGATTGGGTTGATCGCTTAGTCCGTTTTTTGCGAATTTGGGGGGCGTAATGAGACCGACTTCTTACGGCCCGTATTGTAACGCTTACAAAAAGACGGTATTTGTAAGCCGTTTCGATAGAATAAGTCTTTTTAACATTGGTGTTTCTCTTAGGGTTTTATTTTGACACGCGGTTCTTTGGACTTGGATTTTTTGTGCTATTTTTCAAAATGGGACTCATCTTGACGTATTAGCGTGCTTGTTTCTGTCAGCACAACGAATTTTCAAATCAGTTAAGGGTTGGCAATAAGCTTGGGGCTCTTTTAGAACAAACAGAAAACTAATGCTAATTACACGGTTCAATTACGCATTAAATGTCACCCCGTGCCCGTAGTGACATTTCATACGTGGGTTGAACCGTGTAAATTAGCATTAATTCAACATGTCTCGCGAAAGTTTAAATTCAAAGGAGAAAAGTCATAAAAATACTCGGAAAACATGACACTTCATCTTATTTCTGTTAATTTGAAGACGTGAACGTACAGAAAATCTTGACTTCACTCATTCCCATTTCCCTACACTCTTCATACTGACAGCGAGTTTTAGCGTTAAATAAAAAGCTGCTGATTTGATCATTCAACTTCTTTATTTTCGTAGGTTAATATTATGTTCTTACTAGCAACCCTGCGACTTCGTCTGCATGGACGAGGGATTAACCTATCTTTTACTTTAATCCAGGCTAATATATATAATGTACGAGTACGTGCGAAATGTCATCCAAGTAGGCTTAACCGTTAAAGCGTGATTGAGTAGCAATCATCCATACTTTCGCATTTATATTAGTAAGATAAAGACACCTACGGCGTGTATAATGGAGATCAGCCGCCCAGGATATAATGCATGTGTTAACGCACTTCTCTTCTATGGAGACGCCGACAAACCCATTTTGACGCCATTTTTCACCCCCTTATCTATTCAAGCCTTGCACCCTTTTATTATTACCCTTTAACCTTAGCAGTATTGTATCAAGCGTCCACAGACAGCTAATAACGCCAGTACTTTAACTTTTCACGAACTTACTATACTGAGTGGCTATCACAAAACCAGCTTTGTTCGCTTGTGAATCATCCTCTTATTCATTTGTAACGTGTACACGAAATAAAGAGCGTTCGGTGGTAGCTGGTTTGATTTTATACACGGTTATGCCTTTGCGCTTCTTTGCCATAAGAAGCGCAAAGGCTGTAAAGAGACTGTAGACTAGACAGAAATATTAACCTCTTTTATTTATATAAATTAACAAATATTTGCTAACGAAAATGGTGAATGTTTTTCTCAAAGACAAAATGGCAAAGTAACAGATCTTGACATACAAATGTTAACGGCATTTTTGCTAAACGGTTTGACCACGAAACTAACAAGTAAGTTACTTCATGAATGACATTCTAAAAAAATTACCATTAAAACCCTTGTCGCAACCTTGTCATTCTTGACAAGGTTGCAACGAGGTTGATAATTAACGTTAAGAGTAACTGTACCTACATACAATGGTGGCAAGGAAACACGAGATGCGGGTCGCGCAGGACCGGTCATTTTGGCACTCTTTGGGAGAGCCCTATGTCCAGCAGTGGACGTCTTTCCGCTGATATGATGATGATGAAGAAGGAGGCACAATTTTGTATGCATATCATATTATTCGTAATGGAGTCAGGGTACTGATTATGTTACTATTGCGACACGGGCGTGTTTTATAATAATCCTTTAGGGTCGTCTCAAGCCATTTTGGGAGCACCGTGAATAGGCTCAAAAGGCTTCAATAAGCTTCTTCATCGGGTCAATGAAATTTGAAAGGTTGTGTGCCAACGGCTTATGATATTATTAACTAGGGTACAAAAAACACGTGTAATGTTTCCTTAGTTGAATGCAATGATTTATTACAAAACAAATTAAAGCTTATTAATTTAAGCTTATTCTATATGAATTCATATTATGATCGTCAAATAGAATTTTAATAGTAATAAAATATCTGGTTACATATTATGATTCAAATATTGTCACAATTAATTAAAATCAAGACAAAATTAAATAAATGACTACTTAAGTTAAGGCGCCGTAGGTTCAGCGAAATTAAGCGAATAGAGTTTTTGAAACAATATAATGCGTCTGTTTATAATAATACGGTTTCAAAAAAATACGAATAGTAATCTTGAGGCTTCTCTGCAGGGAGATCAGTGATTCGAAACATGATTAAGCAATTTTCTCTTGATAGAAAAAAACACGAAAATTGGTCTAAAAGGGTCTAAAATACACTTAACAAAGTATGCACAAAAGCTAAAAATATTAAAATGACTTCTTAAAATCGGCAATGTCATGTTTGAGAGAAATCAGTGGTTACATTTTTATTTATTTGAACGGCCAGGAAATTAAAATTAAAAAACATGATATCCGCACTTCCGAGCACGCACTTCCATCTATGTCCGTGAAGTTAGCGTAACAAGTTCCAGCAGATCAAGTTTTTGTTGGAGTTCTATTCGCATCCAACATAGTTCTATAGTTCCTGATACTTTTTAGGAATAGTTCTGGCCGCACACCAAAAAAAATTGGTACTATGGTTTTCAACCAAATGATATGCTAACTTCGCGTAGCATATCACTTTCTTCTGAATGGGCTAATAATTAGTATTCTGTCTTTATACAAGGTTCACAATAGTTCCTGATACTTCTTATACATAGTTCTAGCAAAAAAAAATTTTTTTTTTCTTTAATTAATTTACCCAATGATATGCTAACTTCGCATGTGATATGCTGATAGTTTTTGAAGAGTTCTAGGCGTATTTAAGGTCTCGATTAATAGCTCTAGCCCTGTAGAGTACAGAACTCCGGAGTTACAACCTAAAGTGTCACAGCTAACCTTTTTTTTTTTTATTTTTTCATTGTACTATAAGATGATGAACTATTTTCAAATGACCGTAGCTCGTTTGCAGACAAAAAATAAAGCTATACCATTACAGAATAACGAATTCAACATCCTCTAGCCTGTTACAATCGTTATTTAGCTAAGAAAATAAATTGTATCTTTGTAGAGTTCAAACAGATGATATGCTAACTTCACATATGATATGCTGATAGTTTTGGATGAGTTCTAGGCTTGTTTTTGACTTTAAATGACATGTCTAGCTGTGTTGAAAATAGAACTCTAGAGTTCCAGGCTCTACTGTCATCCTAAAATTATTAAAAAAAAAATGCCGATTTTGACTACTTAGGGCTATAGTATAATGATATTTTCGAGCGTTCCTTGCTTGCCCGCGGGTTTAAAATGGTAAAGCTTTATTGATGTACGATAGAGAACACTACATCGCTAGACTGTCACTATTTTTATTCAAGCAGAAAATAATTAACATTTTGTTAAACTCATACAGATGATACATTAACTTCACATGTGACATGCAGATAGTTTTTGAGGAGTTCGAGGTCTATATTGATATTGTGTTGACAGCTCTATTACTACCTAATAGAAAATATAGGAGTTCTGGCCTCTACAATGACTGTAAAGGCAGAAAAAATATGGTTACAAAGAAGAGTTCGTCATTTTGAGTTTTCTTAACAAACAGGTGTGATATGCTGATATTTTGGAAAGAGTTCTAGTTCTATGTCGGGATTATTTTGATAGCTAAATTAACGATCTTTCAAAATAAAGGAGTTCCAGGCTCTACGACATCAGTGCAGGTAGAAAAAGGGTACCTAGTAAGCTTCCACCCGAAATTGAAGTAAGTCTCCAATCAGGTGTGCTATGCTGATATTTTTCGAGCAGTTCCAGGTCTCAATCAAGACTTATCTTATAGCTCTGATAATGGTCTGTACAGAACTCAGGAGCTGTCGGCTATATGGAGTATTATACCATACAATTTTTTTTTACTAAGTATAGGTCGAAAATTTGAGTTTTATAACAATCAGGTATGATATGCTGATATTTTTAGAAGAGTTCTAGGTCTATGTTAGTATTATTTTGATAGCTCTATTAATGCCCCTTTTAAAACAAAAGAGTTCCGGGCTCTACGAAATCAGTGCAGCAAGAAAAAGGGTATCTAGTAAGCTTCCATTCGGAATTGAAGTAAGTCTCCAATCAGGTGTGCTATGCTGATATTTTTCGAGCAGTTATGGGTCTCAATCAAGACTTATCTTATAGCTCTGATAATGGTCTGTACAGAACTCAAGAGTTCTCGGCTATATGGAGTATAATAGCGTACAAGTAATTTTTTTACTAAGTATAGGTCGATAATTTGAAATTTATAACAATCAGGTGTGATATGCTGATATTTTTAGAAGAGTTCTAAGTCTTTGTTAGTATTATTTTGATAGCTCTATTAATGCCCCTTTTAAAACAAAAGAGTTCCGGGCTCTACGAAATCAGTGCAGGAAGAAAAAGGGTACCTAGTAAGCTTCCACCCGAAATTGAAGTAAGTCTCCAATCAGGTGTGCTATGCTGATATTTTTCGAGCAGTTCTAGGTCTCAATCAAGACTTATCGTATACCTCTGATAATGGTCTGTACAGAACTCAGGAGTTCTCGGCTATATGGAGTATTATAGCGTATAAGTAATTTTTTTACTAAGTATAGGTCGAAAATTTAAAATTTATAACAATCAGGTGTGATATGCTGACATTTTTAAAAGAGTTATAGGTGTATGTTAGTATTATTTTGATAGCTCTATTAATGCCTCTTTTAAAACAAAAGAGTTCCGGGC
Organism: Epinotia demarniana; assembly: GCA_945867215.1. Lineage (NCBI taxonomy): Eukaryota > Metazoa > Arthropoda > Insecta > Lepidoptera > Tortricidae > Epinotia > Epinotia demarniana. The sequence goes on from OX244262.1 coordinate 2,841,794, forward strand.
TCTACGAAATCAGTGCAGGAAGAAAAAGGGTACCTAGTAAACTTCCACCCGAAATTGAAGTAAGTCTCCAATCAGGTGTGCTATGCTGATATTTTTCGAGCAGTTCCAGGTCTCAATCAAGACTTATCGTATAGCTTTGATAATAGTCTGTACAGAACTCAGGATTTCTCGGCTATATGGAGTATAATAGCGTACAAGTAATTTTTTTACTAAGTATAGGTCGAAAATTTGAAATTTATAACAATCAGGTGTGATATGCTAGTATTTTTAGAAGAGTTCTAGGTCTATGTTAGTATTAATTTGATAGCTCTATAAATGCCCCTTTTAAAACAAAAGAGTTCCGGGCTCTACGAAATCAGTGCAGCAAGAAAAAGGGTATCTAGTAAACTTCCACCCGAAATTGAAGTAAGTCTCCAATCAGGTGTGCTATGCTGATATTTTTCGAGCAGTTTTAGGTCTCAATCAAGACTTATCTTATAGCTCTGATAATGATCTGTACAGAACTCAGGAGTTCTCGGCTATATGGAGTATTATAGCGTATAAGTAATGTTTTTACTAAGTATAGGTCGAAAATTTGAAATTTATAACAATCAGGTGTGATATGCTGATATTTTTAGAAAAGTTCTATCTATGTTAGTATTCTTTTGATAGCTCTATTAATGCCCCTTTTAAAACAAAAGAGTTCCGGGCTCTACGAAATCAGTGCAGGAAGAAAAAGGGTACCTAGTAAGCTTCCACCCGAAATTGAAGTAAGTCTCCAATCAGGTGTGCTATGCTGATATTTTTCGAGCAGTTCTAGGTCTCAATCAAGACTTATCGTATACCTCTGATAATGGTCTGTACAGAACTCAGGAGTTCTCGGCTATATGGAGTATAATAGCGTACAAGTAATTTTTTTACTAAGCATAGGTCGAAAATTTGAAATTTATAACAATCAGGTGTGATATGCTGATATTTTAAGAAGCGTTCTAGGTCTATGTTAGTATTATTTTGATAGCTCTATTAATGCCCCTTTTAAAACAAAAGAGTTCCGGGCTCTACGAAATCAGTGCAGCAAGAAAAAGGGTATCTAGTAAGCTTCCATTCGAAATTGAAGTAAGTCTCCAATCAGGTGTGCTATGCTGATATTTTTCTAGCAGTTCCAGGTCTCAATCAAGACTTATCGTATAGCTCTGATAATGGTCTGTACAGAACTCAGGATTTCTCGGCTATATGGAGTATAATAGCGTACAAGTAATTTTTTTACTAAGTATAGGTCGATAATTTGAAATTTATATCAATCAGGTGTGATATGCTGATATTTTAAGAAGCGTTCTAGGTCTATGTTAGTATTATTTTGATAGCTCTATTAATGCCCCTTTTAAAACAAAAGAGTTCCGGGCTCTACGAAATCAGTGCAGCAAGAAAAAGGGTATCTAGTAAGCTTCCATTCGAAATTGAAGTAAGTCTCCAATCAGGTGTGCTATGCTGATATTTTTCTAGCAGTTCCAGGTCTCAATCAAGACTTATCGTATAGCTCTGATAATGGTCTGTACAGAACTCAGGATTTCTCGGCTATATGGAGTATAATAGCGTACAAGTAATTTTTTTACTAAGTATAGGTCGAAAATTTGAAATTTATAACAATCAGGTGTGATATGCTGATATTTTTAAAAGAGTTCTAGGTCTATGTTAGTATTATTTTGATAGCTCTATTAATGCCCCTTTTAAAACAAAAGAGTTCCGGGCTCTACGAAATCAGTGCAGCAAGAAAAAGGGTATCTAGTAAGCTTCCATTCGAAATTGAAGTAAGTCTCCAATCAGGTGTGCTATGCTGAAATTTTTCGAGCAGTTCCAGGTCTCAATCAAGACTTATCGTATAGCTCTGATAATGGTCTGTACAGAACTCAGGATTTCTCGGCTATATGGAGTATAATAGCGTACAAGTATTTTTTTTACTAAGTATAGGTCGAAAATTTGAAATTTATAACAATCAGGTGTGATATGCTGATATTTTTAAAAGAGTTCTAGGTCTATGTTAGTATTATTTTGATAGCTCTATTAATGCCCCTTTTAAAACAAAAGAGTTCCGGGCTCTACGAAATCAGTGCAACCAGAAAAAGGGTATCTAGTAAGCTTCCATTCGAAATTGAAGTAATTCTCCAATCAGGTGTGCTATGCTGATATTTTTCGAGCAGTTCCAGGTCTCAATCAAGACTAATCTTATAGCTCTGATAATTGCCTGTACAGAACTCAGGAGTTCTCGGCTATATGAAGTATAATAGCGTACAAGTAATTTTTTTACTAAGTATAGGTCGATAATTTGAAATTTATATCAATCAGGTGTGATATGCTGATATTTTAAGAAGCGTTCTAGGTCTATGTTAGTATTATTTTGATAGCTCTATTAATGCCCCTTTTAAAACAAAAGAGTTCCGGGCTCTACGAAATCAGTGCAGCAAGAAAAAGGGTATCTAGTAAGCTTCCATTCGAAATTGAAGTAAGTCTCCAATCAGGTGTGCTATGCTGATATTTTTCGAGCAGTTCCAGTTCTCAATCAAGACTTATCGTATAGCTCTGATAATGGTCTGTACAGAACTCAGGATTTCTCGGCTATATGGAGTATAATAGCGTACAAGTATTTTTTTTACTAAGTATCTCGCTCACGCTTATGCTCAATGAGAGGGAGAGGAGACCATGAACCTACGGCGCCTTAAGTTAATGTCACCTAAAGATCGTCAGATAACAAACTATAAGGAAAACATCCGAGAGCTCGACGTTGTATGTACTAGTACGAGTATATGGCATGGGCACCCTATGTCGAAACAATATGGGTTAAATTCAAACTAAAAGGATATTCCTATATTCGAAACTAAGCCATGTCACTTTGACATAGAGTGCCCATGCCATATTATAAATAGTACAGCGTCGAGCACTCGGTCGTTTATCTTACCTTAGTAAACAAAAAAATATAAATACAAACAATATCGATATCATAGTATACAATTTCAAAAAAGTAGGTAACATTATTAATATGTTCTTAAATTCCTTTACAGATTATAATGGGTATTATATTTCAATAAAAAGATTGTGAGTTAGCGTTCGGGGGTTTCGCCAGATGACTCCGTTTGCTTTTCGGAGGGTAGTCGTTTGTAATAGGTTGCGCCCAGCGAACGAAAAAAACATAGAAGTCTAACTAAAGCCGTAAAATGGCCCCACAAAAGGGGTGCCATGGTAGTTCATCACAAAATGTATCACAAAAAATTTACAATTTCAACACTAAAACATCACTAAGTACACTGTAACGGTGTTCTTGCATAGCATTTAAAGAGTAATAAATATACATTTACAACACACACACATTTAACAATATATGCATAGCTAAATAGCGACTAAGTAATCTAACTGCTTTATAGTAGTGTACTGATGACAATCAGAAACAAAAAAACATTTTAATAAGATCGTTTTTGTCCTTTAGCAATCATAAGCTATGAAATAGCAAGAAACTGTGGTTGTACTGCCGCTGTGCACTAACCTAAAAGCACGTTAGCTGACAAACCATCGTGGTTAACTAGTTTTAAGTATTGTTATCGAACATGAAAAAGTTAGTTTGATTTGTCAATACTACTTAAGTTATTTGACATTTTATGTAAATGAAACACACTTGTATGATTTGTTTTTTTATTATTAACACCTATGAATAGTAACAATTAATAATTCTTTGTTATAAAATCGAATTAGGACTCAATCTCGGTCTTCTTTGGCTGATTAATTAGGTAACATTATTTTAGGGTAACAAAAATACTTCTTTATAAAGTAAACAATCAAATTAACATTATTGAGATCAATACAATCAACATTTTTAATCGCTTACCAAGATTATCACTCATTTAAGAAAATAAAAACGATTAACTTAATTCTAACTATAGGGTACAGTCAAAAAATTAAGAGAGTCACCCTGGATTTTTTCTTATTATTTACTGCCAAAGTTACGGGCATATTCTGCCAAAATATCATTTTATGGGTGGGTGCTATATCGCTCAAAGCCGTTATTATAGCATTTTTTCTGCTCTGTTCAATTCCTTTGGGTTCAGTCATACTGGCACTCAAGTACGCCGGGATTTTTTAAATACTTGTCGGTCATAAGTCGTAGTTTCATAATCTTCGTCAAAATCCTTTTTGTAGAATAAATCAAAAGATTTCCGTTTGAAAAGAACCTGTACTAAATCTTTGAGATAGACTCTGTGACTTGTATTTACCAAACGTCTCTCAGATACCAAGTTAGGCAATTTGAAGAAGTCTTCGTGAGTCATGCTCTTGACGCTAACCCGAGATTTATTGGCTAAAGCCACTGCTTCTTCGAAATCTTGATAATCGTAGAGTTTGCCTTTGAATTTCATGGATTTTTCAACTTGATGATGGAATTGATCGCAACTCATAAATGTGTGGCCCGGTTCAAAATAGCAAAATGTTATCATTTCAGTAGCAATTAAGTTACTGTTGACCAAATGGATCATTAAAGAAAACAGTAACCAATTTTTGTTTTGGGAACTGCAGTTGTCCATCCATAAATGTACGTGCTTTGCGTTACGATGTTGCATAAAGAAATAGTAGTACGCACTCATAACATCTTCTTGCTTGCGGCTAGATATGCCATCATGCCAAAGTATCAGATTCACTTTACCTAATGTCAAGCAGGTAAACAATACCAAGATCAAATTAAAGGGTGATGAACTGGAAATTGAAGATAGAACAGTGTTTTTAGGTATCACCTTGGACTCAAAACTACAATGGCAGGCACATATCACCGCCCTAGCCGGAAAACTTAGTTCGGCAGCCTATGCAGTAAGACGCATAAGACAGTTAACAAACGTTGAGACCGCCAGGCTGGTGTACTACAGTTACTTCCACAGTGTTATGTCCTACGGAATCCTGTTGTGGGGGAAAGCAGCTGATATCCAGACCATATTCGTGCTACAGAAACGCGCTGTACGTTCCATATACGAACTAAAAGCTCGAGAATCTCTCAGGTACAAATTTAAGGAGGCAAACATTCTTACTGTAGCATGCCAATACATTCTTGAGAATATCATGTATGTGCGAAAAAACCTTCACGAGTTCAAACTCAACAGCGATATCCACGACTACAACACCAGAAGTAAAAACAAGATCGCAGTGAAGGCCAGTCGTCTCCGCAAGGTTAGCACGTCGTTCGTGGGGAACTGCATACGTTTTCATAATAAAATACCCACCGAAATTGTTAATTTACCGTTCAGTCAATTTAAGTCTCATGTTAAAAGTAATTTGCTAAGCAAGGCGTATTATACTGTCAACGATTTCTTAAACGACAAAAATGCCTTTAAGCCAGTAGTAGGCTAATTCTATTAGGAATATACCTAAATACACATTATAAGTATCTACCTGAAATAATTGTTCCATTTTATGTAAGAAGAGAGCACGTAATGCTGTTTCTCGCCGAGCAAGTCGCTTATTAATCTTTGCTTTTTAACATTGTCCGGTGGCTTGAATATGTCATGCTCGCTTAAAGGGCTTTGCTTACGGTGGCGTCGTTGATCGGGTCGCCACCTTCCCTAACATATGGTTGAGGGAGGCGATGGCTGAGATATGCGTCATACTCGTGATCGGGTGCTGTTTGTGGAGTCCGGACTGTTCATGCTTGCAAGGGCATAGTACCCAACTTCTTAAATACTACTTAGTGTTATTTTATTATTATCGTATTGACGAGAGACATCATTCCGATCTTGACACGTTTTATTGTTATTGACCATGTACATCACTGACAATATTACATTAATATTCCTTTTTTTTATTGTTTTGTTTTGACGCTTAGAGACCGTATACATCTCTACGAACATTGAATAATTATTGATTGTATTTGGACGCTCAGAGACCTTATTCATCTCTGGAATACTGAATTAATATCATTAACTTTCTGTTAATGCACAGACCTTATTCTAATCGAATGTAATGGTCGTATTTTGTTTTGTTTTCATTTACTTTGTGACATTTAGTGTGTTGTTATATCAGTCGTTAATGTGCAAATTTTAAATTATTATTGTGTTAGATTATAATCTTTTATTGTATGATTATTATTTTTATTGTAAACTACCGTTTGACATGTAAAAGTGCCCTTGTGGCCTATTTGCAGAATAAATAATTTGTATTTGTATTTGTATTTGTATCGCCAGTGGTTTGTGTTCATTCGTTATTTTACCTACTGGCGCATACGACTGATTGTAAGTCGTGAGCCGAGGACAAAAAAAATCGAGCGGGGTGAGGTTTGAGGTGCGGTTACAGACAGAAGGTTTTTGGGGCGCGTACATTTCCTCTGAAGAAACAACCGAGATTGGAGAATGCTGCGGCAAGGGGCTCAAGCTTGAGCAGATAATATTTATCATTTCAGTTAAGTTGTTAGATTCGAAGGATTCTTCGTTTTGGTTGATTGATGAAGTACTCGTTTGGTTGGAAGACGATGCTTTTTCATTAGACTGCAGTTGTGAATCAAAGCCACTTGACGTTACTGGTAAGTTACTATTGTATGAAGTGGAGGTATTGGAAAAATTATCCAAGAAGGGCATATTCATCGAATACTCCTTTGAATTAAGCGTTTCAACCAGTTCTGTTTCTGTCCTGCATATACGGAGATTATTGCCGGTATCACGCTGCGTAGCTATAGAACTGCCACGAGGTATAAGTTCTGAAGCCGACATACCTTGATAAGAATGCATATCTTTCGTTTCATGTTGCACGGATGTTATATTATTTTCTTGTGATTCTTCTAATCCAATGCAGCAGTCTATCATACTCTGTATTCTTGAGCTCGTAAGACGTCTGAAAGAAATAAGTAAGATAATTATGCTTAGGAATGATATATAACAAATACACAAAATTAAATAACCCCACGACACCAAAATCGTGAAAAACTTCATCAAATAGAATAACAAAACTTTACGAATAATTTGAATCTGTTTCCCGCGCGCATCTAACGCGCGATAAGGTATACATAGCCATAGGTACCCGTAGTGTCTCGCTCAAGTCAGTCACTCGAGCTCCCCGCGGGTGTCTGCCCACTAGTAACTCGCCGCTAACGTAGGTACATAAATAACTTACAAAATACACACATAACACCGTCACGTAAAAAATTATATACCATCACTCAGCGAATTTGAGACTAAAACGAACGTATCGCTTTGTAATGTGAAGACTGTAGATGCTTTATGAGAGATTGTTCAGTCAATTACTAAACACAATCACAGGTATTTATATACGACAGAAATTTGTAGATACCTACTACGAGCCTATCAAGTAGAAAAATGCTTCACCTATGCGTATTGCGGATAACGATTTTACAAGTACATAGAAATGAAACCTTACCTCTTTTTCCCGATCATTGTGCGGCGAAAAATGAGAAACCATCACTCACTGACAGAAACACAACCTTCTGCGCGCGCGCCGTACCGCCGACTGCCCTCCGTCTGAGACACTAGAGCGGCGCGAGTTGTGCGCTTAGACCGGTTTTAGCATAGCAATGCTGGGTAAACGGGTTGTAGTGTTGTATTATTACAATTTTGAATGAAGGTATACACGGCATTAACACAGTCACGATGTTTTAGCGTTGTATATAGTTTCAAATATTTCACAAATAACGGGTTAAGGTACTTTAGCCAGTTTTAAGTATAATAAGCTAACACAGACTGGTTTTAAGCGTAGTAAAAGTAATATGAAAATGTCATTCAAAAAATTTAATAATAAGGCAAAGGGATTTTTAAGGGGATTTGTAACGTTTGTGTTGACAAACGTTTTTATAGGATGGGATCAAGTGCAAGATTTGTAGGATCAAGCGACAGTTAAAGGCATTTAGTTATATTATACTGCTGTAGTGTTAGTTAGTCACTTTTTTGTATTGCAAATCTCTAAAAATCATGGGCTTAACGATGTTGGGTGGTTCTGTAACTTCAAAACTATAAATCATAAAAATATAGGTCCAAGCTCAGTCGACGGGGAGTTTTATTCTCCCTCTGAATATGCCTCAAACTCAAAAATGACCTTTTGTGGGTTAGTCTGGTTTTAAGGATAGGACGGCAGATCAACATCCCAACTAATAATTTTAAAACGAGAACAGTTTACGAGACACCCAAGTTTTATAACCATAAAAGTGCGGGGTTGCACTCAGAGGTTGACCTTGGTCGTAAACTTTTATGAGCTTGTGTGGACCAAGTGCGAATAAAGTCATTATACTGTTTATGATTGTACTGTTGTTCAAGTTTTCAGTTAAAAAGTAACATACATTTCCGGAAGATGTCCTGTTTTGAGAGTGAGGGACCCGCATTCGTATCTATCAAAACAACTAATTCTATAGAGTCGCTAAAGCGCTGGTGGTTCTTCTCGATTTTACAAGTATCCGTTGGCTTTGGTATCTTCTTAGTATCAGGCAGGCTTTATGCTTGTTTGCTTCGTTTTGTGACTGGATAAAAAGGTAATAGAGTTTTTTTTTATCAATATTTTATGACGAATTATGAGGGGGCGGGAAGCAAACAACTATTAGGTCAAGTGGGTTATCATATGAAAGGGCTTGATTTGCACTTTTTAAACAGTTTTCCTTTTTTTTCTACATTGGTAAAATTTCGATCTACGAAGGAAAATGTAAAAAAATACGACCATCCCCTTCCCCCTCCCCCCCCCATGATAATCGAGATTGGTTCACGTGATAAACAATAATTGCTAAAACACCAACATACATACTAAGCTGATTGCCTTTGCACGTTAGTACCAAATGGGGCCGATAGATGGCGCTGACCCCATTCCTACTTCGCGCTGTTAAGTTTTTTCTAGAATTAATGGGGTTAGGACGGGTATATTTCAATAGCAGGACAAAAAAAAACGCTATTCAATCTCGGTCTTGGTGTAAAAGTTTTACGTTGTTTGAAATTGAATTCTGTTGAGTTGGGACATTTTTACTTTACCTTGAGTTAATTGATAGTTTGTACGGAATCCTCGGTGCGCGAGTCAGACTCGCACTTGGCCGGTTTCTTTTTTTTTAGAAATGCCGCTTAGTTTTCCCTGGCTTTGACTAGTATTGTATGACTGGTACTAAATTCGCCTTTTCTTTCGTATACTAAAAATATACTCACAAAAAAAGTAGGTATGTATACTTAGTTGCCTATATCAAAATAAATCTAAATATATAAACGTAAAAGTCCTGACTGACTGACTGACTCACTCACTCACTTAAATCAACGCCCAGCCCAAACCGTTGAACCTAGGAAGTTGATTTTATTAGAACAGGTAGGTTATATAACGAAAGTACTCACTAAGAAGGAATTTTTGAAAATTCCACCCATAAGGGGGTCAACAGGGGGTTGAAAGTTTGTATGGGGATGGAGTTAAATTTTAAGTTAGAGACTTGAAACTTTGTGTATAGACTCCTTATTACAATACAAGAAAAGCAAATTAAGGGTTTAAAAACAACCCACCCTAAGCGGGTTAACTAGGGGTGCAATGTTTGTATGGGGAAAATATTATTTTTTTAACTAGAGACTTGAAACTTTGTAGAAAGGTTACTTACTAAGATACAAAAAAGCACTTCCAGCGTGTGTGAAAATTCTACCCCTAAGGAGTTTAGGGGTGCAATGTTTGTATGGGCGAAACATTATTTTTTGAACTAGATACTTAAAACGATGTAGAAAGATTACTTATTAAAATACAAAAAAAAAAAACTTTTTGCGTTTTAGAAAGTTCCACCCCTAAGGGGGTTTAATAGGGATGCAATGTCTGCATGGGGGAAACATTATTTTTTGAACAAAAGACTTGAAACTTTGTAGTAAGACTACTTATTAGAATACAAAAAAACAACTATCAGCGTTTTAGAAAATTCCACCCCTAAGGGGGTTAAATAGGGGTGCAAAATGCGCAAGCGAAACTTTTCCTTTTGAGCTTGAAACTTGATAGTTTGTATACTTATTGAATACAAAAAAGAGCTTTAAGTGTTTTGGAAAAATCCACCCCTAAGGGTGAAAAGTTTGTATTGAGAGCAAGAAATATTTTAAGTAAGAGATTTGTAGCCTGTATTCTATATGGGTTCCGTACCAAAAGGGTAAAAACGGGACCCTATTACTAAGACTTCGCTGTCTGTCCGTCTGCTTGTCAGAAGACGCCACCACCCACAAAATAAAATAAATATTGGAGGGAGGCTCCCATACAACAAACGTTTTTTTTTTTCAGGCTGTATTTCATGAAGGACAGCTAGACAGTTGAAATTTTCACAATTTATGTATATCTGTTGCCGCTGTAACAACAAATACTAAAAACAAAATAAAATAAATATTTAAGGAAACGCGATAGCTACACAGTTGAAATTTCCCTTAGTGCGCGAGTCCGAGTCACACTTGACCGACTTTTATTTATTTATCTCCTCATAATCATCATCATCAATTTAAGAGTTATAGAGTTATAGAGACCAAGACATTTTTAAATTAAAAGATTTGCAACATCGGTTTTAGACTGTTTGTGTAAAAACTAGAAATCTGATTTTTAAAAAAACTTTTTAATGAATTCCTTAAGAGGTTATGAGTCTTTATGATGAGCAAGACATTTTTAACGTAAGAGATTTGTAACTTCGGTTTTAGGCCGTTTCTTTGAAGACAAGAAAAAAATATTATATATACAATATATCTAAGGTGGTTTAAAGGGTTGAAAGTATGGGGAACAAGTAGTTTTTGAATTAAGGGAGTTCTTCGGTCAGACATATGTATTAATTGTTAAGCCATTAATTCAGAATACGTAATCCTACAGCTAGCAGAAAAGTAGGTTAAGTTAGAACTGCGACCCTTACAGAACCGAACAGCTACCAGAAAAGTAGGTTAGGTTAGAACTGCGATGCTCACAAACAATAAAAAGGTAATGTTAGATTAAAACTGCGGATCGTTTTGTTTATTTGAGAAAATAATTTTGGCTAATCAAAATAATATATATTCTATATCACCGTTAAATGGGGACTAGGGGTAGAGATGGAAAGCCTTTTGGCATATGATAGTTTTACTTTCAAAACCTTACAGGCTCCCCGGACTAACGTTATTAAAACTACTTAACGGATTTTGGCAAAAAAATATCTGTAAGTAATGAAGCTTAGTAGACATAAAAAATCCTTTGATGCATTTTGAAAAACCTACAATTTAAGTAGTTATAAACGTGTGCATATTTTAAAAAACTAACATTTCAATTAAGCATTAGTAATTTAAACCATTTACGCCTAAACCCAGAACGGAATTACATGAACATAGGCATAGAGATAATTTGAGACCCTTGGAAGTATTTAGGATAGTTTTTATCTCGAAAATCATCCCTTAAAATGGTAGAAGGTGGTTTGGGACAGCGAAAAGTAATAAAGGTTACGCCTAAAAAAAAATTACAGAAATATTTTTTTTCAAGCTCTACGAGGATGAAGTCGCGGGCAATAGCTAGTATTTGATAAACGTAAGTAACAAAAAACAGTAATCTGGTTCGTGAAACATCACCCAAATATTTTCCCTTAGCGGGATTCGAACACAGGCCCGTCAGCTTCATAAGCAAGACACCCTAGGCTGAACTGATATTATGAGGCAAGATACTGCTGGTCTTACGGTCGTTAGTAAATAATATTGACGTCAAAAGTGACTATTCACTTTTGCACAGCAAATCAAATGCGACCTCAATCTGCTTTTAGACACCCTATCTTGATCCGATTTTCGCAGCCAAACTCAATTTTCACATTAAAATTCTAGTCTTTTAAGCTTTAATATTCTCGGCCCGAAAACCCACCTATTCGATCTTGCCAAAGACTTATTGAGACACGTCACTCACAGCCTATACCATGTCTCACCGTCTAGTGTAAATCAGACCTAAAACATATCGACTTAGGGTGTGTTTTGGTTTAATAGCCAAATGTGATATACGAGGTTTTACATGTTTCGAGTTGTTTATTGGGTACTCTGTGAGGCTCGCTCGAAATGAAATAGGCCCCTTAAGACGGCATCAATCTGTTAAAAAATGAACAAAGGTACGTACGTAGGGAGAGTACAGGTTTTTGTCTTGAGATGGGTCGAAAGGGTGGTTCTAACTTTTGCGAGGGTAAGGTACTTTTGTTGTTGGTTTTGGAAGTCGAAGATTTCGTTTTTGGGTGATTTCTTTTAGGAATTGTCACTTAAGTCATTCAAAGACTACACTACTTTAGCTATAAAATATAGCTAACTTGGATATTTGCAAACAGAAGACGGAACATGTGCAACGAGCATTTATAAGCATTTTTTTGTGTCCTGAGTAACTTTTTAAATTGGTGTTTTATAGGTTTTATGGTATTCACTACTTTCACTAGTTTGCTGACATCAATTGAACCACTTTTTATGGACCATATTCAAAGCAAGGAATTCTGACCCTTATAGTCCGACACGCACTTGTCCGGATTTTTTCAATTTTATTTTACAATTTACACTTAATTCTACTAATTTGATAGCAGCACTCCGTTATAAATTTTAACACGAGTAAAGTGCCCAAGGCAAAAAGCCTACACAACGAGGCAGTCCTGAAAACGATCCGGTTCCATGGCATCAGTCACCGGTCCCCAGGGCGCGGAGTTATTAGGAAGCGGCCATTTGCAAACGGTGATGATTCAAAGTTGTTACAAACACTGATACTTACCGTCTGGGATCATCAAAATTCATATAATTTGCATAATGTAATCTATTGCCGACCGGTTAGCCTAAGTGGGTAGTGACACTGCCTACTAAGCTGAAGGCCATAGTTCGAATCCTGGTAAGGGCAAATATTTGTGTAATGGGCATGAATATTTGATGTTTTCTATGTATTTAAGTATTCATCTCTATTAAATATATAGTCGTATAGTACCAATAACACAAGCCTTATTGAGCTTACTATGGGACTAGGTCGATTTGTGTAAGATTGTCCCCTAATATTTATTTATTTAAGTACCTTATGTATTTAACTTCTCCAATTTACAAACATTCTGAATTCATTAATTACATAAGACTTTAGTTAATGTTTTACTAATATACTTTTAAGCGTAAATATAAATGAATGTATATTTAGATGATAGTTCTTTTTGTTACTCTTGATTTCACACATAAATGTGACACCTATAAGTGTCTTAGTATCTTACGTAGATTTTTGTATTTAAGCCAAATGTATTGTTCTGGTGTGTTATCCGTTGGGACTTAATCTTTATTGTAGAAACATCTTCAGGAAGGACATAGTTGTCCTCTGGGTTCTATGTAATACGAGCGGAGTCGAGCGAGCAGGTAGTAAAGTACCTACTTATAATGGCAGTAAGTGTTTATATATTACGGGCATCACGTCAGCCAGTGTTTTCGTTTCATCGCTCACGCCCTCTCCGCGAAAGCAGAATACGTGCCGATCTTCTGAATTATGAAAATTTCAACAGGGATTAAATTTGCGGGTTACGTATGGTAAGAATCATTTTAGGGTTCCGTAGTCAACAAGGAACCTTTATAGTTTCGCCATGTCCATCCGTCCATCTGTCTGTCTGTCAGTCTGTCTGTCTAACCCTTGCAACTAGAAAACTGCAATTCGGCGTGGATATATAAACCAATCACGCTGACAAAACAGTAGAATAAAATCCTGAAAAAAATTTTTTTTTAGGGTACCTCCCCTACATGTAAGTAGGTTATATTTTTTTTCTCGTTAAACCTATAGTGTGCGGTATCGTCGGATAGCTTGTTCAAAAATATTATGGGTTTTCTAAAACTATTTTTCTACTAAGTTATGCGTTTGCGTGATATTGGGTGGGGATGCGAAAAAAATCGTGGTAGTAGTACAAATAATGAATTTAAAAGGAAAACTATCACGGACAAGTAGGCATAAGTAGTTACCGAGTAATAGTCGACCAACTTAATGTGTTCTTGGAAAGGCTAATTTTCATACAAATTCGGTCGACGCAACCGCACCGCACGTCGATGTAACTAAGAGAGACAGGCAACAACGGAACCCTACACTGCGCGTGGCCTGACACGCACTTGGTCGCTTAATTCTAGAATGAATTCACTGCTTCTTGTACTAGGCACAGAGAAAAGACAAAACCTCCGTCTTTGATTGTTAATTGTAACCGCTAATGGTTTCCGTTCTACTAAGTATGCTTCAACTACTAATAAAAGGTTGTTATTCCCGATATACCTTTCGCTTGAATTTGAATCTTGCTACTATAACAATCAACATGGCCTTTTTTTTGAAGCGTTTGTGGCTCTTGGCTAAAGAATGGGCTTTCTTGGACCGATCTGTCTGTCAGTCTGTCTGTCTAACCCTTACAACTAGAAAACTGCAATTCGGCGTGGATATATAAACCAACCACGCCGACAAAACAGTAGAATAAAACCCTGAAAAAATTTTTTTTTAGGGTACCTCCTCTACATGTAAGTTGGTTATGTATTTTTTTTCTCGTTAAACCCATAGTGTGGGGTATCGTCGGATAGCTTGTTCAAAAATATCATGGGTTTTCTAAAGCTATTTTTCAACTCAGTTATGCGTTTGCGTGATATTGGGTGGGGATGCGAAAAAAATCGTGGTAGTAGTACATATAGTGAATTTAAAAGGAAAACTATCACGGACAAGTGGGCATAAGTAGTTACCGAGTAATAGTCTGTAATATGATAAACCGATTCTGATGATGTTTTTGGACGGCTATCGTTTACCTTGGTGTGAAGGATACTTGACGCGCTCGTAGAGACGTCCACACTTGATTACTTGCACCGGGCTAGTCAGACAGGTAGATAATTTCACAGGGGTGGGTGCGCTTTGGGCACAGGGCTATAGGTATGTACTGATATCAGAAGGGCGCCATGCATTTATAATTTATTCTCCTAAATGCAAAAGAGATTACAGGACACTACTACTACAGGATACCTATTTTTACAATGGTCAGAAATATGAACAAAGGAGGTTTATTTGACAAGTAGATTTAATGCCATCAAAACACGTGTATACAGGTAGAACAAGCCACTAAAACTGAACTAAGGCTTAGAGCTAAGGCATGGCTTCTTCTTACAGAGATTTAGATTCTAAATTGTCTGACCGAGGACGAAGTCTGGTATTTTAAATTTAATTAAATTAGAGAATAGGCATCGTTGTAATGCTTGGTTTGTATGAGGCTGCGATATTTATACTAAGGTTCTAACTTTATTTGCAAACACATGGTCTTATACCAAAACGTGGTTCATAGGGTATGGAAAGAAATCACCTCGTGGAACGCGTTGTACAGACGTCACAGCGCCGCCGTAGTCCACTGCTTCAACCCAGGACTTCCGAGGCAGTCCTGCTCGTGACGGTATCCGCAGATGGAGAACCGTCGCCACATGTGACCCGGGTACAGCTTCCGGCGCCAGACTCCAAAATTGCCTATGCGTGGCGGACTTTCGCGTAGCACGAAGCGGCCAGCGCAGTCGCTGTAAACCACATTAATATTTAGATACAGAACAAACGATCCTCGACTTTTATCACACTATCCGCAACAAACACTGAACTGTTAAAGTACCTGGCAATTAGTAAAAGCAAGCCTAGGTGGTCTTCCGCCGACCAGATCTACTGTCTTGAAATTTTTATAATTATGTCTGAAACAAAGAATGTTATATGATTAAAACTCATGTCGAATGTAACAAATATCTCACAGTCCAATCGGCGATACTCGCATTGTACTCACCAAAATGTCCATTGTGTGATCGCAGCATTAGGTCGCGAGATGCGTTGAGATTAAAACTTCATTGTTAAAATTGACTCTAAATTAAGCAAATATGGCACTAGGCCGTAGCGCTTCCAAAATGCGAGCTCTTGTCGGGTTCACGCCATCGTTCGAAAGGAAAAGGCTGGGCGATTTGGCAGCCCAAGAGAAAAAAAAAAACTTTACCACAGACAATCTAGCTCAGTCCTTCTGTACCACAAAGATCGATTTGCATCAGTTGCACTGAATGCATGAAAACTAAAGATTTATGAGCAACTAGCTTTAATGTTTCTAAAGATCTATTTTACGATTTCCAAATTATCTTTAAAGACATTAATAAACAACAATATCGATCAGACTCCCCTTTGCATTGACCCGATTGCAGCGTCGCTGCGCACGTAGTTCCTGCAAACCTCAGTACGTGTCGCCTTCCCTTGAACGGCAGAGAGTCGCCGATGTGCTGTAATAGATGGCGCTATGAATCTTAAAACCCACAACGATCGCCTCATAGAATTAGACCGTAACAAGTCGACCAACTTAATGTGTTCTTGGAAAGGCTAATTTTCGTACAAATTCGGTCGACGCAACCGCACCGCACGTCGATGTAACTAAGAGAGACAGGCAACTACGGAACCCTACACTGCGCGTGGCCCGACACGCACTTGGCCGCTTAATTCTAGAATGAATTCACTGCTGTCTGTACTTGGCACAGAGAAAAGACAAAACCTCCGTCTTTGATTGTTAATTGTAACCGCTAATGGTTTCCGTTCTACTAAGTATGCTTCAACTACTAATAAAAGGTTGTTATTCCCGATATACCTTTCGCTTTCATTTGAATCTTGCTACTATAACAACCAACTTGGCCTTTTATTTT
This sequence comes from Epinotia demarniana, assembly GCA_945867215.1. Classification (NCBI taxonomy): domain Eukaryota; kingdom Metazoa; phylum Arthropoda; class Insecta; order Lepidoptera; family Tortricidae; genus Epinotia; species Epinotia demarniana. The sequence continues at coordinate 2,858,386 of OX244262.1, forward strand.
GAAGCATTTGTGGCTCTTGGCTAAAGAATCGGCTTTCTTGGACCGATGGGTTTGAAGATAAGATCCGTTCTAGAAAAATAATTCTCAATATACGTGTATGTGAAAAATGTAGTAGTATGGTATCAACATACCTGCCTCAAAGTAGGCGGAAGTCGTTTTTAAGGTTCCGCAGCTCAAAAAGAAAAAATGGAACGCTTATAGAATCACTTTGTTATCTGGCTATCTGTCTGTCAAGACCCTTTATCTTGGGAACGCGTAAATGTATCGAGTTGAAAAAAACCATACTCAGGTCTACAATCCCTTGAAACTCCGAAAAAACAAACATCTAGGTAACTTAAAAAAAATATTGCCGTTTATGCCGCAAAAAACGTATATTTCGAAACTCTCATGGGAATCAACATTAATAGGGTACTTTTCGTTGACCTACAACTATGAAATTCGGCAAGGTAATATCGTCCTATACAAGGTAGCCAAATATTTCGAAACATGTCTTTGTTTACTGTAAGAATAAGGCTTTTTTATTTTATTAATGGGTTCTTGTTGATATTATGGCGGGATGTCAGTCACACAGGAGAAGTATAAATGGAATCACACTACCGTCTACTTTTTTTTTCATCGAATATCGAAACAAAAAATTTTTTTTTTTAACATACAGTTCCACTTTCGTAATTTATCCAACACTACCGATTACCGCCCACACGTTGGGCCGCCGGTACCAGTGCTAGGACGATATTTTCCTTTCGTCATTATCATTACGTCATTAGAACGTCATACTTGGCATAAATGACCGTAGAAATTGCGTCACTATCTTCCTGTCTATTAAATGGGTACATAAATAAGGCAAGAAAACGCAAATCATGCCGACGCGCTCTACTGCATAGCACATGCTCTTTTGTCGAGTTAAGGTTGTCGCGTTCTGTGTAACACAAACAAGAACAATGCCGGCCATGCGACTATTTGCGAACGATTGTCGCAGTCCAGAGGGTAATAAAGTTACGTTTCCAACGCGCGTTAGGACAGTCCAACTGTCACTTTCCATATACCCATACTCATACTCATTTATTAATAAATTATAAAATTTTACATGTCAAAAATAATGTGGATTCTTTATAATAGTTAATATGTAAAAATGATTTGATTTATCTCATATAAAAATTGTCATTTAGATTTACCTACCTGACGCGCATACAATGCGTTACGTGATCGACCTACTGAGGGATACACACACAGGATGGCTCGTAAGTGACATTTTTTCATATAATTTACATCTACCAAACGTACGTACAATGCGGCAGAAGTGTCTACAGATTTTGAGCGAATTTGCTCCTCCGAGGTGTGCGTGACCGGTTGCCGAGTTTAGAATCCATGCCTGGTTCAACTCCATTAATTCTTAGATGCTTGACCTTGTCGTAAAAAAAATGTCTTACCCGTAAAAAAGAACGCCATAAAATAAATACAGCTTATCAAATTACGTGGGTACAGCTATAAAACATCAAATAGCAGGTCCGTTAAGTTGGGCTTGTGAGTTATGGTACATGAGTTTCGTCGATGAATAATTTTACACATTACTTGCGGCAGTCAAGGGGCCCGTGACTCCGGCCGCATGGAACTCGTTTATAATATAAGTTCCATACAAACTTCCATCCCCCATTTCGCCATCTAAGGGGATGACGATCGGGATAAAAAATGAATTATCTGTTAATTAAGGCTACGAGTATACACTATACGTACACTAATATTCGTCTGAATCCATGCAACCGTTTTTGTTCAACAGTCCTTTATTCTAGATAGGTACCTAGTAAAATCAGAAGCAGTCAGTCAGATTATTTTGTAAAACATCTGCAATGAAAATCATATGTGCAGTCCCCAACCCACACTGGGCCAGCGTACGAGTAGGGACTACTGCCCATTCCCTCGTCCATGAGAGGAGGCGTGTGCCCCGCAGTGGGCATATAACTGGGTTGTTTGTTTTGTTTTTAAGTTCGGTAGTCTATAATAGTATATATTCTGTGGTGGTGCTTAGTTACTTTACATTATATCAGCCAAAAGACGTCCACTGCTGGAAATAGGCCTCCCCCAAAGAGTGCCACACTGCATCCAGCCGACTTCTGCGACCTTTACCAGGTCATCAGTCCACCTTGGGAGTCTACCAACGCTGCGCCTCCGTCGCCACGCGAGAACCTTTCCGCCTCAACGGCCTTTGGTTCTACGTACAAGAATACGTATATTCTTTAAAAATATTACTTTCACGGGCTGTAAGGTGGTTTTCCACCGGCGAGGCGAGGCGGGGCGTGGAGGGGCGAGAATTGAAATTAGTATGTGACTTACTACCTATTTCCACTGGCACGGCGCCCCGCCTCGCCTCGCCGGTGGGAAACCACCTTTACGCCGTATTTTTTTCTATTTTCTGACGTTTCAACGTAGGTTTCAAACAAAAGCCGTGGTCTCAGAGATGACATCGGTGCAACACGTCAACTCGTCAAAAATAACAGGCGACTTTTGCAGCAACAAAAAACGTGACACTAGCCATAGAACTAAACGATTCTATTAGATAAAGACTGATAGTCTATCTCGTCGCGATTCAGCTCGCGGGACGTGATGTAACAGCAGTGCAGCACGGCTTTAATGCGACACGGTGCATTTTCATTTTTGGTACAAGCTTTTATTGCCGACTATACTTTTCTGTATACCACCATCAAATACTCATTGAGACGATTCTAACGAACCCAAACTCAACGGGGTTATTCTCATGGCCACCTTCTGTCTCCATCATCGGATCAGCTCGATGGTACAATAATATTGAATTGTCATCCAAACTATACTTATACCCAAAATTTCAGCTCAATCGGTCACCGGGAAGTGGGTCAAATTTAACTTGCAAGATTTGTCCCATACATACAATTTCCATGGTCACCTTCTGTCTCCATCATCAAATCAGCTCGATGGTACCATAATATTAAATTGTCATCCAAACAATACTTATACCCAAAATTTCAGCTCAATCGGTCACCGGGAAGTGGGTCAAATGTAACTCGCAAGATTTGTCCCATACATACTTCAATTTCCATGGTCACCTTCTGTCTCCATCATCAAATCAGCTCGATGGTACCATAATATTAAATTGTCATCCAAACTATACTTATACCCAAAATTTCAGCTCAATCGGTCACCGGGAAGTGGGCCAAATGTAACTCGCAAGATTTGTCCCATACTAACAGGGCAAGTTAAATAAAAGCTTGTAATAAAAATAACGTTAGCAAGTGAATGGTAGGTAATCTTAAAAAAAAAACAAAGCGCGAGACTTCAAAGCGTTACTAATATATTCTTTGAAATTTTAAAGGCAGCAACCCATTGCCATAGAAATCTCGATGCGCTAATGGAGATGGATAGGCAATGCGATTCGAAGAGGGCAACTTGATAATGAAAGAATTCGTGGATGTTCTGTGCTCACATGGCGGCTATCAGAGTGAGCTGCGAGCAGTTAGACTGGTTGGAGGCCAGGGACGTCGCTCAGATCCCGTATCATGGTAGGCGTTATCACGCGATAACTGACAAGATAGGAGCGTCGTCTCTTTCTGTCGAACGGTGTCAGCCAGTTACGGACGCTCTATCTTGTCACTTATCGTGTGATAAGGCCGACCATGATACGGGGTCAGGTGTGGTGCGAACTAATGAAGGCCCTAAATATCTCTGGAGTGCCCTACGAAAACAACAACAACAAATTTTAAAAGCATTGTAAAAGTACCCGTTTGGCGCATTCGTATTTGTATAATTAAACTGGAGTGTGAAAGGTCACGAATCTCCAAATAAATACGGAAAACCATTGCATTATGCATGTAATGCATATTGTTGTAAAATCGGAAATGCAGGAAGTTATTCAATCGCAATCAACCTGCAATTTCAAGTAATGGCTCGCGTGCTACGTCTGACTTTAATGCAATCACGTTTGGCCAGTATTTTGTAGACGTATCGTGCCCAGGAGGTATATTTTTGTCCATCGGTTGGTATCACAATCACTTTTCACTGTTTTCAGCGCTGGCTTCTATGCGCGATGAACTAACGTTAATTTATCCTCTAGCGGTCCGCTAGACATGAAATATTGGCGGTGTAAATTGAATCAAAACCCTGTACTCGTAACTATAGTCCGACCGCTTCACTCAGTCCTCGCCAGCGCGGTGCACCGGGGGTATAACGAGGGAGCCTGCGGCGTGCGGTCGCCGGGCTTTGCTTCCCGCACCAAACCCGCTCTCCCGTTTTACCCCGTGCAACACAGTGAAGCGGTAGGACTATAGGTTCTCGAGTGGCCACCACCCATCGATTTAAAATACCCCCACCACAGGAAGGTGCAGCGTCGGTAGACTCCCACAAGGTGGACTGATGACCTGGTAAAGTTAGCGGGAGTCCGCTGGATCCGGGTGGTGCAGGATCTAACATTGTGGCACTCGTCGGGGGAGGCCTATTCAGAAGTTTAGAAAAACTGATAGTGACGGGGAAGGTCGAGGGCAAAAGATCTAGAGGGCGAACTCCGAACATGGAGCTTCCTTCCAAACTCGAAATAGGAAATAGAGTATCTAGAGTTTCTTTTGTTTTAAAAGTGAACAGCAAACACAACCCTGGAGGCCTAGACAAGGTCACAATCGACAAGCGACAGATGTTAACGAAAAGTGTTTCGTCGGCATCTGTCGTTTCTATACCTACATTTTATTAGTTTTCTATAGGCGTTAGCGCTTGTCGATTGTAACCTTGTCTAGGCCCCCAGATCTATTACAAGCTTTTATTTAAATTGCCCTGTTCTGTTTATATGGGACAAATCTTGCGAGTTAAATTTGAACCACTTCCCGGTGACCGATTGAGCTGAAATTTTGGATATAAGTATAGTTTCGATGACAATTCAATATTATTGTACCATCGAGCTGATCTGTTGATGGAGACAGGAGGTGGCCATGGGAATTCAGTACTTAACCGACGTAACCCCGTTGAGTTTGTGCTCGTTAGAATTGTCTCCATGAGTAGTTGATGGTATACAGAGAAGTACAGTCGGCAATAAAAGCTTGTACCAAAAATATTTTTTTTGACAGAAACTAATTTTAAATTGGTGTTAATTCCGTTGAAGAAGAGGAACCCTATTAAAAGGCCTTTGGGGAACTAGAGGTTATATCGACGATAGAAAGGATGAAGCGACATATTCGGGAAAATAATTGAGTTATATTATCAAAATATCATAGAAAATATCATTTTTTCTACGTGCAACGTTTTAAAGTTCTGTACCTCAAAAGGAAAAAAAGGACTTATTGGATCACTTTGCTGTCCGTCTGTCTGTCTGTCAAGACCCTTTATCTCGGAAACGCGTGGAGGTATCGAGTTGAAATAAATACCATATAGTAGCTTGCTGCTGTAGTTGCTTGCTGTAGGCACCTTGAAGTTTTGAAAAAATCTAACTTCTAAGTTAACGTAAAAAAAGATGTGGCAAAAAACGTATATTTCGCCACTCTCAAGGCAATCAAAATTTACAGAGCACTTTCCATTGACTTAGGACTGTGAAACTTGGCAAATGATATCGTCTTGTACTACAAATACAGGAGAAAATGTAAATAATGTACTTATGCAATAAAGTACGGAACCGTCGATGGGCGTGTCCGACTCGCACTTATACGGTTCTTATTACGTTTTATATCACCGTTGTAAAGGAACCCTTCTTTAGAAGTCCGTTAAGAAACTAATCTTTTGTCAGAATGTTACACCTGGTTCGTAGTCTGTGACAATGCTCGTGCTCCAATATCAAGCACTTTGGTACCACTATAAATATTGAGGAAGCTAACACCATAGCCGTTACGATATCGCGTAGTAAATACTTACTTCTTAAATACATTTACCATAGTAGCCTTTAAGGCGGTGTATTGGAAATTGTCGCGTGCTTTGAAACGCTGTTCTGACTAGATTAAGAAACAGTAAGGTCTAATTTTCAGATATATGATTATGGACTATAGTATGTTTGTTTATCTGATTTAATCGATACTTGATTGCCTAAAATTTCTACAGAAAAAAATCCAAAGTTGTGTTTTTATTTTCCTTTTTTTACTCAGCCTACCCAAAAATGCATTATTTTACGACACAATCAAGTTAATACTGAAGTATTTTATCTTATCTAAAACTCACTTAATGAAATATAAATAGAACTTCACTAAGTTAGGTATTTATCGAAATTTATCCAAAATAGACATTCCCGAAGAGTGTTGCATCTCTTTTTCTCATGAGTGTCTCTGTCTAGGGGACGTGACCGACTCGAAGCAGTTCTAGCACTCTGGAGTCTATTTTTTTATAATTTTATACAAGATCTCCAAAAGCTGAAAAAAAGGAGTGTATAAATTCTTAAAGGGTCTGCAACGCGCATGTAACACTTACTTACTTACACTTACCATCAGGTGGGCCGTAAGCTTGTTTGCCACCGACGTGGTATAAAGCTGAATAAACTAAAAAAAAGATAAATATCGACCCTACCCACAAAACTTGCGACCTGTGAGGAGAACAGTCGGACAGATGGACATACGAAATAAGTCTGGACCAAGATACGGAGAACTTGGTTAGCTTCGCTCTGACGTTTTCAATGAGAAAAATCGGCGAGATTATACGCGAATACGGCGAAAGTACTGATCCATGTTCAAAAAACATTTACTAAATAGTATGTGAAGTGATTAATAATTTATTATGCATAATATTTGTTGCTGTTTCAACCTGTTTGCTAAGCGAATAAATAAACGTAATAAATTAACTTCAGCATACAGGAATGAACATTCTGATTGTCAAATAATGAATCTTTGTATCACTTTCCGAGTTACTTTCCAGTTACTTGTCTTTACGGCCAGACAAATAGCTAGAAGGTACTTATATATTAACTGCAATCTTCAGAAGTCCGAACGGAATGAGATAATTCACATAAACTACCAATTCCACTCGATAATATCTTCCTGGAAACTATACGCCTCAGTGGCCTCGAATCAGATCATCTCTCCCGTTTTCGCTAACCACTGAATATTGGCTCAGTGGCACGAATATTCATTTTATTATGAAGTTTTAAATTATCAGGTAAAGAACGATTTTTGGTATGGTATAGAGGTGGCGACATACAATTATACGAATCATTTATCCTCCTCCTAGCGTTATGCCCGGGCCCGCCTGGCCGGTTGGCACCTAATCCCAAGATTTCGCATAGGCACTAGTTTTACGAAAGTGACTGCTGTCTGACTGTCTAACCCTCAGGGAAAACTAGACCTTATTGAGATTAGACTGGATTCCTCACGATGTTTTTTCACCGACAACCACTGTTAAATATGAAGTGATATTTCGTACATAAGGTTTTGAAAAAACCCAGTGGTACGAGCCGGGATTCGAAATTACAACCTCCTGATTGAAAGTCAACATCAAAACTGAATACTCAATTATACAGCTCATCTGATATTAAAATAACTAAATAGTGTTGACTGTTGAAAGCTGAGAGACAACTCACGCTCGATATGTTTCAAAAAAGTCCATAGATGCCATAGTAGTCCCTGAACTTTTTAACCGACTTCAAAAAAAGAAGGAGGATCTCAATTTGGTTGTATTTTCACTATTCTTGGCGAACACATTTTAGTTCGGGCAAACCTCAATAGGGAAACTCATTTGCCACGCAAGCAACGTTTCAGGTAAAATCACCAAAATAATCACTTAACCCTTTTAGCGCACATGATGCACATGTGCGTCAAATGTCTATCATACACACTAAATACGATATTGTTTTTTATACGACGTTGGCAAAGCCGCACACGCCCTGGCGAATAAAAAGCGGCCGGCGTTGGACGGCAGCCGAAGAACGCTTGCCCAGAGGAGTAATGAGCGCGTTGCCAACTCTTTATTGATTTCAAGATTATGTTGACATCTGTCAACATCTTGACAGATTCCTCACTGAGACAGAGAAAATTCTCGGGAGCCCTGGCAACTTTACTCGCACTCATAACAACACCACTTACATATATAAAGAGCAAGTAGTGTTGTTTTCAAGGCTTGTGGTCTTCCGTAAAGTGAAAGTACCCAGTCGGGCTGCTCCAAATACTCGTATAAACCGATGGCCATTGGAGCGGAAGGGTTGTCAAGTGGCGACCGTGTAATGGCAGGTGCAGCGTGGGTGGACCCCAAGGTGGACTGATGAGCTGGTAAAGGTCGCGGGGATCCGCTGGATGCTGGTGGCGCAGGACCGGTCATTGTGGGAGGCCTATGTTGAGCAGTGGACGTCTTTCGGCTCATATCATGATGATAATGAAATAAGAATGAGATGTCATTCCACTGCGTCTGTCTGTCTCTCTTTTGTGGATTTTACAGAATCCATATCTATATTCATGCTTATATTAAAAATGCGAAAGTGTGCTGTCACGTTCTATGTAACTTTAGACACAACACATCATAACCCCAAAGTGAACAGTTGTTTGACTACGCCCATCCTTACATGGCGAGCTTGCCAATGCGGCCATGCACCGCTAGGGCTTGCGTTGTTGCTCCGTACAAACTCGACTGTTACTCGCTTATACGAGTTCCACGGGACGGAGTAGCGGGCAGAAGCTAGTCTCTAATAAGATTGAACGAGCAATGTCTTTGTACTTACTATCGACTAACTATTGTTGGCTCAGCGTTCCATCTGGTCGCAGCTGGTACGCGCTCCGCGCTGCCGCGGTCCGCGCTGTGCATCGATCGATCGTTTCATCATTATGGAAATAAAGTAATTCGATATAGCGGCTTCGTGAGCGGCAGTATTAGACGGCGATGTGAAATTTATTTCACTCAAAGCCAGTGGATTTTTAATTCTGTAAAACCAGTAGAACTACCATTTTCACTATTTAGAATATAATGATGTCAAATATAAAAATAGAAGTCCTTCCACCCATTTACATTCTATTTTCTACACTGACGATTTCATGTTATAAGAGAGATGGATAGAGCGAGAAAAATTGAGAGAGCTCGCGCGCCGTCGCGTGATACCCGTGCTGAACCGATTTAGATGAAATTAGTCATAGAGATAGTTTGAGTCCCAGTTAAGGACATTTACTAGTTTTTGATTGACCCGTAGCTGATTACTGCTCCAATGAAAACTCCTATGGTAAACATAGATTTAACAAATGACACTTTATCTAAACCCACATCCAAGTTAGAAAATTGCAGCAGTAATAAGCTTAAAAAATACATAAGAATAAAGAAATACATCCGAAAAACTCAAAATTTGACAAAAAAAAACAGACTTATAATTAGTAAAAAAAACTCAAAATGAGTCAATACATTACACGAATATGCTATAACAATAGAAAATAATAAGCTTAAATATGAATGTGACACACTAAACTTACAATCTAAGATCCAAAGTTTAGAACATTCATTAAGTGCATTAAATAGTGCATATGACAACTCAAAGAAAATTATAGCACTCACTGGCTATGGATGACTTAATCGAACAAATGAATTATAATTCGGAGCGGTTCGAGTCACTGACCAACAATCACACATGACGTGACTGTAAAAATATGAGTAGTTTTAGTGAAGTAAAGCAAACTAGCATCATCAATGAACAACAAACTACAAAATTTGATGTCCTAAACATTACAAAACCTAAACCCAATATCGTAATGTATTGTGATGAGATTGGGAGGAATATTGGCACACTACTACATACAAACACAAGGGATCAGGGTGTGATTAGTAATTGCTTACCCTGTAGTAGCTTTGGAAACATACTAGATTGCATATCAAAAGACAGCAGCATTAACCATGACACAACCTTGGTTATTCTCATAGGAAATAGAGGAACTATGAAAAGAAAAGTCTTAATTAAATATCACGATATACTAAATAGTCTCAAAGTATGTAAAATTATACTATTCACACTTCCCTACTGCGAGCAGCTGTCGCAGACAGAGAACAAGATTAGGAATAAGTTAAATTTAGACATGTATAATCAATGTGCTTATAATAAGAATATCCATATTATTGACACTAACAAATATGTTAGCAAATTTTATAAATTGACTAGAGGCAAATTCTATCTCTCAACCTTTTGTAAGGAACAGATAGCTATGTCTCTATCTTATTTATTTGACGTAATGATCAAGAATTTGGCTTGTGGTAGTACTAAGCGACAAGACTTAAACCAAGTATTAGTACCAAGTAATTTAAATTAATTGAAAAGACAACAGTGCACTCCAGTACTGGCAACTTACATTGTAACTCATGTAAGGAAATACAAAAATATGATCATAAAAATTACGAAAATCCTGTAAAACACATCAACCTGGTACATCAGAATATACAGTGTATCAGAGGCAAAGACCTACAAATTGAACTATTTATTAACTGTAAAAATATAGATATTTTATGTATAACAGAACACTGGCTGACCGGTAACGACATGATGTTTAACTTTAGCAACCACCAGGTTGGTAGTTCGTTTATAAGGGCTAATTCAATACATGGAGGCTCTTTAATTCTTGTAAACAATCAATAAAAATTTAAAGAACGAAAAGACATTGTGTCCCTTTCTGTTGAACAGATTATTGAGTTGTCCGCTGTTGAGCTAGAGCAATTCATTGTTATATGTGTTTATAGGCCACCCTTAACCGACTGTAAAGTTTTTGAAAATAAAATGGAAACGGTTTTATACAAATTATTGCATTTAAGTAAGCATTTAATCATATGTGGGGACTGTAACATAAATATTTTAGAAAACTCTTCCTTAAGTGTTACCTTGCTGAATCTTTTTAAATCTTTCAGACTCCGCCATTTGTTTATGGAACCTACTAGAGTGACGGCTACAAGCGCTACCTGTATTGACAACATTTTTACTGATATAGATCCTATAATGAGTTGTAGTATAATTAGTACATTAGAATCAGATCATTTAGGCCAATTGATGACATTCAGGACAAAATCGAATCGTTTTAAAAAAGAAAATTACATTTGTGCCAGTAACTTTAAACCGTTTGGAGAGGATGAGAAATAGCCTTTCACAGAAGTTGCCTTTCTTAGATGCTCAGTCAGGACCCAATGACATGTTTGACTCATTCTTCCAAACATTCATAACACAATATAATGCAATATTTACTCCCAAATCGGCTGTGGTTGGTGGTGCAAAGGCTTTCGCCTAGTGGGCTACAGCAGACTTGCATCATCAGAGACAGAAACTGTACGAACTATATGAGGAACGTCGGTTTAACACAAGTGAGGAATTTAAAGAAAGCGTTAAGCAGTTTTCTAAAAACTTTAAAAAGGATTGTTACATAGCTAAACGTAATTTTATAAGTAGTAAAATAAAAAAATAGTCCTGACGTTATCAAAATGACTTGGAAAATAATTAACGAGGAAACCGGTCGTAATAAAAAAACAAGTAAGTCGTATAAACTAAATATAAATGGTAAACGCATTAATTCCAATATAGATATTGCTACAGAATTTGAAACTTTTTTTACTAACGCACCGGTAAAAATAACAAAGCATGGAAATTCATAGACTTCATCGGCCATTGCCTTGCTAGAAGGTAACGTTCCAAAAAGCGATATTAACTTTAAGTTTGAGCCCGTTACTTATTCGGATGTACTGAAGGCATTCAAATCTATTAATACCAAAAAAACGAGTGACCTTTGGGGCGTTTCAGTTCATGTTGTTAAATCCCTAATAGAGGTAGTAGTGCCCGACTTGGTGATCATATTCAATACCTGTATCGATTGTGGCGAATTCCCAGATCTTATGAAGCATACTAAAATAATCCCTTTATTCAAAGCGGGCATTCTACCGACCCCTCTAACTTTAGACCGATTTCAGTGCTTCCCACATTCAGTAAAGTTTTTGAAAAACTAATGCTTTTTCAATTGTTGAGTCATTTTAACTAAACAAATTTAATGCATAATAAGCAATTTGGGTTTACTCGGGGTCGATCAACCACTGACGCCGGAATTGAGTTAATTAAAAATATATTTGATGCCTGGGAGGAGTCGCATGATGCTTTAGGTATATTTTGCGATTTATCTAAAGCATTCGATTGCGTTAGCCATGATACACTGGTCGGGAAACTGCATTTCTATGGAGTTAAAGGAACAGCACTGAATTTGATCAAGTCTTATATGAGCGGGAGAATACAAAGAGTGAATGTCAACGGAGTGTGCTCCTCAGGGTCATTGGTTACAATGGGCGTACCGCAAGGCTCAATACTGGGGCCCTTCCTGTTTCTCGTTTACATGAATGATTTACCATATCTAGTAAAAGACCTTCATGATATAGTATTGTTTGCTGACGATACCTCTCTTATTTTTAAAGTTAAACGACACTTAAATACCAATGATCATGTAAACAATTATATATCTATAGTGGTGAATTGGTTCAATGCCAATAACTTGTTGTTAAATGGAAATAAAACGAAATGTATGAAGTTTGTCACTACTAATACGAAAAACACAAATGCTAGTATAACTGTCAAAGATGAACAATTGAACCTGGTTGGCAGTACGATATTTCTAGGTATAACTTTAGATTCTAAACTACAATGGGGTCCTCATATAAGTGATCTCGCGAGTAGGCTTAGTTCCGCGGCTTTTGCAGTTAGTTAAATCCGTCAACTAACCGACGAGAAAACCGCGAGGTTGGTCTACTTCAGCTACTTCCATAGCATCATGTCATATGGCATTTTACTATGGGGTAGTGCAGCTGACATAAATGCTGTTTTTGTATTGCAGAAGCGGGCTATTCGCGCCATTTAAAAGAAATTATGATACACACGATATAAACACCAGAAATAAGGATAAGCTCACAGTGCCCTATACTCGGCTGCAAAAAATAAAAAAATCTTTCAAGGGTAATTGTATACGGTTCTATAATAAACTCCCAAGTAGTGTGACTAGTCTGACTATTAACAAACTTAGGAGTTATCTTAAACGTAAATTAGTTTGTAAAGCCTATTACAACATTAAAGACTATATGAATGACAAAAGTGCCTGGGAATGAATTGCTCTACGCATTTAGATATTTTTAATACATGTATAACTGTATTCGTTATAATTATTATGTTGTGTTAGTTTCGTACCTAACTAGTGTTTGTTCTAATTTTGCCTTATTTTACATTGTATAATTGACATTTTGAAAGTGCTTAATTGTAAGCCTACTTGAAAGAAATAAATTACTTTGACTTTGACTTTGACTTTTTATTCCGGAAATTATCCCCTGAGGGGCTGAAAGTTTGTATGGAGCTACAATATAAACGAATTCCACGCGCACAGAAGCCAGTTTCTTATACAACAGATGCATAAAATACAATTACTAACCGTGATCATCACGCCATAAACGCAACTCCTTCCAAAACAAATCCGGGAGAAGTTTATTTTATTTCAGCACCGATTCCTTTGTTTGAATTATAAAATCGAACTGAAAACAAGTCCGTAAAAGATTATATTTCCCCGAAGTTCCCACGCTTGGCTTTTATCCAATGCTAGAGTTGGAAGTTTTTATGTACCGATACCCTCGGCTGGCTTACTAAGTCGTACGCCGTACACTGTCAATAGGGATATTGACACCAAATAAAATGCTCAATAATGTCGAATTTCTCGGAAATTTTATTGTATGTACACAATAACAGGATAAATAATATACGTGTCACAAAATAGATCATAGCACAAATGCGAACTTATACCAGGGGGCTTAGACAAGGTTACAATCGACAAGCGCTAACGCCAATAGAAAACTAATAAAATGTATGGGAATGACAGATGTTAAAGAAAAGTGTCTCGTCGGCTAGAGATCCCCTGTCAACTAAGGAACACATTAGAACTTTCACAATTGACAACATTTCATCTTTTCTAGGACCATTTTATGATATAGTTCAAACATTTTTGTTTAAATGACACGTGTTTTTTATTTCTTTCTAAATTGTTACTTTAATTCTGAAATCTTAAGTTGAAAAGTAGCAAATTCTAGAAGGTCGTAATTAAAATATGACGTCAATACTACGGATCTGTTTCGCAGCTTGCACACCTTTCTTAAGACAGACGTAGTATTGACGTCACACACAGTTTAAAAACCACGTTTATACTATTTCGCGAATTTCTCAAAAACGAGAAAAAAAAAAACCGAAAACTACTTTCGTTACTATATTAGGTACGTTCAGTTAACATAGCTACCAGAATGGTTTTCGATTAAGGCATCTTACATATTTTGAAATGTGGTCAATTCCATACAAAATGATTGTCAGTAAATACTGAGAGCCCCTGCCGCCTTAAGCAAGTTACCGCCGATAAATAAGCCTACAATGACTTACAATAAAATACGGCTTAAGGGGCTCTCGAAGTTTTACATGAATTTGCATGAAAGTAATGCTTCTGTTTTGAAACGCGACGCTATGAAAGTTGTATGGAAGAAGTTGTGGTTCATTAAATTTAAAGTGTCGTAGTCATTTCTGTACTTTTTTATACCACGTCGGTGGCAAACAAGTTTATGGCCCACCTAAATGGTAAGTGGTTACCGTAGCCTATGGACGCTTGCAACTCCAGGGGTGATACACGCCGTTACTTTGGTAATCTTGGTTCAACTTTGAATATCTGTTTTTAAGCAGATTAAAGTAATCTTAAGTTTGGCATTCATTAAGCAACATCTTATTTTGTGCAACAAATGCTGTTAATTAATTTACTATCGTGCGCCCGAAATGGGCAAACTGCTTGACTTTATATTTGATCATGTGATCTATTTGTACACAGTATTGGACAGTAAATGAATCGTATCCTATCTTATTAATCGGTCCATAACCCCCTTATAACCAGTGATCGTAACTTTTGTAGCATTATGTATACCAATTCCGTTAACAACACTACGCTGCACCAAAAATGCTACAAAAGTTACGATCACTGCTTAAAACGTACATAGCTGCCAAGAACCATCTCGACAAACGCACGCATGAGATCTGTGTCGCATTGAATGGAATTTGGATGTTAAACCTATTGTAATTGAGGTCCGAACTCTTCTGTAGTCATAACACCATAATTTATCCAGAACCACACTCCGACTGCTGTGACCACTAGTGCTAGAGTGTCAGTATAGAGGCTTCCACTTCAAGCATCCTTGCAACGTCGGCTCCACCAGGCGTAGTGCATATTAATTCCTAAATACTACACGTAAAACATTCCTTTTTAGTCGAGGTTATAATAAAACACAAACATTATATCCATCTTTTTATTCAGCCCGTATCCACCGTGTTGAGTAGAGGCCTCTTCTTTATTCTTTATTACGCCACTCTCCTTGGTTCTGTGCTAGTCCCATCCAATGTTTTCCTCCTGTTCGGCAAATATCATCGGTCCACCGAGCTGGTGGTCTGCCCGCTGAGATCACCTTGGCCATCATTCAGTAACCCGTTTTGTCCAACTCCCATCGTTCCTCCTCGCCAAGTGTTACTGTAACTATGTTATTCGTTTGCCGACAAACATTAAACTTAACTAAGAAATTAAATGTCCAACACATTTGAACTAACCTAACCACGCTCGCAGCAATTTCGACGTTCATTATAACCGTTACCTACGGCCCTTTAATTCAGCATTTACCACCCATTTACTGCGCCAAAACCGCAGCGGCCCGAATTGGACACAGCTCTAGGCTTACATGCGCCAAAAGGCTTATAATACCGTCATGCAGCAGGCTATATGACCTAACAGTCTGGAGCCATTAGCAGAGCGGCGTCATTTATGATACAAAGTTCTCGCCTAACAACGATTGATTGCAGCGATATTTCAGGGTTGCCACTGGGGATTAAGTGCTCGAAAATGTGTTTTTTGTTAATTCAACAGGGTTCAATCGGACTAAAAGAAGTTCGAAAAATAATGCGTTTTAAACACCCGGTTTTTATATTGATTGGACACAAATTTACTCAACTGCCCAAAAGGTATTAAGGGTTTATGATTGTAAGTAGGTATGTGAGTCTCTTTATTCCGCTAAAATTGAACGCACGAACCGAATCTCTCTGTGACGGAATCTTAAAAAAATGAATTTGACCCATTTCCTGCTGTCCTTTTGATTTGTACATAGTTCTGTTTGTTGGGTATTGATTGGTAATAATAAACATACGAGTAGAACAAGTCTAATGACGAAACAGCAAAATTACCGTGAGAACTTCTACAAAATCCATTCTATCCAGTTTTACATCGGAATGATGGCCTTAATAAGTATAGTTTCTCAGTAGATAAAACGGCAATTAAAGTGTGTATTTTACTAAAAGTATTTTGTTTTTTTGCAGGTAATGCTTCACTGTGCCAGTTTGCAATTCATTGCGTCAATCAATTTCGCGGGAGATACAATTATATTACAAACGGAAAAAATCATGTTGAAGATTATTTTCTGTTATAAAATGTTTCAAAATTACTTAAAGTCGTTCCGTATAACAGTATTGAAATAATCATAAGGTTTTAGATAAGTTAGGTAAGTACCTAACTTTACTCTCCTTTGCGCACGATGCATCTACTCGTTAAAAAAATAGTTTGGTTAAGGAAAATAATGTCTCACTTCGATTAGGTAAGGCTGATATTGAACTTTTCTCGTCGTAATATGATTTAAAATAATAAGCAAAGAGTATTGGACCAACTGTGAACAACTTGGACTTGTTGACAACTTTTATTATTTTCTAATAGCAAATTTAAAATCAAATCTTATTAAATTATTTTTATGGTGTCTTTAACCTGACGTGCTGAGAAGCTCTGTCACCTTTAATATTACAGGTTTTATCTTATCTTTGTTAAACATTTCGATGACAAATCACCATAAAATACGCGCTAAATCCTGCCTCTCCTATTATCTTGATTACGACAGGCGAAGTTCGGATCCATGATTGGCAACCCTGAGGGAAATCAATAAAATATTGTATCGCGATGTTTTATAGGCGTTTTTGAACCATAAATTTGACAGGGTTTCGGCTGTTCTGTTTTTATGGTCGCGTTTTCACGGATGAAGCATAAACCTATTATGCTAGAGCTGATTTAGAGTCATATCTGTGTCAGTTTTCTTTATTCACTGAACTAAAATCTGGTCAGTTTATGATGAGTAGTGGGTTTCTCGCCAGCTCTAGAAAACAATTTTAGATTCCCATCTATCGGCTTCTTAGATTTTTTGTTATTGTCATTCGTAGTATAATTTTTAACATAATTATTAGGAACAAGCTTCTCTCCGCGACTCCGTCTGCTCGTTTATATCGTAACTTCATACAAACTTTTACCCCCCATTTAACCGTCTTAGAGGTTGATTTCCAGGACAAAAACAATTCTACGTCTCTCCCCGAGACTTAAACTATCTTTACACGAAAGGACACTATGATGATGATGAAAAAAAATATGATAGAAGAATTTTTCTGTAAATCTATGTTGCGTATTAATGTGTATATTCAAAAATAGTAAAGGGGAAATACTTATTTCGTGTAAATTGATCCAGAATTCACCTCCATAGTAAAATGTCTTTCGTTAGCTCTAGTCTCTTCAAGTTAGTATAATATTATATGTCCCAAATGAAAAATGTAAATGTAATGTATTTAGTTTTAATTTAATTTACTTAATGTTAGTTATCATCTAGTATATACTTAAGAACATAATATTTTTTTTCATTAGTATCCAATGTATGGAAATAAAATAAAAATGGTCACATTCAGAATGTTTTTTTTTTCATTTCATAGAGTGGTTGTTTCATAACTATTTTTGCGAGAAACCGTGGTCCGAGAACGTTTATAATTTTTTGCATTTTACATAATATGCGTTATTGAAAATCAAGTTTCGGTAAATTACAACACTGATGTTTACCAATAAGTCTTGGCATGACATTTTTCAAGTACCAAATAATCTCATCTAAATATCATCTCATAAGTGTGTGCTTATTCGGGAAAAATGTTAAAGGATGATTAGAAAAAATAACAATGCGACAGAGACGGCACGCTTTAACGGTGTAGCTTCCCGGAAAGGATTATAATTATAACAATCATTTGCACCTTCAACAAATTACATTTAAGTTAATTGACTGAATCAGGCGTTATTTTGGGGAAGTCCATGCAAGTTACCAGTGCAAGATTCCTTTTCTATTCCGCTAAATAAACGTTCAGGTGTATTCGCGATGGTAAGATGCAAGTTGGTGGTAAATTGCTGTAATTATTTGCTTGTTTGTACGTGCAGAGGGTGGGCGTAATAACCGCATGTAAAAATACGCAAATAGTTGCATCTCATAAAAGCTAATAACTAGAACAGCACGTTTTTAGCGGAACAGCAAAGGAATATTGTTCTCGTAACTTACAGTAAAGTTGATAATATGACCAATATTAATACCTTGTTGTTTACATGATTCGGCGTCTATTTTGCTAGTACCTACATAATAATCTCGTCTAAATATCAGTGAGTCGATATCTCGTACTGTAAGACAGGTTGCTTGCCAAAACTATTTACGTATCATTTGAAAACGAATAGTCAACAACATTCATATTTGTACAAAATATATTAATGTTGTTGTTCACATTACGCTTAACATTCTAGTATTAATTACTGATATACAGGTGATACAGATAATTTGTGTTTAGCTCTGTTCAGAATAACGTTGACGTCGTATCGAAGACAAATTGAATAGAATACTAATATTTTGAGACCGCTTTATCCTAATTGGTAGTGACCCTGCCTACGAAGCAAGAAGTCCCGGGTTCGAATCCCGGTAAGGGCATACCTATATGTATTTGTGTGATGAACACGAATATTTGTTTTATTTTTCGGCGATTCAGTTCATCATCAGCATATCAGCCGAATGACGTCCATTGCAGGCCTCCCCCAAAGAGTGCCACAATGACCGGTCTTGCGCCACTCGCATCCAGCGGCCTCCCGCGACCTTTAGCAGGCTTGTGGGGCGATTCAGTTATACGACATAAAAAAAGACAGGGTTGCGAATTTTACAACTCTCTGTAATATAATTTGGAACTATAAATATGATAGAATAGGCAACTTAAACTAACAATCCAGACCAAAATGAACCTTGGCACGAAAGACCGTTTAAGTATAAAAACCCAACACCCGTACCTCCCACAACCATTCATATTTAATGCGGTATTTTATAGTACGGGCATTAGGAAGGCTAGTGAGATAAAATTTTATTTTTCTGCTTGGGTGTCTATGGCCGGATGCCTGGCGATTCGGAACCTTTATACATATACTCGTTTTAACATTAGGCCGTATTATAATTTGACCCTGAAATTACAACGATGCGGATGAATTGTGCTAGCAGACTAAAATTCATTTATATATTTTTTTATTGAAGGATAGGGTGACATCAAATAAAATATTCAATACTGTTGATTTTTTTTCGAAAAAAGATAAAAAATTAATTATGTTTTTTTCATGTGATTATTATGAAAAAACAGTGAGACAAGAAAATTAATAACGCACTTACATCATACGATGTTGTCATTTTATCTTCTATCATGCTATATTAAAACGGTTGAATCTTCATATTTGTTTCAGATATTTGAATAGGATTTTCGTTATTACTGTTGTTAGGCATATGTTTTGCCTTCATTCTTTTGGGATCATAATAAAATTAGAGTCCCCAACTCTATTGCTCTTACAGTTTGAAAGTTATCTTTTCCCCGATTTTAAACAAAAGAAAAATTCAAAAATGTTAAAATTTAAAATTGTTAGGTCAGAGCCGGATTTGAATCGGCGACCACAGGCATACATGGCCCGTCGCTACTAACCAACTGAGCTATCGGTACATCCGTCGCGGTCACCAAAATTTCAATCTGTTCCCTCTTACGCCTTAAGAAAGGTCAGCCTGCGTGCGCCACCCTATACCAAATTAATTTTGTATATAAAGCAATATTGTCTGCTAACTTTTGTAAAGGGGTTTGGGTAAAAATGTCATTTTTTAGATGAGCGGCCATTCGTAAAAGTGGTAGATCATGATTGATCTTGTCAAAATAAAAAAAATAACATACACTAAAATGCATCGGAGCCGAGATATTTGCAATAAATATTTTCACAGGTCATATTGAAAAGTTAATAAACAAAACTTCAAACTTAAATATCTCGGCATTGTTAAACGCGTTTAATTTTATATATCTATGCGTATTAAGATGTCCTCTGAACGATTATTAAGAAAACTTCCTTGGCCGCTGCAAAAAATAAAAACTACATTTTTTCTCATACAAGGTTACCCTTAAACATTCAGAAAAAAAATCATGCTCCGATCCGGATTCAAACCGGTGTCAACAGACCACAGAGTTAAGATGGTTGACACTGTGAATAGATGTTTCAAGATTGTAAATAAAGTATGTCTATTAATTCATTGACGTCAATACTGACGTAGGTTTTCTAAAAACTCATTACGTATTTGCATATCCAAATTAAGTTTTTTATTTGTACAGACCAGATTGAATTATAATTTGTATCTCGTGTGTACTCGTACATTACCTATTCAGTAACTTTGGGTTGTATAATAATATTGAATATTCTCTCATCTCAAGGGCCTAAGGCAAGCAGAATAAGTTTATTTTCTTAACCTTGACTTGATTGTATTTATGATACTAGGGTTTTTTGAGATTAT
Organism: Epinotia demarniana; assembly: GCA_945867215.1. Classification (NCBI taxonomy): domain Eukaryota; kingdom Metazoa; phylum Arthropoda; class Insecta; order Lepidoptera; family Tortricidae; genus Epinotia; species Epinotia demarniana. The sequence continues at coordinate 2,878,984 of OX244262.1, forward strand.
TTGAGTGGGCCGAATCGTATTCAAGTAGTTTATTCAAAAAGCGACTCTATCATCTAATGTTGAGGAATCCAATTCCAATGAAAGTTTTATTAAATGTCATCTACATTAAATAATCTTTCATTTACATAATAAATCAGGATGGATTTTTAATCGATTGATTAAGACCTAATAATAGGTTTGTACGTTGTGGTTGTAATCTCTAAGTAAAGCATTTGATAGGGATAGTTATTGAAACAACGACATCTTGGGAAGTGTTTATTCTCTCTCGCTCACACATATACATAATCTGCATATTTCAGTCTCTTTCCCACTACCGTGGCTATTAACTACTGAACGTTGCTATTACGGTTCGACCTATTGTAGACTTTGCCCTTACATGCCCTTTGAAATTGAAATTTAAATTAATATATTGATTTACTTTTTAATTTCACATCTCCCTTACATGCCATTATTTCAAAACTAACCAATATACTGATTTAACACTACTATTTACTTTAAACTATAGGGCAGGCCTGAAACTGAAACTAATTGTAATACAGTTATACATTTCAAAAAAAAAAATCTATGCAGTTACTATTATTTCTAAGTTTAATCTCAACGTTAAGTACATTTCTTACTGTAGGTATGCATTTCAAATTAATATTTATACCCTGTATGGCAATTACTTTCACTATAATCTTATTTTATCTTTAAATCTATAAGCAATATTATTTACAGCACTCCTTTTTTTTGTATTTTCTTTTTTTTTCTTATTAAAGCACTATTTACAGCTTAATTTGTATTATTTACATTTGTTGTGTTGTGTTAAATCTATAAGCAATATTATTTACAGCAAACCTTTTTTTGTATTTTTTTTTTTTCTTGGGAAGTGTTTATTCTCTCTCGCTCACACATATACATAATCTGCATATTTCAGTCTCTTTCCCACTACCGTGGCTATTAACTACTGAACGTTGCTATTACGGTTCGACCTATTGTAGACTTTGCCCTTACACATTTTTTTATACTTAGGTATAGCTACCTATAAAATAAAAAGATTTCGATAGCTGTTGTGAAAACTTTGGATATTACAATGAAGCAAAACCAAGTTAAAAAACATTATTTGATACTCATTCCACTTCCACCCCGCCACCTCATCTCGCCGGACAAAACATCCCCAATGACACTGATATATTTTCTCACGCAAGGGAACAAAGTATCGTATATCACAAATAAAATGCACATTTTGTTCAAATTCCAATTCCTGTAGTTTTGCAATTCAAACTCTGACTCATATCGGTTAACGGGCGAATGCTTCGGCTGCCCCGCGACACGAGCGGTACAAGGTAGGGGAGTGAGCAGGTAGCGGAGGAGCAAGCGGAGCGGAAATCAGAACCTTAACTCGATGACTGCAGGAACCCGCCTAGCGGGCACCTACGCCGTAACCGATTTCCAATGATTTCTGACTTTTCCATGAGGCAATCCACAGGATCGACTATGAACGTAGCGTGTAATGATTCATGGCAGTTAATGTTTTTGGAAGATGTATTGAATTATTTAATAAGTTATTTAATAAGTTACCACCAGACATACAACAATTGCCTTTCAATATGTTTCGAAGGACCATAATAAAACTATTGCAAGAAAAACAATATTATGACACAAAATTGTTCCTTTTAGATAAGTTTTATTTATTTGCATGCTAGTATTATTGTTTTGTAATACTTATAGCAGAATAATGTTTCCAATACTATTTTGTCATCTCTTTTTATATAATTATTCTTTGCAAATAAAAAAGTTTGAAGTTTGAAATAATATATGCGTGCACTCCTGCGCATAACGTGGTGTGTCTGAGACCAACGCATCTATTACTAGATAGTGTTGAAATTATATGAAGTGACAATCTTTGTTGCAAAATGAACGCCCTGATGGGACCAAAAATGATAGAAACATTTGATGTATTGATATAATATGTAAAATATCTAGGTTCATGGGCAATTTCTTGTGTGTGCGCAATGTCATAATTTTACTTTCACGAAAATCAGCATTGAATATGTCGTACTTTTTATTTTTCTCACTCTTTGATCTGATCGCATGTAAGGCACCGCTCGCTGCCGCCTATGACTTGACTCCGTCTCCGCGTGCATGACTTTCTGATACAGTAGACAAGGAGTAGTTTGTAACAAACATATAAAACACCTTACTAAGCTATTTGCTCACTGGTTAACGCAATTCTCACATTACACATGACCGAAAAGAGCTATTCGCACAGATTTCGTATTAAGTACTTTTATGGTCCTATTATTTTAACGCACTAATCATCATCGTCCTCCCAGCGTTTACCCGGTTGTACGCCGTGGCCACTTTGGCACGTATTCTAAAGCGAGGTTTACGAGAGCAACTGCCATCTGAACTTGCAACCTAGAAGGAAAACTAGATCTTGCAGGTGATTAGACCTGATTCTCCACAACGTTTTCCGTCACTGAATATATACTACTTAAGCCGTAAAGTATAAAGTTAAAATTATGTATTGTACGATTCTCACCGACTGGGTCAGGCCAGAGCGCGCCTGTGTGTTTTTCGCAAGTTGCCAAAGGAACTTGAAGCTTTAATATAGACGTTAAATTTCATATTTGAATGTACTTGCGGCCGGTCGGCTCCTCGCGGACGTACACGGCTGTCGTCCGGCTTTTGCCTACTACACTCGATTAAAACACGGTCGGCTTCCGCCGGGTGCTCGCGCACCCATTGCGACGGCGACGCGTCCCCAGGCGACCCGGCCCGGCCCGTTCGGTGGGAATCGTACATTACATATCACCCGCTCATCCTAGGGCACGAATAGCCCCTAAAACTATACAGAAAAGGTGCTAATACGAGTATATAACATTTTGTATAACTATACACACACCCACGCCAACATATTTGACCGTCCCATTCTGTGCCAATCACGGCACAATTTATTCGCTACGAACATTAGTTGCTACGGATGATGGCGTAGCATTACGAGCGTAGCGTAACTTTAGTATAAATTAGTTTCTTCTAACACATTCACAGCTAATAATTTCTTAACGATACGCTCGTAGTCAATATCCTGTGAATCGGATTATGTGAAAGAAAGCAACTACAAGCGAATCCCTCGCCTTGCAGGTTTCTGTCACTTAAAGTGCTAAACTTTAATGCACAAATAGATTGAATACAAAGGCACTTAATTATAATAATAAATCGTTTATTTCAGGCATCTAAGTCCCATATTTTCAAATACTTTAAAGACTAACATACATACCCACAATTATTTAATTTGAAAGGAATTATAATTTAGGTGACAAAACAACATCACCATCAGTATCGTGCTCTAGACCTAGAATTCATCTAACTCTAAAAACGATATTTGAAATATTTAAATCCCACTAGCCTCCGCCTACAACTTTGTCTGCGTGAACTCGGAATGAAAACTACCCTATATTTTAAATCAGGCTATAAACTATCTTCGTACCATATTTCATCCAAATCGGTTGACCCGTTTAAGCGTGATTGAATAACAAATATACAAACATCAAAACATTCGCATTTATAATATTAGGAGGATATGTACCGTCCGCTTGTGACTTGTTCCAGCCCCAACTCGTATGACTTTCTGATACACTGGGCACGTTTGCGTTAGCGCAGTGTAAAACACCCGCTTTGCTGACCACAAACATGACGTTCCGCCCCATATTCCCGACAAAGAGCTGTTTGTTGGCGTGAATGCCGTTATTTACGCGTCTTGTTTCTCATAATGGACTGGTTTTCGGTTGTCATAACGGGTGAGTTGTTGGTATAATTTTAGGGTTTTTTTATGCTCAGTTTATCGCTTTACTCCAGCGGGCGTACAATGGTTGCAATTTTAAAATTTATCGCTGTCGACAAGACCTCGGTCACGTTCTGACAAGTGTGCGAGAGTGACAGATGCTGCGGAGAGTACAGGCTGTAATGCCATTTTAACAATTTTAATGCGAATGAAAAAAAAAATACTGTCAAGAAGGAACGCCAAAGCATATACTTGACAGTCAGTAATTCTTTGCCAAAATAAACTTATTACAATGATAGAAGTTATTCTTTTTTAAATAAATTTACCTGAATATGAACACAAAAAAGAATTTTTTTTCCTACAATAAAACATGCTGACTTCTCTTTAAACTAGAAGGAAGACTTAAAAAAATCGATAACAGATTCTTATTTTTCCAGATTCCCGATTCTACTGATTCCCATGTTCTAAGGCAGTTCCGTGTAGGTACGACGACAAGCGAAGCGAGGAGGAGTGTTAGGTGAACTGTGATCCTACCGATACCGACCAGAACCGATTTATAGGGTTTCTTAGTCAACAAAGGAACCCTTATAGTTTCGCCATGTCCGTCCGTCTGTCCGTAGAAATTTATGTCAGGTACTAAAGTTTAAATTAGTATATGAAGTGCACGTAACCAGTAGAATTCAGAATCTATAAAATTCGGAATTTTTAGGATTGGAAATCTGCAGAATTGTGAATTTGTACAATTGAGAATCTGATGAATATTGGGAATCTTTAGAGAAGGGAATCTGTAGGTAATGGAAATTTGTAGCATTGGGAACAATTCCTCGCAGCTAGTGATGTACCAATCGCGGTCTACAAAGCCGTGGTCCCGGGTTAAAATCGAATCCCGGTAAGGATAATTATTTGTGTGATGATGAAAACAATGTTTATCATCGTCTCTTACCCAGAGTACAAGCTTTGCCTAATTTGGGACTAGGTTGATTTGTGTAAGATTGACCATAAATATAAAAAGAAATGTATATAAAACGTTCCCTTTGGCATCACCTCGGAGAACAAGAAAATTGGCAGCGCATTCCTAAGCCCGTGTCACCTCCCGCGATTGAAAGAGAATTGAAAAATAAATTGATATCGGTATTTACCGTGTTTCATGAATTGTTGATCGAGCCACTATTCCGATTCTGATGTGATTGAAAAGGCTAAATTCAATCAAGTCTAGAACTGACGGCTTGGTTTTATACGATTATCTTAACAGACGTAACACCCACACGAGAGCGCACCAAAGAGTAGAAGAACAACACTCTACTAGTAATAATTGTTAATACCAAAGCCAGAATACGCAGTCGCTGTGGCCGAAATCAGCCAGGACATCATCATCTTCAACAGACGTTAGATACAGTATATCAGAGTAGTTCATATGTGGTGCATTATACTAAGTGGAACCTTTTACTTCTTTTTACCATTTCAATCTCTAAGTGCAAAAATGTAAATACAAAATTAATTTAGTTTGGGATGGCGCATAATTTGAGCCGTCGATGCCGTTAGGAAGTCTGAGTGACCTAGAAGGTAGAAAGAACCCTGAAGCGTTACAAGATGGAATTGATTGAATAATTTAGTTGTATCGTTAGCTCACTTGACGACAGGCCGCGTATGAGGTTGCCGGTGTTTTGGCTCGGAGCATTAATTTTTAGGGTTCCGTACCTCAAAAGGAAAAAACGGAACCCTTATAGGATCACTTTGTTGTCCGTCTGTCTGTCTGTCTGTCTGTCTGTCTGTCTGTCTGTCTGTCAAGACCATTTTTCTCAGGAACTCTTGGAGGTATCCAGCTGAAATTTATATCGAATACTCAGGTCTATTGTCCCTTTGAGCTGTGAAAAAATCAAACTTAAAAACCAACGCAATCAAAAGATACAGTCGTTTATGCTGCAAAAATTGAGTTTTTCGACACTCGCAAAACCTACGGGGTACTTCCCGTGAACTCAGAAACTTGAAATTTGGCACGAAGCAACTTCATATATCACAGACAAAGGAAAAATTAAGAAAAGTAGACATTTTTAGTAAAATCATACAAAAAAATGATTTTAACATTTTTAAACTTATTCCTTTTTCCTCGTAAACGTGTTGAGATTTTAAATTGAAATTCATGTCAAATAAGTCATGTCTATAGGATCTTTCAGATGTAGCAAACCCAAACTTTTATGTCAACGCAATCAAAAGAAACAGCAAATTAAGTCGCATATTTTGAAATTGGGTACTCGCAAGAAACTCAAAACCTAAAGGGTACTTCCCGTGAACTCAGAAACTTGAAATTTGGCACGAAGCAACTTCATATAGCACAGACAAAGGAAAAATTAAGAAAAGTAGACATTTTTAGTAAAATCATACAAAAAAATGATTTTAATTTTTTTAAACTTATTCCTTTTTCCTCTTAAACTTGTTGAGATTTTAAATTGAAATTCATGTCAAATAAGTCATGTCTATAGGACCTTTCAGATGTAGCAAACCCAAACTTTTAAGTCAACGCAATCAAAAGAAATAGCAAATTAAGTCGCATATTTTGAAATTGGGTACTCGCAAGAAACTCAAAACCTAAAGGGTACTTCTCGTTAACACAGAAACTTGGCACGAAGAAACTTCATATAGCACAGACAATGGAAAAATTACGAAAAGTATACATTTATAGTAAAATCATACGAATATATTTTTATAAATTTTAAACTCACTACCTTTTTCCTCGTAAATGCGTCAGGTCTATAATACCTTTCAGCTGTAGCAAAACGAAACTTTTATGTCCACGCAATCATAAGAAATAGCAATATAAGTCGCATAATTTAAAACTGGGATGTAGTAGAGACACTTTTAAACTTGATGGTTTTTATGAGGTGTGCAGAGTAGAAAGTCCAGCTATATCTAAAGCAAATCCAGGTTGGGGATCTATCGCTTATGTACGTTGCAATCTAAAGGATGCCATCCCAGATGCATCATGTACAAGATATTTTTTTTAAATAACCCAGGTGCTGCAAACGGCCATTGTGAATGCTTGCTGTCAATTTTGAAATGTTTGATGTCAGGCAGAGTGAAAACTGTATCTATATATATAATATAGGTCACCACAATGTCAAATTAATGTTGCAATTGAATGTATAAATACAACAATATACGGCAGCAACCCCAAAGGGGCTATACCCCGTGTTCCCGTTTGATTGTTGTGGGAGACTTCAATATCGATTTTAGAATGAATCCCCAAAATGGAATTTCCACATATTTTTCATCCCTAAACATGTTTCCGTTAATAAGCACTAGCACTACACGAAATAGTACAACTATAGATAACGTTTTTTCAAACTTCAATTTTCAATGTGGTACTACCTTCATACCTTTTTCAGTCAACATTTTACAGGTCTGGTGATTTTTTTTCAAAAACAGTTAATTAGTATTTTGAACCGGATTTATAAAAAGATAGTGACTAAAAACTTTGTAAATAAACCACTTTGATAAAAGAAGTTTTGCCAGGCTGCTGCAAATCTAGTGTAGGTATTTCAGGTATTTCAGTTTTATTATAAAACTAGCTGTACCTGTGACTTCGTTTGCATGGTAATGTGGTGGGAGTTAACGCATTTCTTCTCTTGGACATAGGACACATGCAGTTCTCATTTAGCCTATCAAGTAAAACGTGGAATAAACCCATTTTAGTTGAAATGCCGTTAAGATTCGTTCGTCTTTATCTGTCACTCTGATTTTTAAATTAGTAGGAAAAGGACAAAACTCGTTTTATTGAACATAGGTATTTTAAATTTTATGAATACCGGGGGAAAAGTTTAGTAGATGTTTGTGACAATAGATCCAACAGGTAGGACACAGGCTGCAGCATTAAATGTTTATTGATCTTCTTCTGTACATATTTTTAACACTTAATATTAAATAAATAAAGACGTGATGGCCGAAATGATCTTGAGTCACTCCGATATATTTTTTTCATACTTATTGCAATGTTTCAGATCACATTCTGCCAAATCTTATGTATGTTACCGCTATTGCCAACTTAATTAAATGTGTGTTGTGATTCATTATAAAAGTATTTTCCTGTATGTTGGCCAATTTCTGTGCCTCTATGTTGGCTGCATGTCAACTTGAAGGCGCGTAGTACGAAGTTATAATACCGCCTTAATACAGACGCGGTTGATAATTAATGTTTATAAAAGGCCCGTTCTGTACTGATTGAATACATACGTTTATTGCTGATAAATATAAATACTGACAAATCAGCATGGCTATCACAAGACGGCGCGCAAGCTCTCTCGATTTTTCTCGAACTATCCGTCACTCTCTTATTAGACAACTTAGAAAGTCACAAAATACTCCGCGTGTAATCTTGCAGAAACTCAAATAAACTTCATGGCTGAACGCGATGAGCCGATGACAGTGCTAAATATTCCATGCCATAAAAAAAAGGAAGTTGGTCAGACTTTTGACGTTTGACGTTATTTTGTTGAAATTTGTTGAACCATTTGTTGAAATTACGCCTCAATACGAATTTAGCGCATATAAGTTTCCATATCGGAATCGATTATTTTTTTATGCTTTAGAATTTAATATGCGTATTGTGAAGGTCTATCACAACACCGGATCGAAATTATTAGGTACTGTTGGATAGTTAAGGCAAGGCCGCCATTTTAACGCCACTGACAGTTGACAGATATGGCGGCTACGATTTCAAGCAGAAGAAATGAATAATTTAATGAGATTCAAATGTTTCCGAAAATGTATTAACCATCGCAGTCGGATAAAAACTATCCTAAGTCCTAGCTAGAATAGTAATGTACTTGTAAAAAAAGTTTAAAGTATTTCCGTTCACGGGAAGCCGAGATCATTCGGGACACAAAAATGGTTAGTTTGATACTGGCTGATTCTTTTTTTAATTTAGAGATATATTATAAGTAAGAGATAAATGATGTGGTTCTTAATTTTTTTTTTTTTTTTAGGATTACCAAATTGATAAAGAGACCTTGTTTAAATTTATGCTCCCCCAGCTTCGCACATTGTAATGTTACAGATTCCATTTTCATTTATCATTTAGTAATAAACATACTACAACTTTTGCTTGTTATGGTTTGTACGGAACCCTCGGTGCGCGAGTCCGACTCGCACTTGGCCGGTTTTTTTTAAAGAATATTGCCGCGCATCCATAGTTCGTTTATACCAACACAAAACTCTATGTGGTTCATCCAAACCTAGTGTATTTTGAGGACAATAAACAACAATTTCACTACACTAAATGTTCTTATTTATTTTACTGGGAATACGTAGATATTTGAAATTAATTAAGTTATTTTGTGGTTATCTTTTTGTTAGCAAACAGTATTGACATAATTTATTAATGCAGCGGTAGGTACTCGTATATACAAAAATTCCGTCCTCATTCCCCAAAATTTTCATCCAATTTTTTCTCGTGTAAGAAATAGCTCTTTTCCGCGAACCCAAACAATTATCTGTTTCAGGTCACGACTCCCCCAATAAGCCAGAAGCTTGGGCGTGATGTTGGAGGATTCAGATCATTCGGGGATTCGCACACCGTTACCCGGATGTAAACCGACCACACCCTGTTAAAGTTTCAGTTGACTGACATTACGTTCGAGTGACGCATGCGTTCTAACTTACAAAAAAAATAGACGCACCACGCTACGTCAGTAACTAAGTACATCCCTAACAGTCACGCATATACACCGATGAGAGATAGGAATCAAATACAGCGTTCTAACTACACTCACTCGCCGTCGCCCGTACCCGTCAAGTCAGAGCGAGTGAGTCTGAATCATCATCCTCCTAGCTTTCTTCCCGCCCTGCATTCGCTTTAGCACCTATCCAAAGATTGGGCGTAGGTACCAAAATGACTGCTATCCGGATTACGGTCGCGTCACGACACGACACGACAAATGAGTATGAATCCGACTTTCCTCTTTAGTGACCAGTCGGTGTGTACCCTTCTCAACCACCTACGGAAATGGTCGGTTGCCTCGTGCAATATCGGCATGTAGTTAGTGGCACCAATAAAATTCAACTTGGCCCATAATCCGACCCCAACGGCCCTAGTTGTAACTTAGAGTTATCATTGAGCTTAATTGAATTTGTTTCTTTGGATGGGTTCAGTTCAACAGTTGGGTATTTTAATGGTCGCTTGGTATGTAATTGGTGTTTGATTTGGATCAGCTAGCCGCAAAGGCTTTAAGGGTCACTGTACAACGTGGCGAATGCGTGCGATTGCGAAAGAAATAGCATCATTATAAAGTTATCATACTTCAAGTTATTCCCGGTTGAGACCTGAATCTCTCCGTCTTCGACGCGATTTATATCGTAGGTAGTTTGCATAGAGTACAAACTTCTTTTTCCTCTCAAACTATTCCATATTCAACATATCACATACATTTCATTGCAGATCAAGAAGTCATTTAATACAGCACAAACTTTACAGGCATGGGAAGTGTAAAAGTGTAGTTTGGGTCACTTCCATAATTAAATCCGGTTGAAAGGATCATATGAATAAATACATCGGAATTAAAGAATCTTCCACTTTCTTAAACTGACGTGATGAATCACACGTTGCGATATTACGTAGTGGCCGTTTACTTAATTACACAAATGGTTAGTCACATCATGCTAACAAATCACGAACGGCTGCCCCTCACATTTATTACTGGCCGTTACGGAACCCTTGAAGGAATCCAATCTGCGCAATTGACGTCACCCATAAAGCAACCCACAATAGAATTCATTTGTTTAATATTTACGCCCTAAAGGCTCGTTTGAACTAAAAGATGTGACCTATTTGCGATTGCTTAGACACTGGCGGCGTTTTCGGTCGAACATTTTTTATAACTACTCTACTACTAATCTGGGTTGGAAGGTCAGATGGCAGTCGCTTTCGTAAAACTAGTGTTTATGCCAAATAATATGCCAAATAACTAAACTGACAATATGTATATATATAATCATAGCAGCATAATGCCTTTACTCAACCATAAGGCCAAAGAGAAACTTACTTAGTTTGGTGTAAAAAGGAACAGAGTTGTAACCGCATTAGATGATAAAATGAAAACCTTCTCAAACTTCCTTTGGTAGATAGGATTTGACGGGAAAAGATTTATAATAGGCACGCCAAAGTCGTCACTAAACCTCTCATGTAAACTGACCCTTAAGGGTCCAACCCTACTACGACATTAAATCCCGGTATTTATAGGGGACACTACATCTGTCCCGGGATTATCAATAAACGTTGTTACAGCCGATTTCGGTTCCCGGGGGATTAAAAAGTAAAGGGTTAATTAATACTTGGATATTCATTAGGACGCTTGTGGTTTCAATGTGGCGATGAACCGTGTTTTGGCTTAGCTAAGGAATTATACATGAAATAAGTGGGGTTCCAAATAGAGGTTCAGTTACGTTTACAATTTCATTCGGTGGCGTTCAGTTTCAACTAATGTCTAATGGAATATGAGATTAACAGCGCACCAAAAAAAAAAAAAATGAGGAGACAAGGGTTTAGTCAATCAGGAAGTCCTGTTTTATTTTGACTTACAAAATTAATAAATGTGGAATTAATAACGACACCCGGTATGTATATGGGGTTTGCGTTTAGCTTATGTGACTCCTCTTTGGGTTTAAAAAGACACCATGGGAATCAAGTTTAGATAAAAAGAAAAATACATTTTTCGGTGTGCTAATCAGTAGGATATAAAATTTAATTACTATTTAAGGCTGTAAAATTTTATTTTCAGGCGTTCACGGTTGCCCAAATTGTGTTAGGCATATTGATCATATTTGACAAATTGATTGGGCGATCTCATCTGTTTATTAACGGATGGGACGGCAGATAGCGTAACAATTGCTGTTCCAGTATTGTACGGGTCAAACTCGTTAATAAACTGCGATGGTATATATTAAATCAGGATATTATCTAAACATCCGTGTCAGTGGCAACGTGTCCGAAATCAGATAAAAGCAGCTCTCGAAATCAGCATAGTACGCATGTGCTTTAAGGCCTCCACCCACCGGACGCGTGTCGTGCGCGGCGCGTGTGCTGCGCGGCACACGCGCAAGTTGTAAAGCATTGAAGCTACACTTCAAAGACACATCGAATGCGATTCGAAGACGGGCCCGCTCGGGCCCGCGCGCGCCCTCGGCGCTAAAGTTACAGCTCGGCAGCGCGGCCGCGTGTCGTGTGCGTCGCGTGAGCTGCGCGGGCCCCCGCGGGCCCGCGTTGCTAACGCGTCACCAAGCGTGATAGAGATAGTGAGATACATATTAAATGTGTTGGTAGTGAGAGAGATATGACGCGCGGGCCCGCGCTGCTGCTGCGCCGCAGCTGCGCGGCACACGCGCGGCATACGCGCAGCACACGCGCAGCACACGCGCAGCACACGCGCAGCACACGCGCAGCACACGCGCAGCACACGCGCAGCACACGCGCAGCACACGCGCAGCACACGCGCAGCACACGCGCAACACACGCGCGGCACACGCGCGGCAGACGCGTGGCACACGCGTTGGTAACGCGTCTCAGCCGCATACCCCCGCGTTGCTACACGCCGCCCGCTTGGGGTGTGAATATACCGATTCAACCGCGCCCGACGGGCGCCGCGCACGTCACGCGCCGTGCACGACACGCGTCCGGTGGGTGGAGGCCTTTAGTTTTAAAAAAGTTATTATAAACGAACTAGCAATCAAACTGAATACATTTTCGATAAAATGTATTTTGAAATATTATGTTGTTAGAAGCAAAACCAGAGTGGGACGGCATAACCCAGTTTAAAGACGGTATTTTACCTCATCTAAAACCTCAAAAAAACATATACGTATGTATATACTTAACTCGTACATTGAGCGACGTGCAAATAGTTACTGCGCGTAAGTCTCTACCAACGTGCAATAGTTGGACTCGTCCCCTTTGAGGTCCTTTGCCGCGGACCTGGAACCCAGTTTTCCATTAATTGCCTGCTTTTTAGCCTCTACTATAATGTAATATAGATCGAACGAACTTACGCCCGAAAGGTAACGCAATCGATCACCTGTCCGAATAGACTTTAAATGTTTTTCTACTCCTGTACTTTTTATCTGTCTTTTACATAGTCCAGAACACTAATATAAAGACATACAAAATAAGTCTGCAGAAAAGTCTATACTCTATTCCCCATAACATTACGGCACAACCGTGCTGTTTTGTCGCCAAAACGATACGCTTAGCAGCCATACGCTTCTAAACCTGGGTAGTGCTACATTGTGCCACGGCCTACTAGACACGATCGAGTAGGCCGCGACGCGACTAATCTAGAGGGCCATGCCGAAACATAAAATACATTAGGTACTACCAACTTAACAAACCACTGAATGTATTTACTTCAAATAAATTATTGTACTAAAGGCATTGCTGCCAACTTAAGAAAAACCTTGGTCTTAATATGACAGTACTGGCAAGTTGAATTAAGAACAAAACAGACCATAAACAAGAGGTGTCAATGTGTCATGTTTCCAATTTCCCACCAAAGTTCCAGTTCAAAATTAAACGACGAAATATGTCAAATAAGATAACTATTCGTTATTAATATCTTCTTAAGATTTGATTCGTGTTTGTGAAGCGAAGAAAAATGTGTACGCTCCTTTTAAAATGGACGAAGAAGAAAATAACTGCACCGCTGATGAAATTGCGTGAGTAGTAAAAGAACTAACGGAAAACTTACTGCCTCAAAAGTCAAATTATGCTATTTATTTAAAATAGTCGTAGAAAAAATATTGTATGCAACGGTGTATAACTTGGTCTTAAAACGCTCGTGGCGTCTGTAATTGCGATGCTCGCCAAGGCTCGCATCGAAACTCACGACACTCGCGTTTTAAGACCCTACTTATACAACAGTTGCATAAATTACTATTAATTCAAACAGAAGAAATGCCACAACTACATGCAAGTCTTACTGCAGCTAAGTAACCTATCTTCTTAATATGGAAATGACTACGATACCACGAAGTAACATACTTCTATGTGACCTCAAAGCCACTTAACAATGTTAATGTAAACTTGGACTTACACTCTACAAGTTAATAATGATGGCACGCGTACCAGAAGTTATCCGTACTTGCCCCGGGCGCGATTTTAAATGCTAATGCTGACTCTTAAATTCCATTTGAGATTACGACGCTTTTGTGCCGTAGTCACGGTGTGTGTACACTGCTGCTGGGAATAAAAACACGCTTCACACGTAGTTTGTTTTAGTTATGATGACAAATAAACTTAAAACCAACTATTACCGACATCTATAGTTTAATTGTTATCTTCAGCAGAGGGTGAAGACTCAAAATGTATACTTACTTCAAAAGAAAGTAGACAAAAAAATGCCTTATGACAATTAAAAATCCCATTCTCAAAAATTACGAAGCTGCAACCGTTTTAATGTCCCTTGCTACACAGAGAAAACGCTAGCAGACCGTGACGTCACAATCCTGGAGCGTTATAGTAAATGACAATCGTCTCATATGAAGGTGCGTTTTGCGGAGCAGGGAGGGAAAAAATACCCCTTCTTATCACTTTGGGCACGTAATAACTTTGTGATTATTTAAGGGGCTCCCATAATTGGCGTATGAGATCGTACCTTCGATCTGAATCTCTGAGTTTTCTTAGGTTTTTTCTAGCTCATTATGTTAACAACAGCGGATTTAAGCAATATAGTATCCCATATTTACTTCAAAGTTCATTGTTTTCAAGATATTTGGCATCAAAGTTGAACAATTTTAGGCCAAAAAACCGGTTTCTGGCCATAACTTTTGTGTTAATTAGTTTAAAATGAAAACCCTGCACCAGTTTTTAGGGACGTCAAAGACGAACCCAAATATGTAGATTTCGTATGTGTTAGATCTTTCACGTCAATAGAGATACAAAATAAGTGTTATTTTAGACAAGGTTTAAAAAGATCACACAAAATTAAGTATTCATTTGTTTCAAAATCCGGTAGACCAAAATGGAGATAAAAAATTGAAGAACCGATAACCGTTTGATTTATACTTCTATCTGTAGTGCAAAAGTAGGAGATACGATCCAAAACTTGTAAAAAATCGATGGAAACCTAGGGTAGCCCCTTAACCTATTGCGTTATTGTTTCTCTATTTGAGTACATTCTGAATACTTTTTAAGAAAATACATCATTATTGACTATTTATTTACTCTGCACCCCTGTTGTTGACACAATTATGAAAAAACAATATAAAAAGCAGTAACTCCTCCACAGTGCACGTGCCACACCTCGGTCAGGTTTATGACGACTATTTGATATCTATTCCTGATATATACAGGGTGGAAAGATAAGTCGGGCCCTGGAGGGAAACTACCTTAAATCCTTAAGCTGGCTCATTTTACTTTAAAGAGACATTCCTTTATTTTTAAAAGAAACAAAACTGCACTCAATGATTTTCGAAAACTCGCTTGCCTCGCCCGGGACTTGAACGAACTAAAATAAAAAACAAACACTCGCTATTTTATTACACTAATCTATAGGATTATTATTCAGGATAAAATTTATGTAACAAACATTTGGTATTAAGAAGAAGAGTCGCTAGCAACAAGTCCAGACCTGACGCCCTTGGACTTCTTTTTATTGGGTCATGTAAAAAATGTTATTTACGAAACCTGTTATGAAACCGTGCAGAGCTAAGGGTTGCGGTAGAACAAGTTAATAGGGGCATATACCACAACACTTTGCTGAAGGCTACACGAAATGAATTTCAACGTAGACTAAATTTGTGTATTCGGAACGAGGGGGCAGATTTCGAACAATGTATTAGTTAAATAATTTAAGTGTAAAAAAATATATACTAAAATAAAGTTAATGTTAGTTTTTACAAACATTTTTATTCTTAACACCAAATGTTTGCAAGATAAATTTTATCCTGAATAATAATCCTATCGATTAGGGTAATAAAATAGGGAGTTTTTTTTAATTTTAGTTGGTTCGAGTCCCGGGCAAGGCATGCGAGTTTTAGAAACTCTGAATGCAGTTTTGCTTCCTTTTAAAAATAAAGGAATGTCTCCTTTAAGTAAAATGAGCCAGCTTAAGGATTTAAGGTAGTTTCCCTCCAGGGCCCGACTTATCTTTCCACCCTGTATATTAACAACAAAAGCAGTTATTACATGTCACGTTACGTGCATTTGCGTCATTTGAACATAATCATAATACCATAACAGAGACTGGGGTTGCCAGGGAGCGTGACATCATTTACACGTAGAGAGATATGAAAGTTTTTATGTAGGTACTGGCCATAAAGCGGCAATTGCTGCGTGTGCGGAAAATCCCAGTTTCTGGCCAGAAGGATATGTAAGATATTGTACTCACCACGGACGGTAATAATGGAAACCCGAAATCAAAAGTCTACCTCCGATCTTTAGACATACTATGTTCTCAGTAATTTTGTTGATTGAGCGATTGAAGCGACAGAGTTTCTCCGTTTTATGTACGGGTGTCCGGCTGACCGCCTCTGTAATAAAATATTGTGAACAGGTTCAAAAATTAAATAGATTTTTATTGACGATTCTGTTATAATTAAGACAATACAAAAAACAAAAAAACGTATAAAGGCAGCCTCGCGAGCTCAGTAACCCAATTCTTAGTTTAAGGATCATTCGAGAACAAGTATTGCTATAAAAGTTACAGTACAGTGTACTACTGTGCGTGTGTCAGGTAAATTAGGACACGAGTGTGCTTTTTTGTAGAACGACGATTTAAAGCGGCCTAGCCCGCAAACATATTTAAACTAAGGAGCCCGGGCCACTAGTCTTTATGATCTGTATACAAGGATCGCATGGTGGATGGCGGGCCGCTCATAAAAAGCTCGACGAAGCGCGTGCAGGATAGTAGTGTAGTAGTAGTGAGGATAAAGAAGCGCGGGCGGCCTTCTGGAGCCGTGCTGTGCCTCCCTCACGTCGCCCGCGCCCCCATTACGCCCTACCCCCGCACCCGCGCGCGCAGGCAAGGACCGAGACGCCGTTCTGACTAGATTAAGACACAATAAGGTCTGATTTTCAGATATATGATTCTTGACTATATTGCTACAGATACACATGCTTATTTGAGCATGCTCAATTATTTTGTAGCAAATAGCATGCTACTTACTAGCAACTTTACATTTACTCATGCTATTTGCTTGAATCTAGCATGCTTTCGTGCTACTAAAGAGCATGTGTAACAGTACCTTATGATTGTTTATCTGATTTGATCGATATATGATTGATAAAAAAAAATCTATAGAAAAAACATCCAAAGTTTGGGTCTGTATTTTCCTTTTTTTACTCAGTCTACTCAAACGATACATTATTTTACGACACAATCAAGTTAACTGTAGTTTTTTATCTCATCTAAAATATCACTTAGTGAAATTTCAATAAAACTTCACCAATTTAGGTATTTATCGAAATGTGTCCAAAAAAGCCATTCACGAAGAGTGTTACATCTCTTTTTCTCGTGCGCGTAAGGCATAAGCGTGTCTCTGTCTAGGGGGCGTGTTCGACTCAAATCGAGGCATCCTACCTACAGGTGGTCTACCTAATATAATAGACGCATGTACCGCGATTATCGATCTACCTATGTAAAATTAATCACCAGTATGCGGTGTACACTCCCCGATGCTTGCTATTACGGTAACAATGGAGTAGCGTTAAATAAGTCACGGCCCCCGAGGCAGTCGCTGAATATTCAATTAAGCTGAAATTTTAATTCGATCACTTCTATTCTGTACACTAAGACAATAATGATCTGCTTCCTCTGTTGAACAAATGCCCGAGGCGGAGATAAACTCAAGTTACGGACCTAGGAGGCGAACGGCGGTTCGCGTTGTAATGTTTTGAAATTGCCGATTTATTTGTTTGCTATTTGCATAGACTAAATACTGTATATTAGTGGCACTATGAGATGTTCTAGAACTCGCGAGTCTATCATAAAAAATATACCTATGATCGAACATACGATCATAAGAATACGGAACATAAGATTGATCAGGCTTGTAGTCAATTAGGGAACTGGTTCACGGCAATTGGACTATTACTAAACTTTTTTTTTTTTTTTGGGGTTTTATCTTACACAAATCGATCTAGTCCCAAACTAAGCAAAGCTTGTACTATGGGTACTAGACGACGATATACATACTTAAATAGGTAAATAAATACGTATGTATTTCAATAGAAAACATCCATGACTCAGGAACAAATGTTCATGCTCATCACACAAATAAATGCCCTTACCGGGATTCGAACCCGGGACCTCCGGCTTCATAGGCAGGGTCACTACAAACTAGGCTACAGAGGTCGTCAAAACTGTGCCAAATCAAACAAAATCCTTTTCTCAGGCCGAAAGATTCGGCTTCCGCCGTGCGTGGCCAGTTATCCGACGATTCCAATATGTGACGAGAGTAAGTTTCTTGGGTTCATAGTTGACGCAAATTTGAATTGGAAGCGCCATGTACAGTTTATGCGATAGATTGGGTAGTGCAGTCTTTGCGTTGAGAAATCTGAAACCATTGATCTCAGAGGAGGCATTGAAACAGATGTACTTTGCTTATTTTTACTCACTTCTTTCTTACGGCACACTCGTCTGGAGGAGCGTATCGTGCAAAAACGAGCAATCCGTACACTTGTTGGAATTAAACATAGGCACGCTTGTAGAGAACTCTTCAAATCTCAACGCATTATGACGCGACTCACAATACTTATTTGACTGTTTGTTCTTTGAAAGAAACAATAAAATCGAGAGTGTGCAAAGAAAATTTCTTAGGACCTTATGCTTTCGTTGTCATTATGGACGGTCTGTCTCAGGCTAGTCAGCGTATGGCAAAGTTTAATGTCACATCATTAGAAGTAAGACGTAAGCGATCTGATCTTCTCTATTTATATAAAATTATCCATTCTCATATTGATTCCTCTAATCTATTGTCGCTTCTGAATATTAACATAAATTTCAGGATTCGTTCTCCAAATACTTTTACTCTGGCTGTATATCGAAATAATACTTAATATTATAACCCAATTGTTCGCATGTGTCGGGAATTCAATGATTTGGTACGTGTCTTTAAGGATCTTGACATTTATGTTTCAAAAATTGCTATGTAAACAACTATTCTTTCTCAAAAATACATGTATCTCTATATCTCTTTTTAATGCCGCTCTGACTCATCTGTACGATGTTCACGCTCCTGTTCGACCAGTTAAAGTTAAGCATCTTCCTGCTCCCTGGCTTACTGATGAAATTAGGTCTCTTATAATGAAGAAAAACTTAGCAAAATCGCGATACAAGGGGAATTCTTCCGAGAAGAATAAAGCTAGGTACCATGCGATGCGTAATCGCTGCAGCACAATTTGCCGTGATGCTCAGAGACGTCACATTCACTCGGCTGTGGAAAATGGAGAACCCTCTAAAATTTGGAACTTTCTTAAGTCTTTGGGAGTTGGGAAATCTACACAAACTTCGATTCCCAATGATGTCGACTTTGACAAGCTTAACCAGCATTTCTCTTCTTCTACCGCTTTTAGTGGGTCAGTTAAGACTGATACTCTTAACTTTCTTTCGAGTATCCCAACTCCTGACTTTCCTCCTTTCTCTCTTGCTCAATTCGCTGTCAGTGATGTTAAGAAGAACGTATTAGCTATTTCCTCCAATGCCGTTGGTGTCGACAGCGTTAGCCGTAAGATGATCCATCCTCTTCTTGTTCTCCTTGCTCCTGTCATTACGCATATCCTTAATTGCTCCATATCATCTGGTGTCTTTCCCACACTGTGGAAAGATGCCGATGTTATTCCTCTCCCTAAAAAAGCCAATCTTTCCGCTTACTCCGATTATAGACCAATTTCAATTCTCCCTTTCTTGTCTAAAGTCCTGGAACGCCTTGTTCATCAGCAGCTCACATCCTTTTTGAATAGATCTAACCTTATGAATCCTTTCCAGTCCGGCTTCCGATCTGGTCATAGTACGGTTACCGCTCTCGTGAAGATAACCGATGATATCCGTGCAGGCATGGACAACAGGAAAGTCACTGTGTTATCGTTGTTAGATTTTAGCAACGCTTTTAACACTGTCGACTTTCAAATTTTGATTAGTATATTGCGTTCTCTTAACATATCTCCTGCGGCGATTGATTGGTTTCATAGTTATTGACTTGGTCGTCGGCAGCGTATAAAGGTGGATTCTTTTCGTTCTTCGTGGTGCAACACGCTAGCTGGCGTCCCGCAGGGTGGCGTGTTGTCTCCTCTTCTTTTTTCCATTTTCATTAATTCCATTGCAAGTAACATTTTCTCATCTTATCACCTTTATGCCGATGATCTTCAAATTTACTCTCAAGGGACTGTTGCTGATTTACCTCAGGTTATTAATACCATAAATAAGGACTTGAACAGTATTTCGATTTGGAGTGAACGTTTTGGGCTGAAGGTTAACCCTGCTAAGACGCAGGCCATACTCGTGGGCAGTCCGAAGCTCATTCCTAGGGTAGATTTTCCTAACTTGCCGGCTGTAATTTTTAATGGAGTCCAGATTCCGTTTTCACACCAGGTCAGGAACCTTGGTGTTATAATTGATCGCACGTTATCTTGGGTACCTCAGGTGAGCGAGGTCAGCAGGAGGAAGTTTGCTTCGATGGGTTCCCTTCGTCGACTTCGTAACTTTTTGCCATTCGCCACTAAAATTGCGCTAGCTCAATCTCTCCTTCTCCCCATTCTAGACTATGCTGATATTTGCTATCTAGACCTTACTGAGGACCAGCTGAATAAGCTTGAGCGCCTCCAAAATCTTTCTATTAGGTTCATATATTATTTGGCTTGCGCAAATATTACCACGTATCCTCCTTTCGTTCTCAGCTCAAGTGGCTTCCAATTCGTCTCCGTCGGAATTCTCACATTTTATCTTTGCTTTACAGTATACTTTTTGTTCCCTCAACTCCTCCGTATCTCAAAGAGCGTTTTAACCACCTCACTTCCATCAGATCTTCACATAATCATCTTCTCGCTCCACCGCCTTCATCCACCAAGTTCTATAACAACTCATTCACCTTCCAGGCAGTTCGGCTGTGGAATGCTTTGCCGTTGCATATAAGATGTGCAAAATCTCTTCAATTTTCAAAAATCTGTTGAAACAATATTACTTGTCGCTGCCTTAAGTTGCCTTGTTGTCCTGTAATATATTTATATAATTGTGTTATAGTTTGTATGTATGTATCTATGTATTTACACAATACTTATTAATGATTTTATGTTTTCTGAAATTGTCATATAATGAGATGTATGCGTTAGTAAGTTTTTTTTGATTTATTCCTGCACTACCGGTTTACAACTCTTCTTGAAAATTTCCTGCTACCCAAAGATTGTCTGGAAGAGATCGCTCTAAAGCGATAAGACCGCCTGTTGTTACCTCTATTTAACATTATGTACTCTTGTAACATGTTTTTCTTATGTTGTGGTGCAATAAAGAATATATTATTATTATTATGTATACATGTTCTTTTCTAAATTATAACTCATAGCCATGATGTGTACATATACTTTTGGACTGTAATCTAGTTATAAGTGTCTACTCGTATGTATTTCTGTTTATTTGGATTACTGTCTGTTTTATGTACCTTTTGAAAAAAAAAAAACAATATTTCCCAGTTTGTGCGTGTTGATTTGCCGGGGAAACAACTCCGTTTTACTGGGCGCTTCAGAGCGGTTCCTCGTCGCATGGCGTTTTCAACAAAGAACCCCCGCGTCATCGGATATTGAATAAGTGGGTTATTATGAAAATTTATCGGCTAATCTAAGGAATGAACCATATGACGAAACATTTCGGCGCAAATTGAGAAATCTTTTGTTGGAAAACCCTCTGTACTCCGTTAACGAGTACATGGAGATGACCTTTGAATTGCGTATTTTGTGTTCTTAAATTGACGTTTTAATTATTGTTAACCTAATATTTATCAATGTCATGTACTATTATTATTATTATATTGTGTGTAATGAATGACGATCCTTCTCGGGAGATAGAGTAATATAATATTTTGTATTTACAGTTGACTCATTAAGTTTTTATTTTAAAATTGACGAACATGGTAGAAATTCTTGTAATCTTGACATTTTATTTATATTGTAATTTTTATCGTGTAATAAACTTTCAGTACCCATTTTCGGTCTGAAAAAAGTTTATATTTTATCCCATGGCTCTGGTATTTTTATAAGCGAGCGTGGTACCTTATCAAAGTTAAACTGTATCCCAGGCTAACCATAATCCGAATAAGTAACTAGATTAGCGTCACAATCAGACAGACGGGTTTGTTAACCCAATTTCTGGGTATCGACGAACACGGTAATTAGGACGAAACCGATATGGGATGTTTTGCCGGGGGTCTATATGACTTGACGTATAAGTTATTAAGTTAAATACAGTTTTGTCTTAATCTTCATCAGGAAAATGCATTTAAGAAAGCAACGGCGATAAATGTAGTAAAATTTTGTAAGTACCTTTACAGTTCCCAAAAATAAAATAAAAAACATTAAAAAAAAACAATTAAAACTGAAAATAGTATTTATAATGTACATACAAAGTTATGTTATAACAAGTTACAATAAAAAATAATCTAATTGAAAACAAAATTACAAAATATTACCTACTAATTGTTTTCAATAAAATATAATTTTTTACACTTAATTGATTCGGATTGTCAGATGGAAATCGTTTTCGTATAACAGTTAGAGGATACAACTGGACAAACGCTAGAATGATGTAGTATGTAATACTCCCAGAATGATATATTGCTGAATCCATACTAATATTATAAATGCGAAAGTGTGTCTGTCTGTCTGTTACCTCTTCACGCTTAAACCGCTGAACCGATTGAGCTGAAATTTAATATGGAGATAGTTCGAGTCCTGGGAAAGGACTGGGATAGGTTTTATCCCGTAAATCATCCCCTGAGGGGGTGAAATGGAGATTAAAGTTTGTACGGAGCTACGATATAAACGAGTTACACGCGTACGGACTCGCTAGTTTTCTATAAACAACACAATACATGTCAACCCATCTTCTCGAAGCATCGCAATCTGCACCACACACATCAGTAAATACATATTCAAATCGCATGCAACACCAACTCGAGAACGTCGTAACATCATACGACGCGCGGTGTAGTTACATTCTGTGTAGCGGTGTAATAAGCCTGGATGTTCTCAATCTATTCCTACATATCTAACACCCGTTCGCCCCATTTCCCATGCATGTCACAGAGGGTATACAGCGCAGTAGGCCATGTGATATTTATGCGTATTATTTTTACAAGCTTTTATTTAACGTGACCTGGGGGGTAGTCACGTAACGTTCCGAACGCGCGTTAGGACCATTTAACTGTCAATTTCCCATATAAAAAGGGACATTTAGATTAGGGCTCCCGCTACACGTGTAAACCCGCCCGCCCGAATACCCGTGTTCTTAAGCCCGCGGTGCTAAGCGTCCGTTCCACACGGACACGCCCGAACCCGCCCGGTCCGCGGGCGGGTACCCGGGTACCCGTGTACCCGTACACACGTACCCGCGGGTTCTAATTACACGCGGGTTCGGACCGTTCGCGGCCGTTTGAGTTGAGGCAAATATAATTTATTTATTTCATTTTACTCTATTTGCATTAGCAACTCTATGGGTTTGGTGTGTATGATGTTGTTTTATATTAGGTATGTGGCAAAAGGAAATATCGCAGGAAGCCTATGTTTGCTCTATTGCGTCATAATATTGTATAAACCCAGTATTTTATTTAATGATTGACCGACAAAGGGCACGCAAACTGTTTAACTTTTATTAATAGCCGTTTATAGATATGATAGCGAAACAAAAACAGTAGGTAAGTACAGTCAACCACAAAAGTGGTCTACCACTTTTGTACTTTATTGCATGCAAAATAAGGTCCAAAAGTGGTAGCCCACTGTCATGGCTGACTGTACATGAGAACTTTTAATATTAACCGAGCGCTTATTGTATTGTACAGTCGAGGAAATTTAATGTTTAGCATTTTTGATCCTTAACGTCATTCAAATAGAGTTGACATTTGCTAAGTCTTCATTTTCCTCCATCGTCAGTATGGTTCTAAATAAGGGACTGAATGTGGTATACCTTTTTAAACCGTACCTTTACTCACGAGGTTGAATATGAGCACCGAATAAAGGCACTGAATCAAAACGATACTTGCATCATTACTCTGCCTACCTATCTAAAGGATACAGTAATCATTTTAAAAGAAAGGTACTCGAACAAAACGATATTACGACTATTTTGCTACTGCTTCAATGTATACCGTTATCATTTTTAAATAAAGGTACCACCTACTCAAACAAAACGATTTTACGTTACCGATTCAAAGTATACCATAATTATTTCGATATCGGATAACGGTACGATTTTATGCTCTCTTGAAAAAGTCGTTTTCTGCTTGCGTTTTTGACAGGATTTTATCTTACAATTTCGGATATACTAAACATCGTTGATGTAGTTTAACGAGGTAAAAATAATTTGCAGTAACGAGATCATCATTTGTATAGGCGTTATCAGTGTCTTGCAATTTTTTTTGGATAAACCCAAAAGTCTTAGCGACTGAACTATAGATAAAGAAGTGGTTAAATTCCAAAGCAATATCAAGTTAGCCTTTGCGATAAAGTCGAAATTTCAACAAAAAAATGGAAGCTAACTACTTACGTCTTAAGTTTACTTTGTTTGTTTTGTTCGTCACCTGCCGGCGAAACGGGTCTCCCAAGGTCGTCCATTTAAAATTAATACTCAGCCAGCAATTGCCTACTTCCCTTGCTTCGACAATAATGTACTTTTATCTGTTATCTTCGCCGACTCGAGCTGTGGTATTTTACCGCTGAACGGCTTTATTAGGGAAGTGGAAGGGGCAGGTGGAAGGGGTCTTAAGGGACATAGGATATAAACGAGTTCCACGTGGACGGAGTCGTAGGCAGAAGCCAGTAAGTCTCATCCCATTAAAAACATTTCATGGAAAAAAGAGGCTGTCTCAAAACTCTTCTTAAACTTAAAAAGTTGTTAGACATTTCGTAGAGCCAAGTCTCAGGCATTCATTAATCTTTATTTAATCATCGCCATCATCATCATATCAGCCGAAAGACGTCCACTGCTGGACATAGGCCTCCCCCAAAGAGTGCCAAAGTGACCGGTCCTGCGCCACCCGTATCCAGCGGACTCCCGCAACCTTTACCAGGTCCTCAGTCCACCTTGTGGGGGGCTTTATTTACTTGCTAAATAAAATTTTACGTCACACCTGGCCATAATACGAGTTTTACTGCACGCTGCGCACAAACACCTGCGATCTGGGGCATTCACGAATTCACCGCCCTAGTTACGTAATGTACTATTGTGACTTGGTAATCGCACAATACTACATAGTTTTAGGTATGCAAAATTTCATAAATGCAGTAAAGTCTCATCATTGTTTCTAAATTGGGACCGGCCAATTTTAGACCACCAGCTTCGTTACTATTATGGTTCAAAACCAAAACTAGATTAATGTTACTACATTTTTTTCACATTTTAAGCTCAATAAAAATCTGGGGGCACGGCGGTGCCCCCGCCAAGTCGAGCAAAAAAGCGGCACTGCCGTACCATTTTTTTTCGAAGCAGTTCAGGCCGTTTTAGACCCCCCAATAACTTCGTTGTGAATAAAACTGGAAGCCTGAATTTTCAGTAACCAAGCAGGCATTGTTTAAACATGGTATATTTCAAATTTCATTCAATTTGAAGCAGTAAGTAGTTTAAGAATTATAACTTGTCAAAGTTTCTTAATTTTTCACTCACATATTCACTGAACGATCAAAAAAACACTAATTTAGAACATAATTAGTGTTTAGTGTTAAGATCAAGATGAAAATAAAATATTTTGCAAATTTCGGTCCAGATGTCTAGATACGCATAAATAATAAAGTACAGCTTAAAAAGTATAAGTACAGCTTGGATGACAATTTAATATTATGGTACCATCGAGCTGATCTGATGATGGAGAACGAAGGTAGCCATGGAAATTAAGTACTCAACCGACGTTAGCCCGTTGTGATTGGGCTCATTAGAATCGTCTCAATTAGTAATAATTACTCGGTTCAACTCACGTATTTTAATTTCACTTCGGGCGGGCTGTGGGTGCGGGCAGTGTTTCAGCGTCACCGCTGCGAAAACACTCATCTTAAGAAAAACTCCCAAAGAGTTCGAAACATGTCGCCCGTAGCATTAGTTCAACATGTCTCATGAAATATTAAATTCGGGATTTATGAGTAGTCTGTCTAATGAAAGTTGAACCCACTGAACTGAATTACGCGGCAACACTAAACGTCATACGCATACATTTTGATCAACAGTGTTGCCGCGTCATTGAGTTCGGTGGGTTCAACTTTCGTTAGACAGACTCTAGTTGATGACGGTATATATAAAAGTACAGTTGGAAATAAAAAACTGGCAATTTGTTCCAATAATTTTTTTTGAGACATCAATTTTTTTTTTTATTATAGAACGAGCGAGCGATGTGAAGTAGTTTCTCTGTTTCAGTTTGGACAAAAAAACTATCTTATGTCCAGCGTCTGTCTGTTTTCAACCGATTATTATGACGGATAACGGGGAACAATTTTTACATGCCAAGGTTGCAATCTTGTTTCCTAGCGTCGTTGTATGCAAAATAGAGTCGGGCTTCTGTATTTATAACATCTATGTACGATTTTGTCTGTGTAATTCGCCACGCATTAGATAGCTTAAGTCGGATTATTTCAATCCCGAATTTAAATGTTTCAGCTAAGTAGTTGGTCTTACTCAGTGATCGATGGCTGTCTGTATTTACAGCTAACGATTATCTATATACAGGGTGGAAGAGGACTTAAGTCCTTCCCGGAAATATTGAATCGTTTAAGTGATATACAGTAGATTTGTAATGGTTAGAATCATGAATTAAGTAAAAAATAATAAAACCAAATTCACTACTTTTTCACTGTCGTGATGACCCTAATGCATCTGCACTCTAACACGCTAGATTCAGAGCACGTCACTTCGTTTGTTTCGTGACGGTGAAGATGAATGACGTACAAATGTCAAATAAATCAAATGCTGAAATACTAATATCAATTACTTTATTAATTATGGCCATACCTAACACTATCTTCAAATACGGTGTTCAAATGTCCCTCCATGCCTTATAATGCACGCTGCAGCCCGTGCCCGAGTATGTCGGTGCACATGCCATAGTGTCTGCTCTTCAACATTTTTCCTACGCAGATTGACGAAGGCAGCAATCAACCTTTGTCTCATTTCGTCCGCAGTGTCGCATTCAGTTTTGTACACTATGTCTTTAACATAGCCCCACAGGTAGAAATCTAAACAAGTTAGATCCGGAGACCTGGGTGGCCAGCGGTGCGGCCCAAACCGGCCGATCCATTGGTCTCCAAACTCATTGTTCAATTTCATTCGTACTTCATGAACAGACTAAGCTGGTGCACCATCTTGTTGAAACCAAATGAGTCGTCTTTCAGCCAGTGGTAGGTCGTCGAGATAAGTGACAAGCTCATTGTTTAAAAGATCCATGTATCCGTGTCTGTTTAAAGTTGGAGGCAGAAACACAGGTCCTATAATAGTTTCTCCATGAATTGCCGCCCAGACGTTAACAGACCAACGATACTGGTGAGCTGTAAATCGGTAAGCGAAAGGATTCTCTTCGGCATACACATGTTCGTTTCGTCTGTTCCACATACCGTTGCGAGTAAATAAGCTTTCGTCGCTCCAAATAACATGCCTGGTGAAATCACGATCTTCTACTGTTTTTTGTAGCAGCCACCGGCAGTATGTTTCGCGAATAGGGCAGTCTCTAGGCAGTAAAGCTTGAACCCTCTGTATTTTGTAAGGGCGAAGGCCATTACGTTTTAGAACCTTTAGTACTGCGGTATGACTTATTCTGAAATGTCGTCTCGCTTGTCTCGAACTAGCTCTTGGATTATGTTCAAAATACCGCAGCACTCTTTCTTCCAGTCTAGCCGCAAGTTGAAGAACGGGTCCTCCACGTTGTTCGTGGTACAATGGGCTGATTATTGGCGACACGATCATAAGCACGTAAAATCGTTCTTCGTCCAGTTGGATGTGGTGGTGGATATGTTTCTCGATATCGTCTTAAAGTTTCAGCCGCATTATAGTTGCATGTCGCGTATAAAAAGAGCAAATTTAAATAACCACGAGCATCTAACAAAGGCATTTTTATTTGAAGAATTATGACACCGTCTATCAAAAATCAATTTTGACTTTGTCATTAACAATGACTCATCTTGCTGATTTCTAACCACGCAGAGGTTCGTTAGTTATAAAAAATGATTTTATTCTAAATATTTAGGTAATGTGTCGCATGTACGTTTTTAATCAAATAAAAAATAAAGACAACCTATTACGTGAAAAATGTGCCAGCTCAACCAGGGCACAGTTTCAATTTACTCGAACATGATTTTGTGAAACGAGCTAAAACCTTTTTATTAGTCCTGGTAACCAAAGGTATTTATAAGAAAAAGAAAGAGGTTACGATCATCTTTGAGCTTTCTTTGAGTGACTAGGTTTTGAGTGGTTGTCAATGTCAGTCAGCACTTGCACTATTTGATGTGGTTAGTTTTATTTATTCAACGAATTGCATTTATTTACTTCATCCAAAAATGTAACAAGTGGAGCCACAATGAGAATCGCCTCCGCTAATCCTGCAATGATTCTTACCGCGTTGCAAGAACAGAGATTAGATAAACGGCAACAAATTAACATAATATCCTGTCGTGTAACTATTGTTTACATGTAAGTTCATTGACCCAATCACCTGTTTAGGGTTGGCACAAGTAGTTTTTTGCGTGAATGTTTAAAAGGCTATACTATAAGTTGAAAACGGCTAAACGTATTTACATAGTTTGTATGGGGGAAATATAGTGCTAAGGCTAAACTATCTCCCATTTCCGCAAAGGTCCCTCGTGGACTTCCACGCTGTATACAATGAGTAGCGAGATCGATTTTGATAATGTCTGAATACAGATACTTGAACATTTTAGTCCCTCAGATACTAAATTCCTCAATAGAAGCGAGTACAACATCAAAAAATCTAAATTAAATTTATGCTGCAAATAAGTAACGACCGCCACGAGGAAATTTTTACACATTAAACGGTTATTTAACAATTAAAATTAAATGTTACAATAATTAGCATATCAAAAATTACAAAATACATTACAAAACTTCGAAGGTGAATTTTATTTTCGTTAAACAGTACCTACGCACTTATTAATATCAGAAAATAACAAACTGAAGATTTTCCTTTGACATTGCCATAACTAACTATTAGTAAATCGAATTACTACAAAGATATATGTATTACCCGTGGCACTTACAGAAAATATTGATATTGAAGTTGATACTGTATCATATGATCAATGAAATCAAACATGAATCCAATTTTGCGCAAACAGGTCTGGCTACCTAGGTTTTCAATAATGAATTCCACTGGACCATTTACTTCTTGACTTGATTTTTACTTTACCTGAGAAACATAAGATATTTTAAACGTATCGTAGGGATTGAAATTTGAAATGGATTTGATGGTTTATATTTGAGATCTTATTAATCCAAAAATATGCAATACTTATGCAATTATGGATACTTCTTTGCACTATTGTATTAGGAGTATTAAACGAGCAGAAAAAACTGCTAAAAAGAGTCTTTGTGACATAAGAGTCACCAGTGATGGGGACATCAGAACGTTTTTTTTATTTTTTATTTTTTTTAATTGCCCTGTGGAAAAAATAAGAAATATATTCAGCAAATAGGCGACAAAAGGCACTTTTACAAGTCGAAATGTCTACCTATAGAGTTTACTGTTTCAGAATTGCACCATTAAAACAACTTCCTAACTGAAATTTCATCCTACTATATTATACATAATATAAAAAAAATACAAATGCGAAAGTTTGGATGCTTAGATATTTGGATGTCTATTACTCAATCTCACTTAAACGGCTTAACCGATTTTAATGAAATTCTGCACGAAGATTTGTCTCGATTAAAATATCGGATACCTAGTTTTTTTTATCTCGGGTTCACGCAGGTGAAATCGCGGCCGGAAGCTAGCTTTTATACTAAAGAAAATAGGCAATCTGTATGTTTCAAAATTTCCTATATAGGTATGTTTGGACTGGTATGGTTATGTATAGGACGTTTTTGCGCCTTTCATAAGTTCGTAAATGAAGCCTCAGTCATAATTATTTTCAACAAAACCAGCGCGTATGCTTTGAAAGCTGATAAGTCACGTTCCAACCATCGTGTTGCTCCGTCAAACCAAAAACAAAACAATTATCAACCAACATTTGTCCAAACGGCCAACTGCTACCAACATGTGTCATTTGTCGGCGTTTAATAATCAATCATATGAGCTTAGTGGCGTAGGTTGGACAAATATTGGATTACATTCTGATTGATTGGACCCAAGTTTTGCGGACAGGGACTAATAGGGTGTACAAACAGAACAGTATCCACTTCTAGACCTTATGACCTTGTTATAAGATTCACGAATGGTCTTGTCGATAGTATAACATGAGTTGATTACTCTATGTCCGGAGTTCGCTCATCATTGGAAGGATAATTATTGAAGTAACATGGGAGTTGGCAGGGAGAAATGATTGCTATTGATGTGCCATTAATAGTTTTTCTATTATACGAAGTGATTATTAGATTTCCGTGAACATGTTGTATTTACTTATTGACTAGTGTTGGGGTTAGAATAGCACCCTTTCTTCCCGGTTAGAGTCGACTATTGAGGGCCTGCATCTTGTGAACGACGAGCTGGCAACAGCAACCTTTTTCTGCAGTGTTCATATTTTTTTTCTTTCTTAAATGCGCAATGCCTGCCTCTTATGAGAATATATATGTCAGTTTACTGGTATGTATGAATAGTTTGTTGTGTTCCGAATAATATACTTCTCAAAAGTATTTACTTGAAAAAAAAGACCATCACGCCCATGGACATACTTAAAGCTATTGTAACTCTGTATGCCTGCGCGTTATGAACCCCTTTACGAGCAAGCGTGATTAAAAACATTTTGTGCGACAGGGAAGGTAAGATAAAAAAATACGGCTTACTAATCTCGTGATACAATGTACTATGATTGTCTTGTCATACGTGTTTTATGTATTTAGCTACTTATACTTTGTATCAAAATAAAACAGATTAAAAAATAACTTGAATGAAAGAAAATTGAGCCGAACTTCTTACTTGATTTGCCAAAGAAAACTCCCATAAAATTGCCAAACACATCAATACCGCGCGTAACAATAAATAAATGAGCCGTGCTCAGTAATTTTCAAATAAGACGTTACTCTTATAACGGAATTCCTTTGCTTAACCTTAAAAACCTCATATCGGACGTTAATTTTACATTCAAAATCCAACCCTCCGACGTCGAATTAAACATGACTTCCCTGGCTCATGTTAAAATTTAGCAGGAACGTGGAAAATAATCCCGCTTTTCCTCCCTTGGGCCGCAACTTTCCTACCGTCTGGAATTTTTCACAAACTCCGAACTTTATCTTGATAATCGACGTTTTAAAAAACAATTTGGGAACCGGGGCGAGCTCTTTGAGACGCGCTTTACATAAACGGTATAAAATTTATATGTCTTGTTTCATATGGCAGGCGAGGCGTAATGTGAAACTTTTTATTTTGAATCAAGTAATAAAAGTCGAGTAAACCAAGTAAATAAGATTTACCAATCATTTTAGTACGTAAACTGAATAAATATTCGTCACGAGGAGGTTTCAACTCAAGTCGCGACCTCTGAATTTCGTGCGTTGCACTTGCAAACTAAGCAAAATTTTTCAATATCGTTTTTTCACAGCTAGGCCAACTGCCCGAAACTAATCAAGGGTGAAAAAGTTACAATAATAATAATAACCAATGATTTCAGGCAACTAGGGCCCATAGTCACAACTATAACATAAAAATACTAATTAATATAATAATAATATCAGATGTGGTTGAGATTACTTTATGAGGTCGATTTTTTACAAAACTTTGGATTTGGAATCTTCTTCCGTGGCTGGGCGGTAGAGTTGCTTTTTGAATGAACCACTTTAATGGTATTCGGTCTACTCAAATGATTACAAGAAAAGATATTATTATTTGTAGAATATAACATTCATACGCCTAGTCACTTTTAGGATACGGAATCTCAATATAGCTGGCAATAGTTAGGTGCCTTATTT
The DNA here is from genome assembly GCA_945867215.1 of Epinotia demarniana. Lineage (NCBI taxonomy): Eukaryota > Metazoa > Arthropoda > Insecta > Lepidoptera > Tortricidae > Epinotia > Epinotia demarniana. The sequence goes on from OX244262.1 coordinate 2,911,045, forward strand.
ACTAGTCATTTCATTCCCATTCCTCATTACCAGTCACCTCACCATTATTCTCACCTGTCATTGTGTTCCGTTCCGTTATTCAATATGCCTTGAACGAAGGAAGACATGCTCTGCTTTTTTTGCTGTTTTTCCGTTTGTCATCAAACGGAAAAACCTTTTGTAATAACAGTGCACATGCACATCGCTTTCTAGAAAACAATTACCTCACTGCTATTCCATACTAGTCCTAAAATAACTTTATTTTTCAATACAATTGCTCGTAACGTCCCTCTTATTGTGTCGCGTTTGGACTCATAATCCTGGATAACGTATTACGCTGGTCTATCGATGGGTTTGAACTTGTAGTAACAAAAAGTATTGCTTTCAGCCTTTTATGCCTCGTTAGTCTACAAAGCGCTACTACTGACCGCTGTTCGGCTGCTGCATACTTTCGTCTGCGCCGATTTAGACCTTTGAGGTTATCTAAAACCGTCTTTACTATTCAGGGCAGTAACTTTTAGCTATTCAGTACATGCTTCGTACTGACTGAATAACTTACCCATTCTGTACATACGTCTACTTAATTTTACTATTAATATAGTTTATTGTATATAAACTATTCGTTTTATTTCACTTACCCGCCGGGTTACAACTGTCTTGATAAAAATATATCTCATCGAGTTTTGTACGCCGGTTCTCGTGGCAGAGGTTTCTTTTCGGACCGGTGGTAGTTTACCGACATTCACACGTGCATTAAAGATGCCTAAATTAACTCTTTTACAGCCAGGAACCCGCTTAGCGGGCGCCTACGCCGAATTCGCTTCCCGCTACATACGAGGAATACCCACAGGATCGGCTACATAATCCTGAATATTAAACACGCGTGTTTTATAACATTACCACACTCGTGTGTTATCTTACTTTTACACCTTTTCAATGTCTTTTAATGCAAAGAATTATCTATTCACTGTGGCATTCCAGAACTGAGCTTCTCAGCTACCCTTTTGAAACTGTATTTCCAGTTAAAAATACACTACCATCGTTTCCACTGGCTAAGCGGCATTTCGCAGGTTTCTACATTAATTAAAAAGCTCCTTCTTTGTTTCAGGTCGGGGGTGTGCCGTCCTGGATGGCTGGATTAGAACATGTGAATAAAACAGTTACTTCAAATATTTATGAAGTAGGATTAGTACAAATGATGGAGGTAAAAAAATATGAACTGAACGTGCGTAAGCGTCCGTTACCAAACGACAAAAAAATACGTGCTTAAAATGAAATATCCGATGTAAACGGGCGTGATACAATATTATTTTGAATTAACAATTGAATTTGCCGGTTGAAAATAATAATATTTTTTTTTTGTTTTCAGTATCAGTTTTTAAACGGACCGGGTTCAATATGACACATTTTGTTTTTTTTTTAATAAAATGAACCATTTGTTACGAATTCACGCACATACATATCAGCACAAATAGTTGTTGGAATTTCAAGGTAATAAAAATAAATCAAATCATTACTAATAATACGATAATATTAACTAACCAATATGGAGCTGGTTCTGTAATAAACGTATTCATTCATTCATTCATTACTTATACCTACACCATACAAAAAATACTTGTTCCTGAAGGGTCTAATTCTTCGTCTAATCGTTTTTGAGCCAAGGCCTGCGACAGACAGAATACGTTATTAATCACTGTAAGGGCCCGCTTCCCTTCCCGTAGAACCCCACAAAAAAGCCGATGGCATATCCCTGTTGAATCCAAATAAAAAATGCTCACCTTTTAAATACTTTTGCTTTAGTTCACAAAGTTTTTCAAAAGCTTTTATTCATCCGTTGTCTTTTTAAAAATTTCCGTTGCATTTTATGCACTCTCTATTTTAAATAGATAAAAACAAACGTAGCGTCATTTTCATAGTTCAAGTCTTTCAAGATACTTGTATACGTACATTTAATGCATTTTATGGCCTTGTTAATTTATTAATGAAACGTTTAAACATACAGTAAGTTGTATATGATACAATTAAAACTTGGTAAAATGAAAATAAATGACAAATATTCCATACTGTGTCTGACTAACTTAACAGACTACACAGGACTCTAATGAGCGAATTCTTGTTTCTCTGGTGACCTAAAACAAAACGTGGGATAGGTATAGCACAAATTGCAACTCTCGCAATTAAGCTGATATTTTCACGAAACTCGAACATTGTAGAACAAAAAGGAACAAAACCTACCGTTGTTGGCTCGCTGGAAAATATAGCTCTTGGACTAAGTGCTATTGAGCTCAGCGTTTGTACAATTGTTGCGAAATTGTACGTTTCTGCACCGGTTTGCATGGTCAGTTGCAGATTAACACATTATTCTCCATGTATCAAAATGAACACGGGGATGGAGGATGTGATTCTATTTTATAGCTACATACGTTTCACAAACAAAATTAAAAACAGTGAGAAAGTTTGACCGAACCTAATTCAGTAGCAGAGTAACGTAAAAATGATATAAAATTAATTAAAACAATATCAATAAAAAAAAGTCAGGTAAGCTACTTTCTCAAAACAAGGTCTATAAATAATAGTACATTATTGCAGCGGCCAGGAAGTAGCAATTCGTAGATGAGTTGATTTTGTCGGATGAAGCAAAGCTGAATCCAACAATAGAGACGAATCCACGAATTGCCGTTCCCACCAAGGCAGATATATAATGCTTTTCTCCAAAAATGTGAGGATATCAAATAATATTTTCAAAAATCTTAAAATAGCGAGTATACTTAACTTACATGTTTACCTATTTGACTTGTAAAATATATTTTTTACCAATAAAGATCTGTATTCTGTGTGAACCTATCAAGTTCCCGCCTAACTTATTTTTTTAAAGAATGAACACGGCATGACTCGTAGTGCCAGTTTCAATTGGCATACATAAAAAAAATTAACCATTAGTATCAGTCACAATTTTTAATGTTTTATGCAATTAAAATTATTAAAGATTAAACGGGATTGCAGTCGAAATGCATTTCAGTTCGTTGAGAGTTTTATTTCGATAAGTATATTTATTTCTTCATTTAAAACTATTTGAGACATATGTAAAAACGTCACTTCGATCTCTTTGAAACTTACGCGTTTTGTCTATGATCATTAAAAAAATGAAAACTCGAGAAAAGTTTAAGCAGGCTACGAACGGGCGTAATTTGTCACAGCTACTTGCAAAGTTGGAAAGAGATAGCCATACAGTACTAACCAGTCTAACTGATTGACAAATTGCAAGGTCTTTAAACGTACGAGCGCTTGGCTGTTCGTAATGATTTGTCTTAGTCAAAGCATATATAGTTAAAAGGTAAAAAAGTATACAGTTAAGGAATTTCATACATTTTCCTGGCGGCTAAAACTGTACAGTAATGACTTTTAACTTTTTCAATTTGCGCTCGTCAGTAACGAAGAACTTCACGTACTACTTTTGCTACAGAAAGGTGCACACTGCACATTTCCGAGCATATTGGAGAAAAAAAAATGACATTCCTAGGATGTCAATGACATATTATTGTGATCTCCTTTTCACATTAGATACATTTTATTAAGTGTTTATTTAAGATTAAATAACCGGTTTTATTCCTCCACATAAAGAATTGCTTCTGAGTATTATGTATCGATTCAAACAATTTTCGTAATCCAGATACAAAATACTAAGTATTTTGCCCGGGCGGTTATCCGGCTCATGAATACGACATAAGCGGTGTCCGGATGATTTATGCGGCGGTCGACCACGCCGTATGTGTTACCGTTTACCGTGGTCAATAGCCATGGCCTATGTGGCCTATGGATGTAAAATTTTAAGTAAATAGTAAAGTAAATTATTTAACCTATTGTGTTGTTTTTTTTTCTCCATTTGGCTACATGTTTAATCCTTAATCGAGATAATACAACATTATTGATAATTTTATTTAGTGTCTAGACTCCTACTAAAGGAAATTAAGACGTGTGTCGTATTTTCATGTTTAAGTCCCTAATTGATACTTTCATACATAGAAAATTTAAAAAAAGCATTGCACGGTCACCTCTTTAAATATGTATGTATCTATACGAGTTTAATCTTATTCCCCAATGTTACACAAACAATTACTATTTGTAGCTTATCTTTCTTTTAAGCAGGTTCAAATAAAACGATGCAATATTGAACAATAATTAATACATTCACACTAGAAGCCGCACATAAGTTTATCTTAACTTCATCTGCACGCGCACAAATTACCCGGCTCTTTGACCCGGTTTATCCGGTTCATGAATATGTCACTCGCTGCGGCCGATTTTCGTCCGGCCCATTCATCAGCATATTGGGTCCCCATCCTCAGGTATTCGAAATGCGCGTGTAATGACAAACGGAATTGTAATGACGATGACGTTGGGATTTGTCAGATTTGTTCATGGTGATGTGATTTCACAAAATTGATGCTATTATTATAAATAGCTTTAGGTCGAACGAATGCAATCTTTTGATAAATTCAAAATTGGAATTTGTTACACTGTATTGCTTTCGTAAGCCATTAAGATGGTATTTATAAAGTATAATTATTTATGTCATCATTATTCTTAAATAGATAAATTAGAAAGATTGTCCAACAGATTGGGATTTTCCGATAGCGATTATCTTTTTCGTAATTCTTATGGTTTTATATCAAAACTTATATGAAAATTAAATACAGTTTATGCACAAGAAAGTGATTATTTTGAAACCTCACACAAACGGGCAATCGGAAACATTATTCCGATACCCCAGCGATACGCCCATCGCTTGATGGATGGCGCATACATCATCCAGGCGCGTATTCATGACCCCGGTAAGCGTCCGGGTGAAAAGCCGGGTAATTTGGGGGCAGGTCCTGCACCGCCATTAAGGTGAAATTAAGTAGTTGCGACGTTGCGAGAGGAGTTTAAGGTGCGTCATGAATAGGGCCCGGAATTTTGCGTGCGGTTTTGAAACACTTAGAGAACACGAATGTTTATCGACATATCGATAAATCATACATAATAATCGTAATTTTTTTTTGGTTACACGTTTAATGTATAGTTATGTAATCATCATTCTCCTAGCGTTATTCCCGGTTGTGCCCCTAAAGGAGCCAAGGGTCCGCTTTGACACCTAATCCCAAGATTTGGTATAGGCACTAGTTTTACAAAAGCGACTGCCATCTGACCTTCCAACCCAGAGGGAAAACTAGACCTTACCGGGATAAGACCGGTTTCTTCACGATGTTTTCCTTCACCGAAAAGCTAACGGTAAATATTCCGTACATAAGTTCCGAAAAAATGTATAGTTATGTAATACTGATGTAAAATTATATTTTATCTGTTATTACCTATATTAAATGGTAGGCGAACAAGCACTCAGGCTATCTAGCGTTATGTAGTCCAGAGGGATGCGTAATCTTATAGGTTTTCGTCAATATACTATAAAGAGTGATGCATGGTGTTTCGGACCGTCTCCGACACGACACTTCATTTTGAATAGAGAGTATCACGTGATCTTTGTTGTGAATAAAAAGTGAAGTGTCGATGTGTCGTGTCAGACACCGTTTAGAACAATTAATCCTTAAAACAATCAAACGGATTCACTGACCATTGAAAGAGCATAGAATGTATCATCGGAAGGTTTGAGTTATTAATTTTAAAAACACTAATAAATAAATTCGGTTTATCGATGTATCGATAAACGTTGGTGTTCTCTCCCTTAGACTTTTCCAAAACCGCACACAAAATTCCGGGCCCTAGTCATGAATAGTGCCTGATAAAAATGGAACTTAAAAAAAATGCTAAAACATTACAAAGCTTCAAGCATAAAAATGATTTATATTATAAAACGAATAAAACGCTTCTTAGTTAGACAGTACCTATATTTAGCACGGTTTGTAATTATGAATACATCGCTAGCAGTCGGCATTTGTTCATTTTACTTGTTACTTTTACCTATTTCTTATCATTATCAAAATGAATGCTAAAAAGTTATGCATGTAAATAAATTCAAATCAAGTCAGACACCTTAAATATCAAAAAGTGTAAGTGACACAGTAACCATAAAAAGTGAACCAAAGTGTAAAAATGCGTCGCAAACCACTACCGCCCGTTCGCGAGGAAAACCGAAAAACTTTCCGCAGTCTCTGCGACAACGAATGGGTGGTTTACTCCCTAGTGACTTCAGTGGCTGTTGTGACTTACGCCAATAGCCTTAACGGTGAATTTGTGCACGACGACATACCCGCGATTGTGACGAACGGTGATGTGAACGGTGGGAATCCCGTGTTGACAGTGTTCAGGAATGACTTTTGGGGCACGCCGATGTCGGACCCGGCGAGCCATAAGTCGTATCGGCCGCTGACTACGCTCAGTTTTAGGTGAGTTTAGATTTTACTTAGTTCATATTACATTTTAAAGTCTTGTACTTTATACACATATTTATATTATTATATTACATGAATCTAACGCGATATTTATTTACCTATTTTTCTGACGTACCGACCGTTGCACCGGATATTGTTGCAGATGACTGTCGTCCCAGTGAGTTTGTCAACGGATATATGGGTGGACAATATTTCACTACCCTACAAAAGTCGATTAAGATGTGGAGGGTAGACCCGAAAAAAGCACAGTCGCGTTAGACCCGTGTAAAATAATAATATCAATATGATTACTTAGTTCAGTTTATTATAGTTTGAACCATCTATCATTAAGAACGATCACATTAAATTATTGGCCTTTTAATTGACGTCAAGCCCATAACATAATTAAACAGGAAGTTCTAACTAATTAACAACAATTAAAGTCTTCAAAATCCCGAAACCGTATAGTTGAACCATGAAACTGTTGGGTATTATCAGAAACCATCAATTACGAGACAAAACCATGACGTCGTTCCCCCAATATGCTGTTTCACGATTATAATTAGAGGTATTCGCTATTGAACAGCTTTCGATTCCCTCACTCCCTCATAAAGTTTCCCTTGTTAGAGAGGGATGGTGTGAGGTAATTGTTGGAATAGGGGTCCATTCATCATAGTATCATTTACGCAGTTTGCACGGGATTTTGTGGAAAGAAAGATGTTCGGTTCTTAAACGGATTTGGAAGTTGAAAAGAGGAAACTAATTTAGTACTTGGCTAACTACGACCGAATTGAATTCCTTTACAGAAATATATTGGACTTATATATTGTTGTGATACACACATACATTTGTGTAACTATTTGAGGTTTATGGATTTTGGTTGTTACATTGAACATTTATTTTGAAATTTATAGACTGACCAATGTTTTATGTAAATTTTGAGTAGAATGATTTATTTTGTAAAGAATAAAAAAAGTAATTATTTTTTGAATATACATCGTAGTTTTTGTAGAAAAGGTAGTAGATTTAATCTTACTCAGCGAAAACAACAATTGATATCTATTGAAATCATTTCGTAAAGTATGATTTAACATAGGCTAATATTCTCGTACGAACGACCGTCTCCTCCTTCAAACGAGCCACATAAAGAAACCCGAGAACAAAAGCAGCTTGAAAACATTATTGGTATCTAAAGGAGATAATGAAAAATCCAACAATGCCTTTAAAGTTAGAAAAGCAAGGTTTTTAACACCTGTATTATGATGTGGCCTTTAACTGAAATGAGAAACACTGCGAACTCGCCAACATAACATAAATATGCCTGAGACTTGGCGTCAGGATCTGTGCCTCATACGTGTGCCTGTGGTGGGGGTGTGGACCAGCTGGGACGAGATGGCCTCTGTTGCTTTAGAAGTGCCGGTCGATTATATCACCACGGCACCATTAATGACCTGGTCCGTCGCTCGCTTGCCACCGTCTCTGTGCCCGCGACCCTAGAACCAATGCGTATGGCACGAAACGATGGCAAGGGCTCCGACGGTGTAACTTTGGTGCCGTGGAAGTTAGGTAGAGCTCTGGTATAGGACGCCACGTGTGTCGACACATTCGCTTAATCCCACATCCAGGCGACTCGCTTAATTAATTAAGAAATATCAAATGACGAGAGACAGAACTGAATACAAAAATCAATGAGATTTGTTACTTACAGCATCTTGGAACATCATTGGTGTCCATGTTTAGTACTCCTCCAACAGTCCAAATTGAACTTCTGACTCCACGCAACGGCGGGCATTGGTTTCCAATAGACGACACATTTGATTGAGTATTGGCTCAATTAGAGTATTAGCATGAGTCACAGACAAATGGAAGATTAAGTTTAATGTAAAGCCACAAAGATCGTACAGTTGTGTCTGTCTGATTGCCGGAGTAATGGCGAGAACGAAGTCCATTTTCACCACATTCTCATCAAGCAGGCTCGGCATTGCTTTTACAAATGTAACGTTGATATTGACGTTAACGGCTGAACAACGTTGACTGAGCCTTTCATTCAGGATTTTATCATATTGTGCAAGTAAGTCCTTGTATTGTGGCAGGCATGCGTTAGAGACTGCTCCGAGAGCGCGGTACTGCACGCTGTCGACAACGTGAAGCCGCTTGTTGAGTATCCGGAAAATAAAATGTATTGTAATTTGATACAACCATCCTTAATTTAACATTGACGTTGATCTCAATTTCGTTTAAACTTACTTTCCGAAACATAATCGGGTACCACAGCTGTTGGGGCCCATTGGCGTTTGGTTTCACAGACAAACGTTTTTACCGGTTGCCCATCAGTAAATCGGAAACCAGGGCTGCAAGTGGCTATGCACTGAATTCCTCGATCTCCAGGAAGGCAGTTTAGAGCTCCATTCGCTGGTGGGGTGAGTTCCCAGTCCATACAAGGTGTAGCTTGAACTGACACCCCAGGCCGGTGGTGCAGCTGACCAGGCCCAAGTTCTCAAACGCCGCAAATATTCGTGGAAAGATGCTAGCTCTTCAATTTGGAGACCTTTAAGTGATTTTACTCTACTTAGGGCCACATACTCCTATCCAGCCGCAAAAGTACGGGACCCTAATCCTCATCTTTCCAAAGATGCCGATCGTGGCATTTGTATTTCGTGGTCCCACCAACGGAACGGTTGGGTTGCCTTTTCTTCCTTGCTTCTTCTCTATGGTAAACTAATTTGGCCCATTTCTCTGTCTTGCTTCTGGTTAGGTCGCCCCGCCCATTTCCATTTCAGCTTTCTAATTGTGTGTGATACCTTGGTCTTTTTTTGTTTTTTTCTCTTATGCCTATGCGAACAAACAAACTATAACTAAACTATTATAAATATTATTATTATGTATGTTTTTTCCATACCTCAGGACCATGGGGTAACGGACTTTTGGAAGGCATCCGCCAGGTGTAAGACTATTGCAGTGTAACACTGTGCTGCGATGGAAACTAGGATCATGGGTTATTGGGTTGAATCGTGGGTGGTTTGGATTTTCCAGGGTTATGGGACGAGACTAGCGGACACCTGCCGTGACAATCAGACGCAGAATTGCAAAAAAGTCATGCGGTGACTCGCCAGCTCGCTAAGTGGGCGCCACAAAACAGTCACACGCACAGTGCGACAATGGGGCAAAATTTCGTACGAATAAATATAGAAACCCGAGGAGAGTCAGGATTAATTTTCCCTTAAGACTCAATCATTTTCGTATTAGAATTGGCCTTGATCCGAAATTTAATTTCGAATCCCTAATTGATCAATGTGATCTTTTCTGTGGACTTGGGATTATGGCGTCTCACGTTAAGGTCGGGCGAAATATCCGATCAAGGCCAAAGGCTTTTAAAAGGCATGAAAAAATACCTACATCTTTCGGCTCATATGATGATGATGATGATGATGATCAAGAAAGGTGATTCTGAGACTTCTGGCACTTTATTTGTTGCTATTGCAAAGAAATCATATCAGAATGTGTGACGTGGATACTTTTATTATAGTTTTCAGTACCTCATAAAGGAGTAACAGGAGACATCTGCGGTCATCATCATCAGTCCCACTTCACCACATTTCTGATTTCCGGGTGTGAATACACGAGTAACAATAGAAAATACCAAAATTACTACATGAGTGCCTAATATATTTGAGGAGCTCTCTCAATTCCTCATGGATCCCATCATCCAACTGGATGTTTATACTTGCAAACAAAAAAATGTACGAATTGATTCACATACTACGGAGTTCTTATTTTACGAACATTAAAAATAACAATGATAAAAATTGCATTCAATTCTTATCGGGTCGTACTTGCCTTGTAATAAGTCATGGGCTTCGTTCACTTAAAACATAATTTAATGAAGCTTAGTTTATTCGACGAGGTCAGTCGCCCAATTCTAAAATTAACTTCAATGCGAGTCCTGTGAATCGTTTTAGTTAATTCGCTATCCCTCACGTATCGAAATGTGTCATTAACAAATACGAGTAGATTGCAAATGTAAACATAAGCACAATCAAATAGACATGACACATTATTAATATTCTGAATTTATAGCTTTGTGCTACTATGCAAAAAAAAAACGGCGAGAGTAAGGCTGGGCTCACACAGTCTGAATTTATGCACTAAATTCAGTATCTGGACCACTCAAGAGCAAAACGAAGGTTCACCTTCTGGTAGCAATTCTACACAAAGATCTGATTATGACTCAGTGACTCGTTTAACTCGCGTATTCTGGATTCTTTGTAATGCAAGATCGAATCCGCGCGGGCAGCTAGTCTACTATATGAATATCTAAGAAACATCACATTTTAACAATTTTAAAATACGTTTAGCGTCCACGTGGTGCATTTATCACACCAAATATCATTCACTCAAACTCAAATAGCTCAAATGGACAAAAAAAGCTGTTACCTATTAAATAAAAAGTAATCTCCATCTGATCCAATACCATTTCATATTATTTTTCAAATCTTCAACCAAAACCTTTTTAAACTCAAGCGTCATTACCGTGGCATCATCTATCATCTCCGCCCTTTTAATTTCCCGCGTTTTTCATCCACTCATCTCGGTGGCGTTTATCATATCAGCATTGTCTCGGCTGACCTACTTCCGACCCGATCCTGAGATACGGAACCCTTCAACTTTGTCAAGGTTGTCACGGAAATTAAGAAAATAGAATTTAGGGAGTCAGATCCACTGCTTAAAGTTGGTTTTTCAATCCACTTTTTGGAAAAAAAAACGCTTTTCGGTTTAGTTTAAAGGTTTTTTCTTACTTATTATTGCGATAATAATTTTATTCATGTGGTTATAATTACCTTTTACTTCTTACTGAAATGGTCGTAAATTATGACGAACTAGATATTGTTTATATTATATTGTGAACTAGAAGAATTTGATTTGATTTTAAATTTAATTGCAAGGAAACATTGAGAAAACTTGTAATTCGATTAAAAGTGAAAGTGACTTATTTTATTGCTATTACTATAATTTTATTGTGGATTCTTTATTGAAAAAAAAATTTTGAGTTTTGTGACTCTTACAAATTGAAAGATGAGGTTAGTCTAACATTTTGACCCTACTAATAATATTGTGAATGCGAAATTTTGGATGCTTGGATGTTTAGATGTTTTGGATGTTTGAATGTTTGGATGTTTGTTACCCAATCACGCTTAAACAGCTCAACCGATTTAAAAAAAATTAGGAACGAAGATACTTTAAAGCCCGGATTAAAATATGGGATAGTTTTTAATCCGGGTCTAGAAAGACGAAGTCGCGGGCAGAAGCTAGTTTATTATGTCTTAAATTGAAAAGAAGAGAAAAAAATCGAAAGAATATTCGAAGTCCAGACATATACATATACCTACATACATACATACAAACCTTTATCCCTAAAAGGGGTAGGCAGACCACATGAAACTTGTGTCCAGTGCCACTGTTAGCATAAATGTGGATATATAAGATCGACAAAATGTGATATCGCAGTGATAGATTGCTAGCACATAGCCCACAACACACTTCAACCCTTTTTTAGGTCTAACCATAACTTTATTCGTACTTGAAGACCACTCTATCAAGCAGTATAAATGTTTAGTTTTATAACTAATTATAGTTTTGCTGCCTACCTATTTTAATAACTTGTTTAGTTTTCTATCTTAACAAAAAATTACGCTCTTCTCGTTTTAGCTCGATGAGTCCTGCATTTCCTTTTAAAAATAATCCCAACGAACCGACGATAAATCGATTTGTCGGCACATTGCTTCACACCCCAACAATACAGAGATCTCTGCATCTACATATCACACGACCCATTTCTCCTCCTATTGCTACATAAACTAAAACAACATAAAACTATCACATCGAAAAAATCACAAAACATCTATGTTTTTAGCTACAAAGTTGAATTTTCAATACCGATCCCCAGCTGAATGGAAAACGCAAGAATTCTCCCCCCTTTCGATATTAGAGGAGTAAAAAAAGGGGATACAAAACCAATTCAATGCTCGTGAATCCGCAAAAGGATGCCATATTGAAACTCATATCCTGACATAGTGATTTCTTTGTGTCGGTTCACTGATATTTTTCATATTTGATATTGTTGCTTTTGGGTACTTATATTCTGTGGGGTAATGATGTTTTTATACAGCTGTCCGGGAATGATGGAATGTTATGCGAAGCTTATTGTTGTAGGTGTGTTTGGGTTGGGTTGGGCTTCGGTATTTTCTCAATAAGGTATTCTTTTATTGCTACAAGTGGCGAGCGACAAATATAGACCAGGTGGAAAAAGAAAGTACCACTTGATTCTTATGGACACATAATGGAAACTTAATAAGCTAGGGTAGCCTAGCGGGTCAGGCGTGCGGCTGTGAAGCGGCGGTCTTCGGTTCGAATCCCGGCGCGTACCATTAATTTTTTTAGAACTTATATACGGAATATTTACCATCAAACTTCGGTCTAGGAGAACATCGTGAGAAAACCGGTCTAATCCCAATAAGGTCTGGCTTTCCCTTTGGGTTGGAAGGTCAGATGGCAGTCACTTTCGTGAAGCTAGTGCCTTTGCCAAATCTTGGGATTGGGTGTCAAATCATTAATCATATTTTTAGGGTTCCGTACTTCAAAAGGAAAAAACGGAACCCTTATAGGATCACTTTGTTGTCCGTCCGTCCGTCCCTCTGTCAAGACCCTTTTCCAAGCTAAAATGTATACAAAATACTCAGGTCCACTGTCCCTTTGGAGCTGTGAAAAAATCAAGCTTCTAAGCCAACGCAATTAAAAGATACAGTCGTTTATGCCGCAAATTATCGAAACTCGCAAGGGAATCAAAACCTACAGGGTACTTCCCGTGAACTCAGAATCTTGAAATTCGATATGAAGTAACGTCTTATAGCACAGATAAAGGAAAAATTGCGAAAACCGTCAATGTATGTACGGAACCCTCGGTGCGCGAGTCCGATTCGCACTTGGCCGGTTTTTAGGGTTCCGTAGCCAAATGGCAAAAAACGGAACCCTTATAGATTCGTCATGTCTGTCTGTCCGTCCGTATGCCACAGGCATTTTACTCGAAAACTATAGGGTGTATTTGAATAAAATTTTGAGGATAGGTGTATTTTGTTAACCGCTACATACTCGTAGTTATGTAAGAAACTACAAAAAAAAATTAAGCGTGCACTTTATACATAAAACTGAAAGTCAAAAAAAATTTCATAAATTTTTAAATGAAGAATTTCAATTAAAATGAAGATAAAGATAAGATAGATAAGAAGTACTAGCAATTAATGGACACAGAAGAAGACTATCTACATGAATAAATAAATAAATAATTAAATACACATGTGATGCATGACATTAGATTTCACAGTTTTACCAGAGGCCACCGGTTCGGCCTGTATCGCAGGCATATATTATGTGAAAATAAATATTAAAAAAAATATGGAAACAATGTTAAAAAATATATATACAGGGTGTAACATAAATGGGGTGTGAACCGATCAAGGGCATAACAGGTATCGTGTGCTGATAAGAAAATACTAAGAAAAAATAATTTTTGACGCGATTTTTTTTTACATTTGTATGGAGCAGGTCACCACAGTCGGCCAACGCTCGTCACAAAAGTGAAAAAAAAATCGCTACAATTTTTTTTTTCTCTTTAGATTTTCTTATCATAACACGATACCTGTTATGCACTTTATCGGTTCACACCCCATTTATGTTATACTCTGTATTTAGTAAATAACTAACAGATGAAGCAACTTCTTTACAAACTAACACCAAACTAAAACTTATTCTGGCTTTAAAAGCAAAGCCTCAGTCTCATGGTAAGTAAGCGAAAAAGCCAATTGAAAAATAATATTGAAAATCGTGTTCATGTTATTTATTTCTAAGCTTACCTATTCTTAATGCTCTCTACATATTCACTGCCTATTCAATGTCAAACTTGTTTTACATTAACTATTTTTAGGTCACTAACAGATTGTACAAGTTGGATACGTTACATTATACTCAATGTTCATACTCTAGTTAATACTTATATCCTAACAGGAACTCATTTATTAAACACGATAGTCCTAAAACAAAGGTAAAGTAACAGACATGAAATAAACGTTAATTTAAAATAAAACTAACTAAAATGTAATTTAAATAACTAAAACCAAATTATGCAAAAAATATTTACGTTTGTACCCCTAAGTAGCGTACTAGATAGATATAATAACATTAATAACATAAGTGTTTGGCCAGCGTATTCGATTTGAATAAATATTAGTTACAGTTCGTAGGACAGTTGTGCTATTTCTAATTATATCCCACAAAAAGAACATGAATTCAAGTTTTAATGATGGTAGCCACTATAAATCTGTACTCAACACCTTATTGCGCCTCATTAAGTTACCAACTAGAATTTAGTTATTCGCTGTTTAGTGCCCTAAAGCGATGGTTTAAAATAAAAACCATTTATTTTATGCTGTACCTAGTCACAACGGCTTTAAAATGAAATATGTTTTATTCGTAATTGGTAGGTATTTCAATTGAAATTTAGATAAAGGAGCCTTTATATATATTTTATGATTTAATAGATCAATTGTCAATACAAACGTGGGAATAATATATCTTGAAATGTTCTTAAAGTAGACCAAAAATCACTTTTGAAAAACCTGCCTGAAAATGAAGATGAATCCGTATTCATGAGTTAGTAATGTGACTTAACTGTTTTTCAAAACCTATAAAAATTATGTTACATAATTTAACTAGATAAGCATATACAGCTACCTAATTAATAATCAACCAAAGCTAATTAAACAAACTGAATATTTAATTTCATAAATCTATGCTATGATTAAAAATGACTTTCATCAGAATTCCATCTCATTACTTGTAATTTTCCATTTACATTTTATGCTTTACTGAACTGAAAGAGATATTATTAAACATCATCTTTATTGCCCTTTTTGGGCGAAGTTATTTTGTAACGTCTGAAATCTGAAATAATCCGTTTCCGCCGTCCTGAATAATTGAAACCGGGTCAATTGCTGTTGTGATTACTGTCGAAGGCTGAAGGCTGTTGTAGATTTTGACCGAAATAACTCAATTACTGGGAAAGGAATGGCTCTCTGGTAGAATTATTATTTTGATGGGGATTGTAAAGGAATGAAAAGGTAATTAACTGATTATTATCCAAATTATACAGGTGTATTGTGAGTACATTAGCTGTTGTATTACCCACGAGACTGGCTAATAGATTAAAAAAAATAATTGGTTCTCGCGCTTCGCTGGCCGCTACCGCGGCACGCTCTAAAAAATTTCTATTTTAGCATATTCTGTAAGATCAAATCATAAAAAATATGTGTCATAATGACATCCCACCATCGAAAAAAGTCCTGGTTACCCTTTGCTACACCCCAACGGTTTTTACTGTCTAAAGTTGGTGAGCGAATTACAGTTTGTTTAAAGAAACCAAGGAATTTTATTTAATCCACGATATCAACCCAAATCTCGAGGTCACGGCGCCGAGAGCGTCGTCGACGCAGCGGCCAGTTCAACACAGTTTACGAAGAATCCGGACATGGAGCACTACAATTAATCGACAACAATAGAGAGAAGACTATTAAACACAATGTGTCGTAAAAAACCTAAAATGTCAGCAAGCTTGCTTACCTGCTGTTTTACTTAAATGACGACAGTTCAAAGTTTATGTGACCAATAATGTGGTATAGAATTTTATTGGACGTCTGAACTTTAGGTTTAAATGTCAATTCAAACCACATTTTGGTCTTGAGTGATCGCTATCGTACTTCAAATAAGGTTAATCATTGTTTTGGTCTTTAGTTGGAAACTTTTTTTTGTATTGTTATGGAAACTTTTACAAATAAATCAATGACTATGTCAGTTGTTTCAATTGTATCCGTTAGTTAAGTCTGTAAATACTTAATCGTATTGGAAAGTTTGATAAACAGATAAACAATGGAATGTCAAACTCACCGTATTAAATATTAACCAATCCGTTAAATATTAGTGACTTAAATGATTTAACGAAGTAGGTATCACGCCCGTGTTGAGAGTCTTACTAATGGAACAGGGCTGCAGCGTGTTGTGGGCGATGGGCTAGCAACCTATCACTGCGATATCACATTTTGTCGACGATCGTCATCGACCTTTAATACCCATATTCATGCTAAAAGTGGCACTGGAACTAGTTTAATGTGCTCTGGCTACCCCTTTTAGGAATAAAGGCGTGAATGCTATGATGTATGTATGCATTTTCAAAGTTTTGCACAGTCATTTAAAAAAGTAGTCTACCACTTTTCGACTATTGTTTTTGACTTAAGGTTCAAATGTGGTGGCAATTTTCTTACACCTTTTTCTCACACAACAAGGTTTTCTTAGCTAACTGTACAGTTTGTTTTGCACGTCAATATAAAAGTTTGACAAAATGTGATATCGCAGTGATAGGTTGCCAGCCCATCGCCAACAACACACTTCAAGCCTGCTCCCTTAGTCGACTTTTACGACACCTTCGGGAAGAATGGGGGTGGTGAAATTCAAACCCGACACTACAAGGGCCACTATAAAAAAATTTTTTGTAAGAAATCGAAATTGGTACACATATCCTTTACTTCGGCTAACGGTTCGGAAACGCCAAAACGATTTTGTACAGAATATCCCATCAACCATCATGTCATAACCACAGTACAACATAAAATATGGCTGAAAGCAGTAAAACAAATCCGAACAAACGTCCGCTGCGACGCACACACACTGACGCGCGTCGCAACATACACAACAAACAAATAACTACAACTTAGAAAAGTTGAAAAACCCCCGACATGTTCATATCAAAGTCCAATATCTCAAAAACGGCTGAACAGATTTTTATGAAACATGGCTAAGAACACTCGGAATGAAATTGTCTATGACACAAAAAAAAAACGCATCAAAAAAAACGCATTCAAATCGGTCCATCCGTTAGGGAGCTACTCTACCACAGACATATACACACACACAGACACGTTAAACTTATAACACCCCTCTTTTTCCGTCGGGGGTTAAAAACAAAACAAGTACAATACGCAAGTGCAAGTCGCGGGTTAGTCAGCGGTACCTACGTTTATTAGTCCACATGCCACGCGTTGTGTGCGTAGAACTGTTTTGAAATGGAGTGCAAATGTAAAAGGGTCTGAAAGATACACTACTTAGTTCAAATAATACCTTACGAATCGGTTGGTACTGAGTGTACTGAAAACTGATGCATTTTAGCCCAATACTACTGTTTCGAGTGGTATAATTTACTCGAAGAAAAATAGGTACCAATCAAACAAAAAATATTTTCGAATCAACAATAAATTTGTTCATTGTTTAACAATTGACAGTTGTACTGCCCCCGTTACGAAAAAGGGCGCATGTCACATTTTTGTCAAAATTGAGTTATATACATTGCCGTGATCAGCAAAAAAAGGCGCGTTTGCGAGTATTTTTTATTTTATTCTAGGAAGCCTAGAAACAGAGTTACCATAAGAAAAAAGGGCGCTTTTACACCCATTTCCTCACTTAAACCACCTTAAACTAAATTGAAAAGTCGTTTGTCCGAAATACAATGAAAACCTGGAATGTAAAGGCGTAAGTGCGTATATACGCCCATTTTTTTTGTCACATTTACAACATTTCCATAAAATAAAAGACGCGACTTATGATCTGCTGTTTTATAAAAAGTGGAAAAGACGCAAGTGGTCACCTGCGTCTTTTTAAGTTAAAAGCATTCTTGTTGACATTGCCGCATCCGCCATTACTTCAACAAAAGAAAGGCGCTAGTGACCACAAGCGCCTTTTCAACTTCGCATATGACCTATATGATTAATTATATTTGACACATCTGCAAGCAAAACAAAATAAAAAAGGCGCTAGTGGCTATTTGTGCCTTTTAAATTAAGTACTTTTGCAAAAGTACCAGGGCTCTTGTGGTACTTGCGTCTACATTTTACTCTAAGCTTAATTTTTGTTGTATAATACTTCTTAGAAAAGGCACTAGTACGCACAACCGTCCTTTTTTTCCATAATCTTTTTAATAAGCAGGGTAAGTGGGGAGGAATTCTATCGATGTTCGTTCAGTTACGCCCGAAACTTTGGCAGCGGGAGACCTGCGTCTGAGCAGCTCAGCGTGTTTTTTTTTTTTTTTTTTTTTGAACCTGACTGTTGCTATAATAGGACGGACCCAATATAGCGGTCGAACTGCGTGGTTGGAGGGTGGCCTGGGGAAAATCCAGGGGAAGCCTCCGGCACGACCACGCGGGGAAGTTTGTACACTGGAATACTCTAAGAGTTTGCGCTCCAGTGAGATTGGTTGAACGGTATCAACCGAATCTGGGGTGTGAGTGGTATCGAACTACTGGGAGTTTTATCGCTGGTTCGCTAAAACCTAGCCTAGCTGAGAAGAGTCCAGCAAGAAACTCAGCTAGGCCCGACTTGCGTCGGACTGACTCTACCCGGTATGCGGCGGTACCGGGACGAAAGCGGACTGTATGTGTCTGTGTTGTCTCGCGGTGGACGTCCCCGCCGGCGGGAACGCTGAAGTGTACGCGATGTGTTGGACGCCGAAAGCGCAGCGTTCCATCTTTCGATGGACGCTGTGATTTCGTCGTCCGGGTCCGTGAGTGTGTGCCTAGGACGCCGGACCGTGCGGCCCCTAATCAGTGAGCGCCGAGTAACGACAGAGGGGGGAGGGATGGGGACGTAGTCAGCAGCCTTCCTAACTAACGGATTCCTATGGTGGGGAGCGTTATCAAAATAACGTCTGGCAGCCTGCTTAAAGAAACCATACATGGTGCTAATCTCCATGTCGTGGTGCAGGCTGAGGTTCGATTGGTACCACGGGGCACCAGTCGCCCTTCGGAGAAAACGATTCTGAATGACCTGAAGCGGCTTGAGCGATGACATAGGCACGTGAGCGAATGCTACACTTGCATATGTCATGATTGGACGAACACAAGTCTTGTAGAGTGTCAGCTTATTCCTAAGTGACATTTTACTAAACTTGTTGATCATCGGCCCTAGCCTTCCTAGCACGAACAACGCGCGGTTGCGTACCCTACGGATGTGGCTACGGAAAGTCAGTCTCCTGTCGAGGGTCACTCCAAGATATTTGGCCTCGTTGACCCAGGGGATGGGTCGGTCAAACATCTGGATCGGAGCCACCCGCCTTTCTGTACTAATGCAGTCCGACGGATGAAAGACTATTGCAGTGCTTTTCTCCGGGTTGACTTCGATACGCCAAAGATTAAACCAACGACCTAGGTCGGAGATTGCCTCTTGGAGGTATCGCCGGATAGTAGCGTACTTACAATGAGTCGTAAAGAGCGCGGTGTCATCCGCAAACAACCCCAGTTGCACCTTAGGGTGCCTGGGAATGTCGTTTGTGAATAACGAGTAGAGAGTGGGAGAGAGCACGGAGCCTTGCGGGACTCCGGCCCGGATGGGGTGTGGGTCCGAATACGTTCCCTCCAGTCGGTATCGAAAGCTTCGGTCACTGAGAAAATCTCGTATTGTGAGTACGAGTCTGTCCGGCATTCCGAGCTGGTATAACTTGTATACAAGCCCGTTATGCCAGACCTTGTCGAAGGCTTTCGCTACGTCGAGAAAGATCGCACCGGTCTTGAGCCCCTGGAATCGAGAGAAACCATCCAACACGTGCTCCGTGACGCGGTGCACCTGTTGGACGCATGAGTGTCCGGATCTAAAACCGAACTGCTCATCGATGAGGAGGTTATTCTCAGCCGTAAATCTGAGAATTCTCGTGAGAAGGATCCGCTCATATAGCTTTCCAAGGGAGCTAAGTAAGCTGATCGGCCTATAAGAGGCAGGCGAGGTCCGGGGTTTGCCGGGCTTCGCTATCCCTATGACCGTTGCACATTTCCACGCGGCTGGAAAGTGAGCATTGGTCAGTGCGGCATTGAAGATGCCGACCAAAAGGAGGAGGAGGGTTTCGGGGAGAAGTTTCAGGATGCGATTGGATAGACCATCCGCACCCGGAGCCTTCCTAATACGGAGACGCCTGACAAGGTCACTGACTTCCTTAACCGACACCGGTAAAATGGGTGAAGTTACGGGGAGACGCGATCTCCTGTCCACCTCGGAATCGACCCTACTAATGTGGGCTTCGTCGGTGTTGAGGAGGTTGGGCGAACATTGGGACTCTAAACTACTCGCAAGGCATTCGGCTTTCTCACTGTCCTCGAACGCGGGGGTTGAGTGATCCGGTCGATCCAAGGGAGGGATGGTCCAACAGGCATCGGATTTGAGAGATCTCGCTAGTTTCCAGTAAGCCAGGTGACTAGGCGTTATCTCCCCCATCAGATCCCTGAACGAGTTCTCCCGAAATTCGGCAATTCTCTGTTTGGACTCGTTAGACAAGTCCCTCAGGATTTGCCGATTTTCGGCAGAAGGGTGATTTGAATAGGTACGTATGGCGCGATTTTTCCTTGTCACCAACTCTCTCAGTTCCGTAGGTAGAGGTCGGTTTTGGATGTCCTCCGCCGACACCTCCCTTGAGGCTTCGCTTCGAACAGCGTTGAGGTAGTTGGTGAAAGAATCGATCGCTTGGTCTGTCTGTTCGGTTGTAGTTATATTGTCTGGGATATCTCTAAGCAGGGGGGAGTCCGTCTGTAGGAGACCTGATTGTACCTTGTCCCAGTCCACGAGTGTCCTGGTTCGAGGAGTACTATTGGGGTGAGGGCCTAGTCTCAAGAGGACTGGCCTATGATCCGAGTCTAGTTCGTGTAGCACTTCTATAGAACGCAGAGTTAACGCTACGTTCTTTAGTAGAGCTATGTCGAGTATGTCAGGTCGGTGGTCTACGTTATGAGGGAAGTGAGTCGGCTCTAAGGGAGCGAGGAGATCGAAAGGGAGGCTATCGATCAAAAGGTGATGAAGCCGATTGCCGTTGGGATTGGATGCTACGCATCCCCAGCTGATATGCTTACTATTTAGGTCCCCGGCCACGATGACCGAAGGACCTAGGGAGGCTAAAGAGTTGAGGTCAGTCAGAAGTAAGTCTCGTTGAGGTGAAAGGTAGGTTGACGCAATCGATATCGGGGGGTGCCCCTCCATCGAGATGCGACAGACCGACACTTCCATATTAGTCAGGGGCGGTGGATTGAGGCTTATGCAATGTAAGTTACGTTTGTAGAAAATGAGCGTGCCCCCGAATGGCCTACCATCTTGCCTATCATCTCTAATCTGAACGTATCCAGGGACGCGAAAGGCTCTAATGCCGGGACGATAAAAGGTCTCTTGGACCAGAAGTAAATCTACTGAGTGATCGCGAAGGAAGTTCATCACCTGGTCCTTCATACCCCTTAGACCATTGGCATTATAAATGCCAATGGTAATCGAAGCAGGTTTAAGCTTCTGGGATGTACTATCCATACTAATAGGCACCGTTAACCTGGCTGCCGCTTGGTGCGGCGAGATAGCGAGTAGCTGATGCGAATATGTGGGTAGACAGGCCGCTCGCCACCTCCGGTGGGAGTACCTGTACTAACTGCATAAACGCATAGAGTGGGTCCATAGCGGGCCGGCCCGCTTGACTGGCGGCGGGTCCCCATACAGAGGGGCCCGCCTGGGATTGGGGTGCAGAAGGCACCGGGCGGGGACCTACGGCCGCTGAAGGCGGCGGGTTCCTAGGGGCTCCTAACCCTACGGCCGGAAGGGCGGGGAAGTTTTGCGGAGTGCTATGGGGAGCACCCCGGCCCGCGCTTTGCTTGCGCCCAGAGGGAGGCGAGGACTTCGACTTTGCCCCGGTGTCGCGACTCTTTGGGCGGCAAGGGCATCCCCCATAATTGGCAGTATGCCCATGGGGGAGCTTGCGACCCAAACAGTTGCAGCACCGTATGCCGTTCGGGTCCTTGCAGCCTTTTGGGCGCTCGCAATCGCGAGTCGCGTGATCCCCAGCGCACTTGACGCAACGGGGGGGAGAGTGGCAGCCACGGGCGCCGTGGCCAAACCGCTGGCAGTTGTGGCACTGTGAGAGGTGGGTCCTCTTTTTGGGAGTCTCCACTCTCACCGCCATTTTAAGGACCTCCTTAAGGGAGTGGACGGCTTTGCACTGGTTCGGGTCGGTGACTATTAGTACGATATCGTACTTCCCTACTTGCTTATTGTA
This sequence comes from Epinotia demarniana, assembly GCA_945867215.1. NCBI lineage: Eukaryota > Metazoa > Arthropoda > Insecta > Lepidoptera > Tortricidae > Epinotia > Epinotia demarniana. Next base: position 2,933,560 of record OX244262.1, read on the forward strand.
GAGGCGATGAACCTCCCTGACGGCGATCCCCTTGCGTTTGAGGTCCGCGGCTACCTCGTCCTCCGGGATATCCTTGTGGATTCCCCGGAGGACGGCCCTGTAGCCTTTCTCCTCGACGGTCAGCCTCCGGTTGTAGGCCATCGACAGCTCGTCGAAGAGACGGGTCAGAGCACGGTAGTCCTCGGGTCCCTGGACCGTGATGCGCATCCCTTCCAAGGGCGGTTTCAAAATCTAGCTCAGCGTGTAGGCAAGTTGCAAGTTATATATCGTTTTTTATTCGCGAGAGATTATTTAAGTAGGTACAACCTATAAGATTGTCACTGTTATATTTTTATTCATTTTCAGTTCCTACATGAGGGACACTATTTTGCCGTGCACGATAACAGCAGTAACTCTATTCGTAATATTATTCAATTGTTTACTTGTGTTTTAATAAGAATCAAAGGGGTAAGCACGTTACGTTTCGAACGAGCGTTAGGAAAACTCAACTGTAATTTTTCCATAAAAAGAATGACATTTTACATTTACCTGACGCGCGTACAATGCGTTACATGATCGACCAGCTGAATACATTTGAATACATTTTTGTTAGTCCAGCCCGTGCTGGTGTTTGGTTTTGGCGTAGGCTTCAAAAGGCCGAAATTATGGTTCCCTGCCAGAGTCCCAGAAATGGTTCTGGACCTACAACGTGATTTGTAGACCCCCTTTTGGCAAGCTCATCCGCTCTTTCGTTGCCTATGTGCCCTCGTGCCATGGTATCCAAACTAGTTGCACCCTATTGTGCTTTGCAAGCTTGTTCAGAGCCTGGACGCCACTATAGACTAGTCTAGAATCCACTTTCGGCGCCGTAAACGCTTTAAGGGCCGCTTGACTGTCACTGAGTATATAGATGGTCTGCCCTCTGGTGGGCCTGTCTATATTATATCCTGATCCACAGGCAAGGCAATTATGGCGTATGTCTCCGCCTGGAAGGCGGTTGTCAAACCACATATGCTTACACTACTACTATAGTCATTCGCATAAATGTCTGCTCCTGTACCGGATCCCATTTTTGATCCGTCCGTGTACCATATACTGTCTTCGATACCAGACCTCGGTGCTTCTAGACCTTCGGCCCATTCAGTCCTAGATGGAACTTTTGTTGTGTAGTTACTATATATAATATATACTTGGGTAGTATTTTGTCGCATCCCATATTTGTTATTCTGTCTAAGAAACCGTCAGTCGCCATGTTTGTGTGCTTAGTCTTTGGCTTGCTGTCACTCCATAGTCCAAGAGTTCTTAATCTGTAGAGCGATTTGCGCGCCTCTGACTTAATCACCATCTGAAGTGGCGGTAGGTCCAGTAGGGACTTCTAGTGCCGCTGTAGGGGTGGTACGCCCCTGTTATAGCCATGTATACCGATCTCTGGGCATCATCAGGGCATCTCTGTGTGCTCATTAAAGTCCTTCGCCACCATACCAGGCTACCGTACAATAATATGGGTCTCACCATCATGGTGTTGATCCACTTCAGTATCTTTGGGTTCAGTCCCCATGTTTTGCCATACGCTGATCAACACATTCCAAATACTTAGTACCAAATAGTTAAATGATGCTGATGACCAAACGTGATTTGTTTCTTAACGCAGTATTACAGATCTCATATTACACGTAATTTTAATATATGTAAATTTGGCAAAGTTACTTCGTACGTTATTTTATGTTTTTTATTTTAAATATTCTAAAAATTAATATTTTTTGAATTGTAGCTGCAAACCGATGTTAAATTAAAACAACATGTAGAAGTGACTTTTTATGTGAGTAAAGTCAAATCAGTCAGTAATCAATTGTATCATTGAAAAGACGCTAGTGGTTACATGCGTCCGTTATTTAAGGATAAATAGGAGTAATATCTGGTAAAGACTTAAATGAATGGCAGCATTCTAATTGGGCTTAGTTAATAGGACGTAAATGGTGACTAGTGCCTTTTCTACTAAGTATCTCGTATTTTCCAAACATTTTTTTACTAAGATGAAAACGAAAAACGCGGAAAACAAAATAAATAAGAATAAATTATTGAATTACTAAAAACTAAAATGTGCACGAGGTATTTGCCTAACGAAAGCCGTTTACAGAACGTCTCTATCTATTTTCATTTGGAAACAGCAGATTTTTTACCATTGAATTAACTTTATAATTTTTTTCTCAGTTTCGACTTCACGTGACAATCGCCCTTCTTCGTAACGGGGGCAGAGTAGGTATTTTACCCTTTTTATATTATTAGAGTCAGTGACTTTTCGCGTCCATCAAGGGACGGCCGCGACATAGGACTCACGATTTTTTTCGCACTATACCTCTTGTTCTAAGTGTTCTTATAAGAGAGAGATGGATAGTGCGAGAAAAATCGAGAGACCTCTCGCGCCGTCGTGTGATAGCTGTGCTGCTATCCATGAATCCATTCATGTATATCGCTAAAGCTTTCGGAAATTTTGATTTTTTCTAGGCGTATTTCTACTGTCTTCCAATTCAAAATAATGATCTAGATGTAGGGTGGGTCTTCGTTACTTTTCCCACATACCCCGTATTTACTGTGGCAGGCCGGCAGTAACATTATTCATCCCCGGTAGTCATTACCGCGCTGTCGTTAAAGCTTTAAATAAATAATTCGTTGTTTTATTCGTTGTTTCAACGCTGCGGTGTTAAACAGGAAAATCTGGGAATTATGTAACCGTTGTTGTCATTACAATATTGCTTTGTGGCACTTTTTCATCTGACTTTATAGTCAGTTAACTATTTGGTGTGTTGTGTTCCTCGTGTAGAGCACCACCCCGGTCTTCCCGTGAATGTCATGAGAGACTGCTAAACCTTTTCCAGGTTTAAATAATGTTAGTTAGTTAGTTATACTGGACGTTTCCGCACGTCGACATCAAGTATTCAAAGTATGTTGTGATGATGTACTATAAGATAAACTAACCGTGGCCTAAGATACTCAAGGCCTCCACCCACCGAACGCGAGTGGTGCGCGGCGCGTGTGCTAGGTGGGCCCGCGTAAGTTGTAAAGCATTGAAACTACACTTCAAATACAAATCGAACGCGGTCCGAACGCGGGCCCGCGGCGCTAAAGTTACAACTCGGCAGCGCGGCGGCGTGTCGTGCGCGTCGCGTGTGAAGCGCGGGCCCGTGCGTGCCCCGCGCTGCTGAGTGTGATAGAGATAGTGAGATGCTGCCGCGGCAGCGGCGTAGCAGCAGCGCAGCAGAAGCGCGGGCCCGCCGCGTACCCCCGCGTTGCTACACGCCTCCCGTTGCGGTGTGAATATACCGCTTCAACCGCGCACGACACGCATTCGCTGGGTGGAGGCCTTTAACCCGCATAATCGATACAAACTGTATAAGTGTGTAGTCGTTGCGATACATGCTTAGTTACATTTCTTACACAAATACAACATACACAGCTAACAGCTAAGCATGTTTTTGTGTAAGAATAATATTAAACATTAAAAATATACATTTTCCTATTAAACTAAGTAAGCAAAAGCGGTCAGCAAAACAGCACTTTCTCTACTTTAATTATACCTCTAGAATCCGGTAAAAATACACAGAAAAGCACTATGAAACTTGGTCAGGAAATACGTGAGGAAATTTATTTTTAACTGCACAATACCAGTGGATGTTAATCGAGAAATGAAAGCGAGTACGGTAATGTTGTTTTGAAAATTCAATTTTGTTGCACAGTATAGCCTTTTTAGATTAACAAAACTGGAAGTCACAGCTTAAGGTAACCATTAGCGATGATTCTTAATTTTATAAGAAGTACGGAATGTCATCCCGCTCGTATTTGGAGCAGGCAGCTTAACTAGGGAAATTGGAGAAATACCTCCACCTTACAGAAGCCTGCAGTCATAATAACGCTTCGACTTGATGTATTCACTGTAGGTATGTGCTGTTGTATTCCTGGGCTGTTATTTGCTACGCGCTCTACAGCTCCCCCGCCGGTCAGGCGTCACGAAACTAGACCTCTACCTACGCTTAGTTTTACTACGCATTACGCTGTCAAGGTGAGCTTAAAACAAGTTAAAGGGGGCTGGTGGAGAATAAGGTCGCGAGAGCTCCCGAGGGTGTGTTGTGTTGAGAGTGAGAAACGCGAGTTTGTCAGCTATCAACAATAAATTATCGAAGAAACCAAGTGGCTGCTTAGCCTCAATATTAATTTAGAGCAGGTTTTGTATATTTGATACTGTTTCATCCTGTTTGCCATACGATTAAATAAAACACAACAAATCCTTAAATCAATTAAGATTTGAAAGACTGTGATGAGTATTCAACAAATATACAAGCTAGTAAATAAATAATTCTCATATTCAATCAATGCATTTGTCAATCAGTCATTTGAAAACCACAACTTCTTCAAATTATTCTTGAGTGACGCAGCAGACTGAGACTGCCTGAACAATAAAGGCAGTTCGTTGGACACCTTCACCCCACCGTACGGAATCTAGAGAATGTTTGTAGGATTCGTCTATTAACATTCTATTATATTGGTATATAGGCCTCCCTCAAAGAGCGCCACCCGCATCCAGCGGGCTCCCGCGACCTACCAGGACTTCAGTCCACCTTGTGGGTAGCGCAGCGTGGGTACCCAATGGGGGGGAGGAGTGGACACCTACGCTGCGTCTTCCGGTAACGGTCGCCACTTGAGAAACTTTCCTTTATTGTTATAAAGAACGAAGCATACTTACCAGCAAATTGAAGAAGAAACAAATAAGAGAGAGTAATAAATTATACCCAATTATGTTCAAACCTTTTAATTATATGTGTAAGAGTCAATCAGTCAAACTTTATATTTAAATATTTTGTTTCGTGCCAAACAGAGAGGTCGCTATTTATAGCAGGAATATAGTTGAAAGATACGCGACTTAAGTCACTGTCCTCGTAGCTTAGTAGTTAAAGCACTATACCGGCAATTGAGGGATCGCAGGTTCGAGTTCTGTCGGGGGCTACAGACGAAGATGGTTTATTTTTCCATTATATTCTTTCTCTCTGTATCATATCGTTCATGTGAAAGGCCTTTGGGCCTTGAACAATTACTATAAAAATTTCGAACGATTCACGAAAGGCAACAATGTTGATGAAATGACCAAAACTATAAATAAAAATGTAACTCGCAAAACCGTTAACAACTCAATAGCGGGAACTTATTTTTTATCCGTATCTCGATTTACATTGGGCCACCCTCACAAATCATTTCCGACGCGAGGACCGCCTCTTGAAAAGGTTATAGATGGTAATGACTTTTAAGGTACCTATTTTCTGATGAACTCAGTAAAAAGGTAGAGTTACCTTTTTACTGAGTTGCTGTGCTTTGGGAAAACCAGTTTAGAAGCTATTGAAACATTGAAATTATTCATGACATATCTAATGGTTAAAAATTTTTTTTGGTTCTGTAGTCAACAAGGAACCCTTATAGTTTCGCCACGTCCGTCTGTCCATCTGCTTAGCTCAATTACCCTTTCTGCTAGAAAACTGTAACTCGGCATGGGTATAGAATAATGTTTTTTTCTCGTTAAATCCATATTTATTATGGGTTTTTGAAACTATTTTTCAACTGCGGGATCCGTTTGCGAGATAGGGCTTTAAAGCCCTAACTATTGTTCGAGTCAAGTGTCTCTCCCCCCCCCTCATGTTGTCTAAATGGCTTGGGGATGTGAATAAAATAGTGGTTGTAGTACACATACTTTAAAAGGAGACTATCACAGCTACATAAGTAAGCATAACCAGTCGGATGCACTTGGCCGGTTTTTTCTGTCCTAATTATTACAGGCTTGTTTTGAACACGATCATCTGGAGTAGCAAATTATCGGATTTGATTACTATAGCTCCTATCGTTAACAAATTAATAAAGACGTCGGGATAAAAGCAGTATCAGCGATCACAATTGCTATGATACGTACGCTGGTTTTAGTGTCATACGGATCGTCAGTACGGATTACTACGCTCGGACCAATATGTATGGCGGAGCTGTCCGCGCGGACGGTCGTCCGTACGGACCCGCCCGCATTAATCTAAAGCGCTCCCTTAAGCTTAGTACATATTGGTCCGTACTGAAAGTCCGCATGACACTAAAACCAGCCGTAGTATTGTAAATATAAGTGAAAATGATCCATCACAGCAGTCTATTTTTAGGTCACAACAATTTTTAATCTTATTAGCAAGACGGTTTCTCGAAAAAGTCCTTTTAATTTAGGTTAGACGGAATATTTCAAGTGTTGTTCTTACAATACTTCTGAGCGTTTTGTTCGCAAAATACAGAAATGTTACGTAACTTAGCAATGTTGTTCGATAAACGTTTGCATAGAAAGTAGGTAACACGAATCGTGCCCCTAAACTTGGAAAGTACCTACAAAGGTCTTCCTTCACAAGATACGTATTATATGGAAGCCAATTTTAAATTTAATTATAACTTACTAAGCCACCAGCTAATTGTTTGATGTCGCGATTGCTTGCTCACTGCGGTAAAATCAATTATGTATGAACTTAACTAGTTTTACTGGAAACTGTTCGATTAATCGGGAGTAAAATGCGAGGGTATCGGGTAGCTTTTCTCCCGTGGGTGTAATGTAGGTAGATAAGGCGCCGCTAAAATTACCTACTACAATCATCATCCTCCTAGCATTTTTTCCCGGTTGTCCACTAAAGGATTTTCATTTAAAAAAAAACAGCATTCAAATCAGCGCGACCGTTTGGTTGCTAACATGCCACAGACATACACACAGAATACTCCCTCGGTTGCGTCGTTAAAAGCAGGAAGTAAGCATTATTGTTTTCAAATATTTATGCACAAGGTAATCCAGGCAAAATTGCAAGTTAACTTGCAAAGAAAAAGTTTTAAAATTGGCTATGCCAGCGGTGATCGGCGGAACTTGAAAGAGCATTAAGGGGAGCACACATGGCGCCAGTAGAATTACAAGTAACTGGAAAACCACGTACGCTACTTGCAGTATTTTCAAACAAACGACATTGATTTACAGATGGTTTACTAACTAGGTCCGATATTTGACATTAAACGTAACCGAATCATCCTGATTTTTAGCTATGTTTGCCATAATAATTCTCCCAGAGTTGCCTAAAGGCCGAACGTAATTAGTACCTGTAGTGTAGTAAGTAGGTGCAAATAAGTATAATGTATTAAAATGAGAGTAATAAAGCCGGATTTTAGTTATTAGGTACACGTAGGCATATATATATATAGCTTATTACAAGACATAATTATAAAAGGACTTAATCCAGTTTGACGCATTTCATATATTTATTGTATGTATTTATTTAATTTCTTAATTTCTACTAACGAATGGCATGTTAAATAGTTTTTATTTTTATTTTTTGAAACAGATGTGTTTATAAAAATAAATTATTTTTTAAACGTCTAAAGTAAGGCCTGACTAATGTACACATATCATTTTATGTCGTAGTATTCTCAAACAAACAGTCTGGCATTACTTGAATGAACATAAATAATAGTTATTTACGATACAAGTGCCGAAAATAGGAAATTCGCAACGAGATGTGACAAATCAAAACACGACCGAAGAAGGGAGTGTTTTAAATCGACACTAGTTGCGAATTACCATTCGCACGTGTATCGTACAACGTTATCGTACGCTCTTTGTGTCTCTGCCGTTTTCAAATGTAACAAACAATTGAAAATCAAACCATATTCCACCGCTTACTGGTTCGTAATAAGCGTATCGCGTGCAGCGGACGTATTACCCGGCCAATATCCGCCCGGGTAATCGGTTGAGCTTTCAAGCGATCGAGCTACCTGGTTGAATTAAACATTGGCAGGGTTAAAATAACCTGTAAATGGGGATGGGGTTTCGCGATTTGGATTCACGGTATGACTGTGAAAATTGTATTCTGTTTACAAAGTTTTGTATGCGGGTGCGAACATACATTATTAAAATCAGGGTTCTGTCGTACTGGTTTTTAACCCCCGACGAAAAAGAGGGGTGATATAAGTTTGACGTGTCTGTGTATCCATGTGTCTATGTGTCTGTCTGTGGCGTCGTAGCTCCTAAACGAATGGACAATTGGACATCGGCCGTTTTTCGGACAAGAAAAACCGCATTAAAATCGTTGAATGCGGTTTCTTATATCCGAAAGCTGACATGATCGAGATGGTTCTTAGCTACGTTTCAACATAATCGGTTCAACCGGTTTTGATATATTGAACTTAGAAATGTAGAAGTCGGTGGTTGTTCAACTTTTTTAAGTTGTTAATTATAGATCGGTCTAGTAGGGTACTACTGAAGTTGGAACTGAGCAAACTCTCGTGTGTTATCGAAATCCATACTTCCATACTAATATTATAAATGCGAAAGTGTGTGTGTATTTGTTTGTTTGTTTGTTTATCCGTCTTTCACGGCAAAACGGAGGAACGAATTGACGTGGAGATAGTTGAAGGGATGGATAGTGACATAGGATAGTTTCGTCCCCGAAATCATCCCTTAAGGGATTGGATCATCCTTCTGTTATTTTTCCAAAACTGTTCACCGCTGCACTGGAGGACGTTTGCAAGACTCTGGACTGGAGAAGGCTAGGCATCAGCATCAACGGCGAGTACATCACTCACCTTCGGTTTGCTGACGATATAGTAGTCTTGGCTGAGACCATGGAGGACTTAAGTACGATGCTCGATGACCTCAGTAAAGCATCTGAGCGAGTTGGTCTAAGAATGAACATGGATAAGACGAAGATGATGTCAAATGCCCATGTAGTACCAACTCCCATTACAATCGGACACTTTACGCTCGAAGTTGTAGACGATTATGTATACCTAGGACAGACGATCCAGTTAGGTAGGTCCAACTTCGAGAAAGAGGTCAATCGTCGAATCCGACTCGACTGGGCAGCGTTCGGGAAGCTACGGCAAATCTTTTCGTCCAATATTCCGCAATGTCTCAAGACGAAAGTCTTTGACCAGTGTGTGTTGCCAGTGATGACATATGGCACTGAAACGTGGTCGCTTACTATGGGCCTCATAAGAAGGCTCAAAGTCACCCAAAGGGCAATGGAGTGGGCCATGTTGGGAGTTTCGCTGCGTGACCTCATCAGAAATGAGGCTATCCGCAGCAGAACCAAGGTAACCGATATAGCCCTCCGGATCGCTAAACTTAAGTGGCAGTGGGCGGGGCACATAGCACGTAGAACCGATGGCCGTTGGGGCGGAAAGGTTCTCGAGTGGCGACCACGTGCCGGAAGGCGCAGCGTGGGTAGGCCCCCGACAAGGTGGACTGATGACCTGGTAAAGGTTGCGGGAGTCCGCTGGATGCGGGTGGCGCGGGATCGGTCACTTTGGCACTCTTTGGGGGAGGCCTATGTCCAGCAGTGGACGTCTTTCGGCTGATATGATGATGATGGTACTAAATATTTACCGTTAGCTTGGTTTTATAGATATTGAAAAAGCGTTTGACACAGTAGACTGGATCAAGATGATGGAAATTTTAAGATCAATAGGGATAGATTATAGAGACAGACGAATTATACATACATTATAAAAGAAACAGGAAACAATAGTAGAAATAGGGCAAGAGAAAGGAAAGGCAAAGATAAGACAGGGCGTACGACAGGGCTGTCCACTCTCACCTATGATATTTAATATTTTCATTGAAACTGCAGTCAAAAAGATTTTAGATTCAGGCAAGGGGGGAGTCAAAATTAATGGGGAAAGCTTCCATTTCATACGCTTCGCTGATGACATCGCGGCTCTAGCTGAAAGCACCACACAACTAGAACAGCTTGTAACAGAAATGGACAACATATTTATGGAATTTGGGCTCAAAATCAATATAAAGAAAACAAAAACATTAATAACATCGAAACACAGACAAGCCATAGATCCCATCCACTTAAGAAATACTGCCATAGAACAAGTTAACAGTTTTAAATACTTAGCTAGCATAATAACCTGTGACTCCAGATATACTGCCGACATAAAAGCAAGAATAGCAATGGCGAAAAAAGCGTTCAATGGCAAAAAAACATCTCTTTAGAGCCAAGATTTCCAGAAGCGTAAGGAAACGTTTTATAAAGTCATATATCTGGAGCATAGCGTTGTATTGCTGCGAACAATGGACACTTACCCAGCGAGACCGAGAAAGATTAAGTGCCTTTGAGATGTGGTGTTGGATGGAAGGAATTAGTTGGACGGAAAGAAGAACGAATGAAGAGGTTTTGGATTTAGTTGGAGAGAAGAGATCCTTGCTAAGGACGATTGAAAATAGGAGAGGAAATATGTTGGGGCACCTGTTACGACATGACATTTACATAAAAACTATAATCGAAGGGAAAATAGAGGGAAGAAGAGGCAGAGGAAGGCCGCGACGTGCTTTTATGGACCAGGTCAAGGAGAATTTCAATGTAGTGTCGTACCAGGAGCTCAAAGCAGTGGCAGAGCGAAGAGCCGAATGGCGGTTTCTCCACCGACAAGAGCAGAGCTCTTAAGTTGAAGAAGAAGCTTTTCGGTGATTGATAAGATCGTGAGGAAACCAGTCTTATCCCTGTAAGGTCTACTTTTCTCTCTGGATAAAAAGGCTGACCTTTTTATCCAGAGAGAAAAGTAGATTGCAGTCGCTTTCGTAAATCTAGTACCTATGCCAAATTTTGGGATAAGGTGTCAAAGCGGACCCCTTAGGCACAACCATGAATAGCGCTAGGAGGATAATGATTTATTTATTTGCGAGCCTTTTATATGCCGCCTCAATTCGAAATTATGCATCGCGGCAGGCCGTAAAGTTTGCGAAACATTTCGAACGGGCGCCAGGACAACACAACTGTTATTTGCCTATACAAAAAGTGACATTCAGCTATTCCAGCTATACTTAACGGGCGTGGAAAACGTTACGCAGTCGTCCAGCAGATTGGTTTCAGGAAATTCTAGATCCGGTCGTCTTTGAAATACTTCACCCCCTTTGTCTGCACGATGTTGAGCTCGAAAATGCTTACTTTGCGCATTAGGGGCTATCTAAATGTGCCAGGTTGAGGAAGTCTGGAACTATAAATTTACCTAAGAGGTACTTGGGCTGGGAGCTGCGGAGGGTCAGGTATTAGTTCATAGAGTTTCAGTAAAAGTATAATAAATAATAAAGAAATATTTAATCAGCCTTTATGCGTCCGGGGCACAGGCATAGGCTTTCTCTCATTTATAAAAGGCAACAGGCATTATTCCGCACGTTGACCCAGTGCGGGTTGGGGACATGACATACATTTTTGAATTTCTTCGCAGATGTATGCAGGATTCCTCACGGTGTTTTTCCTTCACCGAAAAGCTAACGGTAAATATCAAATTATATTCCGTACATAATTTCCGAAAAAGTTACGCGATTGGAACCCATGACCTTAGAGCATTAAACCAACCGGAGTGGCAATTGACAGGCGTTCCCCTCTGCCAAATACGTATGACCAGTGGTCATACGTATTGTATGGACTGACGTTTATCTGACGTAGCTATTTTCACGTTCCGCATACATTTAACATTCCCCTCCCCCGCAAAAATCGGCAGACTTTTTATGTATAGAAAATGACACATGTGACCACTCCTGTTGGTTTAATGCTCTAAGCCCATGACCGCCGTTTGACAGCCGTATGCCTGAACCAGTGGGCTACCGTAGATTTTAACATTGGAACAATAATTAAGAATATTAAAGCATAATGTTCCGGATATAGCTGCGTTGGGTTTTAAAATAGCACCACTTCCTTGCTTCCCGTGGGCACTGCAGGCCTAAGATGGCTGCAATATTTTTTATAAGACATCTGTCACCCTCACACATGCATATTAGTCAGAAACTGACAGATGTCTTATCGACAGGGATAAGTAATAAAATGGCAACCATCTTAGCACATCTGGACAGGGTTACATTGTGTTGTGGGCTAGCAACCTGTCATTTTTTAAACCATCGAACCCAAGACCGTCTGCTTTGTAGGCTAGCTGTTCGTACGTAACGCATTGGACGTGCGACAGTTAGATCTACTCGTAAATGTTACATTTAGTATCGGAAAATGACAGTCAGGCCCCTATTTCACCGACTTGACAATTATCACCTGGCAACGACAATTCTCCGTACATTGCTGATTCCACGAGTAACCTAGCAACCACCTTAACTTCTACAACAAGCAATGTATGGCGAATTGTCAGTGTCAAGTGACAATTGTTAAGTTGGTGAAATAGGGGCCTGATAAATATTTTATTTCTTTGTAACTTAGGTACTAACGTTTGAAAGTTACGTAATCATCATTACAGTCTACCCACAGGGCAAAACCCGCTCATTATAAACTTAACATTGACATCTTTACACCCTGCTTTATTGAAAATACTCTTTTGAACCGTGATGCGTGTCAAAGGATATACCTACACACATTAAAAGGCGTCACAACACAGCAAAACTCTTTGAGCTCACAAATATTTTCTGCCACTTGCAAAGATATTTTTAAGCTTAGCGTCCTGTGCCTATTCACATAACAGGCACTCGCCTGTAAATTCTTATCAGATAAAACTTGACCTCGAGACCCATTAGAAGTATGCGATTTTGGAGATCAGAATTATAATGGTTTTGTAGCGATACGCGTGGTTATCGTTCGGAAGAACCTTGTTTACAAAGAGAAGCATTTTATTCCGGGAATTTTCTCAGTTTTAACAAAAGAAGGATTAAATTCTCCCCGCATGAGTGAGCACTTGGGATCTTCTTCCCAGGTTGCGAGAACTCATAAAAAGCCTTACTTTATTATCTTAGTGTGTTTAAAATAAATTAATTTTGCAATGGAGGCAGCTGAAAAGAATGTTGAGCGCGGGGAAGTTATTACTTATTAATGCCCTGAGATTTTTCAAAGATTCTTTTTAGCGTGATGACTTGCTTCACTTTTGTTGAGTTTGTATATGGTAAGACCATTAAGGGCGATTGCAAGTAACCGAACATCAATGAGGATTTTTAATAAATTGCCAAACCACATAAAAATAACCCAACCAAACCAAGTTCATAAAAATCTTAAACTAACGTTATTTCGTGTGAACAAAACTGAAGTATACCTACAAGAGAATAACAACTCAGTAACTGAATTATAGTCCAAGCAAGCGATAGTTTCTAAATTTTAATGCCTAATAATGACATTAAAACTAACAGAACATTACTACAGAGCACAGGCCGAGAAGTAAGGGGTTGCCGGCCGAGTACATTATAGACGGCCAAACGTGACGAGGCCGGATAGTTATGAGGCTGGCAACCCCTTTTCACGCCGAGGTATCATGTAGAGTGCTGTTCTCAAACATGCAATTAAATAAATAAAAGAAACTCCGAGAAATTAAACTTTAATTTTCATGGCTGAACGCCGTGATGCTGTGCCACAATATATGAAATGGGAAAAAAGACCATCTTGCAGGCCTGCAATTTTGTATGAAATGCCATTACGGACCTCTCATCTCGCTGCGCCCGAACGTGACGTTTCGAAGCCCTTTATGAAGAACACAACAAAAATAAAATACAATGATCTCATGTAAGCCAGTAAATGTTCACGTAATGTTTTATTTTTATGATCGAAATGTTGTTATTAATTATATCTACTGTATTAATTTAGTTAGCTAATAAGCTAATTAAGAATGTAAATTGCAGTGTCCTTGCAGAGCTCCTAGCTGATCTTGTTTTGATATACAACCTTTTGTATTGTACCTATGAAAGTAATAAATTACTGAATTACCCAATAGCAAGCGAGAGTGTACCTTGGGGTCAATTCTAGCCATACATTTCGCATTCCATTAATTAAACTCAACGCTGTTACGCTTAAATAAATACGTCCATATGAAATTACGTGCGCACACCAAAAATATGAACAATCGGAAATACGTTATATATGAACTTTGTACCATAAATATAGTCGATTTTCATAGAAAGTGACATGAGACAACATTCTCATTGCACGTATTTGAATATGAACCTATTTCATACTGGACAAAATTTCATTTGGGCTACATTCATATTACTTTTGGTACAATTTCAAAACGGTAATTTCGGGTTGACGATTTTCCATTTGTGTCGAATGACAGTAAATCGATACAAACAGACATTTCACGAACGCTTGACTGTCGCGCGACAATAGCCCACAAATCACCTGTCATGTCAAAATCATAATATACATCTATACCGTTTTGCGTGTATGCGCTGCAAAAAAATTGCCGTGCATAACCGGCTCTAATAAATTCCCACCAAATACTGAGCTCAACATATTATCAGCAAGCAACACGTCGTTATACAGTCGTCTATTGTCGTAACAAGTGACATCAAGTGACGATGTGACGCGCATTGACGTTGATTGTCTACTTGCGGTTGGGGGGGTTCGTTGTTCGAGTTCGTTCGTGATTTTGTTGAGCTCATTATGGCTGCGGTTTTGAGGTTTTGAACCGAGTTTAAATTGAATTAAAATGTTTGAGACTGTGTGTATTGTATTGTATTGTATTATTTATTGGTAAATATTGTCATTTAACATTACTAAAAAATAAGTTTCACATTAAATGTCAATTTCATCATATATAAGTAATACTTAATGAATAAGGGTATAATTATTAGGTGCGCGATTGAGCCAATGTCTTGTGGCCATAGAAAAACTCTTCAATGGTATAGCAAGCCATTTCCAATAGAATGGCCTTTAGTTTGCGGACAAATATTGCATCGCCAGAAGCTTGCCTTATTTCGTCGTCCAGTGTATTGTACAGTTTGAGCTAACATCATTTTTGATTATTGTGAGTGCTAAATGTTTTCAAGTAGAGAGATTATTCACTTTTGTTTGGGTAGGTTTTGAAGCATTTCGTCCGTTACGAGATTTCGGTTGTCGCATTCTAAATGGAAATATTTACGACCGTATTTATTAACGTTCTACAAGGCTATTTTAACTAAAATGGTGTTGAAATCCGTTTGTCTTTGTCTGTCACTTTAACATTTGTTATTGTAAGTAAGGGACAAAGCACATTTTATTTAGCAGAGGCATTTTAAGTTTTATGCTTAAGGGGTTAGACTCTTGCACAATTCCTCGAGGGCTTTTTACATGTCAGTTTAACATATAATTATATTTGTTTAATCAGCAGCATCAGCATTTTGTAATCCACAGTTTCAGAGGCCAGTACGTTAGATAGATCTAAATGTCAATGTTTGTATGGGAAAATGGTAGTTCCTTTGCTCTAACGCGCGTTCAAAACGTTACGTGAATACCCCTCAGAGCTGCAAACTTCGCACACCCCCAAATCGATTGTGACAACTTCAGTTGCCAAGGGGAGTATAGGCGTGTTTGTATATTTTTTTTAAATCTATTTACGATCATCTTTTTTTCAAAAATTAAGTTAGTGGCTTGGTTCTCCTGGGCCTTTAGTTTACAGCAAAGAAATTAAATTTGATATCAATGTTAGATAGTATTCTGAAAACGTTATAATTTACTTTAAATACACATACATAGATTGCCACATTAAAAAAAACTAAAACCGCTTCAAGTCGTGTGTCAATAAAATTTAAAGATCCCATCATCCAATCCTGACCTGAAGAAAATTATCCACTCGTTTTTGAGTAATCATATATACATAAATTGCGAACCTCTTTCTTTTTTGAAGCCGGTTAAAAATGCGTCAAAAGGTGGCTCTGAGTCCTTTTTAAACCTGACCCAGCTGCACATCCGTCTCCGCCGTCCGCGATTTATTATGACCGCGAAGATGGAAGCTTAGAGCGGGACAACCCATTTACGCCTCAAGTGCGAGAAAATAAGGAGCTCGCTTTTTCCAGGCTGGCAACATTTTTCAAAATAGGTTTCCAGAGCCTGAAAAACCTTCATGGCAGACAAATGATATGTTTAATACCTCGGGTTGGCTGTGAACTCTCTATACAAACCTAGTTTAAAATGGTTTTCATTCAAAACGGCAAACTGGATAAAAATGTAACTTTTTACTGCTGATATAAATTATTAAAGATATATTATAGAAAAATGAGATAAAACGTTTTTTTTTACAATCTTTTATTTAACTTGCCGTGTCAGTATTGTATGTATGATAATATGGGACAAATCTTGCAAGTTTAATTTGACCCACTTCCCGGTGACCGATTTAGCTGAAATTTTGGGTATAAGTATAGTTTGGATGACAATTCAATATTATGGTACCATCGAGCTGATCTGATGATGGATACAGAAGGTGGCCATGGGAATTCAGTACTTAACCGACGTAACCCCGTTGAGTTTGGGTTCGTTAGAATCTTCTCAATGAGTAGTTGATGATGGTATACAGAAAAATACGGTCGGCAATAAAAGCTTGTACCAAAAATGAAATTTTTGAAAGAAACTTATTTCCTATTTTAATTTCTAAAAATATAAACAAGTTTTCGACCTAGATACGGCGGATACCGTTGAGTGTACAAAGTGCATTTAATTATGTCGCTTTAAAATAAGAACCAAACCTATGTTTGTATGGAGAGTCAAGCGTCCTGGTAACCTTTAACTTTCTCTCAATGTTAATTTATGAGGTAAACGCAAATAATAATAAAGTCAAGGCCGAATCAAAGCCCTAACTTAGCCGATTTCAACGTCGGACCCTAATTACCTGTCAAAACTCCGCGATGTAAGGTATTTCCATATATACAATATTGTTCATGCATTAACAAGCTGACGGCATGATAGGGTTACCACAATTTATGTTCCGATAAAACGGAGGCCAAATATTTGCTATTTAGTCGTGCAGAGTAAAAGCGAAAGAGAGTTGGGGCATATTTACTGGCGTGTTTGTCTTCAAAAAGATATGGTTACTTGACTTAAGAGCCCATATTATTATGCATGTAAGACAATCCTTTGTTTGTGTGAGAGAAGGTCATCGTCATCATCTGCACATGAAAACTAAAATTATTTAGTTCATACCTACGGGACAAACACAAAGTATCAAACTAAAAACAATATATATATATATATATATATATATATATATATATATATTATTCGTTGTTATATATATATATATATATATATATATATATATATATATAACAACGAATCAAATTCGTAAAACTGTATGTTTGCCGCGAAATGCTCCCGCCTCAGCATCAGCATTATGCGAGTGTCTTTAGGCGAGATCATTTGTGGGTCACGTTCGGTTTCCCGACACGGCCTTAATAATTAAAATGAACACAGCCGCTACGCTTGCATCGATGATTTGCCGCCGAAAGACGTCCACTATTGGACATAGGACTTAACGACAGAGTGGTAAAGTGACCGGTCCTGCGCCGCCTGATTCCAACGTACTCCCGTGAGGGTAGTTACCACGGTGTAATTTGACGGCGGATTTTTTTTTCATAGTCTACCCGCTTGAACACCGTCGCTGTAAAGGGTTCTAAATTTTGGGATGTAAACATGCATAAAAATGTTTTAACTGATTTATGTATCGAATGATCGCGAGAAACATAGACAAAAGCTAAGAGTAATAAGAAAGATATAGGTCATGGAAAATAATTATACCCCTCGACTTTCCTCGTAAAATATAATATACATTTTAGCATAATTTAATTATCTCTTTTCCCAGTAAACCAACTTTAAGATGTGTAATTGTACAGACAATAACCGTAATACAAAGAAAATTATTGTGGTGTCATTGACAGGAAAACAATTTTTTTTTCCTTTTTTTTAGGTTTAAATTTCATTTTTCTTGATTTAGAATTAGAATGGTTCCTCGCGGAAAGCGAGAGGCAACCCTGGGCGGCATTATAATGAGAAAATATTCAATTATTTTTACAATGCTAATTTTATTTTTCGTACGGTTTACGCGGCTTATCTTAATATTTTAAAACAAAATGTCCGTGAGAAGCCTTAACAGTCGATTACAAAAAGATACGTATACCTATGTTTTCATTGTAATCATATTATAAAATACTAACTTCTGCCCGCAACTCTTCTCAACTCACTCGCGCACCGCGTTTATATCGTAGCTTAAGGTGGTTCGATCGCCATACAAAACGTAGTATACGTTTTCGCAAAGTATCACGTGACAAACTAATTTCTCAAAATATTCTTGTTTATACAAATTTATTCTAGGAAAGGGGGAATTTCGCGCAAGTGGGAAGCCAATGTATGAAAGATTGTTGCATAAGTTTCTTAAAATATCACGCCGTTAGCCTGCGAATATCAAAAGACGTTTTGTATGGCGATCGAACCACCTTAATACAACATTCACCCCCCATTTCACTCCGTTAGGGGATGATTTCCCGTATAAAAAAACTATGCTTTGTCCTTCCTCGGGACTCAGAGTATCTCTAGTTATATTTATTAATTTATTTAATCTATATTGCACAAAAGAAAAGAATAACTTATCGTACAAAAGGTGGGCTTAATAATGCCGTAAGCGTTCTCTACCAGTCAACCTTTGGGCCAAGCAGACAAATTGTGGGCGGTGCAACTACAGATATAAACACACAGTGGATATACATACTTATATATTATATGCAGATGAAAATAGAGAACAAACACATTAAGAATCTATCCCTCTGCTAGCAAACAACATGCGCGATACTGGTCGGAATCTGTCGTAGGTATTTTAACGGGTATACCTTTCCAAAGGCTAATCTTACCAAATTTCATCAATGGTCTCGCCGTGCTCGTCATCCAGCATTATGCTGCGGCGGGACCATTTTGTAACGAATAAGTAGTTTTAAGTCATTCAATACTATTTTATGTCTATTTGTGATAGAATTATTTGCTGGTTACGAATAAATAATTATCATTTCATTTAAATTTCCATTTCAATACAATTTTTATCTCGACTTTACTTTTTTTGACGACCGCTTTAGCCTAGTTGGTAGTGACCCTGCCTACGAAGCAAGAGGTCCTGGGTTCGAATCCCGGTAAGGGCAAACATTTATGTGATGAGCATGAATATTTGTTTCTGAGTCATGGATATTTTCTATGTATTTAAGTATTTATATCCATTATATATATCGTCGTCTAGTACCCATAACATAAGCCTTACTGAGCTTACTATGGGACTAAGTCGATTTGTGTAAAATTGTCCCCTTATATTTATTTATTTATTTATCTCATTTAATTAGGGTTCCGTACCTCAAAAGGAAAAAACGGAACCCTTATAGGATCACTTTGTTGTCCGTCTGTCTGTCTGTCTGTCTGTCAAGACCCTTTTTCTCAGGAACGAGTGGAGGTATCAAGCTGAAAATTAAATGAAATACTCAAGACTATTGTCTCTTGAAGCTGTGAAAAAATCAAACTTAAAAGCCAACGCAATCAAAAGATAAAATCGTTAATGCTGTAAATTTTTGAGTTTTTCGACACTCGCAAAACCTACGGGGTACTTCCCATGAACTCAGAAACTTGAAATTTGGCATGAAGCAACGTCATATATCACAGACAAAGGAAAAATTACGAAATGTAGACATTTTTAGTAAAATCATACAAAAAAGTGCTTTTTTAAATTTTAAACTTAACACCTTTTTCCTCGTAAACGTGTGGAGGTGTTGAATTGAAATTCATGTCAAATACTCAGAGCTATAGGACCTTTCAGATGTAGCAAAACCAAACTTTTATGTCAACGCAATCAAAAGAAATTGCAATTTAAGTCGCATATTTTGAAACTGAGTACTCACAACAAACTCAAAACCTAAAGGGTACTTCCCGTTAACTCAGAAACTTGAAACTTGGCAAGAAGAAACTTCATATAGCACAGACAAAGAAAAAATTACGAAAGAAGACATTTGTATTAAAATCATACAAATATCATTTTTTGAAATTTTAAACTTACTACCTTTTTCCTCGTAAATGCGTAAAGGTATTAAATTGAAATTCATGTCAAATACTCAGGGCTATAGGACCTTTCAGATGTAGCAAAACCAAACTTTTATGTCAACGCAATCAAAAGAAATTGCAATTTAAGTCGCATATTTTGAAACTGAGTACTCACAACAAACTCAAAACCTAAAGGGTACTTTCCGTTAACTCAGAAACTTGAAACTTGGCACGAAGAAATTTCATATAGCACAGACAAAGGAAAAATTACGAAAAGAACACATTTGTATTAAAATCATACAAAAATCATTTTTTGAAATTTTAAACTTACTACCTTTTTCCTCGTAAATGCGTAGAGGTATTAAATTGAAATTCATGTCAAATACTCAGGGCTATAGGACCTTTCAGATGTAGCAAAACCAAACTTGTATGTCAACGCAATCAAAAGAAATAGAAATTTAAGTCGTATAGTTTGAAACGGAGTACCCGCAAGAAACTCAAAACCTAAAGGATACTTCCCGTTTACACAGAAACTTGAAACTTGGCACGAAGAAACTCCATATAGCACAGACAAAGGAAAAATTACGAAAAGTAGATGTTTTTAGTAAAATCATACAAAAAACATTTTTTGAAATTTTAAACTTACTACGTTTTTCCTCGTAAACACGTCTAGAGGTATTAAATTGAAATTCATATCAAATACTCATGTCTATAATACCTTTCAGCTGTAGCAAAACGAAAGTTTTACAAGTCCACGCAATCATAGGAAATAGCAATAATAGTCGCATAATTTAAAACTGAAAAAGGTGTATGTGAAGTCTCCAACCCGCACTGGGCCAGCGTAGGTATGCGTAAGGGTATCAAAACCTAAAGGTACTTTCCCGTGAATTCAGTTTTATATCAACGCAATAAAAAGAAACAGCAATATAAGTAATCCGCTTATTTTGGCGTCAAGGAATAAATCAAGGCCTAAAGGATGATTACTAAATTGATAAAGTGACCCTGTTTAAATTTATGCTCCCTCAGCTTTCCACATTGTAATGTTACGGATTCCATTTTCATTTATCATTTAGTAATAAACATACAACAACTTTTGCTTGTTATAGATTTGTAGTACGGAACCCTCGGTGCGCGAGTGTGACTCGTACTTGGCCGGTTTTTTTTTTCATTTAATTTCAATTTCCATTTCAAATCAATTTTCACTTCATTAAAATTTTCATTTAATTTCAATTTTCACTTCATTTCATCTAAATCGGTTCACCGTTTAAGCGTGAAGAGGTAATAGACAGACAAACATACAGACATACATACCAACAGACACACAGACCGATACACTTTCGCATTTATAACATAAGTAAGTATGACTTAGTATATTCATAACTCATTGACGGTAAAGTAATTTCGACTTAATCTACAGTATTATTTTACTCCAATTTTGAGAAGTGTAGTGTTCTGTTAACCCGCCCTCTTACTATGGGACTAGGTCGATTTGTGTAATATTGTCCCCCTATATTTATTTATTTATTTATCTCATTTAATTTCAATTTCCATTTCAAATCAATTTTCACTTCATTAAAATTTTCTTTTTATTTCAATTTTCACTTCATTTCATCTAAATCGGTTCACCGGTTAAGCGTGAAGAGGTAATAGACAGACAAACATACAGACATACATACCAACAGACACACAGACCGATACACTTTCGCATTTATAACATAAGTAAGTATGACTTAATATATTCAAAACTCATTGACGGTAAAGTAATTTCGACTTAATCTACAGTATTCTATTACTCCAATTTTAAGAAGTGTAGTGTTCTGTTAACCCGCCCTGCCTTCCATGACGCAGTCTTCGGGATATACTTGTATTGCTATTGACTTGATCACTGTGGTAGGTATCATCCATTTGCATCAACACTTTACGAAATAGATCCCAAAACTTATCGAAATAGTAAAAAAACATTTATCCCCCCATCCCGAGATGTTCCCTAAAAAAGCCCGGGGTCTGCTTAAGCACCTAATCCCAAGATTTGGCATAGGCACTAGTTTTACGAAAGCAACTACTATCTGACCTTCCAACCTAAAGGGAAAACAAGACGTTATTGGGTTAGATCGGTTTCCTTGCGATGTTTTCCTCCACCGAAATACCGCTATTAAATAAAAATTCATTAAACTTGAAAATTCTGACTGAAATAAACACACTTAATCCCTCGATATCACACCATCTCAACAATGTTAGCAATGAATGCCTAAAATAGTTAAGGTATTGTAATGAGGGTCACCCTACCCGCAACTCTAGAGTTTGGCATCATTCCGAATTCGATTGGATTGGAAATTTCTGGAACAGTCCCTACCGCTGGTCCCTACAGGTTAAATGGCTCGATAGGGGGTCGGGCCACGACCACACAGGAATCGTTTTATTATCACCAGGACGGCTATCGTATAGGACGGCCCGCATGTCGCACCGAGATAGACTATCCGTCTCTGTCTAATTATAACCCTTAGTAATTGCGTTAATTTTCGAACGAGCGCTGGGTCAGTTCTAGTGACTAATGATTTTTCCCACGCAAAAAAATACATTAGGGAGGGATTCGAGCAAATTCGTTTGTATGAAAACTGTGCGTAATTTTTGCTGTGATGCTGCCAGATCCGAGTAGACTAAAGGTTTCAGGTTTGAAAATTTTTTAAGTAAGCACGTAGTGTATATTTATTTATGCATGTAAGTATGTGTTTTATTTACGTATATGTATTTGTGTAAATATGTTCTACTAGCTTCTGCCCGCGACTCCGTCCGCGTGGAACTCGTTTGTATCGCAGCTCCATGCAAACTTTTACTCCCCCCCCCATTTCACACCCTTAGGCGATGATTTCGGGGATGAAAACCATGCTGTGACACTCTCCATGCCTTCAAATAACTCCGCTTAAACAATCACGCCAATTCGTCGCTCCGTTTTGCCGTGAATGACGCGGACAAACAAACAAACACACACATACCCTTTCCCATTTATTATATTACATAGTATAGATATAGGAGTAAAAAATTGTTTTTATTTTTGTTATTTGTACTGCCCATAATCTTTTCCGCTTTGCCCTAAGGTTTGACTGGTAGCAAATGCCATAATTTTGGCATTGAGTCCACCTTTTGTGCGATAAGTTTTTGTTTGTGCAATAAAGTTTAAATAAATAACCGCTAATACAACGCTGAGATGGAACCGTTTCGTGACATTTATGTGCATGTATGTATTGTGTTGTTGTCATGAATAAATATTATTCTATACTAAATATTGGGATTTAAATCCTTTGTACGAAACGAATTCTATTTCGTAACGAATGTATTACGTTTTTATATATGTCAACAACTAGTCTTTGCTGAATAATTAAAAAGCACAAAAAAATATCATTGCGACTGCGTGTACACGTAGAAAATGAAGTAGGTATAGTGATGGCAATGCCAGTGACAAGGCACCGCAAAAGCATATTTTAAAAAGATAAAGCTGGCTCAACAGATCTATTGCTGATTCGAACTGAAAGGTGAAATAAATATTTTTTACAGTACAAATGGTGCTACTTTCCCGCACTAGTGCGGAAAAGAGAACTTTCCGTGCATATGTCGAAACTTTAAAGAGCCATATGTACAGTAAAACGTTGTACGATACACGTGCTAATAGGTAATTCGCAACTCGTGTCGATTTAAAACACTCCCTTCAGTCTTGTTTTAATTTATCACCACTCGTTGCGAATTTCCTATTTTCCGCACTTGTATCGTAAATAACTATTTCCTACTAATTTGACATCTAGATCGCTTGTTTAGCGGCCCCACCACTGAGTGCCTCAGCCTACATTTTTCCATCAGCGGCAGGTGCCAACGCTTCGATTACGGCGCCCTCTCGAGACGTCCTTAACGTCTGTTTGTTTAACAAAGAACCTATGACCCTTGATCTTCAAATTTCTTCGTACTTACATGGAATATCAAGATTTGGACCATCTGTGGACAAAGCCTTAGCGAAAGCTACCAGTCACGTTCTGAATCAGTGTTTTTCAACTGTGGGTCGCTACCTGGAAGCTTCTTGGTTGTTGTCGCAGTGGCGACACCAGACCAACAACGTGATTACTTAAACCATAATTTACTGTTGACGACCTAGGACTATTATTTACTATTTTTTCATAATTACATAGGGAGATACAGAACCACACGTTCACATTGGCGCACTTGAAACATTTATTATTGTCAATTAGAAATAAGAATGCGAAATGTTCGTGTCAGACCGAGCCCCGCACGGCACCAATAACTTGTCTCCAACGCAATTAATCTCGCGAGTTTCACTTTCGTTAGAAAACGCTCTAAGAACTGTCTCGAACTCGTCTCAACTTTCATAATGAGTCTTGCTGTTAATGAATATTTCAGATACAAATAATATGCCTTTTGTTTTAAATTATCACTGTGTAGGTATACGCCTGGTAGACCGCCTGTTGTCTACCTCTACCTACATGTTATTGTATTCTTTCTCTTTATAACTGCTTTGTTTGTGTGAGGTGTGCAATAAAGAGTATTTGTATTGTATTGTATTGTATACGAGTGTAGGGGAGACTGATATACGATTATTGGATTTGTGTTTTATGCAACAGTGAATCTGTTTTTTTTGTGTGGAATTGCTTTTACGCATCCGGCTGTCTAGGGAATAAGGACGGTTATGACGGACTCCCGGAAACCGCCCGGACTACCGTCTGGAACCTCACGGTGTTCAATGCACTGCCCTTCGGTGGAGCCACGGGAACGCTTGCGCGTACTTTAGCGACTCCGCCAGCAGCTGTCTCTATGTGGGACCATCACGGGGGGAGGGTAAGTACCCGCGTGAGTAAAGAGCGTGCCCTAACTTCCAGCACGCTCTCCAACCCGAGAATCTGTTTCTTTTAGTTGACAGCCCCCATGTTTGCCACCGTGCAGCACGATGGCGTTGACTCGCTGGAAAATATCAGGCCCCCTTTGGTACAGTCTCTCCCTTAATTTCGAAGCTACTATTTTTAGACCTGAAACGCAAACTACAAAAAACAGGGTCACAAGTCACAAGCAACCAATTTAGTGCTGTTATGTAGAATGCGCTAATGCGTCACCCTTTTTTCTTGCCTAACGAAACTAGCCTCAGTAAATATAATTATATTTGTGGGTGAACAGTAAGGTGAGGTAATAAATTATAAATAGCGGGGCAGATTCCTCACTCTCAACATAGCTCTGGTAGCCATAATACTTACCACCAAGGACATAACACCTTTTTTTCTGCAGTACAAGCGAATAAAAAATACATGTCGGAACGAAAATGGGTTGTGAACTCAGGTTGTGAAGGCCAGGATCGGTAGCGTATTGCGATTCCAAAAATGTATTTAGTAGTTCATTTTATTTTATTTTGTTTTGTGTATATGTTTTGAAACTTTTGTTTATGATTGTTTATATTGCTTGTGACCAGCATATCGAAAAAACATACACAAAACATTTGTTTTCATAACACAGCCGTGCGCGCGGCGGTAAAAATTAGATAAACCCTCCCAACCTTCACCCTCGCGGGGGAATGTTGTGATACACAAGCAATGTCAACAAAAACAAAGACTGTAATGCAAACAAAAAATAAACACATAAACAAATGCCTATTTGAAATCGCAATGCGCTACCCTAATCGAATAATAATAATCTGAATATGCCCTTAATCGGTTCACATCCCAATTTGGTATAATTATCCGGTATTACCAACAGTTTGGTGAAAAATATCTGCACTTAGCAATATTTCTTTTCAAAGGTTAGCCCAAACTTTGGGGGGTAAAATATAGAACGAGGCGGTAGCCCAGTTTACAACTCGGCTTTAAAAGACTTGTGGAAACAATTCTGCAATAAAATTAACTGTTTATAATGCTTTTACCAACATACCTATTTTTACATACAGCAAAGCACTTTTAGGGAATTTTAAAACGTCAAAATTTCGATAAATTACATTTTGAAAGTGTAAGGTTAACGTCTTTGACGTGGCACTAGTTTGTGCACTTGGGTTGAATTAGAACTAAAAGGCTGGGTTTTACTTCATTCGAATTTAAGCCATGCCACTTTGACATTAAGGCCCATGTCATACACTAGCGCAATGTCGACGACTAGAACGTTTACTTTATTCGTATTTCTGAAGTTGCATTTCATTTTATCGTTGTTCTGTTTCATTGAATAACTTCGTCGTTTTATTTGATTGACTGCGCCAACAAAATAGCACACTTATGTCTAATGTAGTTTCTTTTACAGTACTTAAGGAAGGAAAAAACCGCTGAAGCCTCTCCATCTGTTTATTTTACTACTAGACAATCTTTTTTTTATTCTTGTAGATATAAGTCGTTAAACAATTGCTTCTTCCTTGAAATGAATAAAGTTAAAAAAATGAAATCCCAACTAACCATAACAATATTTCCTTTATCAGTCTTTTAGGATAAGAAGCAAGAGATTTTAGCAACCAACAACATTCGTTAAGGCACATCAGCCTGCAAAAAATATATCTAAACTCGCTAACATGCGCTCGTATATCTCGCCCTTTTAATTAAACGAATTAATCTAAACACCCCTCCACTCCCCCTCGAAACAGAGCATCAATCGCGTGACGTAGCTTTTTACCATCTGCGTAGTAATTTTAATTAATACAGGGCAGACAGGTTCATGAAAACTGAGGCCCGAAATTAGTGGGGGCAGCGCGGAGTAGGCTTGATTGGCGCGCCGTGATTGGTTAGTTCCCGACGTGTCTATTGGATTTATTTTGGTTAACTCTGACAGATGTAGGTCTTGATTTAGACAACGTGACAAGTTAACTTTGCTTGCTACGGTAAAATGTTTTACGCACATTCTAGCATTTTAGTATCGTATTAAAAACAAATACGACACTCTTTTGTGAATGTCATTTAAGACAAAAGATATAAATTACTGGAACCAGTAGAAGAAATAGTATTGTCTTTAATTTGATCATGTCGCTCCAAAATGTTTTGTTTACGTTGGCTGAGGTAAACGGAACTAAGGATCTAACTTTGTTTTGTTTTTCTATACAGAAAAGATTGAGCGATCATACTTTGGGGTCTAACAAAATATGTATTCAAGATACATTTTGTCCTCCTTAATTCTTTTTGTTTAACACTTCATAATATTTGGCAATTTCCTTATTCTATTAAAGAGCCAACTACGCTATTTACGCCGTAGGCTCAGCCTTATTCCGCCTTGTAGCGGGAATTGCTCATAGAGGCATGACATACATGCCACAGGTAGACCGCTTAACATGTGGTAACCGATGATCAGGATGATAAGGACATCGAACGTGAGCGCAGGTGTCCGTGAGAGGCAACATGCTGGCTCATAGACTTGCCTGTGAAACTATCCTTTGCTGAACTAAATATATTTTTTTCTCGTGCCTCACCTACGCGGCTCGCGGGTGCAGAGGTAGTCACAGTCATATCATTTATTGCATCCACAGTCGTACAGTTCTTAGTAACGACACATACATACATACATACACATACACATACACATACATATGTTCCATATGGGCCCTGCTGCCATAGCAATTTAATAAATAGGCATTAAATTATAATATAAAGGCGCTACTCGCTTTAAATTCGTTGCAAATCACATTCAGTTTCAAAGAAGTACATAGAATTGGTTTAAGTTAGTAATTCATAATTGCTTATTATCTAGTATTTGTTTATCTATTATTTTAATGTCGTATATGTGTATAATAGGATTCATAACGGAAGATAGTTATTTTATTACAATTACAATATTTTTTTTAATCGTCGATTTACAAAGAAATAAATTGAAGGAAGTGGGAAATAATTAAAAAGAAAAATAAATAACTTCGATACAGACAGAAATTATTAGGTAAATTGGGTTAAAGGTATTTAAAATACTATTCATTTAAATTATCCTTTAGAAATTCGTCGATTGTATAGTACGCTTTTTTAGTCAGAAAGTTTTTCAATTTATGTTTAAATATGTGATTTTTATCTGTTTATTTAATGGCTGTAGGAGCCTTGTTATATATATTTATAAAACGCCCTTATGGACTATTTTTATGGATTACCTATTTAGATATTGGCAACTCAAGCCTGTTTTCATGCCGAGTTGCCATTCTGCGATTTGGGGCATCTTTTATCTGTAGGAAAAGGTTCATGTGCTCTCTCGCAAACATACAAACTTCCAGTATGTAGATGGAAGGAAGAGTGAGGAGTTCTTTATTTATAAAGTGTGGTCGGCAACTCTCTGTGTTTTGTATGTTTGCGATGCGCAGGCACTTCTTCTGCATCACGAGCAGGTCTTGGACGTCCGTGCTGGCTCCCCACAAGATTACTCCATAACAGAGCCAGGCGTATGCGTAGGCGTAGTATGCTGAAAGAGCCGTTTCATAATCGGTGTTTATCTTTAAAATGCTGAGTGCGTACACGAATCTCGTTAATTTTGTTCTTGTGTCTGATATGTGGGTTTTCCAGTTTAGGCTGATGCCCATAGTAATACCTAGCAACAAGAAACTTTGGACCTCCTCCATTTTTCCGTATTTATTCATAAGGCTTAATACTCAGAGGGTTTTTTTGTAGTTTATTTCTAAGCTATGATCTGTTAGCCAGTCATCTACGCTTTTGAGTGTCGTTTCTAGGCGTGAGTTACAGTCAGTGCTATTGATGCAGTTAAACATTATAGATACGTCATCCGCAAACATTACACAGGTTGTTTGAATAGTTTTGGGCAAGTCATTGATATAAACTAAAAAGAGAACGCACCCTAACACACTTCCCTGTGGTATTAAGCCCTTTACATAACGGGTATCCGAATTAATATGTTGTATTTGATTGGTATTTTCGTTTTAATATTCAATTTGTACAAATTGTCTACGGTTTTCTAGGTACGATTTGAACCATTTGTGCACGTTCCCTCGGATTCTGCACCCATAAAGCTTATTTAGCAGTATATTGTGACGAACTTTGTAACGTATATTGTGACGAACAGTCTCATGTGGGAGGTTCCTGAGTTAAGCGGTATATTTGTATACACAACGGGATCCGCTGTATGTAGGTCGAAAACTAGTTTCCGTAGCTAGAAATGAAAAAAGAAAAACAATAAAAAAGAAAAGCAATAGAGCCAGGACCGTTTTTAGCAACAGAAACTACTCGTTTCCGACTTAGATGATGATGATACACAATGATATCCACCCTGGATATCATTGTGTATAAAAAGTTTCATGTTCATTTAGTATGCCGTTCTAAAATGATAACGAAACTACGTTTGTATGGAGAGTCAATTTGAGTCGACCGGGCCATCGCTTTATATGAAATATTATCAGTGGTTATGTTATACTGTTGTAAGTTTATACACTGTGTTCAGCCCCATAGGCTTATAAATATGTATGTCTATCGCTCGCATCTGCTCTGCAAAAATGAATCACGTGCACGCGTGTGATTTCCGTTAGGAAATAGAATTTGGCGCAAAAATCTGACAGGTACCTCACCGTGGCGGATATCGGAAAATTTTACACCTGGAGGTACATCTGACTCAACAAATACCGATTAAGGTACTATCGGCTGCATTAATGCATGGACACCTTACGGTCTAGTTTCGCTTGCACCGTTTGACATCTACAGCTGATATGATTGCATGCGTTGCGCACAAAATAAACTAGATGGCGCTGCTGGCCAAAAATATTGATATATAGACGAATATAACTTAATTCACTGATAATAATTGAGTCCTGTAATCACCAAAAAAATTTCTTGCGATGCGAGTACAATTATTGACAAGTTTAGCAAGGTTTAATCTACTGTAACCGTATTTGAGTGTGACTGAACTGTCATCCTACCTACTCGTTTATCAAAGGTATGTATTTCACAGTTGAAATATGTATACCCGTGATAAACCACTGACCAGTGTCAACAACAAGATTGGATGGGCTTGTGCTGACTGACACGGTGCTGACTGCCTTTTTAGTGTTTTTATGATTTCTGTTTTTTACACTATTTTGCACAGCCAAAAGTAGATTTTTTTAATATAAATAACAGTAATTAAATACAATTAAATAACTCAAAGAACTTTTCATTTTAAAATTATATTTATTCAGTAGTAGTATTAGTGAATTAGCCACTTTTTAACATGTTATCGAGGTTATAGCTTAAGTTTCATTTCCGAAAATCGGAAAAAGATTGAAGCTTTACCTCAATAAAAATAATACCTATTGTCAATTTTATTAATAATTTCAGACCGGGTTATGATAACATATATATCAGGCGAACGCATTCACGTGTTTATTGGCATTTTCTATTTAAGTGAGATTTGAAATAAGTAATTAAATCCGCCATTTAAAATAATAAAAAAATACGAAACAATCTTACAGTTCACTAAGGCTTTTATTATTGATACTAGTATTTAATAGATTATAATGGTAGGCTTCTACGGTTATCTATCTCACTCGATCTCGTTAATTAACAAAATGATTATATTCTTTTATGATAATTTTCCTTAACGTAACACATCTATTACTAATAGTGTCTACAGGGATAAAAAAGCACGATGAAAACAATATTCTACTCATATTTTACTTTTGTCATTTGTTTACATATAACCCGGTCTGTCTTTCTTCAAACCCTACATGTTCACAGTTAGACCACCAGATTCCACGTTGGGCACTACGTGATCACTGAACGTGAACTTATATGTCCTTATGAATAGATTTAAACACTTCTCACTTCTCATCACTAAACATGACAAAAATCCAGCTGTCCAGTGTCCAAATTGCGACAATTTGCTGTTTTATGTGCTTCTCTGTAAGTATGGGTTTAACAGCATGCCCATGATAATTATAAACCCTTCTCGTTATGGAGACACGACGAACTCTTGGTCGATTAATTGAACGAAATGACTTGTCGATTCAAAATCATTTTCTTTATAGTCCATTGTGAATGGCTGGTGGCCGTTCTTTGTCGGTGTAGCAGAGACGTTTCCTTTTGCTCAACCTTTTTTTAGCTGTAACGATATTATTTGAAAATAAATCATCAGAAAAATGTATGATAGTTCAGTAGTAGTTACTAAATAATTATATCACAAACGTGTAAAATAACTACTTACGTTTAGATTAGTTTCTGTAGCTTGTAGCTTCGTTACATATCGCAAATATTTGCGACCTTTTAACTATATCAATGTTATGTCTAAACTTCGAAACCTAGTTTTAATATTCATGTTATCCAGAAAAAAATATGAATAACAAAGCTGAGTAGTCCTACGAACGAACACGTAACATCTTTGTGATAAAAACGAATAAGTATGGTAGTTTTGATTCATTCGTCTACCCTCATCGATTATTATATTAATCGTAGTAGTAATGGATTAATATCTGAGCAGCAAATTAAACTTATGATAAATTTCAACTGCCTAGTCAATTGAACCGATGGTCGAGTGGCTAACAAGGCAAGTAACTAGGTCGACACCTAGCTTGAGAGTCGTTGGTTCAAATCCCGCACCCAACCAAAACTATGTTGGGAAAGATGTGTTTTTGGAATTGTTTGGATATTCACTTGTAGTGAATCGGAAACATCGCAAGAAAAATAAATGCACAAAGGTAGCACATAAATAGAATACACATTCCAAATTGCGTCATAATACCGCCATTATCGATCGATAATGCGTTGGCAAGATTACTTGACAATATAATATAGGAAAAATAATAACCCAAGAAAATAATTATAATTATATCCCAGACGAAGAAAGACTTTTTGTTTCCATTTTTGTTAACAACGCCATCTAGTGAAACCTTGCTGATCCTCTGAGATTTACATTTACATCTATAATGATATTACACGTCATGCACATAGATGGCGTTAGCGAGCGCGTCACAGGAAACAGTTTGTCAGTTGACCATGCACTTATGCTGTCTAGTGTACCTAAATGATACCTTTCAAATATATTGAATTAAACTTAATTACGATTCTCTCTAAACGGGACTTAATCACGTGTCAATATTTATATATCTCTTTGAGAATACCCGACATTTCGGATGTGTAATCCTTGGACACGAGCAGACTGTATACAATACTAGACCCGCTGTCTCAACATCATCTTGCTTTAAACTACGTGCACTTCAGTTCGTTTGTGGTGCGCGTGTCGCGGCCGCTGCAGCACGGCTATCACGCGACGGCGCGCGAGCTCTCTCGATTTTTCTCGCACTATCCGTCTCTCTCTTATTAGAACACTTAGAACAAGAGGTGTAGTGCGAGATAAATCTAAAGTATTTCGCGGCCGTCCCATGAGACGTGCTGGAGACCATCGCGTGTGCTGACTTCTGGCCGAAGGGTGTCGTGTTTCGGCGGTTCCGGGGCAACCTACCGAGTTCTACACCGGACTCGAAGACGCAACGGAGCTATACTGTTTTAAAGATAAAGATAAAGATAGTTTATTGTTTCAACTGTGTACAGTGGTGTTACATGTCATATAAATTAAGTTTCAACAGTTGCCCATTTCGGACGTACAATGTCAAGATACTTTAAACTAATAAAATTATAATGGTTAATAATAATCACATTCTAGACATATTTGCAATAAATAATAATATTAAATGGCATTCATACACAATTAAAATATAATATAATCATAGTCCATTTCGAAAATATTCGTTTATATTATAAAAACATTTACTTAAAAGCCAGTCTTTCAGTTTTTTTTTAAATTGAATCCCTTCCAATGATTTGATGTTGTCCGGTAAATTGTTGAATATTATAATTCCATTTGCGTATGTGCTCTTTCTTAATATATGACTAGAAGGCCGTACAGTACATAAGTCATGTCTATATTGGGTTCGGAGATTTCTTTTAAAGTCAGATTTTTTTAAGAATACTTCTTTGCGATCTTTAACAAATAGACAAATTTGTAGTATGTATATACACGTCAAGGTTAAAATTTCATATTCTTTAAAAATAGGCCTAAGGGAGTCAATATCATTGATTTGAAACATCCTTCTCAAACATCTTTTTTGCAGCATGAATGTGGACTCAACATTAACTGAGTTGCCCCAGAATATTACACCGTAAGACAAATGAGGATAGACATTTCCATAATATGCCTGTTTGACAATGTCTACTGATGTTATGCTGGATAATATTGATAACGCATAACAGCTCTTGATTATCTTATTGTTTATTTTTTCTATATGTAGCTTCCAATTTAAGTTTTTATCAATAGTGACTCCTAAAAAGTTCGTGTTACTAACTTGCTCTATCGTTTTACCATCTATATTTATATTTAAACATAGCGGTTCTTGCTTATAGTTAACAAATTGAACAATTTTAGTTTTATCTAAATTAACTTTTAAGTTAAATGAAGATAACCAATTTATTACTTTTTCAAGTGTCTTGTGTATTTCATTACTAATATCAGAGCTATTATGATTGTTGTCAGATATAAATATGGTAGCGTCATCTGCAAACATAACACATAAGTGATCAACTATTGAGGGAAACTGGTTTATGTATACTAAAAACAATAATGGTCCCAGGACGCTGCCTTGTGGCACCCCTTGGTGTATTTGCTCATATTTAGATTGTATCTTAGTTATTGTTTTCGTTGTTTTATCATATGTGTCCAGAATTATAGCTTGACTTCTATTAGTAAGGTAAGACTGTAGTAATTTTAAGCCTGGGCCGCGGATTCCTACGTGTTCAAGCTGATCTGATAATATTTTATGAGAAACACAGTCAAATGCTTTTGAAAGGTCTATAAATAGCCCAACTGACGCTGTTTTCTTTTCTACATCCCTCCATACTTGTTGCAAAAAAATGAAAATTGCTGATGTAGTGCTTTTGCCTTTTTGGAAACCGAGCTGGTTCTTACTTAATATATCATATTTTTTTAGGAACGAGATTATGCGATTAAGAATGACTTTCTCAAATATTTTGGAAAAATTAGGCAAAAGTGCAATCGGTCTATAGTTATTTAAATCTTGTTTAGACCCTTTTTTATGTAGGGGTTTTATTAATGCTTTTTTTAAATCTTCAGGGAAAACCCCACTTTCTAATGTTAAGTTTATAATATGCGTCAACGGTTTTGCAATAATATCAACACTAGCTTTTATTAACTTCATAGGTATTAAGTCATATCCAGTACTTTTTTTATTTTTAAAATTCTTTATAATGGTCGCTACTTCGTAGTCCGTTACTGGAGTTATAAAAATACTTGTAAGATTGGGCTGGGTAAGTTGTTTGATATTTGGCGCACTTTTTGTAATCTGTTCATTATTTAAGTTAATAAAGTAATTGTTCAATATATTTGCAATGTCAATAGGTTCATTTATTAGATCATTCCCAACTTTTATTGATTCAACTGTTTCTTTTATTGTGCTTACATTTGTCGTATTTTGTTTAATTACTTGCCATGTAGCTTTACTTTTATTTGTACTTTGTTTTATAAACTTTTCATTTGTGTTACGCTTAGATAATTTTATGACCCTTTTCATAATATGACAGTATTTTTTGTACGTGTTTTTACGTACATCACTATTTGATTTCAGGCTCTGTAAATATAATATCCTTTTATGTTTACTAGCTATTGCTATCCCTTTAGTTTTCCAATTTAGTTTTTTTGTGTGTGTTATTTTCATTTTTTTGTCTGGTATAGTAAGGTCAAAAATGAAAATATCTAAAAAAGTTCTGTATGCATCGTTAGAATTATTCAATAAATAGATATCAGAAAAGTTTATCTGCGAAATATATTTCATATAGATTTCTATATAATTTTCAGGATTTTTGGTGTGTATAAACCAATACTGCTCTTTAAAGCTCTGGTCAGTGGGAATTGAAATAATTTGGCAAGTATGGTCCGATATACCAAGGTCTAGGACTTCAACCCTGTAATGCTTTGCGTTTGTGAAGATGTTGTCAATACATGTTTGGGAATGATTTGTTAGTCTAGTAGGTTCTGTTACTGTGTGGTGTAATTTATAGTGTGGTCTGATTTGTTTCGTCGCCTTTATAATATTTAGTGTCTTTAACTATGGGCCTTAGTTACCTGAAATACCCGTATAATAATATTATTACTATTATACTCAAATCACTCCTGAACTTCTGGATAACCAACATTTCATTATTGTTACAATTACAACATAGATGGTTACATCATAACATGACATGGTGGTACTGGTATGGTATGGTAGGTGTGTATGGTAATACACAAAGTCAAAACCGCAAAATATTGAGATATGCATCAACAAGTGTTCTGTAGGAACCTATATTGAATAAAATATTTTTTGATTTTGATTTTGATTTGACAAGTACCTGTACCTGTTGGACTGCTTAGTATACACTAATGTTGAGTTATCATTTAATTGCAGTTTATTTTATACAAGAATAACAATTGAAGAACAAGAAACGTTGCTATCAAATTGGAGCAATAATTAGATTAGATGATTAGATGATTTACTCAGTGATATTTTCTTAAGACATCATTTGCCCATTAACACGCTCTTCTAATTTGCAGGCGAAAGATTAAATAAATAATTAAATTATTCAATTCCAAGCACTCTGTGTTATTCACATCTGGTTTCCGCTCACCTCACCCACTCCTTATGAAAATGAAAAACTGTAACGTTAAGATACAGAATGAAGTGTGACTAACCAGTATAAGTTCAATGAATTTTATATTAAGCAGTAACGCTGCCGTGCCGCAAGCCAGATTCGAACTGACGATTTCTAGATATAATGACGATGGTGCCATTGAAAAGCCTAAGTCTTTTAGGTAGATGTCACACACAAACTTACACTCTTCCAAATAATGGACGTAGCTAAAAACTAGTTACGTCCATCATTTGAAAGAGTGTAAGTTTGCCAGTGTCGGATTTTTTTCATTTTAATGGCAATTTTAAGGTAATTTTTGGAATCAATATGCGGCATCAAGTATAGTTATAACGTATCGCGGAGTCAACATATATTTGTAGGTGAGCTGAGGTGAGCAAGAAACAAGTCGTGAATAGCTTAGCAGGGCCGATCAAAGCGACGACGCAAACTGATACACTCCCCTCTTAATTCTGTAATCTCTGCTTCGTAATGAGATGGCATTAAGCCTCAGTTGCTTATTGAATTGAATCTATATTAACAAGTGTAATGATGTGCTTTTGGCAATCATAATATATATATTTAACCGTTTCTCAATACAGGCCATGTTGCCTGTGATGTGGGATTGTATGTATTTAGGCATTAATTAAAGGTATTTTAATATCGTTCGATGCGGGAGGCGCAGGACGCTCACTTTAATCAAGTCATTATTAAATAAACGTATATATAAATGCATGTAAAATACACAGTATAAAACAGGTATTATTCGTGTAATGATTGTATTTGTCATACAAACGTCAGTTTTGTTTTTTTCGAAAGTTACATGTATTTTATAGGAAAAAAAAAAAGTTTCGAAAGAAACAACATGAGTCTTTCGCCATTTCCATCGCTAAACATTACGTCATATGTACAGTACGGGTTTAAGAGTCCGCAGTAAGCTCGATTCTCCATACAAACGTTGGAACGCTCTCATTTTAAAACTACGTGTTGGATTGTAACGAAACTTTGCATGTGAAATGAAATGAGGTATATCTATGTCTGTAATTAGTTTATGTAGCTTCAGATACCATAATAAAAAAAATACAGCGAATTTAAGTTTTTCATATAAAACTAGTTTTTGCTGTATTTCGTTTGTTTTATAAATTGGAACCATATAAACTAATTACAGACATAGATATACCTCATGTCATTGTATATGCAAAGTTTCGTCACAATCCAACCCGTAGTTTTAAAATGAGAGCGTAACTACGTTTGTATGGGAAGGTGAAATTCGGCCGAGCTTACTGCGGCCTCTTAAGAAAAAATATAATACTTGCCGCCATCATTCTGCTGACTCGACTTTACTCGGTCCTCACCTCAGTCCACCAAGTCGGATAGAAAGAAAGAAAAGAAAGCAAGAAAAGAAGGAAAGAAAAGAAAGAAAGAAAGAAAAAAGAAAGAAAGAAAGAAAAATTACACATTTATTTAGTACACAAAACACACACAGAGACAAATGGAATAGAAATACATTACAACAACACATACGTTACACATAGGGCTGATTAATCATCATCATCATTGTATTATATTATCATCCGAAAGGTGTCCACTTTGAGCTCTAAGGCTGATTAATTAATACATGTTCTATTTATTTACATACCTTCCAGACTAACATACATATGAATATACAAAACTTATAATATAATCCTATAACACGTGAAGACGGCGACACGCGGAGCAAGTAGGGTGTCAAATAGCCGGCGTCGAAATCGCCGGAAAACTACAACCTTCCGCCAGCACGTCTACCATGGGACGGCCGCGACATACCCTCGATTTTTCTCGCACTATACCTCTTTTGTCGCACTATTCCTCTAAATGTTCTAATGAGAGAGCGACGGATAGCGCGAGAAATATCGAGAGAGGTCGCGCGCCGTCGCGTGATAGCCGTGCAGATCCATTCTCCTCCTTCATAAAGGTCGACTGCTTGTCAGTTGGCACTCTCACCACAAAACAATTGAAAGTCGCTTTGCGGCGGGACTCCAACCGCTCGACCCTAAGGGTAAACTTGGTCTTCAAACGGCTAGCCTAGGGACATACCTTTGGTATGAAAATAGCAAATAATGTTCAAATTACAACGCAAGTACACAACAATGGCCGCCAGAGGCATACCGGTGCCGGCACGCGAGCCGTTATGCGCAGCGGTCGCGATAGGAATTTGGACATTGAGTGCCTTGTGCCTTAGCCAACATACGAGAGTCTATGGGAGGCACCGTATTGGTTTGATATTAGATTTGCATTTGTTGAGCGTGCTTATTCCAACACTAAGTGCGTAAATAATTTAAACGTTAAATAAACAATATTTATGTTAAACAATATTTATGTATACAGAAGACCGAGGAGTATAACCTGCCTCTCTGCTTAGCGTTCGTGGACTACGAAAAAGCCTTCGATTCGATAGAAACCTGGGCTGTACTACAGTCTCTCCAGCGGTGCCAAGTTGACTATCGCTATATCGAAGTGCTGAAGTGTTTGTACGAGAGCGCCACTATGTCAGTCCGACTCCAGGACCAGAACTCGAAACCTATTCCGCTGCAGCGGGGAGTCAGGCAAGGAGATGTTATTTCTCCAAAACTGTTCACCGCTGCACTGGAGGACGTTTTCAAGACTCTGGACTGGAGAAGGCTAGGCATCAGCATCAACGGCGAGTACATCACTCACCTTCGGTTTGCTGACGATATAGTAGTCTTGGCTGAGACCATGGAGGACTTAAGTACGATGCTCGATGACCTCAGTAAAGCATCCGAGCGAGTTGGTTTAAGAATGAACATGGATAAGACGAAGATCATGTCAAATGCCCATGTTGTACCAACTCCTATTACAATCGGACACTTTACGCTCGAAGTTGTAGACGATTATGTATACCTAGGACAGACGATCCAGTTAGGTAGGTCCAACTTCGAGAAAGAGGTCAATCGTCGAATCCGACTCGGCTGGGCAGCGTTCGGGAAGCTACGGCAAATCTTTTCGTCCAATATTCCGCAGTGTCTCAAGACGAAAGTCTTTGACCAGTGTGTGTTGCCAGTGATGACATATGGCACTGAAACGTGGTCGCTTACTATGGGCCTCATAAGAAGGCTCAAAGTCACCCAAAGGGCAATGGAGAGGGCCATGTTGGGAGTTTCGCTGCGTGACCGCATCAGAAATGAGGCTATCCGCAGCAGAACCAAGGTAACCGATATAGCCCTCCGGATAGCTAAACTTAAGTGGCAGTGGGCGAAGCACATAGCACGTAGAACCGATGGCCGTTGGGGCGGAAAGGTTCTCGAGTGGCGACCACGTACCGGAAGGCGCAGCGTGGGTAGGCCCCCGACAAGGTGGACTGATGACCTGGTAAAGGTTGCGGGAGTCCGCTGCATGCGGGTGGCGCGGGATCGGTCACTTTGGCACTCTTTGGGGGAGGCCTATGTCCAGCAGTGGACGTCTTTCGGCTGATATGATGATGATGATGATGATGATGTTAAACCGTTAAAACAAAGGAATTCTCGATTATAATGTTTTTGAGTGTCAAAAATTGTTATTGTCTGTAAATAGACTGTGTTGACTAATGTTTGTAATAAAAAAAATATCTTCACATTATTTCTTTACTCATAATTACGTGTAATTTTCGCTGTTTTTTTCCAATAATAAACAAATAAATAAATGAATCACCGCATGGGAAGACTATAGTAAGTCAACGTATTGTGTAGGTATTTGATTTTCATTTATTTTCTAAAGTATATACAAGATGATAACTATAACATTAACTAAATTAAATTAAATCTAAGTTAAATCTAAAAAAGGCCCTCGAGGCATTGTACCGAGGATGCTGGCGGCATTTCCTCGCTGAATTGCAATGCTGATGCGTTGCGCGAGAAAACCGCCAGCTCTTCGGTCACCAGTTACGTCAACCAGACGTTTCGCGATTTCCGCAAATAACTTTTGCGCACTGAGACCCCATGGACCGAGGGTCTCGACGCCAAAAGGTACAAAGTTGTACTCTCTGCCGAGGCCACTATATTTAATGCGTTTCAGATTTTCGGCATTTTCCGCCGCTGCACCCGCTTTAGAAGTAGTCCGTTGGATTTTCATTAGTTGATTAGATTAGATTTCATTATTTCATATTATGAAAATACAATATAAATTACCTTAGGTCAATTTACACGACTTGATATTATGAATTATGAACATCAAATAAAACAAAAAATGTCCAAATCGGATGTTGAGATTTTAAAGTATCTTAACTGTCGCACCGGCGGGGGTTTATGTGAGTCAACGTGTTGGTTTGGTATTAGATTTTCTTTGTTGTGCGTGCTTGATTCTGACATTGAGGCACTCAGTAGGTACCTGCTACATTTCGATTTGTTGTGCGAGCTTGATTCGGCATCATTAATGTAAACATGTAACTACCTACTCCTGAGTTCTAAGCACTAGTAAAGTGCTTAGAACTCAGGAGCATCCCTTTTTTTTAGATTTTTTGTATTAATTTTTGATAAACTTAATCTAACAAAAATCTTTAATAACTAGGCATTGAACCTGCTCACAACATTTCAGGAGAATATTGAGAAATTGTTTATTTTTCACAACAATTTAAACGCTAGTTTAACAAGAACGTTGCGGAGAACTTCGTTCGCCTCGTTTCTTCGTTCAACTACAGCTAATGGCTCTGAGAACTATACAACTCGCGAGTCTGTGTTAAAATAAAACAGCAACTATATCAACAAAAAACTGTATAATTATTTTGTCGTATGGCATTTTGGTCACTGGATTACATGTAAAATAATAATAAAATTGGCTAAAGATTTAGATTTAAGTACCCTCTACTTTGTAGCATGTTGATTGAGACACTTGAGGTCCTCCATCCGCCCTGAAACTTTGTTATTGGGCATTCCAGGACCATATGGTTGACCGTCTGATCGGGATTTCCACACACACAACGAGAGGAGTCGCACCAACCCCATTCATGCCTGTGGTGGGCGCAGTTTCCAATGCCTGTTCTTATGTGGTTTAATTGGCACCGCACCCTGCGCGGATGATCGAAACCAGGTGGACGCGACCTAGGGTTCAACGAAAACAGGCGTTCATCTGCTTATTGTTTCCCGTTCCAATCGGACATCCACG
Organism: Epinotia demarniana; assembly: GCA_945867215.1. NCBI lineage: Eukaryota > Metazoa > Arthropoda > Insecta > Lepidoptera > Tortricidae > Epinotia > Epinotia demarniana. The sequence goes on from OX244262.1 coordinate 2,974,055, forward strand.
CTTCGTGTAGGTCCCACTGGCTTACCGGGTCCATCACAGTGAGAGCTGGTGGGTTACGGGGGGTGGGTCTTTTTTCTTCGTAGGTACTGAGATCTTGGTGGATAGGCAGCTCTGGATGGAACTGTAGGTATAATAATCAAACCTCACACGAAATAACAGCAGGATATCGGACGTACGAACGGTTTTCCCAAGCAGAAGCAAAAGAACTTTGTTCGCTTGGTTCACTCAATAGGCACGTGTGCACAATAAAGTTCTTTGTGCCATATCATTATCCAGTATTTACTTTAATACGAGCAAATACGCTTCAAAGGGCTCGACCGGAAAGGAGGGAGGATCGAGAATACCTTTGCCATTACGGGTATAATGTACATGTTTGATGTCAAAGTTTTTCTCATATAAATCAGACAACTAGGGATATTTTCTCGATTTTTAAGTCATTCACCGTCATGTAACACTCGAAGCTCAATAATTGTAGTTTTAGCAGCTCGTGGCGCCCTAACCTAACCTAACCAAGAGGTAAATTATGCAAACGTTACTATAACAATAACTATAAGCTTCCGCCCGCGACTTCATCTGCATGGCCCCAAGATAAAAACTAAGTATCCTTTATTTTAATCCATGCTATAGCCTGGATCCGATTTTGATGAAATTTAGCACGAAAATGGTTTATAAACCATATTCGTGCTAAATTTCATCAAAATCGGTTAAGCGGTTTAAGCGTGATTGAGTTACAAACATCCAAACATCTAAATATCCAAACATCCAAACTTCCGCATTTAAAATTTTATAGTAGGACTAGCTTCTGCCCGCGACGTACACGCATAAATTGTGGTTTACATGGCATTCTTATTTTTAACCATACTACATACTAAAAATAAAGATAGTATTCCCATAGATTGTGCGTGTAACAGTTCAAATTATCTCCGAATGTAAATAAACACCCTCATATACTTGGTCGTCACTGTCGTCAGTATTATTATAGAGATGCCCAAAGTATCCTTTTAGAGAGCACTCCCTATGCGAGCCCCAGGTCCGAAGACCCCAGGGTGAACCCGACGGACACTCACTATCCTATAGTATCTTGCAAGCAAGACCTGAGGCCAAAGTGCCGAGCGGGCAAGAGAGGCCGAAGGCCGAGCTTCTCATTGGAGTTAAAGGCCTAAATTAATCCTTCAGGGAGCGGTCTCAATGCGAGCTCGAAGTACTAAGGCCCGATTCCCCACGGATACTCTTTATCTTCGAGTAACTTGCAAGCAAAACCTGAGGACCGAAGTTCTGGAGGTAAACGGGAAGGCAAGCGGAGCCGAAGGCTGAGTTTTTCGTAGGAATGACAGCCCCTAAGCATGCTTTTAGAGAGCGGTCGCTATGTGAGCCCGGGGGCTGAAGGCCCGTAGGTGTGCCCCCATGGACACTTACTATCCCCAGGTGTCTTCGTATCCGGAGTATCCGGAGACAAAAGTCCAGAAGGTGAGCGGCCAGGCGACTTTTCGTAACAATGAAAGATCCAAATCAGCCTTAAAAAAGCACTTGGGGGGTGAAAGCCACTTATACTATCCCCAGGTGGCAGCGAGGCCAAAGGCCGAGCTTTACGTTGGAATGAAAGGCCCACAGCATCCCTTTAGAAAGCGCTCTCAATGCGAGCCCCTACGCCACTCATTTATTATCTTCGGGTGTCTTGCAAGCGAAACCTGAGGCCCGAATTCCCGAAGATAAAATGGGAGACAAGCGAAGCCGAAGGCTGAGCTTTTTGTAGGGATTAAAGGCCTATAGCATATTTTAGAGACGCTACCTAGGCGAGCTCGAGGGCCGAAAACCCGAAGGCAAGTCCCCACGGTTACTTACAATCTCTAGGTGTCTTTGCAAGCGAGACCTGTGGCCAAAGTACCGAAGATGAGCGGCGAGGCAAGCGAACCCTCACGGACACTTACTATCCCGTAGTTGAGTGGCGAGGTGAAGGGCGAAGTAAGTCCCGTCGAGGCAACTGAGGCCAAAGGCCGTGCTTTACGTTGATGTGAAAGACTCGAAGCATTCCTTCAGAAAGCGCTCTAAATGCACCCCCATCGACGGACACTCATTATCTCACGGTGTCTTGCAAGTGAACCTGATGGAGAGCCCCCACGTACACTTAACTATTCCCAGGTGTCTTGCAAGCGAAATTCCAGGCCAAAGTTCCGAAGGTTAGTGGCGAGGCAAGCCAGGCCTTTTCGTTGTAATGTAAGGCCCAAAACAGCAACCCTTCTGAGAACGGTCTCAATGCGAGCAATGACCCCTAAAGACACTTATTATCTTCCAGTGTCTTGCAAGCAAAACTTTAGGACCAAGATCCCGATGATAAACGGGGAGGCCAGCGAAGGAGAAACGAAGCGAAGGCTGAGGTTTTCGTAGGAATGAAAGGCCCAAAATATCCCTTTAGAAGGCGATCCTTATGCACTCCTAATAATATTTTAGAAAGTCACGGGAGTTTTCTACATTAAAAAAATTGATACCATATACTCAATTCTCCGCGGAATGCCGTTTTGTCGTAATTGTAAACCCACATCCCTTGACGTTGTTGAACTATGATAATTCGTGACAATTATTAAACTCAACCTTCAAACAACATTAAATGACCTCTGATTCCTATATGTGCGGAAGGCAGAGGTCAACGTTGCTGGTTTTTTTTTCAACATAAACAGCGACGTTGTCAGTGACTGAAGTTCCAATATAATTAGGTATCTTATTATAACAGTTACTATCGGTGGAGGTATCAAGTGTATCAACCAGTTTTGGTTAATATGTAGTGTTTAGCCGGGATTTTTTCACGTTTTAAAACGTTTTGCATCAATTTTGAATGAGGTTCTTTTAACTTTGTAGTCAAGTATATGCTTGTCAACTTTCAAGTTTTTAGCTCATAGATTTAAGAAGTTCCCATACAAAGTTCAACCCAATTTCTCGACAAATTAATAAACTTTGCATCAAAATCCGTTCAGCCGTTTTCACGTGATACGCGTACAAATAAACAGACAAACAGAGAAAAATTCTAAAAAAAATGGATCGAGTTCTGTTATCGTTTCTAAGTATCCCCAGCAAACTTTTTTTCGAATATGTACAGACTTTCGACCGTCCTCAGCCTTATTATATGTAGATTATCATTATAAAAGTTTTGTCAAAATGACAAACCCTATACTGCAACTACTTTGATTTAAAAATTAAAATCTCGACTGAGGGAAAGCCAACACCCTGTTACAGACATCCTTGGGGGACAACTGTTACTCGCGTCCGCAGGAGCTACCTACGACTACCCAGCTGGTGTCCCCTGGGTGTTACTAAAGAGTGACAAGCTTTACAAACTTTAAAGGCCAAAATAATGTATGCCATACGATTTAAAAAAATTACAGACATCCAGCTGCAGATCGATGCCTTGAGACAAGAGTTCAACTCTCTGATCTCTCTTAAGAGAGTTGAGCTCTCCACCATAACATTAAATTGACTTTTACATTATTTTTTTCAAACATATTTTCAGTAAGGCCAACATTTCCTTCTTCTTTGAAAAAATGGCTTGCATCTAAGTTAGGACCATTTCGCCAATGTCAAGTTTGCTTCAGGCTAACGACGTGATATTTTAGGAATACCAAATGTTCATAAATTGGCAAATGGAGAGAGTTCATGAAAGTTTGTTACATAAGTCTTAAAATATCACGCTGTTAGCCTTCGAATTTAAAATAACGCTTTGTATGGAAAGCGAACCCACCATAAAAATTCTCATATTTTTTTTTACCCATTTATACTGTTTCAGATGAAAATTCGTCTCAGTCTTAATGAAACCCTATTAAAATATTATGATAAGTAAAAGATTCCTAAACACATTACTGAGTGCCGTCTGCTTACTTAAGTTTAATAATTAATTAAAAGGATTCATTAACAACATGAGAGTGCTGATATAAAAAGCGCTAAAAACGAGGTCAGGCAAAAATTTAGTTTGCACCTCGCTCGGTAGTGTAACTAAACTAAAATCTACGGCGCACGAGACGCGTGGAGCGATGGCGAGCAGTTTAAAGTGTGTACGATTTTTAATATTTGAACTAGATTAAATGTGTTATACCCAATTATACGTTTTAGCAATTACAATGTTCTTTTGATTGATACAAAATGAACTAAACACAAATGTAATTAGAATCAATTCAATCAATCATACAATTATTCGTGACCGTTACAAGACAAAGACAAAATAAAAAGAGAGTCAGTGAGGCCATTGAGTAACGAGTGTTAGGATAACTCAACTGTCATTTTCCCATACAAACTAGTGGCGCTGTGAGCAAAACAAAATTGAGACCCTGCCTTTCAAAAAAAGGAAATTAAAATGTCGAAAAATTGAACCGCCTAAAAATCTATGTCAATATTGAACTCGCTCAAAAAAAAATGACGAGCATTGATTGAAAAATGCGACCTGTACGGGAACAGCCGGATAGCTTGACATTCGGACATACGATATAATTTTGGCCCAACTGAAACGGAGAACTTCATTCACTCGCTCGTTCTAAAAATTTTGATGAATCTAACTGAAGTACGGTTGTCTGACTTTACTATTCAGCTAAACTGCATTCGCGCTCCTTTTTACATTTTATAAACGGTCGGCCACAATAAATAATCTCATCCATATGCTTCTGTAAGTTATTAAATTATTTATTATTTTCTGTTACGCTAAATTATTATGCATGGAAAACAACTAGCAAGATAATAGTCATACATTTCTAATAGCGTCAGGTCTGAAAACTGTCATTTTTCCCTCTGTTCATGTAGTCAACGAAATGTATACACGCACGGTAGGCACGGTAGTAACTTTGAATGTTTCATTTGACATAGGCCGAGCTTCAAAATCTTTCTTTGTACTGGACCCACTCGTAAAGAATACCTAACCCTTACTTACCTAACTGCTGCCTCAGTGACCTCCACTTGAGCCAGCCAGTCTTCACTATGTTCTCGATATCCTTTTCTACAGTATTATTTACAGAGCCTAGGTATTTAGATGCTTGCATCTTATTAACAGGTATCCCATTTATTTCGACAGTACCTTCCAGATTTCTTTCAGAAAAACAGCAGCACTTGATTTGGTTTTCTGTCTTACCTTTAATTCGCTACCTTTTGGGGCTTTGCACCATTTAGATAGGTCATTCTTAGCTGGCAAGGTTTCTGCTGCAAGGCATAATTATGTCGTCAGTAAAGAGTAGGTTCCACGGTGCTGGCTTCTGTAGATGTTTTGTTGTTACAACCAAGCCGTGGAACCTACCTCTAAGAGACTATGCTTTACATGGACTAAATGATTTTGATAAGTTTTCTGGGCAATGAGACGAGCTAGAGCGAGAGCGAGCAGTTGGGTATATTACAAATTAAATTTTTGAATTTAATAATTACATAGATTACTGATTGGGAGGAATTATTAAATTATAACTATGTCCCCCCCGTGTATCGTGTATGTATCCCCGTGTGGTGTCGGGTTAGAATTTCACCACCCCCTTTCTTCCCGTGGGTGTCGTAAAAGTCGACTAAGGGACTAGGGTTGAAGTGTGTTGTGGGCGATGGGCTAGCAACCTTTCACTGCAATATCACATTTTGTCGATATTTTATACCCACATTTATGCTAAAAGTGGCGCTGGAACAAACGTTTCATGTGCTCTGCCTACCCCTTTTGGGAATAAAGGCGTGAATGTATGTATGTATAACTATGTTTAGTTCATAACTATTTTGAAAAGCAATGTCATGCCCTTGCCAGACAAAGAATGAATTACTTTGGTAACGGCTATCCGCGACCAAAGGAATTCAAGGTACTTCCGCTGAGCTGCATCATCCGCTATGTGGAAATGTTAGAGCGAGGTTGGGAGTAGACATAAGGAGAGGGCAAATGCACAAAAGATCCCACTGGGTCGAAGTCCATCCGAAAGGGCCCTCATCTAGATAAGATAAGATAATGGTAAGCGCTGGACCCTGTTCCCAACTTCAACCTCAAAATGTTTTCCAATAGGACTAAGGACCTTCGTTTTTATATTGGTGTACATATCTTGAACAAGGCGTATGGAGCGCTCTGGGGCCTCTTGGAATCTAAGTGCATGCTAAATCACCTCACGTGACACTCAATCAAAAGCCTTGTTGATGGAGTATCATGTGAGCTGATTTGACATACGATGAATGCGTATACGTATACTTATATACTGGCTTAGTGGTGTGAATATCGGCCCAACGATGCCAACGATCGATTATCAACGACGTTTTATGAGGGTACAGCGTTACTGGGACCTCTAATCTAACAAGCAATGCGGGTCGCCCACGATTTGAAGAACAAACAAAGAACTTCGTAGTTTTCCTTGTTATATGACTTCATGCGGCTGTCAAACGGCGGTCGTGGGTTCGAATCCCGGCTCGTACCAATGAGCTTTTCGGTGAAGGAAAAACATCGTGAGGAAACCTGCATACATCTGCGAAAAAATTCAAAGGTGTATGTGAAGTCTCCAATCCGCACTGGGCCATCGTGGGGACTACTGCCCGTTCCCTCTCATACATGAGAGGAGGCATGTGCCCAGCAGTGGGACGTATATAGGCTGATGATGATGACTTCAAACTTCACTGAAAATAATGTGACCAACGAAGCAGTTGTGTGCAGATATGTTTCATTTTATTTGCTCAATTTTAGAAAATTACTTTTGAACACATTTTTTTTAACGATTCAACATTACGATATGTAAAGGCTTCGTGGATTTGATAAATATTAAACAATTTTATGTGTGTTACAGATACTTCTTTATTTGTGTTTAAATGTCAATTGAATTCAACTATATTCGAGTACGTGACACACCGTTTTTTACAAACTTCTATTGTATCTAAATGTATTGTAGTCAATTCAATTTCGTCTCTTGTATCTTTGAATAAAATACCATTGTACAAACCAGCTGATTTTTATTCAATACATCTAGTACCAGTATTCCAATAAGAGCGCTGTGATAACTTACCGCCAATTTTTTGTATCCTGCAGTGTAGATGGTAGGTAGGTACCTTTACTTCGTACGAGTGCTTATGAATATCGCAGCAGGTACCACAGCACCGTAAAAACCAGCTAAGTCACTTTCCAATGTAACAATGCTTTATACTATTGGTAGAACATTTGTTTTTAGTTCAGCAGGGTAGTTGTCTCTTGAGTTATCGTGGCGGCAGCGGCAGCGGTTTTTCTATTATGTGGGATCCCTGAGATCCCAACTTACCACAGTGCGTAGCGCGTCTCGACCGCGCAATGAACAGATTTATGTTTTTTTTTCTACTTCTGACATTTTATTATATTTATGACATTACTACGATCAATATCGTTTTAAATTGGTATTTCTGTATGCCCTTGTTAATAATTATTGTTAACAATTATTATAACAAAATTATTTTATGTACCTGAAGAGCTTTCTGTGAATTTATTTTATTTATATGCAAAGAAAATTTGTAAAATATAATGTCAATTTTCAATAATCAATAAATCTCTGTTAAGACGCTTGCCGCGTCACAATTCGCGCAATGTCATGGCCCTGCCAATATGAGGATTTTCTCAATACGTTTGTGTTATCTACGAAGGTTCTTCAGTTATTTATTAAGTTTAATGAATTCAGAAAGTTCATAATATTATTTTAACAATACTTAATGTTTGAGATGGGCCGATCTTTTAATATATTTATTTTTTGTTGAAAACCTACCGCAAAATGTCATAATGGCTACTGTTCTTTTTTATTATTTATGACATTTAGATAAGGTGTAACTTATATACATCATTTGCATTGATACAGATATTATTCCATTATTTTCCGGCCTCCATAAGAATGCTCCACTAATTCATATTACTCTATACAACCACAATCATCATCGTCCTAGCGTTTTTCCCGTTAGTGCTCAATCCTGGGGTCCGCTTTGGCACCTAATCCCAAGATTTGGCATAGGCACTAGTTGTACGAAAGCGACTGCCATCTGACTTTCCAGCCCAGAGGGACCAGGGACCAGGAACCAGACCTTATTGGGATTAGACTGGTGACCCTCACGATGTTTTCCTTCACCCAAAACCCATCCGTAAATATCAAAAGATTTGTCATAAATAAGTTTATTTGAAAAACTCTGTGGTCTGAGCAAGGGTTCAAACCCGCGACCTCCAGATGGAAAGTCGATCGCCTTACCGCTGTGCTACAGTGACTCGGTTACTAACAACCACAATGACTTCTACAAAACCGATCCCTCTGCCCGCACTTCTGTGGTTCCCGAACTGCAGTCCATGCAAAGCAGGTAAATAATTTCCACACGAATTCTGGCGTGGATTTTTCAACGAGTTCTCAACCAGTTAATGCTTTAACTTGTCGGTCTCATGTTTCATGCACGTAATACGAGTGTGGCGTGTTTCATTAAACTGGTTAAAAGTTTAATCAATGATCTGTTGTTGGAAACAAATTACTTTTATTTACTTACTTACTTTTCTCTTTAATATGATATATTGAACTTTTGAAGCTACCATTTCCTCCACTGTACCTTGGGGCCTATGCAGACTGCGTTTATTAAGCGCGCCGTCGACGCGCGGTTGTGTCAATTTACTTATGATTTTATACAAACACGCGTCGACGGCGCGCTTAAAAACGCAGATGGCATAGACCCCATGAAGGCTCTGCACTTATCCCTTTTGGATATGAAGGCGTGATGTACCTACGTAAAGATAACATTTTATTACAACTATCAGGAGAAATTATTGAAGAAGTGGTCAGTGACAGCGACGATCCACTCGCTGCTGACGTACGGCGTGGAGTTGTGGGCTGGGGCCGCCGACTGGCACCGCGTGTTCTCCATGCAGAAGAGGGCTGTCCGCGGCATGGCCGGCAGACGCTCCGGCACGGGAGTTATTTCTGGAGTCCCAAATTCTGCCCCTACCATGTATACTTATATACCGAGTGGCAATCTTCGCACACGAAAACCTCGGCAATTTCAAATGCAAGGACACTAACTCCAGATTTCCCCTGCAGAGCAATAGGCATGGAGACAGGCTGGTGGTTGAGAAACAAAGACTTGCGAAGTCAGCTATGTCGGTCTATAGCCTCGGACCACCAATTTATAACCGATTGCCTGATACCGTCAGAAATGCAGCTTCCATCGCAGGTTTCAAATCAAGATTGAAAATGTGGCTTCTGAACAACATGTTTTATAACTATGACGAACTTTACAGCATGCCACTAAAAATTTGAAAATAAAGCATAATACTATAAAAAAATGATTATGATAATGATAATAAAAAATAGATGTATACAATTTAATGATATACAAACCTAATCTACAATCATGATACAAATGACCTGTAACAATTGTTACTAATAAAATTTTCATTTCATTTCAGTTCAGTTGCGCTTTAGTACAAAGTTAGGTATTTATTCCTATTAGTCGTGTGCGTAGAACCGAACAGATTTACCTACTGTCCAGTTTGTCTTTCGCGTAGAACTAAATCTTAGGACGCTAGGACCAAACAGACTACTCATCAACAAAGGTAATTAAAAATTGTATCTATCTTTACACAACATTTTATATTTACTCCAGAGGGGTGATGACGTATCTTTTCGAATTCACATTAGGGCAACTCAACCATTTTCCTATACAATAAGTGAAATTTAGATCTACCTGACGTACGTACACTGCGTTACGTAATCTACCAGCCCACAAGATTTGATAAATCAGTATAATATACTATATTAACACATTCACTGCCAAGAATCCCTACGCGCTACGCCCACGAGGTACATTTTGTTCAAGAATGTAGAATAAAACATGCACTTAATTATCCCTATTTAGTCGAACATCAATTTTAAGTGTTTATTTGTCTATTTTTGTAATTTATTATGTATGTATTCCCACTCTGAGACGTGGACGCTGACGCAAAAGGACAGAGAAAGGCTCGAAGCCTTCGAAATGTGGTGCTGGCGGAGGATGGACAGAATAAGCTGGACAGAAAGAAAGACAAACGAAGAGGTTTTGACGATGGTAGAAGAGAGCCGATGCTTGCTAAAAACAATAAAAAATAGAAGAGGCAAAATGATCGGACATCTAATACGGCACGACAGGTTCTTTTTAAACATTTTGGAGGCCAAGATCGAACGAAGGAGAGGAAGAGGAAGACCCAAACATACTTACACCAGCAAAATAAAAGGAAAAGTGACTGTCGAGTCAAATATGAAGACTTGAAGAGGCTAGCAGATGACAAAAATCAGTGGCGGTTACTCCACCGACAAGAGCCTAGCTCTTAAATAGATGATGATGTATTCCCTGTGTGTTCATAATCTGAAGTTGCACCGCCCACAGTTTGTTGGCCCAAAGGTAGACTCGAAGATAATGCTATCGGCATTAAGTCCTCCTTTTGTACGCTTAGTTATTCTTTATTATAATATATATATAAATAACCTTATATTTTATAAATAAATAACATCCAACACATTAGTGCCACGTCCCAAACAGTTTCAAATTGTTAATCAAACCGCAAATCGGTTCCAAACCACATCATTAACCCATAAAATCATCACAGTTAGATAAAAGGGTCCAGAATAACAAAGGGACACATCCATTTAAGCCCCTCAAATAGAGCATGAAAATTTCAACGGAAAGGATTAATGGAAGGGTAATCTTTATTTAGCCGGTTTGGTCGGGCCTGATTATGGGAGATATTAAAAATGAATGCCTTTTATTATGACCTCACGGACGGTTAACTGAATATGTAAGTCTTTATCGTGCATTCGACCGGCCTTTTTTCTTTTCTTGTGGATTTTATGCATATCATCTATTGTATTCTTGTAAGGGCGAACCCTTAACAATGATATAGAAAGTTCCGAGCAGGGATTCTGAATGAAACAACTACTTCGAAACTAGCTATGATGATAACTGATAACTGAATTTATTGTCTAATGCTTAGCTAATATATACAACATCTTTACGTGAGTGCGGCGTTTCCGCCCTCACGTATTATGAACAGTATCACGTATCATGTGGTGACTCCCCGACATGCTTCTGCTGCTTTCCGAGGAAGTTTCCGCTATGCAGCCACGAAGTGCTGGAACAATGTCCCACCGCCGCTTAGAGGCTTGCCGGACGTTAATAGATTTAGAATTAATCTCAAAAAATTCATGCAAGAACATCAGCATAAACAGGAGAATCTGTGTCATGAAACTAGCTGTTTTTAACACTCCCTCACCTGTTGGTTATGCCCCATCTGCAATTGCAGATGTTGCAGTTTGGCAACCGTATGGCAATGGATGAATTCATCCATTGCCATACGGTTGCCAAACGTAAATGTAATTTAATATGTACTTCAGTTTGTCAACGTAGTTTAACTTATGATTAAGTATTGTTTTTAAGCACAATATCATGCTGCTTTGATTGTTTGACGTTTAGTGTTTAGATATAGATATAGATAATAATTTCTACTATGGTGTTTAGTCTGTTTTCTGTTTTTTGGCGCTAGTAGTACTGTTCGCGTATGGGCTGCGTTTACTTTTACCAGTAAGGCCCATACGCACGTAGTGGTTTGCTGGGATGCAACTTTTTGCAGGCCAACAAACCATTACTACTACTACTATTTATTTAATTTACTCCAATTTTTTTTTTTTAAGTTTTATGTTTTCATTTTAGTTGAGACTGTATTTTTCCTTTTATTAATTTTTGTGTTGTTTATGTTTGTTACTTTCCGTGTCCTCACCAAATGGACCCTGCGGAAGACCAGCGCTGGCTACAAAGCTAGTAACATGCTGAGCTGGGTCCATTTCGTGGCAAAAATGTGTTTTTTTTTATTATTTATTTTATAATCGATGCTGTGTTTGTCACGAATAAATGTTTTGATTTGATTTGATTTGATTTGAACAGTTTATTAATTGTAATCGATAAATTGTGCACTTCTCAGCACGCATGCTACGTTGCTGATTGATATAATAATCTATTTCATTGGGCATATGACTTGAAAGTCGACGTCAATAATTTAATATAATGATTAATATTTTTTAATCATTCTTCGAAGTATGATTTACATTACTGCGAATATTTGTTTTTTACAGTTTTATTTTATAATTAAAACTCGTTCGAAAAACCAAAGTATAAAGAAAAAAAATATTTGGCGTGTTTATTTAAAAGTATGGAAGTTTGCTCTTACATATGTTTATTTAAAAAGACCAAATGACCACATCAAATTTTATTATGTGAGTGCATAACAAGATGAAAATTTTACAAATGGCCCACTCGGGACACAAAAACATTCCTTGAACTAGTCTTATAGTATTTACACAAAAATATATATATTTCTATAGGAAATATAGTACAAATAAATAACGAAGTACATAAAATCGGAATGAATATAAAGGAATCATACTACTCCGGTACTAGACAAATACAAATAAAATAGCCTTTGTCAATACGTATTTTTGTTACTTTCATACAAACATAAACTTTCATTAGATTAGAAATCGTTTTATTCAAAGGAAATTCTAATCAAATACCAGTCACTACCAAAACCCGGTTCACTGCCGTCACTCAGATATCGTTCAAAAGACACCTATGTGAACATCGCCTGCACCACGTGACTTCAATTGACGTGGGAAATTATCTGCTGCTTACGCTGCTTACATGATAATATTTATGCTCACCATTACAACATAAATTATCTGTCACTATCTGTCAAGCTGTGCCCGAAATAGTAGAATGCTTATATTGTTATTGCCGCGCCATAAACTCGACCATCGTGTTTGATGACAATTCTCATATTTTTCACATGAACACAAACCTATACCATAATATGATCATGTTATTGATAAATCAGAACGATAAGCGTGGATCTAGGACGCACGTACTCATTACTCATACTCATATATCGAAACCAAATAATTTGTCACTTGACGTATTTAGGAGATACACTATGGTTTCCTCGAAGAACATTTGCCATCTCTACCACCTCACCTTTTCTTCGTAAATATGAAAGAAACTGTCCCAAAAAGCCATTCTGTCAGTAAATGGGTGTCGTACCATTCGGAACTTGTCTTTCAACAGAGCCAAAGAAAGTGGTTCACATTTTGAAGCACGCCATTTGAATTGATACTTGTCTACCGCTTTTGACGTTGGATTGCTGAAAAAAAGAAACAATCTACCGTAAAAAAAACAATGTTTTCATTGCAACCTGATAACAGGAATTAAGTTATGAGTGAGTTATTTATTTTAGAAGAATTCGGATTTTTATTATTGAATTATTTAGTCGACAAGCATACACATAATTAATGTAAATGCACCATGATATAAAATAATCTTATTTCTGTATGAATTCTTTTTTATTATTCCTAGTGCATACCATTGAATTTAGCCTGCAAATTATTAAATGTATGTATTTCACTAACATAGAAATATTTTTTGCTAATAACACATAATTTAATAACAGCTAAATTAAAAACTAAACTCAAAAGTCTCCTTTCCATCTCACCCAGTTTTCGCAAACTCTGTCCAAAGCCGTGTCATGCGATGTATAGTTTTGATATCCTTTGAGTTAGCCGGAGTGTTAAACGATTGTTCAAACAGGTATCCAATCTCATCTCCGTGTATAGCGCCAGGTTCCTGCCCAAGTGCAAGTGTGTTCTTCATATAATTCCTCTGCCCAGCATAATCAAATACATACAAATACACTGGAGCATTAACAGCTTGTAAATAATATCTGCTTGCCCTTAAAATAGGATATATAAAACTGAAATCTGTGTTAAATTCAAACATTTCATTAGCAGTATTAGAGCCAATATTTTCGTCTCCTATATAGAAATACCTGACTAAGCTCTCAGCTTCCTCTAAAACGTCTTCATTGAGATCGAAATATTCACGAATTTTCGCTTTAAAATTTTTATTAGCTGCTTCAAAATAATTCTCAGGAGACTGCAGGTAATCATTCACAAGTCGGTGCTCCTCTCTGCTATTAAAACCAATAATTACAGGTTTGAATAAAGATGCTTCGTTCGATGAATATATTTCTTCTTTAAATAAATTATTTGGCTTATCTTTTATCATAGTCGTCACATTTTCAAATTTAGTTTCGACTGAAGGTTTAAATGATTCTGCATAACCTAATTCCAATGTTGCCCTAATCACTAATCGAGGATTAAATGTAGATAAGTGATGGAGAGCATCGTCCATATCATCAGTAGTTAATCCCAAATGTTCAGCTAATTTTATTGGTGCCTTTATTTCTTGTTCTACCATAACCCAATCGCAAAGAATCGTCCCACTCTGCAGTATGGCCTTATGAAACAAGCCTTTAGAATACTCTGAAAGTATATGAAACTCTACAGAGGCAGCGCCAGCGCCCTCTCCGAATAAAGTGATGTTATTTTTGTCTCCACCAAATGCTGCAATATTATCTTTCACCCATTGTAAAGCTTTTAACTGGTCTCGCAACCCGGCATTGCCTGGTATATCTGATCTGTTAATAGACATAAAGCCATAAATCCCTAGTCTGTAGTTGAAAGTTACTAAAATGACGCCCTTGGTGACAAGAAAATCTGGACCGTAGGTGTTCCTATTAGAGTTCCATTTCCTGAAATTTCCACCGTGGATAAAAACCATGACCGGGAGCAAATTGTGCGAGCTGGTTTTTTTTGGGACGTACACGTTGATGCGCAAGCAGTCGAGAGTGCCAACTATAGTGTTATCATCATCTTGTTGCGGACAAATAGCTGAGTCATCTGTCGCTTGATAGACTCCATCGAATTGTTCTACATCCTTCGCGTCCTGTGTGATAATAATAAAAGTTTTTTTTTATTAAACCACTCAACACCGTGAATCTAAATTATTTTTTAATATCAAACAAAATTATGATCCTTTTCTTAACCAGCGTGAAAAGCATAAGACAAATATTGAAAGAGTACTTTATAATCTGCTTCACAGTTTTTTTGACGAAATTTGTCTTTTTTGTCTTGCTATGCATTTATAAATACGCATTTGATACGTAATAATTTATGATCTTTAGTCATTACGTTTTTAATAAGAATATTACGCTTTCTCTTCTCGTGAGATTTTTGCTATCATTTTTATTACATTGATGGTATATTTAAGGATATAATAGTACATTACGTAACTAGGGCGGCGTACGCGCAGCGTGCAGTAAAACTTGCACTATGGCCAGGTGTGACGTAAAATACATTACGTTTTAGAGCGTTACTTTTATCGCACTAACCGTAAGTATAGTTCCATATCACATACAGAATTATTTCATGTTAATGCTTTATTTTATTTTATTAGTAAGGTTAACAATGTAACAGTCAAAACAAAACTTTATTATACTTACACAAAAAGGGTTGTCCAAATCGATTTGCGCATAAGGGATTCCCAAAAAACTGTCAAACGTGTTACTTTCAGATTGCACGCCTATCACAAAACCATTTTTAGTGTGAACTGGTACGCCAGCAGGTTTCACTGCACTTACATAGGTCAACAGAAAATACATGTACTTCATGCTGACATTACTGACATCAACTAATGGAAACTACGAACTAGATGATTTCAAATGTGCAAATCATAGGTTGAATTGAAATGATTCATTAGAAAAATAGTAAACAATCGATTTAATAGAAAAGGATGTGTTTGGTGAAACATTTAAATATAATAGACAACAGGTATGAAAGGTGTTGATATTTTACAAACTAGAAAATAAAATTCTATTGTTGAGTTTCTTTTCTTCTGAAAACCATTGGTTCATTGATTGTGTTTCTACGACACGGAAAGTAAAACAATTATAATGGACCA
The DNA here is from genome assembly GCA_945867215.1 of Epinotia demarniana. NCBI lineage: Eukaryota > Metazoa > Arthropoda > Insecta > Lepidoptera > Tortricidae > Epinotia > Epinotia demarniana. The sequence goes on from OX244262.1 coordinate 2,989,838, forward strand.
GATTTTAAATATTGCTTACTACATTTATTAATGATTATTGAAGCCCACACTATAGCCCGTCCTGTGTATTGTGTTTTGACCCATTGAATCCTAATATAAGCATTTTTTTACAGGTACGTTTTGCAACAAATACAACAAGGTTAAAGTTACTGAAGAAACTTAGAGAAGTTTTTGGGGGCTAAGCAAACGCCACTGGGATTCGGTAAGTGAGTTATGAGACTTGCTGAGTCAGTGTTAATACGAGCTTGCGTTTTGCTGTCGAACAGGTACTCGTTGAAGGTCATTTACCTTTAGGTTTACGCGCTAACCTCGCTTGGTGGTGGAGACTATGTTTGATATATCGACGGCCATGCATAGTTCCAAAACTTCCAAAACGTTACTTCAAAGTTGTCAAGGGGACTTCAACGCAAAACTGGGCAAGAGAGATACATACATACATACATACATACATTCACGCCTTTATTCCCAAAAGGGGTAGGCAGAGCACATGAAACGTATGTTCCAGCGCCACTTTTAGCATAAATGTGGGTATAAAAGATCGACTAAATGTGATATTGCAGTGATAAGTTGCTAGCCCATCGCCCACAACACACTTCAACCCTGGTCCCTTAGTCGACTTTTACGACACCCACGGGAAGAAAGGGGGTGGTGAAATTCTAACCCGACACCACACGGGGAGAGATAGTGTATACAATATCACTATAATGTACCCTCAAATGTTGTACTGAAATCGTTCTGGGTTACCTACGAACATGCCATAAGCTTCGTCACTACACTTGGATTTTTTCGGACTTCGTTTAGAATCAGGAGCTCTTGAGAACCTACCAAAGCTTTGTCCTAAAAGAAAAACAATAGACAACAACATCTAAATTAGTCCAGTAATCTATATGATACTTCGTAAATACAGTATGTTTGTGGCATGCATCCTGTATTAAAACTTATAATATTTTGTTCAATTAGCAATTTTTTACATCATCATCCTCCTAGCGTTATTCCCGGTTGTGCCCTAAAGGAACCCGAGGGCCGCTTTGACATCTAATCCCCATATTTGGCATAGGCACTAGTTTTACGAAAGCGACTGCCATCTGACCTTCCAACTCAGAGGGAACACTAGACATTATTGGGATTAGACCGGTTTCCGCACAATGTTTTCCACCACTGAAAAGTAAATAATCCGTACATGAGTTCCAAAAAACTCATTATTACGGGATTCGAACCCACGACCGCCGCTTGACAGCCGCATACCTGAACCACTAGGCTACCGTAGCTTCAGGCTGTACATTAGGAAATCGTAATTGTTGGTTCCGGACATCATCACTTAGATTAGTTATTTTTTAATGCATGTTATTACCATATATCGTAAAAGGGAACGCGTTCATTAGCGACAGTTAGGTAGGGTAGTTTTCTAGTTTGTTTTGACATTTACAAAAGCCAGTTGAGGGTATATCGTTTTGATGGCTGCTCGCAGCTCCACGCGCAAGCCCATTTCGTCGCGACCAAAAATATCAAAAAATGTGGTGAAATACGTTTAAAACCCTCGCATCAACCAGTCCTTCATCAGCTCGTTCCTGTGGAAGTTTGGACTGTCGGTACCGACTCATCTGTTCGCCGGGCAAGCTGGGGTGAGTTGGTCTTCATTTTCGATTTACTTTCACTGGCATTTCTCGTAGAACTTAGTAGCTTTCGTTTCGCAAAAAATACGCAATTTCCCTGCTCGAGGGCGATTGTACAGTAATTATGTAAATTAACTGTACAATAAAAAAATCCAAATTTGGACCTTCAATGAATTAGGTTGTAATAAAATAATAACTCAAATATACAACGTATAGCGAGCTGTCGTGTACACTTACTTATCAATTTACTTTGCTGTACATTACTGGCATTTTAAATTAATTCACTTAAGTTCAGGGTTAAGTTAAAAGAACTACATTAAATTACCCTATTAAAAAAACCCACTTGCCGGTAATTAGGTATGGGTTTTGGTCAACGACAATACCGACCAATTATATTTAGCTTTTCACTAGCTCAGTGCTGGAAAACCTGGAATATTAGAAGGTCAATGATTTACTGAAAAGCGACCTTTCCGGGCGTCTCCGACCCAGTGGCTCCGGGCCCGTATCATTTGAGTGAAACGAAACGGAAAAATCACGGCAGACGTATTTTTGTTTATTTTGTACGGTTTTTTTCGGGGAATGAAATACCTGTAACAAATGCTAGGTCTATTGAAAGGCGATGTGCTGCGGCACGAGACGGTCCTGTCAGTTAAATAAAGTAAGGCTCATATCGTGTAATCTAAATAATCCATACTAATCCTATACTATTAAACGAGCAATATTTGTATTTAAATATAATAATTTGCAATCACGTTTTCGGGATGAAATTTGATTGATGAATGATGAATTTGTTTACGGGGCGAGAAATTGGTCTAACTAGGTCTCATGTCTGAGAAAATTCGCTTTCTCCGTATTATTACCCGAGCCGAATGCGAAAGTGTGTCTGTCTGACTGTTACATCTTCACGCTTAAACCACTGAACCTCTTTAGATAAAATTTGGTATTAAGATAGTATATGTATTTTGTTTATGTTATGTTAACATAAGAATCAAAAAACCAAGGCATGCGCACGATTTCTACAGTTCATAGAGGAGTTAATATGTATATGTTTGTCTGATCTGAGCAAACATATGCCCTGAAAAATAAAGTCGTGTTTACATTTTGAAGACCGCTTTAGCCTAGTTGGTAGTGACCCTGCCTACGAAGCAAGAGGTCCTGGGTTCGAATCCCGGTAAGGGCAAACATTTATGTGATGAGCATGAATATTTGTTTCTGAGTCATGGATATTTTCTATGTATTTAAGTATTTATATCTATTATATATATCGTCGTCTAGTACCCATAACACAAGCCTTACTGAGCTTACTATGGGACTAGGTCGATTTGTGTAAGATTGTCCCCGTATATTTATTTACAAAAATATATAAAAAAAAAGTTATTTGTTATGCAAGGCTGCAAAGTTGTTGTTTGGCGCAAGTGCTTAGTATTAAAAGCCGAGCTAGCGAAGGATTGTAAAATTGAACTATGAGCGAAGCGAATGATTCAAAAGTACAATCCTGAGCATAGCGAGGCTTTCAAGGCACGAGACGCCAAACAATTTTGCTGCCGAGCGAAACACACAATTTTTCACCTCACCACCGCGAGGAAAATTGTAGGTAAGTAAATGTAATGGAAGTAATTTGGACCTTATACTCATTTTCAATAAAGGTTTGTTTACATCTCATCAAGATCTAGCATTTTATAATTATGAAATGTAACATAAATATTTTTGCATCTTTAAATAACCTCACGCTTACCTACTTTAAAAAAGTCATAGTATTGTTGGGTACTCACGGTTTAAACTAAGACTCAAATACGCTTATTTCACTTTTTCCGCTAACTTAGCAGGTATCAAAATTCATATATATGTATATATTCTGCACTAAAATCTATAAATAACCACGATTATTTTGGTTTTACTGTTTGTTGCTTTAGAACAAAACAAATTAAATGTATTTGAGTTTTTTCTTAAATTAACTTTTCAAACGGTGCGTTCCAAATTTGGAAAAAGCAAAATTTGTAGAAAAATAAAACGACATTTCAAATTTATTTATTCGTATTTTATGTATGTATGTATGTAAGCACTTTATTGTACACAATAACAGGTTAAATATACATGTCACACAATAGATTAAAGTACAAAGGCGAACTTATCCCTATAAGGGATCTCTTCCAGCTAACCTTTGAGCAATTGAGAGGAAGGTAGGTAGAACGAGATAGGCAAACTTATACCGTGTACAATTAATTTTATTTTATCAAAATAATAACAATTTATTATTGGCATAACACCATCAGTTTCTGAACGCACCTCACATTAAGATTCAAGATTCAAAGATTCAAAGATTTATTTGTCCAACATAGGTAGTTATTAGGTATTACATTTTTCCAGTATCACTATGTGGCGCCTTGCGGCATACAAATATAGTTATATTTTTGTAACATGCTTCTGCATGCAGCATGCTTCACAAATAATTTACATTAGGTAGTCAACATATCACAATATATATATATATAAATACAAATTTAAGTTAAAAGTCCGTTAAAATGAAATATAAAATATGATGTAGTCAGCATTATTAAAAATATAAAGAATAGAGTAATTGGAATTAAGTACATATGTCAGCTAAAAATTGATTAATTGAGTAATAAGCTTTTTTTAATAGAAATTCTTTTAATAGTTTCATATCAACATCATTTTCACCAGTTCCAACAATAGTCTGTGGTAGTTTATTAAAAATCTTGTGGGCCATTCCAATTATGCTTTTTTGCAATAACGCTGTACTACTTGAAATTGCTTTTAATTTATTCTGAAGGCGGGCACTTTTGTATTTACCAAATTGGTTTCGATTTTGGATCACAAAATTTACTATTTCATATATGTACAAACAAGGTAATGTGAGTATTTTTAACCTAATAAAGTATGGTTTGCATGAGTCACGCTGTTTGATTCCACAGATTGAACGCAGACATTTTTTTTGGGCTTTAAATGCATTTTCCCGATTTGTGGAATTACCCCAAAAAAGGATACCATATCTCAATGTGGATGTAACATATGCGTGGTACGCCATTAGTAAAGATGCCTGATTGGACACTTTTTTAAGATTGTATAAGGCATATGAAAATGAACTAAGTTTTTTACATATAATGTCAATGTGGTTTTTCCACGTCAACTTATTATCTACGCTAAGCCCTAAAAAACGACTAACATTAGTTTCATTTATTCTATGTCCTTTATAAGCTATATTTAAACTAGTTGGCTGCAATTTTTGTCTAAATGTCATTATATTCGTCTTATCCAGATTAATTTTCAAATTATTCGTTGTCAACCATTGTATAATAATGTCTAATGTTTTATTTATGTCTGCTTCATATGTTTCTAAATTTTTTGCTGCGAATACCACTGTACTATCGTCAGCGAAGAGAACCATGGGATGTTCGATAGCTCTTGGTAAATCATTTATGTAAATCAAAAACAATAAAGGCCCTAATACACTTCCCTGTGGCACTCCGTAGAGAACGTCTCTGCGACTAGATGTGTAGATTAATTCTGTTTTTGTTTCTAAAGACAATCTTTTTATTTGTGTCATTTGTTGTCGATTACTTAAGTAGGATTTTATTAAACTATAAACATTGCCACGTATTCCATAAGTATACAGTTTGTCTACAAGAATATTATGATCAACAAAGTCAAATGCTTTAGACATGTCCATGTATAAAGCACACACAGGGACTTTTTTATCCATATTTATTATTACACTTTGCAGCAAATCAAATATAGCCATGTTGATGGTTTTTTTCTTACGAAATCCTTTTTGTTCAACACAAAACAAATTTTGACACTCGAAGTATGTATATAAACGATTGTATATAACTTTTTCAATGATTTTAGAAAATATAGATAACAACGCAATGGGCCTATAATTAGCAATGTTATTTTTGTCATCTTTTTTGTGAAGGGGTCTTATAACAGAAATCTTAAGATATGCAGGAAATGTGCCATGTTCTATACATAGGTTAATAATATAGCTGAGTACAGGAGAAAGAACTTGACATGCTCTTTTTATGATTTTTGTATGGATCCCATCATAACCGACACTATTCGTACTTTTAAGGCCCTGTATTATTAATTGTATGTCATCCGGAGTAGTGGGTTGCATAAACATTGAATTGCTATTGGATGTCATTGTATTCATTCTATTGTAATTTTGGTTGTCACTAGACTGATTAAATCGATATACTTGGTCAATGTAATAATTATTAAAAGCTTCTGCAATGCGTTTTGGGTGTGTTATAACATTACCATTAAATGTTATTTGTTCAATGTTTTCTACAGGCTGCTTAGCTTTAGAATTATTAATAATTTTCCAAGTTGCTTTTGTCTTATTATTGGATGTATTTATATAATGGTCATTCTGTGCCCTTTGGGTCAAATTAATTATTTTTGCCAGTCGCTTGGAATAACATTTAAATAACATCTTACTATCAGGATCTGATGACAGTCTATATTTCCACAACATTTGTCTTTTTCGTCTACAGCAGAGTCTGATCCCTTTTGTAATCCATTTAGGCTTACAGGTATTAGTAATTTTTACTTTCTTAATTGGAAAACACAGCCTGTAGAATAATGTAAATGATGTGATAAAACTATTAAACGCTTCATTTGGGTCATTTGTAGCAAAAACATCATAAAAATTTAGATTGTCGATACAATTTATAAATTTCTTAATATTTTCATCACACATATCTACTTTTTTTATATACCAATGAGTGAGAGAACAAGTTTTCTTTACCGGACATTTAAGTAATTGTGCTGTGTGGTCCGAGAGAGCAAGTTCCAATACTTCTGTCTTGCTTCCTCTGATATTGTGGATAATATTATCAATACATGTTCCACTACACAGTCGGGTCGGTTGAGATATACCTAATTTCAAGTTATAGCTAAGTAAGAGATTTTCAAAATCCTTACAGTGCGTATTTCTTTTGAGGGTATCAATGTTGAAATCGCCACATACTATTATCTTTTTCCTGGTATAACAAATTTTATTTAATATATATTCTAGTTTATTTTGAAAAAGATTGATTGCCCTTGAACAGTTATTAGGGATTCTATAGATACAGAGTAAAATAATACCATGATCAGTCAATTCAATGCATGTGCACTCCATAACATTTGAGATTGAGGTTTTGTTGACTTCGTTTAAAATATTGAATTTTAGGCCATTTCGTATTAATATGCAAGATCCCCCATTCCTATTTTCTCTAGTGAAGCAAGATGCTAATCTATATTTTGGAATGGTCAAATGTACCTCGTCACCCGACTTCATATTATGCTCTGTTATACAGATAGCGTCGATTTGTTTTCCAGTTTCCATGAACTCTTGTAAATGAACACACAATATGTTTGCTTTGTTTATAATTCCATTTATATTTTGATGAAGAACATATATATTACTGTAGGTAACGAGTTCATTTTTTGCATTCCTATTAATACACGGATTATTTGACATCTGACGGTGGTTATTTATAAAAAAGTACAATTATTACTATTATTATTATAGAATGCTTCGTTTACACATCTTAATATTTTGTTTAGACATTGCGCTAACTTGTATTTTCCCCTGTAGTTAAGTATATTGCCATTATTTTGGAAATCAGTTTTTCCGAAATAAATAGTACTAGGTTGAAGCCATACATGTGACAAGTTTGTAAATTTACTATGCATTGCAGAGTTGAGCTTATTTACAAAATTGTTATAGTGTTCAGAGGAATAGTTTATCGAATAGGGTATGTCACAGATTATAACATTAGTATGTATAGATTTTTTCACAGTATCTTCTAAAAACCTTAATACAGTCTTTAGTGGCGTGGCGTTGTAATCGCTGCCTCCGCACATTATGATTAGACAGTCACTTTTTTTAAAATGAATTATTTTATCTTGCACATTTTGCAACACTCGCTCAGTTGTTCCGTGCTGTATTATGTCTGCAGAGAAGTCATAGTCATTCCTTCTCATCTTAGAAAGTGGTAGAAGTAATTCTGCACCGTGGAAGTCCGAAAGAAGCAGCAGTTTCGGCTTGTGTGGTCTATTTACAGTGTCTGCTGTGTTCTTTCTTTTAGGAATGGTACTCTGTTCACATACCGTTTGATTTTTTGTTGATGCTGAGTAGCTTTTTTCAGAAGATGAAGTTTCAACAATCTTTTGTTCTAGGCGTTGAACAGTTTTTTCCAAGGCTTTGGTAGACTGCTGAATGCGGGAAAGAGTTATTTCTTTATTTATTAGTGCATCAGATTTCCGTTTGATTGTTTTATTAGTTGACAATAAATTACTAATTTTTCGTTGTAATGTTTTGATTGTATTATTTAGTTTATTCACCTCTTTGTCTAGTTCCTTTATTTTATTTTCAGATTCCATATTTGCGTCTGTCGCTGAGTCCTTTAATGTGTTATTGGACAAATGGAGCGATTTCGAAGGAGTATTGTCCTTCAGTAGTGTGCTATATATACTAATCTTTTTTTTGTAGTCGTCAACTTGTTTCTGCAAGCAAGTATTCTCAGTATTTAAGTTCTGAATTTCCTCATGGGCGCTCGATAGTTCAAGTGTGAGATCTTCTATTTGCATCTTTAGGGCAACTATTTGTGAAGACTCTAAAGTAGATGTGCTTGGGAGACTTCGTGGGCTTTCGTATGTGCTTAGATCTCTAAGTGTGGAACTCATAATATCGTTATCTGTGAAAACTTGAGAGATATTATCTTGAGAACTCGATATTTTAGGAACATTACATTTCCTTCTAGTGATGTTGTCCGGGGATTTGCTATTTGTGGTATTACTTTTTGGTTTATTCAATGTCTTCGTTTCTGCTTTCGAAGATTTTGTCTGACAACATATACATTTCCAAAATATTTTGTCCTCATTTGTCATCGATCGAAATTTACTCGGTAAATTTTTTCCAGCGCAATTTAGGTCAAAACATTTGCAACAATTTGAGCATTTCATAAAGTCCTTTGTTTTTATAGTCATCTTACATTTATAACATGCAGTCGTTTTATTTGATTGTAATGGAGTCATTTTTGTGCTCGTTTATTGTTATGTAACACAAATTATTAAGTTTTAAACCAAATAGTAATATTAAACTAGTTGTTCACGTTGCCGTTGTCAAAAAGCAGTCGATAGATGGCGCTAGTTGTCCAGTAGTAATCGATACGCTGTCACGCTGTCAGCCAGTTTTTTGTAGTAGCAACACATATTTATTTTTCCTTGGTTGGCAGGACATTCTGTATAGAAAAAAGTTGGGTCTCGCGATCGACCGTCACGTTCCAAATTCAAAAACTCATTCCACGCTAGCGGATAAAATGGACTTTTGGGCGCAGATTTTGAGCGATAAAGCAAGCCTTTTCGAGCCGGTGAGGTGAAAAAAACATTGTTTGATCACTTTGTCCGCGCGCATATTTTTGACCTCGACTGTACCGAAAAGATCAACTTAATCCGAAACCCTTTAAAATAACGAAGCACTATAAAACCAAAGTAATTACAACAAACACGACTTTGGCGCGAACAGCCGCGTTTGCGTTAGCTCAGCAGTTCCAGAATAATAAATCCATTAACTCGGGGTAACAAATAGTGTACATACCGGGCTAATGCAATCAACACGAGTGGCTACGGTCAGAATAGCAATGTCATGCTGACGTCACGTGACGTGACGGCGGTTTACAATGTGTTGTTTAGTCATTCTGTTTGGAGATGACGCCCAGGGACCAAATTGGGCGAGATAGTGTATCTTACCTACATAGAGTATAGATTTCGACAGAGGAGCTGTGATAGTAATAATACCGAGAGAGATGGTACTAAAAAATATAAGTTAGTGAGGCAGAGAGGGACAAATTATCATTAGTTGTCCTTGTCAAATTTCCACTTTTGTGTATCTGCAACTGAGTTGGTATGAGGTTAAATAAATAAACAATTAAGCCCGAAGACCCGACCAAATTAAGTAGGTTGTTTATGGCGTCAGCCTTTTCGACCAGCTCTTAATTTAGCTGCACAAGAGCTATTTCATCCCTTCATGGTGGCAACAGTGCTTGTATGTAGATATCTAAGTGTAAAGGATAGTGTCTTTTGTGTCTTAACACTTTCGCTTCCAGGAACCCACCTAGCGGGTGCCTACGCCGTAGTCGCTTTCCGCTACATACGAGGAAACCACGGGATCGGCTACAAGCGTAGCGCATAGCGATTCTTGGCAGCGAAAGTGCTACGAGTAGTTAGATCAGCACGGAGTCGTTAACATAGTTCATCATCATCATATCAGGCGAAAGACGTCCACTGCCGGACACAGGCCTCCCTAGAAGAGTACCATAATGACCAGCCCTGCGCCACCCGCAATAGACGTAGTTATACATGTATAATAGTGGCTCTCGCTCGTTCAATATGAAAAGTACGAAACTAACAAGCTATGTTTGTTCATGATTTAAGCATTTGTTATTAAAATTAACATCTTAATAACATAGATAAAAAATAACTTTCATGAAACCTGGCAACTATTTATGCCCGCTGTTTGCAAACTTGTTAAATGTTATAATGGTAATAAAGTTAACCCAGTTGACTCGTATCTTATGATCTCAAATCTGCCCTGTAAATAAACTCTCAAGCATAGGTACCTAATGATTCCATATTCTACATCAAAATTCCATCCGAACACCACTTAGCTGTTGTTCTGAAAGCTAATCTAAAATAATAATTAAAAGAGGTAATTCACGTTTAAACTAGTGGGTAATAAAGACTGAAAATGATGGCAGCTCATTCTTCCGTGGTCTGTTTTATAGTGGCAATAAACAGACCATTTCCTAGGCACTTAGAGATGAGATCACTATTTTAAAGTCCAGTATCTTCAAGTATTGTCGGAACAAAACACCCTTTTCCTTTTAACGTGTTTTCGTTTGATATTTTCTAAATACTGTTTTTTTACGACATTACAATGCGGGACGAGAGAGAATTGATTTATTTTGTGGTTAATAGGCACAAGCGTATTAACCACAAGATTAGAGACGAAAAAAACATACTAAAATGCCCAATGTTGCGGGAAATAGCACTGAAAATTAAATGCATATGATCTGCCCATCCTTTTGGGGACCATAGGCATTTATGAATTTATGACAGTAAAAAATCTGGTTTCAGAATTAAAAGACCAATCTTTCAAATTTTGCGTCAGCTATCTTAATGAAAATTCGTTGCAAAAATTCAAGTTTTTATTCAATGAAGAAAGTCTCAACAAGAAACAAGGTGGCCTAGTTAAGCCCGCTGATTGAATACTCTCACCTACCAGCTTTTTTACAGGTAATTTTTATCTCCGAAATACAGACTTTTTTGCGAGCAGTACAGAACCTCATGAAAATTAATGCGGCACATCAAATGGTCCGCTTAGCTCGACGGCTGTGGAAAGATTATTTCTCCGCCTATTAGACCCGCTGGGTTAACGAGCATTACTGTGTGTTACTAACTTATTTAAGTACGGCGTACTACTTTTCTGGAAATCTTGGCTCTAAAGAGATGTTTTTTGCCATTGAACGCTTTTTTCGCCATTGCTATTCCTTACGCTTCCAGAAGCGTAAGGAAACGTTTTATAAAGTCTTATATCTGGAGCATAGCGTTGTATTGCTGCGAGACATGGACACTTACCCAGCGAGACCGAGAAAGATTAAGTGCCTTTGAGATGTGGTGTTGGCGAAGGATGGAAGGAATTAGTTGGACGGAAAGAAGAACGAATGAAGAGGTTTTGGATGTAGTCGGAGAGAAGAGATCCTTGCTAAGGACGATTGAAAATAGAAGAGGAAATATGTTGGGGCACCTGTTACGACATGACATTTACATAAAAACTATAATCGAAGGGAAAATAGAGGGAAGAAGAGGCAGAGGAAGGCCGCGACTTGCTTTTATGGACCAGGTCAAGGAGAAGGTCAATGTGGTGTCGTATCAGGAGCTCAAAGCATTGGCAGAGCGTAGAGCTGAATGGCGGTTACTCCACCGACAAGAGCAGAGCTCTTAAGTTGAAGAAGAAGAAGTATTATTTTTATTGAACTAGCTTCCCGAGCGGCTTTGGCCGCGTATTATAAAGTACGCCAGGAAAGCCATGGTATAAAATGATGCTTAATACCTTCTGCCCGCGACTCCGGCCGCGAGGAATTCGTTTAGATCGTAGCTCCATATAAACTTTCACCCCCCATTTCAACCCTCAACTATTTTTGTCCTTCTCCTGGACTCGAACTAATCTGAATCGGTTCAGCGGTTTAAGCGTGAAGAAGTAAAGGACAGACAGACAGACAGACAGACATGGTACAATGATCGTCGAATCAACATGGCAGTTACGTCGTGAGCCAGGTCTAGATAATATTATCGTAATACACCTCTTCCATTACCACACCTTTGCAAAAGAAATCGTTGTAAAACTCTCTGAAACTAGAAACATTCGCTGTTTTCACAAGACCTCACTGTTTCGACTGAAAATACGCCGCAGCGCCTGGAAAAACTTGAGATTTCCACTTAAGACTTCAATTGCGAAGTTCAAAAAATTTTGAAACACTCCCTCGGTCAGCAAATGGACTCATCTAAGTGCAGCTGCAACTTAAACTAGTTCTGAACTCGAAGTTAAATTAATTCATAAGGTGAAGCAAAACAGCAAGTTGAACTCATTCTAGTTCGCTGGGTGACAGGTTGGGAACGTAATGAAAACCGGTTTCTATAATTCAGGTAATTGCTAATTATAAATACAAATAATTTATTGTTGGAAAGTGAGTGATTATAATAGGTCTCAGTATGTTAATTGTTCGTCACAATCAGCCAGACTATGGCACACAATATTAGTTTTTGTTGTTGTATATTTGTGTTTTATTTATTTTAATTACCCGACTGGTTCAGAAAGAGGTTTATCATTTTTGAGCGTATGTACCTTTAAATGTAGGTATACATACTTAACGGTTTGACGGATTTTGACATATTTACCCGAATGCCGCATGAGAGGAGGGTTATGTTTTCGAGCGTATGTATTTACATATGTATGTATGCCTTATTCCTTGGCACGCCCTACAGCTTAAACCAGTTGATGAATTTTGACATATGAAGTGTCGTTGGATTCCTTTTAATTATAGGAGTGACAGAAGCTATAATACGTGTACAAAAGCAGTTGAGTTTTTCGAAAAATGACTCACTGCCTTGTTTATGAGGTGTCGAGGAAATACTGTCTAAAAGCACAGTTACAGTTTTATTCTCTATAGAAAAGAATTAACTAGTTACGATTTCAAACATAATGCTACGCTATGTTACCTATATATGTACCTTTTTTTAAGGACCAGCATAATCAATGCGTAACTTTTTAAATATTACATAATATTGATGGCTAGTGGCTCTAAATACATGGTAAGCAAAAGACGGCGCGTGAACTCTCCCGAGCTCTCTCGCACTATACTTATCTCCCTTATTATAAAACTGAGAAAGAGACGGAAAGTGCGAGAGAGCTCGAGAGAGCTCGCGCGCCGACTTGTGCTCACTGTAAAGCTGTAATTCTCGCAAGCGTGTGACTAATGTATATTTCCAAAAACTGAATCGTCAAAGAGATTATTTGACCCTGCTAAAAAAACAGACTCAAAATTGTGACCAAGCTGAAATAGAAAAAACTGATGTTCTGGTTCGAATCTCGGTAACAGCAAAAAATAATGTATTCAATATATGTGGTTATCTGTTATCCATAATGCAAACCTTATTGACCTTACTGTATATACGTACTAGGTTCTGCCCGCGACTCCGTCCGCGTGGAACTCGTTTATATCGCAACTCCATACTAACTTTTACCCCCCCATTTCACCCCCTTCGGGGATGATTTCGGGGACAAAAACTATCTTATGTCACTCTCCATCCATTCAACTATCTCCACTTAAAAAAATCACGTCAATCAGTCTCTCCGTTTTGCTGTGAAAGACGGACAAACAAACAAACAAATACAGTCATACACTTTCCCATTTATAATATTAGTATGGATATATATAATTATGACAGTTGAAGCACACGACAAGAATGAAGAAAGACTTAGCATATTTTGACAAAACTCATGCGATTTATAGACGTACCATTTTATGTACCTTCTTTATACTAGTCACAATTTAATACCAATTAACACTTTAATTAAACAAATCGCAACCTTCATTGTTACCTTTATAAAAGATAAACATTTATAGCTTCATGTTTGGTGAAGTAAGACAGCTCGTAAACAGCAACCTTTTTACATAGCCTAAAACATGATGCTCGTTACATTTCAAACACGTACCGAAAGTAATTAAAAACAAAAAGTAATAAACGCGTGATCCCAACAAAGAACATTATTAATACGCCATTTGCAACAGTGTGCCTGTCACCATAAAAACAAATCGTGTGAATTTCATGCGAAAGGAAATAACGGTACGAATTCTGCGCTATTCATAAATTGTTCCACCTCACCCTTCACCCCTAGTATATCTTGACGCCGGTGTCCGCAATAAACAATGTTTCGGAAACACTGTTTTTGAAATATCGTAGAATGTTTAAATAAAACATAAAGAAAACACAATTTATTGATTTATTGAATCCTATGGCATACATTATTTTTAGCGTTTCAAGTTTGTCACTCTTTAGTACCACCCAGGGGACACGTGCGTTGTGGTAGGTAGCTCCTGTGGACGCGAGTAACAGTTGTTCCCCCTTTGTCAAGTGAGTGGGCAACTCGACTGTTAGAAGTTCTTAAGCCGCCCGAAGGCCTCTAACTCGGCTTAACGACTACTGTCAAAGACAACAGCCGGGATCAACTGCTTAGCGTGCCTTCCAAAGCACGGCAAAGCCAATTTATTGATAAAACATAAGTACAACAGTTTTACTATAGACTAAAGCTTACTATAAGAGGCGAATAGCACGTGCCTGAGCTAGGATACCCTGTGATTCAGGCAAGAAAGAACTAACAATTAAAATCAAGTTATTCATAATATAATACAATGCAATACAAATTCTTATTGTCTAGTACAAAATATTTAGGAAGTTATTTAACCTAGGCGGTAACTATAAAGATAGAATAAAATGAATTTAAAACGATAAATAACTTCTCTGTATCGTCATAGCACATATTTTGTAGGGCTTCTCGTAGCGTTGTTTTACATTTCATGTAGTTTAAGGTCGTAGTATACTTACTTTTCTAACGTTGGCTAAATGGAATAAAAAGGATGGACAAGAGGAGGACACAAGAGAATGCCAATCTTCCCTATTGGGCGCCACTTCACGCTAGTTGGATGCCCCAAGGGTGGTCAGATCTTTGAGGGCTTTGTCACTCCAGTGGTACCTGAGCCAGCCCACCGGGCGTTTTCCACTGGACCGAGCCACATACGCTCTCTTCTCTGCACAATCGTCTCCCATCCTTCCCAGGTGCCTAGCCAGCGGAGTCTAGGTGCCTTAGGAAAAGACAGGCGTAGGAAAAGATAAATATAATATGTAATCAAACACGAAGCATCATGTGTATAAAGTTGGATTCAATTAACAATAAAGATTAATAATAATTAAAGACATAACAGATTAATAGGACCCGGAATTTTGCGTGCGGTTTTGAAACACTCGAAGGGAGAAAACACGAATGTTTATCGACATATCGATAAATCATACATAATAATCGTAAAAAAATTTTTGGTTACATGTTTAATGTATAGTTATGAATTACTAATGTAAAATTATATTTTCTCTTTCATTACCTATATCAAATGGTAGGCGAACAAGCACTCAGGCTAGATAGTTATGTAGTCCGGAGGGATGTGTAATCTGTTCACGTTATAGGTTTTCGTCAATATACTATAAAGAGTGATGCATGGTGTTTCGGACCGTCTCCGACACGACACTTCATTTTGAATAGAGAGTATCACGTGATCTTTGTTGTAAATAAAAAGTGAAGCGTCGATGTGTCGTGTCAGACACCGTTTAGAGTCCTTAAAACAATCAAACGGATTAAACTTTCCTGTATTTCGTACATTTTTCGTCACTGACCATTGAAAGAGCATAGAATGTATCATCAGAAAGTTTGAGTTATTATTCTTGAAAACACCAATAAATAAATTCGGTTTATCGATGTATCGATAAACGCCGGTGTTCTCTCCCTTAGACTTTTCCAAAACCGCAAGCAAAATTCCGGGCCCTACAGCGGGCAGTAGAATTTGACTTACGAAAGTACTAACTCAATTTCAGTTTTGTTTTTAAACAACTATCTTCTGCCCGCGACTCCGTCCGCGTGCAACTCCATAAAAAAACATCCTTCATTTCCCCCCCTTAGAAAATATTTACGTGATAAACACTATTCTATGCTCCCCGGGACTCCATCTATCTCTGTACCAAGTTTCGTCTAAATCGGTGAAGCGGTTTAAGCCTTAAGAGGTTACAGACAGACAAACACACTTTCGCATGTATTTTATTAGTATGGATCGGTTTGTAGCGAATATGTGGCTTAAAATCCGGTAATCGGGGGTCAGGCTTATACCGGTTCACCAATAGGTGAGGGGAGTCGATGTGAACATCCGAGGCAATAAAATTTTATTTTTGGCTAAGGGCGTATTCGGGGGTGTTCGTTAGTTGTCGAACCTTCGAGAATACGTCTATGTTTACGGTTATATGTCTTTGCGGAGTAGATAATAATACTAAACTTTTAAGGTTCCTTAGTCAACAAGGAACTAATATATTCAGATCAATGACTCGTAGTTGCAGTGTCCAAGAGGCAACCGGATGGCTTGTGGTATTTGAGCCCCTGAAGTGTTGTGGAACCCCCCTGTGCAACCCGAACTTGTTTAACAAAAATACGGTTCGGTTAGAATCTGGCCGTTTTCAAGTATCAATGCCATTGAAAGAATCACCAGAAGCCTTGGGAGTCTCATTTACTTTAGCTCAGAGATGTTTTTTCAATCTAGAACGCCACTTTCGAAAGCAGCCTACGTTAAAAAAGATGTATAGTGAATTTATTCAAGAATATGCAACGCTGGGCCACTTAATTGAAATAGAGAGGCTACTTAATTGCATATTCTTGCCACATCACGCAGTGCTGCGTGAGAAAAGCGAAACTACGAAGCTTAGAGCGATCTTCAATGCCTCTGCGCGCACGATGTCTGGCAAGTCATTGAATGACATTCAGTATGTAGGTCCAGTGGTGCAAAATGACTTATTGTCAATTCTGTTGAGATTTCGGCAGCATAAATATGTTTTAACCGGTGACATAGCTAAAATGTATCACCAGATTTTTCTGGAAGAGTCTTAACGCCACCTACAATTAATTTTATGGAGGGACGATGAGGCTCAGCCTTTGAGAACATTACAGCTCAACACTGTAACTTACGGCAAGGCTTCTGCTCCGTTTCTGGCCACGAGATGTATAGTTCAGTTGTCAAAGGAGTGCGTAGACGCAAAGGTGGCAAATTTCATAAAAAACTACTTTTATTGTGATGACCTGATCACCGGTAGCAACGATATGACCGAGCTGAAGTACCTGCATGATTCGGTCCTTGACAAGTTGGCAGAAGCTTGTTTTCCGTTAAGGAAATTCCGAACAAATGTACCAGGCATATTTGCTAACGACCCCACTTCAACCACATGTGCTGAAAAGGACTTATTACAGATAAATGATCAATAATCAAAGTTGCAAAATCAGTCGTCTGTCCTGGGGTTGCATTGGAGTCCTTCGCAAGATAGGTTAAATTTTCTTGTAGACTTTCAGATAGATCTCGTATCCACAAAGCGGAACATTCTCGCGACAACATGTAAGATATTCGACCCACTTGGCTTGCTAAGTGCCAACTTAGATTGAAGTGTAAATAAAAAAATGTATGAAAATAGTTATAAGTGCCGAAAATAGTAAATTCTCACGAGTGGTGATAAATTAAAACACGACCGAAGGGAGTGTTTAAATTCGACACGAGTTGCGAATTATCTATTCGCACGTGTATCGTTCAACGTTTTATTGTACATATGGCTCTTTAAAGTTTCGACGTATGCACGAAAAGTGCTCTTTTCCGCACTAGAGCGGGAAAGTAGCACCATATGTACTGTAATAGTACATTGTGATACAAGTGAGGTAGGTTGATAATTACATCAGAGGCGAAATTGTTCACGCGAACCGCAGGTGAGCGTGATAAGGAAGCCGAGGATGTAATTATCAAAGCTCACGCGTATCATACGACGTTTTTCAACACATTTTGCGAGGAAAAAATCATTTTCATAAGATGAAAATGTTATAGGCCTGCTAAATTATTTACTTTACATTAAGCAAATCATTAAGATGACAACAGGTTTTTACTCACAATTGCACATCGCCAAGAATTTCCAGTGGTGTCCATTCTATTTATCACTTTTCTAGTCACCACGAGTCAACATTTTTGATAATAACCAAACACGCATAAACAAATTTTACAAATATTTGTGAAATAAATAACCTATAAGGGCGCCCAAAATTTTTTTTTTTTTTTTTCGTGAAGTTTGCGCAGTGTGGGCACAGAAATCTCTAAACAGCCAATACAAAATAAAATTATATTTTCGTTTTAAAATGTTATCTGTATTTAATTCATGTAAAATGTTATGAAAAGTGAATAGTTTTACTAAATTAAACGTTTCCATATCATATACAAAAAGAAATAGTCAATTAATTAACAAAAAGGATTTAATTTGTTTAGTCGAGTAAGAATCCATTTGCCGAAAATTAAAAAAATAGCTGTACATTCTGTACAACCCAGTTAATTTAAGAATGCACCGTGTTCATGCATATAACTTGCTGCAAGGTGCCAACGTGACTTAATCGGGATATAACCATAACACACAAGTGTTGTAATGTTATGAAACACGCGTTTTTAATATCCAGGATTATGAGCCTAAAAGCGACACAATAAGAGGTACGTTACGAGCAATTGTGTTGAAAAGATTTTTATTGTAGTAAGGCAGCCGATTGAAACAGCGGTTGCCTGAAAGTGTGTACGCTGTTTATATAATGAAATTCTGTTTCAATCGAATACCTGGTTCCACAATGCTTCGGGAGCTCAAATAGCGCCAGCTATCCGGTTGCCTTTCGGACACTGAAGCTAAGCGTCATTGCTTTAACTATCATGGTATCGCCATGTCCATGTGTCCATCCGTGTGTCTATTCGTCTGCGGCTTAGCTCAGTGACCCTTACTAGAAAGCTGTTATTAGGCATTGCATTCGGTATATAAATCAATCACGCCGACAAAATGGTAGAATGCAATCTTGAATAATATTTTTTACTGCAATTCTCGAGGTCCTATCGCCGTATCACATCCTACACAACATAACTTTTCCTAACTGTACTGCGATGTGGTGCAACACAGTTAAACTACGTCCAGGGGTATGTTACCTTTCGTAGAGCTTGAGGACAAATCGACTGTCTTTTTCCCGTACAAAAATTGCATTTAAGTATATTAATTAGATCTTCTTTAACCTTCGTCCAAGGCGTTACGCAATCGACTAGAAGATGTCTCAATCAATACATTTATCTGCCTAATTATGTGGAGTTTTGCCAACTGGCTGCTATATAGGTACAGTATGGGGTTGTTCATGAAAGAAGAGTCGTCAACGCTTAAATGTATACAGTACTAGCTTCTGCCCGCGACTCCGTCCGCGTGGAACTCGTTTATATCGCAGCTCCATACAAACTTTTACCCCCCATTTCACCCCCTTAGGGGATGATTACGGAGATAAAAACTATCTGATGTCACTCTCCATCCCTTCAATTATCTCCAGTTAAAAAATCAGGTTAATTCGTCGCTCCGTTGTGCCGTGAAAGACGGACAAACAAACACACACATACACTTTCTCATTTATAATATTAGTATGGATGGCTATACTCATGTAGGTATATATATTCCTATATTTATATGTATATGTAGTTATCGTATTTACCTTTATATGTTATTAATTCTTGTATCTTTGGATTTTTTGTGATTTACTCTGTCTCTTGCACCAACCACTTCAAACTATCTGTTTGGCCCTATGGTTGACTGGTAGAGAATACCTTAAGACACAAGTCCGCTTTTTATACTTAATTATTTGTGCATTAAAGTTTCAATAAAAAAAAAAACAATGTGGTTCGACACCCCTGGAATTGCAAGCATCCATTTTCTACGGTGACAGCTTGACATCAGGCGGGCCGAAGGTAAAGTACGCTTGTTTGCCACCTTATATATAAAAAAGGCAGATGGGATTAGTATAGTTAAGTTGCAAAACGGGGGCCATAGCTGTTGAGATAGTATCGTGGACATGGCGTGAAATGGTCACAGGATTGGGAAAATGGCGTGGAATAATGGGCGGTGTAATTCTTTGTCGGATAACCTAGGTGCTCACATAACTACGCTTCATACTTAAATGTGATGACGCACGTAACGCATAACTTCACGCTTGTATTGCCAGAGGGTGTAAGCAGAACACATTTAAGAGTCCGCAGTAAGCTCGATTCTCCATACAAACGTAGTTACGCTCTCATTTTAAAACTACGTGTTGGATTGTAACGAAACTTTGCATGTTCAATGAAATGAGGTATATCTATGTCTGAAATTAGTTTACGTAGCTTCAGATACCATATCAAAAAAGATACAGCGATTTAAGTTTTTCATAAAAAACTAGTTTTTGCTGTATTTACTTTGTTTTATAAATTGGAACCATATGAACTAATTACAGACATAGATATACCTCATGTCATTGTATATGCAAAGTTTCGTCACAATCCAACACGTAGTTTTAAAATGAGAGCGTAAGTACGTTTGTATGGGAAGGTGAAATTCGGCCGAGCTTACTGCGGCCTCTTAAATGATACGACTAATGGAAGTAGGGAGTGAATATGGACCTCATAAATTGTATTGCATTGTGACGTTATAACTTAGGTACATGTGAAAATTAAAGCCTTGTAAAAACATTTCAATGGGCATCGATACGATGTTGTATGGAAGTAATTAAAAATAGTAATCAATAATAGTAACGGATAATATAAAAACAATATCATGGATGAGAGGGAATATATCGCCTCACCGTACTGGTTTTATGTCCAATTCCTTCTCCGTCCAAGTAGCTCGCTATGGAACTCTCCCTGTCAAAATTCGGCAATCTCCACACAGTGGTCTTTTCTTCAAAAAGTCTTTACAAAATTTATTGGTAAAAAATAGTCTTTCGTAAGTTTCATCTATATTAATATGTAAGTGTATATATGTATTAATATTAGAATAAGGTTGACTGGTAGATAATTCTTTATAGCATTAACTCCGTTTTTGTACCGTAAGATATTCTTGTGTGCAATAAAGATTCAAGAAATAAATAAAAATAATAACACTACTTGGCATTTGTAGTTAGTTCGCCAAAGCTCTGGAGCGCTGTGGGAGGGGCTGCATTTATTTCTAGCTTTCAACACAACGAATTTTCAAACCAATAAAGAGTCAGCAAGAAGATTGTAACCAGTCTGGTTACAATCAAGCAGGCTGTACACTTGTTTACATGATTGTATTCATTCTTCTTGTTCTTCGTGTCGAGGTTCCTCAAATAAGAGATGCCCAATGGGCAGCGGTGTGGACAGCTCTGGCAGTCGCGTTATATTCATTTACTTTACTGATAACATCATCAAGAGAAAAAGTCTGTGACATTGTACAGTAGCCGGCAAATAACTTGCGCAACGCGGCACGAAGGGGAGGGGCAGTTCGCAAGACGAATTGTAGGTGCCAGCTGTCCCCCCACTTCGTCCCGCATTGCGCAAGTTATTTGCCGGCTACTCTTAGCTTTGTTTGTATATTCAAATAAACACAAGTATGCCTATATTTAGAATAGTACTTCAGGATGGACTTGGACATCAAAAATCAAATCAAATCAATTTATTCCATAACAGTATAAACTGTGTCGGAAATTATAAGATTAATTACAATATTCATTACATTATAAATTACATTATACATTAAATTATAATAATATATCACGATACAAGACAAGAAAAAATAAAGAAGAGAAAAAATATACATATAACTAACACACATAACACTTCAGTCAGAAGTAAATTCATTGATGTCATAGTAACATTTCACCAGTAGGTGTTATTTGAGTTGATGTTTAAACATGTTTGCACTATTTATAGACTTAAGTTCATTCGGTAAGCCGTTGTACAGTCTGACAGCTTGGTATTGCACGCTGTGCTTAGCTACTCTTAGTTTAGGCATAATTGATTTTTTTAAGTCCTTTCTTCGAGTGACTTGCCTACAGCCCCTTTCCTCATCAGTCTCATACCTCTCTGGATGCTTAACAATATCAGTCAGTAAAACAAGGATAATGAGACTCGGAACCGTTAGTAATTTTAATCTGACAAAATGTTCCCTGCAAGACTGCCATGACGGTATACGCACCATGGTCCTAATAGCACGTTTTTGTAAAACAAACGCCTTCTTTATATTGTACGCAAAACTATGACCCCAAAACTTGATGCTATACCGTAAGCGTGATTCAATTAGTGCATGATAGACCACAACCAGTTGTTTTGTCGTCACTTCATCACGTAAGGTCCTTAGCGCATAGCACGCAGAACAGATGCTGCTATCCAGAGCAGCAAGTTCTTCCTTCCAGTTCAGCTCACAGTCTATGCGAACACCAAGGAACCTAACCGAGTGGACAGTTGACATATCAGCGTTTCCTGCATTTACCTTCAGAGTTTCCTTGTTTTTAGATGTAGTTTTAAATAACATAACTTGCGTCTTTTCAGTATTTAAGATTAAACTGTCAATACTAAACCAATGCTGAAATGCTTTCAAAACTGTGTTTACCTTCGCATTGAGATCTTCAATACTAGTCGAAGAACTAGTCATCCATGCTAATATTATGAATGCAGTCTGTCTGTCTGTAGGTAATCTCTTCACGCTTAAACCGCTGAACCGATTGAAATGATATTTGGAATGAGAATAGTTTAAATACCCAGGAAGAACATAGGATAGTTCTTATCTCAGAAATCATCCCGTGAGTGGGTGAAATGGGACATTAAAGTTTGTATGAAACTACGATATTTATTTAAACCAGTATCACGCGGACGGAATCGCATAGGATGTAATTTATCCTGCTGCCTTGGTTCTCTGTAAAACGTAATCCCTAGTGGTTGTGTTATAAATAACCTAGATCCTTACATTTAAATAAATATAAATAAATAAATATTTGCGGACAATCTTACACAAATCGACCTAGCCCCAAACTAAGCAAAGCTTGTACTATGGGTGCTAGACGACGATAAACATACTTATATAGATAAATAAATACTTAAATACATAGAAAACATCCATGACTCAGGAACAAATATTCGTGCTCATCACACAAATAAATGCCCTTACCGGGATTCGAACCCAGGACCTCTTGCTTCGTAGGCAGGGTCACTACCAACTAGGCTAAAGCGGTCGTCAAATTTACAATCCTCCTTTTATAGCAAGTCTATTCGCAGCTCACACAAAATCAACACGGTATGAAATATTCCGGGCGTAGTCTCCGAGGGGCTATCCTCGCCGCCAACTTTCAATAGCAAGCCAATAAAACTTCCGCAGCTGCTTATAAGTTGTAACTTATAAGATTTGGTGAGCGCTAACTCTGTTTTGACGGGGTGTTTAGGTATTAAAGGGCTCAAGAAGATTTTGTGGCAGATTCTGTAATAGCGACCAGGGTGGCGTAACTTTTACGAGGGTCAAATCACTGTATTTTTTTCTTTAAAAATACTTTTATATCCACCGTATCGTACGTAAAAATCTTTACGCAATTATTGACCAAAGGGGCAAACGCGCGTTAGTTAGATCCAACTGTATTTTTTCCACATAAAAATTGACATTTAAGGCCTTTACACACTGAACGCGGTTAGTTTTCTCGATATGCTCTGCTCACACGCGCATGGTTCTACTTGCATCACTTTAATAAAACATCATAGTGTCAAGACGGATGACGTAGGCTGCGTTCAGATTTTAGATTAAATTAAAAACATATTTTTTTGAAGAACCGCCAAATATCACCTGCAGATTAGAGGCGGTGTCAAATTCTATAACTATGACAGCTTCTTTTCAAGAATAACATTGAGATTGTATTTTTTTTCCTAGCCTATAGTGTGTCCCACTGCTGGGCAAAGGCCTCCCCTCTCGATTTCCAATCGTCCCGATTCCGAGCAATCTCCTGCCAATCGTTGCGAAATACGTCGAGGTCATCCCGCCATCTCCGTTTCGGCCTGCCACGCCGCCGCCTTCCATCGTGCGGCACCCACTGCGTGGCTAGTTTAGCCCACCTCTGCGGATGCATGCGGCAGACGTGGCCCGCCCATTCCCATTTCAGCTTGGCGGTCTTAGCCCCAGCGTCAGCAATGCATGTTTTTGAGCGCAGCGTAGAGTTTCGGACCCAGTCGATCCGTTTGACTCCCAGCATACTACGCTCCATTGCTCGTTGGCAAACCTTCAATCTGGTCTTTTGTGCCTCGGTGAGTGACCATGTTTAAGCACCGTAGGTTAGGACGGGCAGAATGCACATATCGACGCGTTTTCGTTTCAGGGTTAAAGGAAGGTCACCCTTGAGTAATTCTTTTAAAGACCAATAGCTTCTCCAGGCGTTTTGGATCCGTCTTCCGACTTCCTTATCCTGCCTATGGCTGAAGGAACGAGTGTACTCGTCGACCTAGTGCATTAACTGCCCGTCTACCTCAACCCTACGTTTCGTGCTATTGGTTTCTTGTGTGTGTGTATTTATTATCCTACTAGAAATTCAAACCTACAAACCAGTTGGACACCGTTCAATAACTGGCACTGCCCAGTTATTGAAGGGTGGCCAGTTACTGGCGATTTACCCTATTTAGACACCTACTATTCAGATCTGATACTATATATTTAAAAAAATGACAGAAATGACATATCCACTGGCATATTCCCTTGTCTCAAATATTCATGGCCATAAAATACCAGCTCAAAATGACAGAAACATGAAGAAACAGCGATATCCTAGGGATGCCCCCTTCTGTCAAAAACAAACATGATCACGACGACATAAGCCACTATTTCACCAACAAGACAATTGTCACTTGTTATTTTAACAGGTAACAGTGTCAGGTTGACAAGTAACAGTGTCAATGCAATAAAACACATCAAAATCAAATTGAATGTGAAACACAGGTCTCGTTTTTATGATTTAGTTCAGTTAGACTAAAGCTGTTAAAGTCTAGACTTGAAATATCTGCCCCTTGCGACAATGGCTCCGTGGCTCGCCCTCCATTATTTAAAGTATCGTTCCTGATCCCGTATAACCAAGTAATAGGAAAGAATGGCGTCCGAGCTCTTAAATAAATTGTGGTTACACTAACCAGAACTTGTGGTTTCAGGGAAGGGAATTAGTGCAGAAATTAGGTTTAGTACCGATTAAATTAAATTATATAGCGTGCGAATTCCATGCGAAGTTAGATTTTAAATAACGATCGTTTTAAGTTCTATTAACAGTATCATGGGTTTTTGGATTGGAGACCTTTTGTCCGTAAGTGAACTGTGACCAGAGGGGTGACAACGTACGTCAGAACAATACAACTGTCATTTTTCATACAAAAAGAAATAAAACATTACACTTGCTATTCAGGAGAAGAGTTGTACTTTTCTACCCTAATCCTGCTATTCAGAAAGGAGTCATGGTTTCCCTCAAATGAGCCGTTTCCCTTTTCCTCATAGTACCTAGGTGTGAAAAGCAGTATGTGCTACTTGGTATTAAAATTATTTCCGTCTTGGGTATAACACTTGAATCCCTCGTTAACCCCATGATTCAACCTTAGAATCCCTCGCTTATCTCAGAATTCTATTGAAGAATCTTTCGCTCTTCTCAGGATTCAATATACCACCCTCGCTGTAAATATATACCTTTGCTCCCTTGTGACACAATCTACTATTAGATTTCCCTGATTTGGACCTACATCAGTCGTATTAGTGGTACTAGTGGTTCAAGCATGCGGCTGTCAGAAAGCGGCCGTGGGGTTGGAAACCTGCCTTGTATCAATTAGTTTTATAAACGTATGATGAACGGAATATCATTTGATTATAACCAGTAGCTTTTCGGTGAAGGAAAATATCGTCGGGAAACCTGCACTGCATACATGTGTCTCCCTCCATGCGTCGTTTTCCTAAATGCTGAGGGTCGTGAACCCGTTGTCATCGTTCTCTCTTATGATGTTTCACCAAATCTGTCTGTTTTTGGCGACATGGAGCTTAGTATCTAGGGTCCATCGAATTGGACTGCGTCCTCTCGGTCTTTTCTTTTCCACCTTACCAGTCACATGTAGTCGCTCAAGGTTCAACTCACGCCTCAAATCTTCCGAGCAATATGGCCAAAGAATTTCAAAATCTTCCAGAGACTGATGGTCTTGATGCAGAGTTCCTGGATTGAAGACACGTTAGTACGGCGCGTGGTCCAGGGAATACATAGCAATTTCCGCCAGCACCACAATGCGTACGCGAGGCTTTCCTCGTACATCTGTAAATGTAAACTAAGTATCTATAAGGTCCATCGAATTAGACTGCGTCCTCTCGGTCTTTTCTTTTCCACCTTACCAGTCACATCTAGTCGCTCAAGGTTCAACTCACGCCTCAAATCTTCCGGGCAATATGGCCAAAGAATTTCAAAACCTTCCGGAGACAGATGGTCTTGATGCAGAGTTCCTGGATTATAGACTCGTTAGTCTGTAAATGTAGTCAAAAGTCCGACTGGTGACAACTGGTTTAGGCTAGTGGGTCTGCCTACAAAGCTGTTGTTGGGCTAGCTCGATTTGCGTATTATTGTCCTCTAATATTTAATGCAACAATTCGAAATTCTAGCAATATCCAAGCTGCATGTACGACTTTTACATCGCTCCTGCTGACCCATTCTTCTACGACCACTTCCATTTCAAAAAAGACTTAAGCGTCTCTGTATTCCTAACCAGTAACGGTATTTTATCTAAGCAGTTGCAGTTATTTATTGTAGCTTTGGATACAGTCCGTAACCGAAGCTACGTGGGAAATTAAGCCTTATTGCTTTGACAATAGAGTATTACTTCAAGGGCTGCTAAGAACAAGGGGCCACTCAAGTGTGCTCGTAAATTAGGGATTGCATTTGAGCCGTATCGTGCTAGGTCGGTTAAGGGTGGTTTATGCTCTTCTGAACCGGCTAGTGCTATAGTTAACATATAAAGGTGCAATTGAAATCATTATCATTCTCCTAGCGATACCAGTTGTGCCCTAAAAAAGGTCGGGGTCCGCTTTGAAACCAAATCCCAGGGTTTAGAACTAGTTTAAAAAAGCGACTACCATCTGACCTTCCAACCCTTCGGGAAAACTAGATATTATTGGGATTAGGCCGGTCCGGGTAACTCGTGAAATATATCGCTTAATTTTTGTTGGGAAACCATAAAAGTAAAGCGTAAATAAATACTGGCTGTGATAAAGGAAGGAGGAGCAGAGGTGGACAGATGTAGTCCAAGAAGTTACCAGCTGGTCGACCAATACGGTACGTGATTACCCCTCAGGTTCACACTACAGGCAACCATACAAAAGGTGTAAGTGTCTTGTGTATTTTATCTTGCTCGCTCACTTATGTAAGTTGGACATGATATGCTCTTCGAATCACGTCAGTTATGATGTGTCAATTTTTTTTGGATGTTGCATTTAGACTGAACACTCCTTTCTTGACACACCCTATACAGTGCACCCCAAACGAGCCTACAATGCCTTCAGAATGCTGTTAAGACTCCCAAAATGGTGCAGTGCGTCGGAAATGTTCGCCAATACACGGACGGTTTCCTAGCGGTGATGCGAAAGAAAATCACGTCGCTGATGGGTCGCGTCAGGGAAACTCAGAACGGCATTCTGAAGGTGATTGCTGGAAGATTTAACTGCCCGATTATGTGGCATTGGATTCAGATGGTCAGGACTACTTTGACTTACCTCAAGTAGTCCTGACATCAAACAATCGTGTAGGTGTGTACTAACTAACATAGCGTATTTCAAATGTACTACTAACAATATATGGACCAAGGTCTGAAATAAATCATTATATTTTATTTTATACTACCGCGGATCCCGAGAGAATACCACGCGAGGAAATCGCAGCACTTTATTCCACAGCTTTACATCGTGGAAGGAAATTCTTGTTAATGTAAACATGCTTTTATTATTAAACTCAAGCTGCCGTGGCCAAACATTTGGCATCTAATATGGCCGTGAGGAGCGTCGGAAACTGCCATCGTCACGCGCTGTTAGTTTAAATGGCCGAATAAATTGCGAGCGTACCGCCGCGGCCACCGTGCAGCTCGGTGAAATACAGGTTAATTTAGACTTCGGCCCCTGTGTATTTTATGGTGGTAAAAAGTGTTTGTCTCACGAGTCCCCAACAGTCGACTCAAGTCGACTCTACATACAAACGTATGTAGTTTGATCCCGGCGACCCTTATGTACATGAAAGTTCAGAAGTACCGCAAATATAAGTTACAACGATGCACCTGCCGACCTACCATGAGGTGTTAATTCCAGGCTGTTTACGGCGTAAAATGAACTTGCATGGAAATAAGGCTACCACGAGCGTCTTAAATCCATTCAATATTGGTCTTTGTCGCGGTCACGTGACATTATCCGGCCAGCTTAAGTTGGATGGAAATAGTCGTACCATGACGAATATAACACACGTTTCTTACGTCAAAATTAGCCATTCTGAAAAAGCTGATACCGAGTAGCTTTAATTGAATTGTTAGGTAGGTATTAAGCTACGAATTTATAACTTACTGTGTATATTTGCTATCGAAATATTACGCTTTTGAGAAAATATTAATTCTATCAAAAATAAAATATTTCCCGTACATATTATGTACGGAAAATCCAAAAACTTATTTAGTGCGCTCGTTCCAGCCGGGGTTCGAACCCACGACCGCCGTTTGGCAGCCGCGTGCCTACGCCACTAGGCTACCGTACTTATATGATTAATGATAGTTTACGTTTAGTTAATGCTGCACTGTTGATAAGTAAAAGAAAATATATCCAGAACTTTGTGAGGTGACAAACAAGCATAGGTACGGCCTGCCTGATGGCAACTGTAGCCTTTCAGACGCTGAAGAAACACAGTGTTTATTGATTTGACGATTCGTGGTTTTGATAGCTAAGGGTGGTGTATTCAACTTGTCCGAGATTGGTGTCCGTGGAATATCACCCTCAAGGCGAAGTCCCTTATTCTCGACACCGCGGGATCTCGGGACTCACCACCAGGAAAACATTTCTACGTACCTACAGAGTAAGACATATCATTTGCCTGCGGTTTCCTGTAACGGAGTCTGTTTTTAAAGAGATTTCAATAGATGGATGTGAGTCGTTTTAGTAGTAAACGATGAAATTACTTAATATTTATGGATGGGATTAAGCTTTATGAGAATATTAACCTATTCGTACGTAAGTTGTGTACTATTCCCCTTGTATACTATCCCTTTGGTGGTCGTGTCAATCTACAACACCAACACAACATCAACACCCATATGTCTGGCTAGCTTTGCAAATGGGGTGTATGGTAATGTTTGCTACAAATAAAAAAAAGAGATCTGTATATACTTCGTTTATTCATGCAAAAAACGGTGTAATGGTCACTTTGTCATTGGTAGCAGTAGAAATATTTAAGGATATTATGTCAGACCAAAGCTAGGCATTCATCTTAGCGCCGCGTAGCGCTGTCTATCTCAGCGCCAAATGGAAGGACCTAATATTTCGGGCGTGCTACGTAGGGAACCGGTTAATGTACGGCCCACTATATCTCGTGTTTCTTTTTAACGCATGCAAAAAGTAGAGATAAAGATAGATGGACGCGGATTATCGGGCTGTACATTAACCGGCTACCTACGTCACTTTTTACTCGTTGTATAATTTCAACATTTACAAATTAGGTCGCCATTTGTCTCGGTGGCAAATGGATGCATCCAAATCAAATTACGTTGCCGTTCGAAGTAAAAACCAATTTATTGCTAAAACTAAACACGAAATATGTTTAACTTCCAGAGAAATAATAATTTAAGACAGTCTTAGAAATACCTTAAAATTAAAACTTAAATACTAAACAATGTTTGGCTGGGGAATGCGTGTCCGTCTCAGTTTGTGCAAAGTATTGCGCTGGTTTTCATAAGAGTCCCTTCGGCCGGGTTCGTCGATACAAATTAACATAATTAGATCAAATAGGTTAGGTTAGACTTAACTCAGTTCACGCCTGCGCAGCGCGCGGGTGCGGGGGTAGGACGATAACGGGTTAAGGTGGTTTTCCACCGGCAAGGCGAGGTGGGGCGTGAAGGGATGAGAATTGAAATTAGTATGGGACTTACTACCTATTTCCACAGCGCGTGCGCTAATTAACTAATTTAAATACTTTTAAACTCCACTTCAAAAAATATCTATTTACCCTACAACTTTCCTAGCCCGTGTCGTTCACTATTTCATTTATCTTTGCTAGTTGTGTATAGCCATTAGCCGTATAGTGTCACGTTAGTCTCAAAAATCGTCATAATTTATCTCATATAATTTCCAACATTCTATAAATTAGTACCTATATAGTAAGTTTCCCTTATATGCGCAGTACATAGTATGCATGCAACTTGCCACCTACAAAAACCTACTCCTAACTCTTCCTATAAGTCATAAGTCACTAACTTTATAAATATTACATTCTTAAATAAAATTAATTTACGTGAATAATGTAGATTGTAGTACCACGTTTTGCCACTTTTTGCTGTTCGGAACTACCCACAGCCCCGGGCGCCACGGAAGACCAGCGCTGTGGCATTGTTTAATGTCGGAGCATATTCTGAGTGGTGTCCACTTGCGGCCACTATAGCAGCACCACCAGTCTTCTTTACGCTCATGTTATTGTTAGTTTAAGTTTCTCTTTATTAGGTATATATTGCGTTTCCTAATTAAGAACGAAATTGTGATGTGGTGTTATTTTGGCTGACAATAAATTCATTTCATTTCATTTCATTTCATTTCATTAATTTCAATTCTCGCCCCTCCACGCCCCGCCTTGCCTCGCCGGTGGAAAACCACCTTTACGGGCGCGCCACGCGGGTGAGGACTGAGTTAAGCGGTCTACCTATAGTAACTGATTTGCCCTACAACTTCTATAATAACATGTAAAGCATGTAGTTTTAAGATGACAATGTTTGAACGTTGAATATTGACATTTCCATTTCGACTATTCCATTTTGGTGGAGAGTTGGATATTCAACAGGCCGCGTCAACTATCTTTAAACGCTACATTTTTGACTTTCATGGACCGATTAGGAGACGCTACACGACGCTACCGCCGTGCTTCCGACACGTATCCACACGGGCCGAATCACGCGTCGGCCGGCATGCAGTCCTGCCTATATCGGCCCGTGTAGCGTCTCCTATTGTTGGCGTGGTCGTCAATGGCAATGGTCAGCTTAAGGTCGGGATTACACTGACGCAGCCTTAGGGCCTGACAGCGTCATTCAGGCCCTAAGAGATTTTTGAGTGTTGTTAGCGGAATCTACTGTCAAAACTCCTACCCCTGTCCCCCTGTCCTGTTAGAACTCCTTTTACAATGGTTATAACATAAAAACATATAGCTACATTAGCTGCATGGTGAAGTTTTGAATACAAAGAAAACCCTCTACCTCTGAATAAAGAGGTAGTAAACAGATTCGCCCATTATTATTCGCCCTAGGTTAAATACAATATCTTACGACTAATTTAATAGTAATTCTTTTCACTTCAGTAAAGTAGAGGAAAATAGGAATAAATGAATGTTAGAAAAATAGTAACACAGCTGCCGCATGCCGATACGCTTAACTACGCTTTGATTTGGATCTTGTGACAACTGTATTAGTATATACATTTTGATTCCGAGTAGGTAATACCTAAGTTAACAGTTCGTTAAGGGGATGCCTTGATTCGAGTCGACCACGCCCCCTTGACAGAGACACGCTTATGCCTATCGCGCACGAAAAAATAGATGCAACACTATTCGGGAATGACTTTTTTGGACAATTTTCGATAAATACCTATCTTACTGAAGTTGTATCTATATTTTCATTATGTGAGATTTTCAACAATTATACTTTTCCATAAAAATGGTGACAGGAATGAATAATATTGTACGTTTATACAGGGTGACATTTTAATCAGTGTCCAAATTCAAGTAAGTATTAAGATTCTTCAGCAAAATTATAAAATACGTTTTTTTTTGTTTCATATCTTTCAGTACAAAAAAAAATGTAATTGCTGCTTAAAGTTATCACATCAAAAAAACCTTAGTTATACCAAAAAGCGGGTAGTAAGGTTTGAGCACGGCACGCCTCCCCTCCCTCGGCCCCACCCCGCTCCGCGCGGTACTGAATGCCCAGTAACCACGCTGTACGGATAATTCTTTTGGGATAGACAATTTATAAATAAAAAAATACCTACCAGTTTTTTTTTCAAAAATGGAGTCTGTTAGTGATACCAAAACCTACAAAAAATTTGGACACTGATTAAATTGTCACCCTGTATGTACGAGTAAGAACATAAGCTATTGTAGCCTAGTGGTTCAAGCATGCGGCTGTACCTAAACAGCAGGTTTGAATCCCGGCTCATATCATTGAGGTTTTTCATTTGATATTTACCGTCAGCTTTTCGGTGAAAAAACAGCGTGAGGAAACCTGCATAGATTTGCAAAGAAATTCAAAGGCGTATGTGAAGTCCCCAACCCGCACTGGGCCAGCGTCTCGGCACTACTGCCCTTTCTCTCTGTTTCATCAGAGTTAGGATGCCTGTGCTCAGCAGGGACGTATAGATACAGGATGATGATGATGATGTAGGGAGTCATCTCCGGAACCACCTATTCGATTTCAGAAATTCTTTCTTTACATTACATTCTTTCTTCTAATGTATACATCATTACATTCGGTTAGCTATAAGTTTCATCCTACTAATATTATAAATGCGAAAGTTTAGATGTTTCGATCTTTGGATGTTTGGATGTTTGTTACTCAATCACGCTTAAACGGCTGAACCGATTTGAATGAAATTTTGCACGAATATAGTTTATGGCCTGGTTTAAAATATAGGATAGTTTTTACCTCGAAATCATCCCTCAAAGGGATGAAATCGGAGGTAAAATTATGGTCCAAAAACCTGAGTGATACAAATGCAGGCATGCCATTCTAGGCTTTAAGATTCAGTCAATAAGGAGTGTAATGGCGTGAATACAATGTACATGTACATTTAACCGAGTGGCTACATTGAATACTAAAATACCCTTCTTTACTTTTAACTAAAACTAAAACAATATGACATCTTCTTAATGTGCCCTCGCATGATATTTGTTTTGTTAATTGTTTCTCGCCTAAGTGTTTTTTTAATCTCACGGACATAAACAAGCTCGGTTCCAAATAAAAAAATGATACAGTTTAAAAATCAAAATTTACTACCTAAAACTCGGTACCTACAATTGAGGTGAAATCAAATTGATTTGTTTCTCACAGATGATATGTTCAAATTTTGAATGTCATCAAAAAGAACCATCCATACTAATATTATAAATGTGAAAGTGTATGTGTTTGTTTGTTTGTTTGTTTGTCCGTCTTTCACAGCAAAACGGAGCGACGAATTGAAGCATTTTTTTAAGTGGAGATAGTTGAAGGGATGAAGAGTGACATAGGTTACTTTTTATTTCTTTCCACATCCCTAAAATGGGGGGTGGAAGTTTATATAGAGCTTTCCGCAATTTTCAAGGTAGAAAGCTAAAAATTGGTATGCAGACTATTTCATTTTTTTTAAAATCTGCCCCCAACTCTTTAAAAGAGGGGATGAAATTTTATTTGGGACTTTTCGCAGTTTTCAAGGTAGGAAGCTAAAAATTGGTACACAGACTCTGTTAACCAACGAAAAATACCTGCCTTATTTTAAATATCTTGGAAATCTTCCCCCAGCCCCTGAACTAGGCGATGGAAATTTGTGTGAGACTATACGCAAAATTTGTACAGGTTCTATGATACATTATGTTTATTAAATAAATAAATAAATGACGAATAATAAGGTTATTTAATTAAAACAATCTGTAATTTTAGTAAAAATAGCGCAAGGGGTGCTATGCTACGTCAGTGCAAACTCTTAGTGTTGGCTGAAAGTACTATGGCGCACAAAAAAGCGGTAGAAGCACTAAAGTGAACGCTCCAGGATTTCCGCAACAGTACCGATGTTATGGGAGGGATGGTGGTTTATTGGCTGGTGATTTCCGCCAAACGTTATCAGTCATTCAGAAGGGGACACCTGCAGACGAAATTGCTGCTATTATTTACCCCGTGGGTTGAATCCGTTCTTTCCTATACGCGGCCGAAGCCATGCGGGCAGCTAGATATCCAAACTTATAAAAATATTTTAAAGAGGTTTCTGTGAGATTTTATGTTTGTATGGAGGTAACCTAAAAAGTTCACATATTTGTTACAAAGCACGTAAAAACTGAACAAAGGGTGGGCAAATCAGCCTACGGAGACCAATAACAATGATCGATATATATGTCATTGGATTGTCTATCTAATACTCTTACTATACTAAAACTATACTCTTACTTTCAATATGAAGAGAATTTCCAAATCTATCTGGGAAAAAACTAACGCCACAATAGTAGTAATTGATATAAACGCCAGTAGCGGAGTGCTCATACAACCAACTCCCACCGGCTTGCCTACAATGTATTTTTAGGCAACCCATTACAAACTATAAACTCTTTCATTTTATAACTTTTTTGGTTCCGGGTTGCCCGACCGAAAATTTTCATGCTACCTATATAGATAAGATATACACGCTATATATAATAAATTGAATGCTCTCTGTTTTTGTGTAACAAAACCTCATTAAAACACAAATTTTAGCCTTAACTTGTTTTTTACAGTGATTTGAGATTTCCCGCCATAAGTATACATAGTTGTAGAATAAAATGAAACCTTTTCAATGACGTATTACATATTGTTATGGGTTCTCTAGGCTGGGCTCTGTACATTTTTGATACAGAAGAAATAAATGGAGCAGCATCAAAGTTTTAATCTTAAAATATATAGATACAAAGTTCCTAGTGAACTATAGTTATTTACGTCACACCTGGACACAATGCGAGTTTTGCTGCACGCTGCGCGTACGGGAAAATCCGCATTGTGGCCAGGTGAAGACGTAAAATTTTGTACTCAACACGGGCGGTAATTCGTAAAGCCCCAGAGCGCATATTTATGGCCCTCACCTTCGGTTCGGGGCACCAGCGATCTGGGGCATTCACGAATTCACCGCCCTAGTAACGTAAAGTACTATTAAGATACACGTGCAGAAAACAGGAAATTCGCAACGAGTGGTGTAAAATTAAAACCCAACGTTAAATTGACACGAGTTGCGAATTACCTATTCACACGTGTATCTTACAACGTTTTACAGTACATATTGGCTCTTTAAAGTTTCGACATATGGACGGAAAGTGATCATTACCGCACGCGTGCCAGAAAATAGTACCATATGTACTGTAAAACTGTTTGTTTCCTTTCATCGCACTTGCTTGTAATAGTTATTTACGATACAAGTGCCGAAAATAGGAAATTGACAAAGAGTGGTGATAAATTCAAACACGACCGAAGGGAGTGTTTTAAATCGACTCGAGTTGCGAATTTCCTATTTGCACGTGTATCGTACAACGTTTTACTGTACATTATGGCTCTTTAAAGTTGCGACTTATGCACGAAAAGTGCTCTTTTAAACAATAGTGTGGGAAAGTAGCACCATATGTACTCTAAAGATCTTTTAAATAACTTGCAGGCATTACATTTATTTTTGACGAACCAAAGTTTGAGATTAACTATGTCGAAAATTCGAAATCCGTCAAACGGTTTAGGCTGCAGGGCGTGCCAAAGTATATGCTACATACATATCTTCTTCCTTCTCTTCTTCGGGCAGTCGGGTAATAAAAAGACATTACACCCATAGGCATAATGAAGGCTATATTGTAGCCTAGTCAGTACGTAGCTATGCTTGCAATTTATAAAGCCTTGAACGAAGAAGTGTGATGTGATTCCGTGGACTTAAAACAATTAAGGCGAAAACTAGATTTGTAACGTACACACGGTATTATATATTATGCATAATTATGGTACGAGTATAAAGGGAAAATCGCCAGTAACTGGTCATTCTTCAAACACTGCCCCCCTCATACTAAAAATGAACTCTGTTGCCCTACAAACTAAATTCAATTTAGTACAACGTGGCTAGTTTTTGAAATGTGGCCAGTAATTAACACCATATAATAAAAATCAATTTTATTATATATAGAGAATAGAGTTCATTTTTAGTATGAGGTGGTCAGTTA
The DNA here is from genome assembly GCA_945867215.1 of Epinotia demarniana. Taxonomy (NCBI): domain Eukaryota; kingdom Metazoa; phylum Arthropoda; class Insecta; order Lepidoptera; family Tortricidae; genus Epinotia; species Epinotia demarniana. The sequence continues at coordinate 3,025,823 of OX244262.1, forward strand.
TTGAACGGTGGCCAGTTACTGGCGATTAACCCTAACAAAAAGCGGCAGCAAAAATCCTGGGTTGCTTTACTTATTTCAGATGTCGGCATTATCTGAAACAACAGAAAATATTGTAACACAAATAAAAAAACCGGACAAGTGCGAGTCGGACTAGCTCACCGCGGGTTCCGTACTTAATTACAAATGTGTAGTGTTGAAACATACGTTTTTTTACGTTAAGTTTGAAGTTTGATTTCTTCACAGCTTCAAGGGACTGAAGACCTGAGTATATGGTTATAATTTCAACTCGATCCCTCCAGGCGTTCTCGAGACAAAGGGTTTTGACAGACAGACAGACAGACAGACAGACAGACGGATAACAATGTGAGCGTTCCGTTTTTGTCGTCGTTTATTTTGTCTTTTTTTTATGTGAAGCGCGTAAGGCAAATGATGACATGTTATAAAGATCGCGGGAGTCCGCTGGATGCGGGTTGCACAGGAACGGTTATAGTGGCACTCCGGGGGAGGCCTATGTCCAGCAGTGGACGTCTTTCGTTTGCTATGATAATGATCATGATGAACCCTGGCTCATACCTACCTATTAGTTATTTGGAATTATTGAGCATTTGATATTTACGATATGATATTTCGCGGCAATGAAAAACATCGAGAGGAAAGCAGCGTAACAATATTTATTCTGCAATCTCCAAGGGTCTTTTAAACCGCCTTCAAAATAAGAAGATTTTTCTGTTTACTTTTAACTCTTATCAAGTGGGTACCTACTAGCTTCTGCCTGCGACTCCGTTCGCGTGAAACTCGTTTATAGCGTAGCTCCATACAAACTTTCACCCCTGAGTTTCGGCTGGGCGTTGATTTAACTCAATCAGTCAGGACTAACGACGACGAAGACGTTATATATACTCGTATACCTATAATAAACATACCAGATTATTTCAAAATTTGAGTAATTTTTTTCTACGACTCCATCCAGGTCGTTCTAGATTAAGTTAGGTTACCATTAGGTTCTATATACCGTGACTTGTGCTGTTACTGTGTGTCTGGTGCCACGGGTAGATACGGGTAGGGACAGCATCTGCTTGGTGTACGCTGTTGATTTAATTTAATTTTATTGTTGAATGGGCCTCTAAATAATGTCTCTACCTGCCATGATTGCATAACACATTTACGAAGCAATTAGCTTCTGCCCGCGACTACGTCCGCGTTGAACTCGTTTATATCGCAGCTCCATACAAACTTTTATCCCCCCATTTCACCCCTTTAGGGAATGATTTCGGTGATAAAAACTATCCTATGTCACTCTCCATCCCTTCAACTATCTCCACTTAAAAAATCACGTCGATTCGTCGGTCCGTTTTGCCGTGAAAGACGGACAAACAAACACACACATACACTTTTCCATTTATAATATTATTATGGATGTTACGGCGACCACCGGCCCTATACTCTTTCCACGTTCCATACTCTAGCTAATGTAACCATATTAAGTAGGTTCCTTCCTAGCAGTAATTCCTTTCTAAAAACTGACAATATGGTGTTCCTAATATTTATAATCGAAAGCAATTAAACAGGTACGTACCAATTGACCAGTTTTCATTATTATACAGATTCGATCATGAATGTTTGTTCGTAGACTGCAGAAAATGGCTCGATCCATTGTTACATAAATAACCTGAAATTAGTTTTACAAACATATTTTACGAGTATCTAATGTTAACGTCAAACAAAAACCGTCGTAAAGTAAGTTCAATCGGATATTCCTGCGTAATATGTTATGCATCCAACATACATACATACATAACACAAATATATTTGTTGTTCTCTAGAAAAAGGTGTCAAGTTACATGGTTTTAAATTCATCTCGATTCCTCCTCCACTCGTTCCCAAGATAAGGCGTCTTAAAAGACAGACGGACAAGAATATATAAGTAATTAATGCTTTAATACGTAGAAAAAAATCTATGACTCAGGAACAACATTGGTGTAAATTACAAAAAATAAATATTCTTTCTGGGATTCGAATATTGTACTGCCTATCTCGTGATTTTCCTACTGATCACTAACTGACTTCCAGTGTCTTACTACACTCGGTGTTTCTACACTTGCTTGGCGACAAATCTTTTACTTCAAGCTTATCTATACCCCTGACGACCTTGACGGCTTTGGCTCGCATTTGCAGCGTGTTATGTGTGGTAAAATTTGTGAGCGAGTTCGATATTAATAGGGCAAACATGCTCTCTTATGTCCGGGCCTTTGATCTCGGTCAGATAGCCAACGCAGGGTTAGGCCGGCGGCCGAACAAAAGAGCCGTCCACATATTAATTAGGCTGTGGCGCGCTCGGCTCGCGCAAGCCGTGGCTCGGTCTACTCTACACTGAGTGCGCACGTTAGGGTAAGTCGTGCTCGTCCGAGCCGCGCGTCCGGTGTGGACACGGCTTATGATTGTCGATAAACTACCACCGGTTCAGAAAGAAACCCTCTGCCTCGAGAAGAACCAGCAGTAAAAACCTCGGCGTGGTATAATTTTTTCAAAACAGTATACCATATATCATTTCAGCATATTTCAGTATCAGAGACTTATAAAATTTCATTGCTACAGTACAAAGCCTATTTATTTATTTCTCGATAGATTTCTATTAAATGCTTCAATTTATCACTGCCAAATACGACCAAACGAAACCCAAAGGATCAGAAATATCCTGGAGGCAATAGCCTATGTAGTAAACTGTGATGTTACCCCTCTGATTATTCCTTGTTGGTCACTGCACTCGCGCCAAACGCTCTGACTCCTGCCGCTGGGCGGCGAGGGTGGATGCATCTAGGTTGTTCTCGTCACTCACATCTATGATGTTTCGTCTCATGTTGAAGGTATTATGTTATGTTTTTCTAAAATTAAGATAAACAGATTGATAAGATCAACAATTAGACTAGGCTCGTCTATACTACGAATAGATACCTATTACAAACTTTAGAAAAATTATGATCAGTAGTATGAACTTATTCTGGATGACAAAATTAACACTGGGCCAAATGGGTAGTACTTAGTAGTTGCTTTGCTCTAACACAGCGCAATGTCATCTCATCTCGCTCATATTTAGAGTAGACCAGCTCAACTCAGCTCAACCTCATAGAACAAAGCAGCCAGAATAATGCCAGCACTTTCTCTGTAGGTATGTGATATTGTGTTCCTGGTGGTGACGAGAAGGCCGGCAGAGCTCCCGAGGATGTGTTGAGTGAGGGAGCCGCGTTTGTCTAGTCTCTATCCATGAACACAACGAATCCTCAGATCAATAAAGGATCGTAAATGCGTTTAAGATTCTTCTGGAATCGTAAGGGTCTGTGGCGCATCACTACGAGCAGCCCACATCCAGTATGATCACGTCGGGATCACCACTGATGGTGCTATATATTATTTATGTTTCATATACAAGTGAGATAAGACTGTAGGATCAATATTTATATTATGTACAATGAATTAGATAATTACAATAAGTTGAGCAAGCTTGCGATCGCGATGGGAAAGTAACATGAACCGACTAACACTGACGCGCCAACCATTAGGGATGTGGGCAACTCGTAGTAGTAGGTATAGATAGTTCCTTCTAGATCATGAATACTGATTTCCAGATAAACCATTAAACATACAATCACTTTCAACAGAAACTTTCGTGTAACCCGCATTTGGCCGCTCACTTCGTTCGCTCTATGCGGGTTCCACTAAAGTTTCTGTTGAAAGTGATTGTATGTTTAATGGTTTATCTGGAAATCAGTATTCAATATCTAGAAGGAACTATCTATACAATGAATTATTGCATTCGGTATGGAACAAGTAACAAGTCAAAAAACAAAGCAGCGCCTGAAGTCAGTGTCATCTTCAACCAACGTACATACATAGGGCTTCAGATATAATCTGTACAAAAAAACCGTAAACCCAAATAAAATAAAAATTGATGCTGCAATATCATATCACTAACATTTTATTTTTAATTAATACAAATTACATAAACATAAATGTACTAACATACTTTTTATTCATTATCTTAAAATGTATTTTATCAAACTCAAACAAGCAAACAAAATACCAAAAACACACCATGTCACAGATATGATCAGTTTCTGTGAACACGTAGATTCCCCATGGCGCAGAGCCTCGGGCGTAGAATCTCACAACGCACCTTGTCTTTGGTACCAAGTAAGACTTGGGTTGCTGTGTGTGATAAAGTACAACACATCGCGGAGGTGGCCAATCTCCTTGATGCGACGCGACTCCCATGGCGCAGAGCCCTGGCTTAAAGTCACATTTTATGTACTTTTGTGGTAGGGTCCACCTTACACTATCGACCGGTATAGTGACGGCTTCTCCTTATCGTTCGAATGCTTAGTTTGTTTGTCGATAGCACAGCTCGACATGAAGGTGGCCAGTCTTCATGAAGAGACGCAAGCTCCATAGCGCAGAGCCCTGGCATAAACTTGTGTGCTAGGATCCTCCAGTCACTACCGGTCGTAATAGTGGTGGATTCTCCGATAGAACCTCTTTCGAAATTGTATATATGCAAATCAATCTAAAAATTTCAATAGCGCGATCTAGAACTTTGAAAATATATTATTCAAACATATAACGTGAAACAAGGTGGGCAAAGATCAATTTCAAAATGCCAAATTTGGATGATATATGACTTTCATGACAACCATCATTACTTGTGTGACGTAGTCGACTTGCTTGATTTATAGGGTGACCATACCATATCTTTGCGTGGGTATTGTGACAATATAATTATCGATATAGGATACATTGCTTATCAAAATTCAATGTAATAAATGGTTTGCTGTAGTGGTCCAGGGAGGCGTGGATGATTTTGACTTTGAGTAAAAGTAGAACAAATCAAGAAAGAAACTATACATTCTCGAGAAAATAAAAAGCTGAGTTTGAAGTTGTCAGTCTGAATACGATCATTGGGAGCACATTCAAATATTTCACGTTACCTATACCATTTGAACCGCATATACCTAATGATTTTTATTTCAGTTTAGGTCTGTCCGTAGACTGTAACTTATGTGGTTCATATAGTGAGTGCCAACTCTGCATAATTGCAAACCAGAAGCAGTCTGCGATTACATTGCAAAACGTCGGATGTAAATACGTTGTGCTATAATCATACAACGTTACAATTGGTATAAGTGTCGGCGTTTATGAGTTTCTAAGACTACATTGTAAAACGTCGAATGTAAATATGTTGTGCTATGTTCATACAACGTTACAATTGTTACAAGTGTCGGCGTTTGTGAGTTTCTAATTACTTACTGCATGAATGTTACTTGATCGTTTTATTTTTCTGTGTGATTTCTCGTAAGCAATAGGGTTGTACATGATAGGTTTATTATGTATGTATGGTTGATTGTCTTTCCGTCATATCTTGGAAACATTTTTTCTAATTAGTACATAATGGTGGACAATTGAGTTCAAATTTAGTCTCACTAACAATATACATAAAGTTATGTACTATCGACTGCATGTCGAACACAACCGTTTTTAAAGTTTTGATTTATGTTTTGTCAGTTGATTTTTATTAGTAGTTGATAATATTATTTATTTTATTGTTATCCATCGTGCGTATGAAATGTTACGTATTCGACCTGCAGGACTAGAGATGGAGACTGAAGCTTTACGTAAACTTATGAACTGTATAATAATAGTCGAGTCGTGTTTGGGTTTGTTTACTATCAACTAGCAAAACTATACCTATATGTTACTGAGCTGGGCTGAAATAAGATAAAACATTTTTTCACATATAGTCTAACAATAAATCATTTCATTTTCATTATCATCAATGTGATATATATTTTTTGTACCTATTTGACTTATAACTTTAACTTATAAATGATATCTAATGATCAAATCAGGTTTCGAAATGAACGCGACAACCCTATGACTTGGGACTATGTCAGCAAAAATTATCGCGATTATAATTTTATTACAAAGGTTCCATTTAATTGCATCATCCTTGCAGTGCGGTGTGAACTGATTAAGTAACTAAATTAAATACTCCTGATTTAATAATCATGTAAGTAAGTAATTATTAATTTAATTCATATTTTCACGAATATGACGATAGTTAAGCATTGTGAATGCAATTTAACTTTTTTATTATTTTGCTCATGATATTTAAAAGTTAATTATTTTCTATTATTTTTCAAGGTCGGACTCTGAAGGTTGTGGATACGAAAGCCTTGATTATACTCCTATCGTTAACAAAAATAAACCTAAAAAAGAAGTTTATTCGAACAGGTAAACATGCATTTTAAATTTAGGGTTGTTTCGTTAGTTAAATACGATTTTATTGGAATCATTAAAATTTTGTTTTAACCTCATTATTTTTTCTTTCAGATCTGATTCGGAAGAAACAGTTATTTTAAAAGAACAGACATCTAAAAAACGGAAGATTACACCAGCGAAAAAAAAGTATGTATTTAATTTTTGACGTTTACACATGAAATAATAATATATACTACATACTTTACCATAAAAAATAATATTTTATGTTTGCTAAACTATAATTATTGTTTCAAATTTTGTCGTTCTTTGGTTATAGTTGACTCTTTTTATGGTTTTTGTATACCTTTATCAATACGACCTTAATACAATTAACATGGCAACGTATAATATTTACACTATTATCGGTATTTTTCAGGTCGGAGAACGCGGAAAGAAAAGAAACCATTGCTAAGAAGCGAAAGACTTGTCCCCCTAAATCGTAAGTAATATTTGTTTGAATTTTATAGTTTTCCAGGGTAGATAAGCATAATGTTGCGATTATGATGTATTGTATTTCCTTAATATAGTATGTACTTACCCGTTAATTATATGCACAGATTTGAAAGTTACGACCATAGTAATAATTCGCGTATTATGACTAAATTATTTTTATACCTTTTTAATTTACAATGTTCCTGTGTTTCACAGATCGCCAAAAATACATGGAGAAACACCCGTCCTCCAACCATACGATTTGTTCGGGTTACTGACAGAGGAAGAAGCGTCTGCAGATCTTCAAGTAACCTCCACCTTGCTGCCGTCGGTGTTATCATCACGCGTAGCTAACGGATCAGTGGTTCGTCGTATGAACATCGACGGGGAATTTTATGCCGAACTAAAGGTATATAAGACAAGTGACGCAATTTCCACACGTTCTGAAGAGCGTTGGCAAAAGGCCTTGACCTCTATAAAAATCCAATTAAATCCTGATGGCGATGATTGGAAACAGCTACAGGGCTTTTGTAAAGCAGTACGCAATGTATTAGACGAGGCTGAATCAGTATTTTATGCTAAAAAAGCTACTTAATCCATTCACGTTTACATACATTTTTTAATTTGTAACGTTCTTAGGTAAAAGGTGACACTTTATCGATCGTCTTTTAAGTCCAATTATAATTCCATTTCTATATAGTATTTTGTCTTCTTGACACCCCTACACAAAGGGTATCTTTTACCTGAGAACGCTATATTTGTTAATTTACGAAGATTCCTTTATTTTATTTTTACATCTGCATAGTGTGAGCTAGCTTCATACATATACTCTTTAAATAATTTTTTCATTAAACAAAAAAATTGGTGGTACATTAACGTATCGTTAACTGTTTACAGAATTTATTTGAAATGCCATTTTGTTCAAGTTGTTCTGCTAATGTTGAAAAAAGAAAATGGATTGGTCATTTGCGCAGCAATTTGCATAAAAAAAATTGTTCGGAGGAGCATATGAAAGATGTCTATAAAGTTTCATCTGCGTTTCGGTCTAGAATTGCTACATATAAAATAGTTGCAAACAATGATAAAGATAATTTGTTACCAGCAGAGTTCTTAAATGAAGTTCGTGATAAAGTGCAGTATTTAATAAATGAAGCAATTCAAACGCATACGTCGGTGAAAGTTAATTTTGAACTATATAGTTTATTTTACTTATGCAAAAATGATACTCAAGAAATAAAATCATTTTGCACAAAAAACATCGTAATTTATACACATTTCGATTTCGAAGCAATTTATTCATCAGTCATTGCAGATCTGATGCGGAAAATAGAAAATTTTCAGCATAAAGACAGTGGATGGTCATTTTTAAGTAATTGTCACCTTGAAGTTAACATAAATAAATACGAACCAATGAGAGGATCTAGTTTCTTTGAATTGCCTGCGCAAATTAAAAATAAAAAGGCATGTATAAATGTAAAAAATACAGACAAATTTTGTTTTCTATGGAGCATCGTGGCAGGGTTATATCCTGCTAAACGAAATGTCAACCGGATAACCTCTTATCCACATTTTAAAAATGTTTTGAATATACAAGGTTTATCATATCCAGTAAATTTTATGGACATTTCAGTTTTTGAACGTAACAATGATAATGTATGTATTAATGTTTATGGTTTTAAAAACGGACGAGTGATTGGACCTCTTTACAAGTCTCAGTTTAAAAGAGTCCATAAAATAAATTTACTGTTATTGGAAAAAGATGACCAGAAGCATTATTGTCTTATTAAAAACTTGTCTCGACTCGTACGGAATCAAATTACTAAACATCACTGCACGCTACATTTTTGCGATGACTGTCTTTTATTCTTTAATAGCGATAATCAACTAAGTATGCACAATTGCGTAGGCATTGCGACTATGTTACCGAAACCAGGCAGTTATATTCGATTTAATAATTATCAGCGTACACAAACAGTCCCATTTGTAATATATGCCGATGCTGAGACAATGTTAGAGACTTATCAGGGCTGCGATAACGACCCTGCAAAATCAGACACCTTTGTATTTCAAAAACATGTACCAGTGGCGTTTGCTTTTAAGCTTGTATGTTCGTATGATGAAACATTAAATGATTTTGTTTCGTATCGTGGCTCCGATTGTGTTAAACTTTTTGTTCAATCACTCTATGAAAAAGTGGAACATGTATCTAATATTTTACGAATAACTAAGCCCATGATATTCACCGAGTCAGACCGCGAAGCATTTTCTAATGCCTATATTTGCTATATTTGTCACGGCTTGTTATGGGAAGATAATAAAGTTCGAGATCACTGTCACTTAACAGGTCAATATCGTGGCGCTGCGCATTCACAGTGCAACTTAAAACTACAAGTTCCTCGATTTCTACCGGTTTTCTTTCATAATCTGTCAGGATATGATTGCCACTTATTTATTAAAGAATTGTGTAAAACTCCTGGAGAGGTAAAATTAATTCCAAAATCTATGGAAAAATACATTTCATTTACAAAGTATGTGATTCTCAATAGTGAAGAAAATTGTTTTCCCCTCCGCTTTGTAGATTCTTTTAAATTTTTGAGTAGCAGTTTAGACAACCTCGCGAAAAGCATGAACAAAACGGATTTTTACCATTTACAGAAAACTTTCCCCCACACGAATCAATTCGAATTATTACTGCGAAAGGGTATTTACCCATATGAACACATGAAAACTTGGCAATCGTATGAGGAAAAAAAATTACCTCAGCAAAAAGATTTTTTTAGTTCAATCACAAACGAATCAGTAACTAGAGAACAATTTCAGCATGCTAAATTAGTATGGGATACGTTTAGAATCAAGGATATGGGACAATACACCGACCTTTATTTAAAAACTGACGTTTTGTTACTCACTGATATCTTTGAGAATTTTCGAAGAACAAGTAAAACACATTACAAATTAGATCCCGCGTTCTATTTAACAGCGCCTAGTTTATCTTACGACGCAATGCTGCTTAAAACCGGTGTCACTCTTGAATTAATACATGATTTTGAAATGTTTAGAATGATTCAAAGCGGAATTCGAGGCGGGATATGTTTGTGTTCGAATAGATATGCCGAAGCGAATAATATGTATTGTAATGATTATGATTGTAGTAAACCGGAATCATATCTCGTGTACATAGACTGTAATAACCTATATGGTTATAGTATGTGTCAGTATTTACCTTATTCAGGTTTTCAATGGTTGAGCGAGAACGAAATCGAGTCATTTGTAGTTATGGATATACCCGACGATGGGGCTTGGGGTTATTTTTTAATGTGTGACATACAATACCCTGCCCATCTCCATACTAATCACAACGACTTGCCGTTTTGTGCAGAAAAAATGGTTCCACCTGGAGGGATGATGGAAAAACTTGTGCCAAATTTGTATGATAAGTACAATTATGTCATACACTATGTTCACCTTAAGACTTGTCTTAAGCATGGGCTCAAATTAAAAAAAATCCACCGCATTATCAAATTCAAACAGAGTACATTCCTTAAACAATATATTGATTTAAATACCGAGTTAAGGAAAAAGGCTGTGTCTCCATTTGAACAAGACTTTTTTAAATTATTAAATAATAGCGTATTCGGAAAAACATTAGAAAACACTGAAAGAAGAGTGACTGTCAAATTTGTTAATACTTGGAATGATCAAAATAACATTTCTAAAAAAAAAATCGGTGCTAGTGAATTAATAAACAAGCCCAACTTTCATCGCATATCCATTTTGTCAGATGATTTAGTCGCAATTCAAATGAAACCCGAAAGTGTTGAACTAAACAAACCGATTTACATAGGATTTTCTGTGCTTGAATTATCCAAAAGCCATATGTACGACTTTCACTACTCGGTTATAAAGCCATATTATTCCAACCGTGTAACTCTGATGTATACGGATACTGACTCATTTGTATATTCTATAAAAACGCATGATTTTTACAATGACTTGCGGCAGCGATTTTTAAAACATTTCGATACAAGCAATTTAGAATTAAATAACCAATTTAATATCCCACTTAAAAATAAAAAAGTTCCTGGATTGTTTAAAGATGAGCTTTCAGGCAAAGTTATAAAAAAATTTGTCGGCTTGCGCTCGAAATTATATTGTATAACAACAAATAATGAGTATTCTATTAAAAAAGCAAAAGGAGTTAAAAAACCTGTTGTTCAAAATCTGGGTATTTCTGATTATACCAATGTGCTCCTTAATGACCAAATAATACGCAAGAAACAAGTGCTTTTTAAATCGATTAAGCATGAAGTATTCACCCAGACTGTAAATAAAGTTGCATTATGTAATAAAGATGATAAAAGGTTTATTATTAATGATAAAATATCCACGTTAGCCTGGGGTCATAAGAGAATTATAATGTAATGCCACACTATGCAAATAATTAGTAATAAAATAATTAGTAATTAGTAATATTGGTTATAACCTGTGTATAAGTACATAATTTTCATCCATGTATAATTAAATGATTGAAAAATAAAGAATAACTGCGACAGATTTGTTTTATTTTACTCTTCAAAATTTCATACCTCAAACAAGATAAAACATGACTGAATGTCATCCTATTTAGATTAATTACATAATTATACATACATCATTTTTTCTTAATTTTGCTTGTGCGTAAAAACAATGCGACTAATAAGATATTTCCTGACATTTATACATGACTTATATTTCATTTGTAAACTGAGTACGTTGGTTAGTTATTTCACATATACCTATAAAGGTATTAAATGCATTACTAACGTCAAGTTATGATATTGATGACTCTAGCATTTATTCCTACGGTTTATTATTTCATTTGATGGAGCGCCGCACTGAACACAGGTTGTTACCAGTTATAATGGACAGTTTTTCCATAAGCCATGTAAGTTTTAAATCAACTTATTTTAACTTTTATGACTTTAGATGACATTACTTATCTGTTATCATTTTAGTAAAACTCCTAACGTAATCATCGCAGTAAATTTAATATGGTTAAAAAATAGGGTGTCGTTCGATCCGTATGTTTCATTGTGTGTTTGTTACATTTATTTAAATCGTGTACGGTTTTGTTTAGGAAACAGACTTCGACCCTAACGTGTATGCGCAAGATCCTTTGGAAGGATTCACACAACGCATGGAAGAATGGACCAGAGACGATCCACCTAAACCACCTAACCCAGAGAAGGTTATGATGAAAAAAGGTGCAAAAAAGCGAAAGGGATCAGAACTGAAAAAGAGACCGAAGAATAAAAACCGCAATAATCGAGCAAAAAAATCGTTTGTAATAAGTAAGGAGGCTCGAAGGGGAAATCGTGTAGTACAAATAAAAATATATGACTTTACGGAGTGTACAGAACCAACCGAATTGAGTTCTGACGAAAGTGACGGTGAATATTTAAGTCTCAGCGCGCAATATGTAGTCAATGATCCTGTTGATGAAATATTAGATTCTGCTGAAAGTTTAATTCATAAAATATCTAAAGAAATATGTAAACGTAATTTGTGAAATAAAAAATATATATTTTAATCGTATTTTTTATTTAAAATAACAGTTAACTTATGATCCTAAAACACAAATTAATTGCTAAAATGATGTCTACAAAACTTTGATCTCTATATGTATTATATTACTTTTAAAACTTAATAACTAACTACATTTGGAAACGTAAACATATTGTTATCAAAACTCCATTTTTTAATGCAGATAACATGTTTTAATGCACACTTTTTTTTATGATAAACACAGTTATACGTAGAGTCATTGGTACAATATTTTTCATAAAGATATTTAAAATTCGGATAACCTTTTCTCTCTAATTCTATAATAGTACAGTCAGAATACAAATCTCGAATCCATAGTGCTTTTTCTGGACCTTTTACAAAAATTTTCTTATCTTTCAGGTGGGATACGATTATTCTTCGGAATTCCCTGTAGTCAATATAACCTTCACTCCACAAAATACCATAGTTTTTCTCCAACCACCTTACTTGTTTTTTTTCATTTTCTGATAGGCGTGAAAACGCGTATGGCGGCTTTACTAAAAAAACTTGTGTATAATCGTTAGTGCTGTACGCAAATTCCTTTATTATAAATTCTTTATTAAGATTAAAGCCTTGAAGATCCACGAATAAATATTCTGGGCTCATGATATTTTCCTTGTAATATTGCTCAGCGGTTTGTATTCTATGACGCTATCGTTCAAAATTAGACAATAAGCTGACGTCGCGTCAGGGATATCTTGATCACACTCTAGTTCAATTCGCACGTCGACAATACCAGCTTTTAATGTATCACTTTGTCTTGAGCAGTCCAAGAAAAACAATGGTGCTACGTCTTTAAAATCTTGAGGACTTAACAACGGAGCTTGAGGACGGTTATAATATGACTGTTGGAATTTAGCGTATTGTTCGTATAATAAAGCAAACTTTCCACCAGAAAAACTTACATTTAAATTTTCATACGGGAAGTACGTAGAGTTCAAAAACACTTTGACTTCTCTTAAATTACAGTTGTCGAAATGTGTCATGTCTTTATCAGCCGCATTCTTTCTACCAGTTTTTAAACCGATAATAACATAACGAGGTTTTTCAATTTGGGATGAAGTTTTGATAGCCCAAGAATGTTTTGATGTTTTAGGTAGTAATGGATATTCATAGAGGTCCCAATTCCTAAATGCAATTTGGACAGCGTGATCTTTCTCCAAACATTTGAGTAAATTTAACCTCACTCGATCAGAAACTTTAATATGGGGCATACGCCAAACAAGTTTCGTTAAAGTAATATTGTCAACATATTCATTTGTATTCAATTGAACACTGTTTAAGTTAGTATTGGAACGCAAAAGAACAAGTTCATGTTTACAATTAATAATAATTTTGTTGTAGTCCTCTGCAAAGCCTAAAATCTTGTTTAATGGAATAGAAACAGAAAACGTTCCATCGGTTATTTTGGTACCTTTAATATCCCATCCCCACGATTTTGCCATTTTCGCCTCATGTTCATTCAAAGATAAAAGAGATTTCATTGTAGTAGTGACTCCAGCGTTTTTTATTCTGTCTATCTCAATTCCATTTAGCTCATACCGAATGTCTTGAAATAAATGAAGGATTGGGTTGTTTGTAAAAAGAACGCTAGAAGCATTCGCTTTTGATTCTCGATTGATCACATTAATGTTGCCTTCTATGTATAGTGTACTGGCCGACGGAAGCACGTATAAATCTTGTTGGTTAATCGGTATGCGGATTTCATCGTTCAAATTAAAGCTCGTCACATAAGGTTTATACGAATGAAATTCATAACTTTCTATCGTATCGTCGTAACTAACAGAGTTGGATAAATCTAATATGCTCATTTTAGCAAGCCAATGGATCTCAGAAATATTTTATTTTCTTTTGTTAATTTATTTTTCTTAGCTCTTCGTTTCTTGATACCACGGAGAGTACTGACATGATTAGTACTTAACACTGCATTTTTATTGAAGTCGATCATTTTTTCTGAGATGTAAATATATCTGGATTTCCTCTCCACGTAAATTTACTAAATTATCGTTTATGTCCAATATTCTGATTTTAAGGGAGCCTATGTTATTTTGAGTTACAGGGAAATAAATAACGTTTTTCGGTGTTTCTATAATTCGATAACCAGGGGGCACATTAGGCACAAATTCATGAATTATATGGCTTGGTTTTCCATTTACAAATGACCCGCTCACGATGTCACATTCGACCCGAACTATAGGTGTCGACAGAATGGACACAGGGAAAGGTGATTCTCTTAATATATTCGCTTTGACGGTTTCGTTACCGAATCCTAATAATTTACCAATAGAATGTTCTTTATTAAAGTAAACATTTTTAGTGCAACATATAGAGGTCTTCAACGTATTGTTGTTACAAGTTAGTTTGAAAGCGCATCCCTGAATATGGCTCATAATATAGTCATCGAGGTCTTGAAGTTCATATGAGCCTTCTGGTATTTCTAACACTTCATTTTTACCATAGTAAAATTTGTTGTTTCTGTAGTCTATATTTGGTATCGAATTAAAAGTAGATAAATATAACAGTCCACACTCATATTCACCGTCCAGCTGAAGAGCAGGCGAATGGTTTGTCGTTAAAGTAGAGGAGGTCCCAGTTATAGACAAAGTGAAAGACATCGTGTTAATGACAAAGTTTTTATTGTGATCATCAATTTAAACGCTGGTTCCAAAAACGTTTCAAATATTTCAGACACAAATGTCCGCAATTAACAGTGTCAAATTTTTGGTACACATCATAATTGTAAAAAATATCATATTTTTTTAAATAGGTTATTAATTCCAATGGCGGTGTGATATCCCCAAAGCTATTAAAATATTCACAATAACTATCGTCTTTAGCATAGGCTACCCAGTGAGTTCCTTGGTTTTTGGAGTCATCTAAATTAATTATTCCACATTCTTTTTTCTTAGGATGTTTCGGCAAACAGTCTCTCATAAAGACACCTTTAAAATATGGTATATCTGAGGAATTGTTTAGGATGTCTATATTTGTAAGAGCTCTTCTGGGTAGTCTGTTATTTAGTTTTTTGAAGTTTTTAAACATAATCCACGTCCATGTTTGTATGGTTTTATATGTAATCCTTTGCCTAGCGCAATAGATTCCATCATTTTGTTATGTCGTTCTGATTCTTCCAATTTACTTCTTGCTGCTTTGTAATCGCCAACTGCTTTAGCTATTCCTGCTGCTCCTCCTGCTAATGAACCCAATGCTGATAAGCCCGCAAAAATGGGTATGAGAGGCAAAATACCTCCAGTTTTGGGGAGTGGTATCATACGAGGAATTCGTACTTTACAGTAGTTAGGAAATATTTTTTTAGCTGCGGCATATGCATGGTTGATGATATTCCCCTTTTTTTTTTTTTTTAATTCGGTTTTAATTTTAGAAACCAAATGTTTAAATGATTTTACACCTGCGCCTGCTTTTATTTTTGATTTCATTACTTTGCTTACTAACCAAGATGCTAGTTTTTCTCCTTTTCCAGCGGTTTTCGCATTCATTCTTTGCTTAGCCATTTTATAAAGCTTTAAGTCAGCTATATGACGATCTTCTAAATTTAAATTGTTATCGTAGGCTATATCGTGTTGCATACAAGCAGCGTCTAAAGGATTGATTCCCTTATCACCTCTTAGTAACCGCTTTTGTAGTTTTGTGCCAGGTCCGCAATAGTTATAACCGGGTAAGTGTAATTCAAACGGTAGATTATTAATCACACTATTTAAAAGTCCACTTCCTTTCATATCTCATTTATTAATGACAAATGCATATTCATGCGAGATTATAAATATAACTAGACAATTGATTTTCGATCGATCCAACTATTTTCAGTGTCTTTAAGACCTAACCATTTAACGTATAATTTATTGCCTCTTTTTCTTAGCACCTTCTCTATGAGGTAAACGTCAGGGTACCTTGTTTTTTGAAGTTCTTGTTCGTAAAAAGTACCTAATATAACATTTTTTCGTTGGTCTTCTAGGACATAAGTAACCGGTTGTGATTTATTTACTTGTTTTATTTTGAATAATTCTGTAGTCCAGTTAGGAGTATAACCTTTATGAAAATCTCTTTTGTATTTGCTGATACGTACATGATCTCCCAAGTTGAACTTGTTTGGCTTTGATTGCAGAGTAGGTCGCGATTTTTTTATATTTTCTTTCACTTCTGCTTCGTTATTGAAATTAATATCAACCGGTCTAAATTTTGTTGTACGATGAACTGACCGATTGTAAGAATTGACGATATCATTCATAGGTTTTCCGACCCATTTGTAGTTTCCGATAAAACTGAAATATTTGTATAATTTATTCTTAAGCGTTTTTATAAGCCTCTCTACAATGGAAGCTTTTTTAATTGAATAAGTAGAGTAATGGTTAATTTGCTTTGATTTAACGTATTGTTCAAATTCGTTATTGTAAAACTCTTTACCCAAGTCGGTCTGCAGATATTTCGGCTTACGTTTTGCACTTTTGATAATTTGTTCTAATGCACTTGTTGTTTCAAATTTAGTTTTAGATTTTAATGGTATGCACCACGCACATTTTGAAAATGCATCAATAACAACTAAAATGTATTTGTACCCTTTATTGACTTTTTGAAAATTCTGTAAATCTAACAAATCAGCTTGCCATAAGTCATCAATACCTTTTAATACAACAGAACGACGTAGAAAATTTTTGCGAGCCGACCGGTGGATTTCATTTACGATCTGTTGCTTTGCCATCACTTAATCGTTTCAACATGTCATCTATTTCTTTGTTCGTATAAAAGTTTAGCTTCAACTGAAGTAAAATGTGTTTGATTTGGTTATTTATAGTTTCAAATAAAGAATCCAGCGTTTTCCTTTCGTAAAGGTTCTTAATGAACTGATCAACATACTGCTTATTTACCGCATCTTTAGGTGATACTGGAAACTCAACACCTTTTAATCTTGCTGATTGTAAATCAAAATCTCCATTCTCAGTTCGAAGAAGAGCCTTATGATTGAATTCAGAAATGTCAGATACACGTAAACGTTTATGAACGTGATGTCCGAATTTGTCCACATTCATTTTTATTAATTTGTTTGTTGACAAAATCCTCTAATGGACTGACCTAATAAGTACTTGTGTAGGTGTTATATATTATTTATTAACTAAGCCAGCCTCTCGCAGCTCTTCAATTATAGATATGATTTCGTTTTCTAATCCAGTATTACCAGCATCACGGGAAGCAACAAGTAGCTTTAGTCTTTCAACTAACTCGTTAGGATCATCCCAATAAACATACGAAACACTACGGAACGCTTTTTTCATGGAGGGTAGACCTCGCCCTTGTGAACAGCTATCGCTGCTAATTAAACGCTCTTTAGATAATTTGAAGAGTGGTTTTATAATGTATAAATACTTTCTTCCTTTATTACTTTTGATAGGTTTATTTGGGTTGTAATCACGCCTGTGTGCATTCGTTTCTATGAGCAGTATTTTATATATGCGTTTGTCATCTTCAGTAATGATATCTAAATTTGGTACCTTTTTAAATAACAATTCATCCAAGCCTTCTGTTATATTGTAAGTATGTCTGTTAACCTCTAATTTTCTGTTATTTATGACTACCAATTGAGACCCGAGCATAAGTTTGCCGCGTTCCATTCGCACGCCGAAAGGGATGTTTTCGAAATTAGTTGAAGATATTTGCCAAGTAGGATCATCACGAGGAGAAGAGTACGAATCGGTCGTCTTAAAAGAAGCATCATCTGTCTTATCTGAATCGTCACTTTCTCCGCTTTCATTCGAGTTACTATCACTGTCATCTTTATCATGATGAGGATGGAGGTTAGTAGATTCCTGCACAATGGTCTGATCATTGCTATCAATGTCACTTTTACTTTCCTCAAGAGGACTAAATTTAAGCCTTTTAGCAACCGTATTTCCCCACTTTATTTTGCCATCATCAAATTCATTCTTCAAATTTATGTTATTCATTTTGTACGGTTTATGCTCGTAATTTTGGTTACTTTTAACCATTTCATTGAGAGGCTCCGTTATTGGTTTTAAAACTGACTCCAACACCATTTCGTTAGTAGTTTTCATGTCACGAATTAATTTAACCTTTTTTTTCACAGCTTCAGCTGATTCAAGTACTTTCTCTTTTAAAGTTCTCTTTATATCCATTTTTCAGGTGATCTTACCTTAATCGAATTATAAAAAACAATGACGGTTGACGGGGTTGTATGAGCATTAAATATGTAATTAATCGAAAACAATGAATGTGTCAAATCCCATCCTGTAACCCCCTGAATTTTTCGCGCAATCTTTATTTATCACTAAATAGCTGTACGGTCTGTCCCATACGGTCGCACACATCTTACGAAACAGAGCCCACTCCATATCAGCTCCCACGTGTTCGTCATAAACATGACGTAAATTAATGTCATCTTGCTTAAACAAAATGATCAAATTTGCATTATCTCTAATTAACTGTTTAGGTACTTTGCTATATGTTTGATTCAAGTAAAAACTGTCAATATTTTTGTGTCGTCCCATTGCAAAGTAATCCCTTATATTATTTTGGTTTTCACACGCAACGTCGTCAAATATGATTACTGAGTTATTTGTTGCATCCCTAGGACTTAACACTTCATCGTTTTCACGATATTTGAAATATTTTACTGTAGAAACTAGTGACAATACTCGTTCTAAATAGTGGTACAAAGGTTGGAAAAGAGTTTTAGAATAAACATATACGTTTTGAAAACGCAAACCCTGTTCATGTAATAGAAGACCTATTATTAAATTGGTCTTGCCGCAATTAGAAGGACCACAAATTATGCTACGGATTGTGTTAGGTAAAAGTTTACCATGACGCAAATTTTGATTGTGACAATTCAAAGCAACTTTTTCGAGTTGCATGGTTTGAGGCTGCTTGACAAACTTCATATTTCTCAAATAGACGTCATGTAATCATGAAAGTCATTAAAATAATGATTTGTTGCATTATAATTTAGGTTAATATTATCTTTTGTACATTCCGTTTTTAGTAACGCCTACATCCAAACATTCGTTTGAATTGAGCAAGCGTTCCACAGCGGGGGAAGCCCTATGTATGTACGTTAGTTGAAGATGACATTGACTTCAGGCGCTGCTTTGTTTTTTGACTTGTTACTTGTTCCATACCGAATGCAATAATTCATTGTATAGATAGTTCCTTCTAGATATTGAATACTGATTTCCAGATAAACCATTAAACATACAATCACTTTCAACAGAAACTTTAGTGGAACCCGCATAGAGCGAACGAAGTGAGCGGCCAAATGCGGGTTACACGAAAGTTTCTGTTGAAAGTGATTGTATGTTTAATGGTTTATCTGGAAATCAGTATTCATGATCTAGAAGGAACTATCTATACCTACTCGTAGTGATGCGCCACAGGTCCGTAGGGTACGGTGTCTGCTTACCATCGCTCGGACAATATGCTTGTTTGACACCGTCAAAGATAAAAAAGTAACCTCAAATCAAAAAAAGGTCAGCAAATCGTTACTATATATCTAGCTGGTTTTCGTATATTCTACCCGCGACTGCGAACGCGTATAATAATGAACCATATACACAGGACACAGACACAGACACGGAGACGGACGGTCATAGGCACACGGATAGACGAACAATATGACGAACACTTGACATCTGAGAACTGGCATATATCGGCACATAAAACCACGAATCATGTCCCTTTGGTGATGATTTCCAGGATAAAAACTATCCTATCTCATTGCCTGTGATTCAAACTTACCTCTTTATCAGAATATCTCACCAGATGTTTAGGGTCACATCCAAACTCATCACAGACATAGTACCCACAACTATTGTCCAGATGGGTGGCACATAATAACGATAATTCGAACGAAGGCTGCTTTCCATACCGTCCCGTCTTTAGCGCATCATATTTAAATAACTCTTCCCTCACCAGCACAATTTTGATTTATATATGTAAGTATTCAGCTGTTTTTCTATGCATATTATTCATTATCATCATATCAGCCGAAAGACGTCCACAGCTTGACATAGGCCTACCCCAAAGTTCTATGCATATCATTCATCATCATCATCATATCAGCCGAAAGACGTCCACTGCTGGACATAGGCCTCCCCTAAAGTTCTATGCATATTATTCATCATCATCGTCACAGACGAACAATGTGTTATATACTAATAGTTGACATCTGATAACAGGCACATATCGGCACATAAAACCACGAATCATGTCCCTTAGGTGATGATTTCCAGCATAAAAAGTATCCTTTTTCCTCCTTGCTTGTGATTCCATTGATTTTGTTGGAGGGATTCAAAGGAGTCGAAGAGCCGATAAGCGGAGTCGGTACCGATAGCGGAGTCGGATTTAATGATTCAGATCACTCCGCGGAGCCGACATTACCCATCTCTAGTCACTATCTCAGAACACACGAGTCTCTATCTGAAAAATAACGAGTCTGTGTCTCAAAAATACATACACACGCGCGCGCGAAAGCAGTGGAGTTCTTCACTCAATTTAACTCGCTGGTTACCATGAAAATTTCGGAAATCCAAAAATAACTGTTATAATTTTCACCGAAACATGATGACATTGACAGTTAGACACAAGAATTTGAAAAATATTTGAAAAATATTGTCAATTTGACTGAGGTGGGAAGCGTTCAAACCTATCTCATCAAAATACTATAGAACACTGAGATTTTAATTGCCGTACATTTTTAATAAACAAATAATGGTAATATTGTATGTTTTAGTGTATTCTACATAAGATAACAACTATATACATTTAATTCTAAACTTATTTTCGGAATCGCTGAACCGGTTAATTTCATAAAAATCCACAGGTAACTTTCAGAACGCCGCTACCACAGACGTTTAATAAAATATAGCCGCCCAGTCAAGGTCAGCCGTTACAAGTCGACACACGTAAAAAAAGCTTTGCGCGCCATATTAAATGTATGGCCGCCAGAGCTCTTTTTACGTGTGTCGACTGTACCAGACAATGTATTTCACGCCCGTTCCAGTGGCAATTATCAGGTGCATTGTGCATCTCATGGTAGCTTTAAATTCCTGCCAGGTACAAGACGGTTACAGAATTGTAAGAGTATTGACTCGCCGGATATAACGATGGGAGTAGGTGCACTAGCAGTGAATGAGCCTGTGGTACAATAAAGAATTTTTTTTTTTTTTATTATTATTAAAATGATTATAATATGTAATACTAGAAATAAAGAAAGAAGGAAGAAAAACACATTTATTTAACGTCACAAATTACACAATTAAAAAAGGAAAAAGCAAAAGAAATTAATTAAATACGAGGAAGTTAAACAGGATCCCCCACTATGCATAAAGCCACGGCAAGACACGGGAAGCTAAGGCGTTGATTTTTGGTGGGGACCTAACTTTAAAGTATTAAAAGTGGCGACACGAACGCCAACAACTGGTATCAACTAAGAAACACAAAATAGTATGCCTATTAGAACCATGAAAGCAGCTTTGCGAGTGTGGCGAATAAAAGCGCTCAGAAGACATTGCAATCAAATTAAAACACAGAAAGTGAGAAAAGTTCCTCATAGCAATAAAAAAGTCATTTTTCACCAGGCCTGTGGAAAGGGATTTTTGACCACTTTTGTACGAATATCTATGTTTAGACTGTGCGATTTTCGGCCATGCATTTAACGGTGGCAGTTTATTGACATTTTTAGGCCCTCACTTTTTTTTATAAGTGAATTTGCAATCGGTCTCTAGACCATAAGCGAATTTGTGATGAGAAAAATGGCTTGTTCTGGTGGGGTGGCCAGCGCCACCTCTACCAATCAAATAGGTGGTCCCTTGAGTCACTTGACCACCGCCGACGGGTCCAACAAATCTGCTACGAGTGGATTTTGGCCCTCACTTGATTTAGGATTTTAAAAATGGTAGCCCAAATACTCCGCTTGACAACTAACTTAGTTGTCTGGTCTAGGAGCAAGTCAATGGATAATTATAATTATGTCATATGCCTAATCTAGGAGCGATGAAATGCCCCCAGCATCCTCGTTACAATGCCCCGAGAACCTATTTTAGTTTTAATTGTATTTCGTTAATGTAAATTATCATCTTGTATGACTTCAGAAAATAAACGATTACCGATTTCGAATACATAATTTTGACATTGAAGCCCAGCCCAGGGTATGTGCCAAGCCGCTTGCTTACATATGTAAACCACGTAACCCCACCCTAAACCACGTATATAGTATAACCCAGTGCTCGTGCGATCAGCCGTCAAGACGCCTCTACCCTCATCCTAATCACATTCGCCTGCGGCGTGTGGTTGACTGACAAGCGAGACGAGCAAGCATAGCTAGTTTATAAGGTATTTGTAATATGGGCCTTGTTGCCTGATTTAAATAAATACGGCCTATAAAATAAGGCCTCCACACATCAAACGCGGGTCGGGCGCGGCGCGGATCGGGCGCGGCGCGGGTCGGTATTTATATCTCTCTTACTACTGCTACGTGTAAACGGAGATGGGTAATAATTAAACTACAGGTTAATAATACACATTTAATTATACCGCCGCTTAACGCCGCGAGCACGCGATAAAAGTCGCCGGGAAGGGGTCACTAGCCGTCTAAATTTTGCTCCCGGTACTGAAGGGGTATCTGGCCGCCACCACGCTAGTACTCCCCTGGTTCTTGGGTAGCCGCTCCAGGAGGGTGAGCTGAGGGACGTCAGCTAGGGTGTCAGGGTCAGCGTGCGGTCGGCGGACTTGGCCTGAATTGAATCCGTTACCCTGGAATTTACGTCAGGCGTGTGAGCAAACTTGCAGTAGCGCCTCCGATGACTGTGACGGCACGGCAGCATTAAGCATACGCACAGGAAGCAGTACTGCGTGATGGTGAAGATGATGGCTTGGTGATGTGCGGGTGTCACAGTCAGAGCGGAGCTTACAAGGTGAAATGGTATGGAATACACTTCAAAATGGATATGATGCGTATAATTTAGGCGTGGATCTAAGCGGCAAGCAACACTAACAAAGAACATCTTAACATAAAAAAAACCGTTAGACACACCATTTGAATACCTGCTTTTAAAAGCGTAATAAACGTTTAACACTTACCCAATGGGTTAATCACTAGCACAAAAACTTATGTGTGTACTAATTAAATTACACGGGCGAGCAACAGACCAAAAACTGCAATTATAATATTTATAATTCTCGCCGGCTACGTGTGAAGTCGCTGCGCTTAGGCAAACGAACGTGCGCCGGCGTCCAAAACAAATTATGTCTGACGAGGGCCGGCCGCTCTAAGACGAGCGCGGCCGCGGGACGCGCGGCAGGAGGGTGCCGCTCGTCGGGCGAGCGTTACTTGAGAACAAAGGCGATAGCATTCCAGTACAGTCGTCCGGAGAATAATGCAACAACTACGATTTATAATTAATATTAATCTATAGTAGCAAGTTGTTATAGTATTTAAGTAGTTAGTAAGTGTTAGGTAAGTGCTTATAATTAAGATTTTATTGTCTGTGTAAAAATAATTATGTGAATTTAGTGTAACCTAGATTACGTAACGCTTAACGTTACACTACCTACCAACGCATTTAATATCTCTATAACACAGTTGCGCGGGCCCGCGCTACTGTGCGTAAGAGACAGAGATACCGCTCGACCCGCGCCGCGCACGACCCGCGTTCGGTGTGTGGAGGCCTTTAGAAAATTACGGTATGGCGAGACGAATCGTAATATGCCGCCATTAATTTCGTAGATATTGCCAGAGTTAATGTTTAGTTCAGCCAACTATTTTTTATTGTTACCCTGTAACGTTAGCCGGGAGGCAATATAGCAGAGCTGCTTAGGTTTGGAGTTAGGAGTTTTGGAGTTCCAATTACAACGTTCTTAGAAGATGTCCAATGAAAAGTTATTGACAATGAAAAGAACCTTTTTGATAGATTGAAACGAATATAATTGCAGTTTTCAAAAAGAACCCTGGAGAACTAACCAACGGCAAAGTGACAGAAAATAAAAATTTACAAAAACGCTCCGACTACGTAAAAATTACTGAAAAAAAAATAAGTACAAAAGGTAGCTTATGTCACCTTGAGCTTAATTTTTAATCGATGAACACCTCATTTATCAAATTTGGTGCAATATCATCAACGCTACAGTTAAAAGCACGTAAATACCAACATAGATTGCTAAAGTCATATCCCTTCCAGGCAAAAAATAACCTGAGATATTGGAACCAATGGCAAATTAAAGAAGATTCACCGAT
Organism: Epinotia demarniana; assembly: GCA_945867215.1. Lineage (NCBI taxonomy): Eukaryota > Metazoa > Arthropoda > Insecta > Lepidoptera > Tortricidae > Epinotia > Epinotia demarniana. Next base: position 3,050,406 of record OX244262.1, read on the forward strand.
TTAGATAATACATATCATAAAATATAACTATTTATATTCCTGCGTAATGTAGTTGATCAAACCCATGACACCATCTTGTCCCTTAATATATACATTTTTTTATCTATGATTGAACAGGGAATCTTAAGTTCCTGCTTTAAAGATAGTTGAAAACAAAGTAATTGGATCTGAAAGGCAATTAACCTGTTAAAACATATCAAATTACTAAACTAAACGCTAACCTGATTAAATTTCATTATCATGTTTCAACAAGAGCCTCGCAAAATGTAAAAAGCAGGAATTGTGAATTAGTAACTTTGGGAACTTCGTAAACAAGGAGTCGAGTCAGAAAGCCTTAAGTTTACGCCCTGGCGTCCAGGCAGTGGCTGTTAAGTCTAGGAAATGAAAATAAGTACCTCCCGTTTTAAGTAGCCATGTCAGAGGAGATTTTTAGGTTATTACAACAGCAGAAATCTAAAATGTTAATTAGGAACATATCGTACAAACTCTTAAACATGACTTCGTGACTTTGTGACTGTATCTTTATGCAGTGAAAATTAATTACAAACGTTTATGGTACATTTTTGACGAACAAGTTACTACTTAATACTATTTTTTATGACTATGGTCCCTTTTTAGGATTCCTTAGCCAACAGGGAACCCTTATAATTTAGCCATGTCCGCCTGTCCGTCCATCTGCGGCTAAGCTCAGTGACCCTTACTACTAGAAAACTGTAATTCGGCATGGGTATGGGTCCGTATAGGTATGGGCACGCCGACAAAACGGCAGAAAATATATTTGGAAAAAAATTTTTTTTAGGAAACCACTTAAACAGGGGGGATGTTATTATTTTTCTCGGTAACCTTGATTGTCGGTTAAGGTTGGATAGCTTGTTGAAAAATAAGATATGTAGATCTTCAAAAACTGTTCTTCAATTCAGGAACGCGTTTGAGTGACATTGGGCTTTGAAGCCCAAATTTTTACTAGAGTCATGTGTCCTGCCGTCTGGCGGCTAAATAGTAACTACAGGCTACTGACTACATGAAAAAAAACTTGGCAGTAGTACATGTTTATGAATTTCATATGTAAACTATCACAGATAAGTGGGCAAAAAGGCCAACTTGCGTAAAAATTCGGACGACGCAACCGCAACGTTTATCTGGCGCGCGGGTGTCGATGTACCATAGATAGGCAACCACTGAACCCTACGCTGCGCATGTCCGACACGCACTTGGCTGGTTTTGAATGGCCTAAGGCATATCGAGTTCCACATTTTAGCGACGATAACGAAAGCCACCGGGGAAAGTGGTGATGCGGGTTCTGTTGTTAGCGATTGCGTAATTGGCGATGGTATTGATGCCATCGGTGTACACGGCGATGGTATGGGTGCAATCGGTAAAATCAGGCAAAAGCAAGCAGGCAAGCAATTGATGCAGTTGGAGAAGATAATGGGCAGCATTGGTGCTGCATGTTTTTTAAACTAGGTGTATTTTCGTCTGGTAATGTGCAAGTTTTCAAAGGAAGCGGGTAATGCTGGAGAACTGTCATCACTATCATTGTCGTCTACATTGAGCTCGAGTCTTGATGGACAACAACTGGTAGAATTTCTGAGTCAGAATCAGATAATTCCTCAATATCTGACTTTATCCCTCGCCTTAAGCTCAGTAAAAGTACGGCCGTGCACGTCCCTAAAATATAAAAAAAAACACATTACATGCAAAGCAGCGACCCAATGCATAGATTCAACTCAACTTTTAGAAGACCCGTCTTGGCAATACTGTTATAAGATACATAAAACAAATAAAGGCGAATAAAGGCGTGAATGTATGTATGTATGTATGTATGTAAAACAAATAAACCATACTCCATGAACCGGGCAACGTATTCTTTAAGATACGTTGCAAGAAGACTGATTTTTTAACAATTGACTTGAAGCTGGCCATATTTAACCCGGTACTGTATGTTGAGATACACCACTTTTAATGGTCGGTTTGACGCGTGAATCATTCGTTATTTCTTACATACTTCATTCCTCCAAAACAAAAATAATATAAAGCATATTAAAAAAAAACACACTTCGTTCAAAAAATATGTACAAATAAAGTTCTTTCCTTCTCGCGCGTGAGCATATCAACTCCGGTTTTAATCTCACTGAGTTGAGTTGACGTCTCGTTGGTGTTGCTAACTTATTGCAAATCGCGGTGTATACGTTCAGAAATATGTACAGAAAATGAAATTATGAAAATGTTCAGGTTTACTACGAAAACTAAAGAGAAATATTATTTTGAAGATAATTGTATCTTACATTTACAAGATCGCCTTACATTACAAGATATATCTAGAAAAGGGTCCCTGATATGAGATTTGGTAATTTGATTATTATATTGTCTCTATTTTAATGCCGTGGTTGCAAAGAATAAATGACTTTTTCTACTCCTGTACTTTTATCTGTCATTTACATAGTCCCGAACACTAATATAAAGACATACAAAATAAGTCTGCAGAAAAGTCTATACTCTATTCCCCATAACAGTACGGCACAACCGTGCTGTTTTGTCGCCAAAACGATACGCTTAGCAGCCATACGCTTCTAAACCTGGGTAGTGCTACATTGTGCCACGGCCTACTAGACACGATCGAGTAGGCCGCGACGCGACTAATCTAGAGGGCCATGCCGAAACATAAAATACATTAGGTACTACCAACTTAACAAACCACTGAATGTATTTACTTCAAATAAATTATTGTACTAAAGGCATTGCTGCCAAGTTAAGAAAAACCTTGGTCTTAATATGACAGTACTGGCAATTTGAATTAAGAACAAAACAGACCATAAACAAGAGGTGTCAATGTGTCATGTTTCCAATTTCCCACCAAAGTTCCAGTTCAAAATTAAAAGTCGAAATATGTCAAATATGATAACTATTCGTTATTAATAACTTCTTGAGATTTCATTCGTGTTTGTGAAGTGAAGAAAAATATGTACGTTCCTTTTAAAATGGAAGAAGAAGAAAATAACTGCACCGCTGATGAAAGTGCGTGAGTAGTAATACAAGTAACGGAAAACTTACTGCCTGAAAAGTCAAATTATGCTATTTATTTAAAATAGTCGTAGAAAAAATATTGTATGCAACGGTGTATAACTTGGTCTTAAAACGCTCGTGGCGTCTTTAATTGCGATGCTCGCCAAGGCTCGCATCGCAACTCACGACACTCGCGTTTTAAGACCGTACTTATACAACAGTTGCATAAAATACTATATGAATTAAGTTGGACATGTAAAAGTGCCCTTGTGGCCTTATTGCAGCCCTATTTGCAGAATACATATTTGATCCTACTCAACTCAAGGGGCTTATTATGGAAGCGTGTTTTAAGAGTTGAACTCATCTTTGAACAAATTGGCGGAAATAACAAATTGCTGGCTTAACGAAGCAATCTTTGAAATAAACTCCGTGACTTGGCCGGGTGCCGGTACTTCTATGCATGAACGGAACTAAAATGTAAAGAAATAGCAGTTTGTGAATAAGTAATGGTGAAGCAGTGTTAATTTAATTATTTACCAACGCACACATCATTAGTGCATTTATTATAACAGTATGGAAACTATGGATAGTATGGATGTGTATAGACTACTGGCTCATGCGGCTCCGCTTACATATTACAGCAAACCCTCGAGATGAAATATAGCTTTTTTCCATCCTAAAGGTCTATAATTATACTGATGAAAGCATTCTTGAAATCGGATAAATAATTGGGGATCACCTCCTACATACAAACATACAATCGCATAAGCTTTTTCACTTTATGAATACATTAAAACGGCTGTGGGCTCAAAATTTAGTATTACTTCAAAAAAAGAAGGAAAAAAAATATGCCTATGTTCATTCAGATATCTCAAGAAATTACGAAGCTACAACCGTTTCTATTGCTTGTTAGAGAGAAAATGACAATCGTTTCATATGAAGGTGCATTTTGCGGACGAGGGTCAGAATATACCCCCTCGTAAAACTGTGTTGTTTCTCCATTCGGCATTTTTTTTAATTCTTTATCGAGGAAATTGAGCATTAAATTACTGATAATTTTATTTAGTGTAGACACTCCTATTCTCCGAGAACACAAAAAAGCAATAACCCCCCAATCGACGATACGTCCGACATGTAAATTAACTGTAAACACATCGCTGATGGCTTTTATTTACATCGAACCGCTGCCGGAGTCGTTTGCATCTCACAGACAATGCCGAGCCTTCAAACGTGCTCTTTCATCGTTTTGCGTGTGGTAGAAGTCATAGGAAAATTGAAAATATCAAGGGATAATTCTGGCATGAATTTAACTAGCCCCATGGTAAGCTCAATAAGGCTTGTGGCATCGGGCACTATACCTTGTCTATTTAACAGAGTTAGTACTAGAAAACAGAGAATGCACGTAATTGGTCAGCGATAAGGACGATGCACAGGCACAAGGTAGGTTTACATGCCTGTCAATATTTAGTCAACATCTGTCGCTCGTACGGTGCGGACGCTTTCAAGTGCTTACTTTGGTTACAAATTTTTACCTGGCTCGTTTATTGGACTTTAAATTACATAATTATGATTTATAGATGAATAAACATGAGATGACAATGTCATGCTATCAATAAGCTAATTATTTGAGGTGCCTCTAACTACAAACAAAACTACGAGAAATATTACGAATATTCCAACAAGCGGCTTTTAAGCCGAGCCCGCCATCGACGTGCGATTGTTGACGCCCCTTTCTTGTCCCTTTCATTTTCATACAAAAGTGCAACAGAAAGAACGCTTTGCTAACTCTGTTAAATAGACAAGGTATAGGACGATATTATTAGGGGCATAGGCCCCTAATATTATCGTCCTGGTTCCTATTTGGTGTCTATACACCAAATAAAATAACCTATAATGTAGAATTTTCTTGAAAAAGGACTAAAAATGGGAGAAAAAATAAGTGTCGAAAGTTTTAAGAGAGGGCATATTGTGTCCCTTTGCCTCGGGGATTCTATTCTATTTTCTCTAACTAGCAACATTTAAACGGTTTTAGGTTGGTATTTTTTTGAGATACCTGAATGGGATTTTCCTCACTAGGCATATTTTTTGCCTTCTTTCTTTTGACGTTATAATACATTTAGAGTCTACACATATACTTAATAGATGTAAATTGTTAAACCAATGACCGTTGAGGCGAAAACGTTCTCGAGTGATGACCACGTACCGGGAGGCGTAGTGTATTAGCACCCCCTTACATAGTGGACTGATGACCCGGGTCACGATATTCCAGTGGATGCGGGTGGCGCAGGACCGGTCATAGAGGGTGACGTCTTTCGGCTGATATGATTATAGTGAAGGAGCATAGCTACCTCTCATAACTTAGGCCACATCCGTAAGCGTTTTAGTAGCGGTATTTAGGACTGGAGAACGTCTTTACCGCTTTGAGGGAACGGAAACAATTACACACGAGCACCAAGTCTTGGTAACTTTACACGGTACCTTATTCTTTAAGGGCTTCGTCTGCATATGGCGCAGTTTAAGCCGCGTTACCGCCGTGACGGCCGTGGATATTTCGCGTTGGATACGCTTTTAATGGGGAATTTCTAACAGAACATCTAACGTTAGCAATTAGAACATTTTGAGATTTAGATTCAGGTAATTTATTCATAAATATGACGTTTTACTATCTTGCATACCACATATACGCCTAGCCTAATACTTCGAGTCATCTTTCGCTTGCCTTTACCCGGGTTGGTCTGTTTCTAATGAGTATTTAGCTTTAATCGCGCGTCTTATGCGTGCAGCCTATGGATCAACTACTCTAAAAGAGTTTACAGTGCCATGCGTGTCTAATTCAATAACGGCTATAGGATCCTATAGGATGTTATTGGGGTTGCTGTAGAAGCCACGCGTCCGGCATGGTTGCGGAGGCTCGCATGGATGATTTTAATGCGATAATGCGCAAACGAGTAGCCTCCTAGAGGTGTAGACAACAGCTTCCGGCTATAGGAAAAAGGCTGGACAATCCATTTTGCCACCACTGGGTGACTTACAATACAATACCATACAATACAAATATCCTTTTCACGCCACTTCGGAAATGTGGCAAAAGATGGTCAGAATTCACGTTCCAAAGCTGGGGCTAGTTGGACATCGCACGAACAGGCCATCTATGAGTTGAAACTGTCCAACAATGTTTTTGTAGGCCAGTTTGAACAGCGATTCGAACGATCACAGTTCCCCGCTCCCGCCCCCGCCGCCGCCCCCGCCGCCGCCGCCGCCGCCGCCGCCGCCGCCGCCCCGGTCGCCCGCGCGGGGCAGCGCGCCGGGCCGCGGCCGCGCTGAAGTGTTTTCATATTTAGTACATTATTGTCGAAGCAAGGGAAGTAGGCAATTGCTGGCTGGTTATTAATTTTAAACGGACGACCTTGGGAATCCGTTGAATTTAATACGCAGCCCTTCCAGCTGAGACAAATATAGTGCTTACCTCAAAAATTTGGACGAAAACAAAAGTGTACTTTCTGAAAATGTTAAGGCACGCATTTCAAGAAATTGTCGTACGCCTTTTGATATTTGTCTTTTGGCTTTGCAACTTACACTTAACAAATAATCAATAACTGAGCTTGCAGCTTTTTTAAGTCTGGAATCATTTACACGTAAATTTTCTATCTTTTCCGTAAAAACAATTAGCCACTGTATGATAAAACAGAATATTTTTTGCATTGCCGCCTTTTAATTTTTTTAATAATAAGTTGGAGGTGTATTTTTCTTTCGAAAACGAAAAAAAAAAACGAAAGTAGTCGAGCAAAATCGAGCCGGCAAGGTTTTTTATTTTTTAAATTTTGAACTACCATAAACTATGCACTTCACGTCCTTATTTTTTACCAATAAAGTCAACATTGCCGATGATTTTTGAGAAAATGATCTTTAATTAGGAACTTAATTTTGACTTATAGGCGTGAAAAGCACTATGTAATGTCTCGGCCAAAAGTGCAATAGATGGACTCGTCTCCTTCGAGGTCCTCACCTGCGGCTCGGACCTCGAACCCACTCGTCCATCTATTGCCTACTTTCTAGCCTTTACAACAATGTACTATTATTGTTCACCAGGCAAAGTAAAAATAAAATAGAAAAACTATACACTTACATAAATACATATATATATATAAACCTACATACATATACAATAACTAAAAGACAAATAAAATCACAAATTTTGTTGAGTTTAGGATTACGATTAACTAACATAAATATAGGTATAAGCACTAACAGCTATGGACCATGTGTATGAAATAAATAAATTATGATGATTACATCATTATATGTATATGTACACATATACGGGGCCCACGAAACTGTAACCTACTTTATTTTATAAGATGAGTTTGATAGGTTAAGTTGCATGAAGACGTAGCGCGTCTCGCCATCAAACGTAACAGTTTGGCGAGAATTTAAATGTATAGTAGTTATGTAAGTTTTCATTAGACCAATAAAAAAAAATTCATTGTTTCAGACTAAACTACCTCTTCTGCGGCCTGTCACCCTGGTGGTGGCACTTACACAATGTGTCACTACACGCTGCAAGTTGCGTGCTCGTCGCACGCGCGGGCGCATGCCTAGCGCGCCTGCGCCGCCCATTCGCGGCCCTGGCGGCGTTACTGTTCGCTCTTCATCCGGTCCATACTGAAGCGGTGAGTCTAAGTAACGTAATATATAATATATATATTGCCTTGATAAGCTTTTTCTTGATCGAAAACGTTTGAAGCGATCATGGTCTATTTAAAGAAATTTAAAACTCCTTTATATTTGGTTCGTGAATTGCATTTTCATACTATGTTGTTATGAGTAACAGCATTCTTACGAGTAAAAAAAATGTATGAACAAAATGCCCGCATAAATATGATGCAAGTACTTTTTATTTCCAATTACTGATTTAATTTTAAGAAGACCATTTATTCACTTACATTATCGAAAGGGGGTCCTAACCATCGCATATTGTTGAGAAGTTAGTTACAGAATAAGTGCTTTCTAGCGATGATATATATTTATTTGTATATGGCAACAAGACCCTTATTTACGAATACCTTACGGACTAACATACATTATTGATGGACAAAACTAAAATAATAACATAACACGTTAAATCGTACCATACACAATTACACATAGGACCTGCGTGCTCCATACCATTGCAGCAAAATGGCGTTTTTCGGATTGGGCCAAAATAATCTGCTCCGTTAAAACAAAATGACAGAGATCGTGATAGCTTCCACACGGAAAAGCTTGATTCACGGAACTTTTAAATTAAATATCATTACATCAACTTGAAATATGTGCCAAGCCAGTAAACGTTACACATAATGTTGACGGATTAAACTATGACGGATATAACCGCACATGGCGGAAATAAGTTGGCAAGTCGAGATGAAACTGGAAGAAATTTGAACTCTACGTACATATTACATAAAGTTAAATTTTCTTCCATTTTACACCTGGAGTTGTCAACTTATTCCTGCCGTATACGTTTAAAATGGTTTATTTATTTACTAAGGCAAGGTAACAAAATTTGAGTAACATAGTTGAAATACAGAGAATACAAAATTTACATCTCAATAATAACCAAGCACAACATTCATGTGCATATATAATAAATAATTAAATAACATATTTTTGGTTTATTACAATAGGTAGAATATATTATAATAGCTAGTTTTAAAAAAAACACATTAAAGTGTTTTTATTATACATTACGGCTATTATAATAAGATCATGTATCTACTTAACTACGTGTTAATTTAATGATATTACTTTCAAATGTATTAAGACTTAAGTGAAACATATCTACATCATTTCATATTCTATAGTAAGAAGTGGACATGCGAGACACGGGACTATGTTGTGAGACATTATTTTTAGCTACTGGTATTAAAAATTGAGCGGAGTTACGGCATGGTTTAGGGTATATCCGAAACTGTATGTTGCCTATCGATACCCTAGTTCATAGTCGTACTAAATACATTTTTTGTTAGTGAAATTGTAACTGTATGATTTGAGTGGTGTAAATGTTACACCACTTTTTTTCCTTTATTAGTACGATTGTGAACTACGGTATCGTTATGAGGTCTGACTCTATTTTATATTGAGCAATAAAAGATTTAAAGATTTCTGATCAATTCGTCCCACCGAAAAAACTGTAAGCGTGATAAATAATTCAGTGAGCCAACTTTATTGGAGCTATTTTTAAATGAGTAACTAATTCCAGCCGCCTGGGACTGGCAGTCCCATATAGTTACGATCGATAGAGCGCGCTAGTTTGGGAAGCCTGAATTAGAATAGAATAAGTATTGTCTGTGGACTAAGTAATAGAGTGGGCATGATTTCTATATGGCAGACCGTTTAGTCTGAATAGCGCTTTTAAGGGCACTTTAAGACATCTAACTTTAACCACCGTGGAAAATTAGATATGTGTATATTTTAGTATGAGTATTTTTGTGTATCACTGAGGCTGGTATTATAGCTCCCAAACTTTTAAACATTGAAGGTCCTGTTTGTTATGGTTCATAGCTATACGTGATGTGTAGGAGTTTTTTAATTAAGGAAGATAAGTTCTAAAGTTATGAAAAGAATTTTTCAGTAAGAGTTTATTGTAGAGCTTGTAGATAAATACATGCTTCTGAATTTGAAAAATTTGGAAGGTTGAAACTTGGGCACGCCTGTCACAAAACCCCACAATTAGGGTTCCGTAAGTATAAACGCAAGCGACCCCTGTAACACAAACACGGAACCCGCGTCAAACACCGGGAACAAATACTTGTTAAGATAACACAATACGGTGCCCACCTTTCTTGACGCGTGAGCTGAATCTCGTAAGCCAACTAGTTTTACATCGTGTTTAACCGATTGTCACAAAAGACCGTTATGGTTTTTAGTGTTTGCATACTTAGATGTAAATTTTATTAGGATTTCCTGTCGCCTAAGCTTGGTGTAAACTGTTGTGGGTCTTTGGTCCAATAATAAATGGTCAAAATATGCACTATACTTTTAATTATATAAACTATAGCTTTACACAGTACAATTAGCAGCAAATATTAAAGAAAAGAAATATTAAGCAGCGGTAACGTCCGTTCGGTGCCACTCGCAATTAGATCTCTCCGCGCGGTGGGCCGTCCCTGCCCCCCGCGACCCTCGCCCCGCACCGCCTTCGGCATTCGTCGGCAACACTTGGCAAACAACTGAAATCAAAAGATTTAAAAAACCATAGGATCGACCTATCAAAGACACATACATTAGTGTGGAAAAATTACACTTGTATCGTCCTATCGTACGTTCATAAAGTTACGCGATCATCCCTCTGAGACGTGAAACCGTGTGGTTGTTTGTCACATACCCAAGTAACAAGACAATCCTAACCTTCTGAGCTTTCTAAACTCAACCACAAAACCAATTGTTCGGACGGATAATAAAACTGTCTGGAGGCAAGTCCATGAAAAATGGATAACTACATAGCGAGCGTTCTGACATATACATGGCAGAAGTATATGAGGTTCGGCTTCACAAGTAATTGCTTTGTCAGCACAATGCCGGGGATTCTGTATTCAGTACAAAATTACAAATGTTTAATATCTTTTAAATTTCATCATAATCATCATCGTCATTTTCAGCCTTCAATCGCCCACTGCTGAGCATAAGCCTCTCTTCGAGTACGCCACTTATCCCGGTCCCGTGCTAGTCTCATCCAGAAATGACCCGCGGTCTTTTTTATGTCGTCAACCCATCGTGCTGGTGGACGACCGACGCTTCTTTTTCCTGTAAGTGGCCAGCAATCCGTTAGCGTTTTGGTCCATCTACCGTCACGCTGCCTGGAAATATGTCCCGCCCAACTCCATTTGAGTTTCGTTATGACTTCTCCGACGTCACGCACCTTAGTGCGACGTCGGATCTCATTATTCCTCACTCGATCTTGTAGGTTCATGCCGAGCATGGCGCGCTCCATGGCTCTCTGTGCTACCCGTAGTTTATGCACAGCCTCCTTTGTGAGCGCCCATGTCTCAGCACCATACGTCATTGTGGGCAGGACACATTGATTATAGAGACGAGTCTTTGGGCACTGTGGAATGTCATCGGATTTGAGAATGTCGTCTAACTTGTTGAATGCCGCCCAACCGAGCTGAATTCTCCTGGAGATCTCCTTGTTTTGATGCTCCTTGTCAAAGGATAGAGTATGTCCAAGATAAACGTATCGCTCAACTATCTCCAGCGACTCGTTTCCAACCGTTATAATTGAATTCGAGACACCGGAAACGCTCGTCACGACCTTAGTCTTGGACATATTCATCCTGAGACCTACCTGCAAGGAAGCATTATAAAGATCTTGGATCATATTTTGGAGCTCATCCAGGGTCTCGGCAAACAAAACAATGTCATCGGCGAACTTCAAGTGCGACAAGAATACATACATTATGTTGGCGACTGGCTGTGGTGCCAATCTTTTATATATAGAATTGTAACCTTTTTGTTTGTATTGTGTTTCTATTTGTTTTCCTTGACGTGTGCGTCAGTTGTCGATCTGCCTTTGCTACGTCAATGTAATTTAGCTGGTTTTGTGTGTAAATATCTCAATAAATACCAGTTTTTAAGTGCTACCGTTGTTTCCATCATCTCACCCATACATTTATACAGTCCACTCTCATCCGCTAGTTATCACATTACATACATACATACAATCACGCCTCTTTCCCAGAGGGGTAGGCAGAGATCACGGATCTCCATTTGCTACGATCCTGGCAAACCACTTTCGCTTCACTCACTTTCATAATATTTCTCATACATGCTCGTCGGTTTAGGGTACTTTTGACCTGGCCTTTTGTTAAGATTTCTCCGATTTGATCGGAGAAAGTTCGCCTAGGTCTTCCCCTTCCAACTTGCCCTTCCACTCTTTTTGTATACACTTTCTTCGTTAATCTTCTTTCATCCATCCTCTCTACATGCCCAAACCACCTTAACATACCTTTCTCAATTTTTATGACCATATCTCCATCCATTCCACACTTATCTCTTATAACACTGTTTCTGACTCTATCACTCAATTTCACTCCACACATACTTCTCAACGCTCTCATTTCTACTGCATTCACTCGACTTTGATGTCTTTTCTGCCACACCCAACTTTCACTACCATACATAAGTGTGGGCACCAAAACTCCCCCATGCACAGCCATCCGTGCTTTTTGTGATATTTTCTGGCTGCCCATAAAGGCATTCAGTGCCCCATTCACTCGGTTCCCTGCATTCACTCTCCTTTCAATATCTTTCTCATGCTTTCCGTCTCCAGTAAATAACGTCCCCAAATACACAAACTCTTTTACTTGTTCCAGTCTTTCTTCACCAATCATTATTTTGCAGTCTGTCATAATTTCATCTTTTTCAAATACCATCACTTTCGTCTTACTTACATTCATCTTCATCCCTTTCCATTCAAAAGAATACACCATTGATATTAATACCGGACATATCCCATGCAAGCGTTTTTATGACGTCCTCTAGGACAGCCGTAAAAAAGTTTAAGTTTATTACTAAAAATATGTTCAATATTTATAGTCCTCCCTGTAGTATAGGGAAGGACATGAAATTAAAAAGAGTTTGTATGAGCACCTCATTTCCAAAAATGAGGTGGTACAATGTCCTTCTTCAAATGAGGTGAGGTACCATCTAATTATTAGCATTTATCCGCAGTAAAAACAAAGACCACCAATTACTGTCATGTTCAATACTTACCTTCCTCCACAATACAATATTGTATGTAGTGGAAAGTTAGGCGCGATTGGCGAGCCCGGAGCTCGAGGGGCGAGGTTTTGAGGTTTGAGGGATAAATGAAGCGCGAGGTGATGACCGAGTGAATGAGGAGTGGTGCCTCGTGAGGAATGAAGTAGTAAATTTTTTAGGGTGAAGTGATGCGACAATTTATTGAAATGAGTATGACTGTAAAACTGTAAAACAGTTTACCTGCAAGTTTAAATTGTTTTTTTTATCGTTGTGAAAAGCAGAAAGTTTAATAAGTAGCTTTTATTCTGAGAAAGAAAGTTACATATACTGTCTAGACATTGTTTAAATACTGTGCCTATGAACAGAGCGTCCGCTAGCCTGGCAGTGAAAACGCATATTAATGTGTTTAGTTTAATCATTTTCTTTGATTCCCTGGAAGAAAAAAATGCATTATTGTTGAACGTAGGTGTAAATATAAAAAAGCATATTTCGGCCTATAAAATAATTTTAAGACTTGATAATACTATGTCTTATCTTATCTTATGAGGGCCCTTTCGGGTGCACTTCGACCCAGTGGGATCTTTTGTACATTTGCCCTCTCCTTATGTCTACTCCCAACCTCGCTCCAACATTTTCACATAGCGGATAATGCAGCTCAGCGGAAGTACCTTGAATTCCTTTGGTTGCGGATAGCCGTTACCAAAGTAATTCATTCTTCTTCTGGCAAGGGCATGACATTCACACAATAAGTGTTCCATAGACTCGTCCTCCTCGCCACACATTCTACAGTCTAAACTGTCCGATAGTCCCATCTTGGCCAAGAGATCATTGATCCCGAAGTGACCTGTGAACACCCCAGATATGATTCTGAGCTGCTTCCTACTGGATTTCCAGTTTGTTAATATTATAACTATGGCTATTTTATACATTTTGCCGATTCCACGGTAATATTCAGACGACCCCGACGGTCTTACTTACTTGATTTGTATATTTTGTATACTTAAACAAAATACAACAATGGTAACATTAAATTGCATCCTAAAGCAAAAGTAGCCCGAATAACGTTTAATAAGTAGCTCTATATCCGGATCGCTAAACTGAAGTGGCAGTGGGCGGGGCACATAGCACGTAGAACCGATGGCCGTTGGGGCGAAAAGGTTCTCGAGTGGCGACCACGTATCGGAAGGCGCATCGTGGGTAGGCCCCCGACAAGGTGGACTGATGACCTGGTAAATGTTGCGGGAGTCCGCTGGATGCGGGTGGCGCGGGATCGGTCACTTTGGCACTCTTTGGGGGAGGCCTATGTCCAGCAGTGGACGTCTTTTGGCTGATATGATGATGATGATGATGATGATGATGAAGTAGCTCTATATAACGTAAAACCCTAACAGCAAATGTGATTGAAATAAAAGCATGTCTACTACCAGGACACAACGAACGACTTAACAAGCTGTTGTTATGAATTCGCTTCTGGAAACGCTTCAACAAAATGCACTGAATTATTCATAGTTCAGCAGCTAGGTCGTCTGTTAACGTCTGGCGATGTTTCGTACTCTTGAAAGATCTTAATAGATTAAACAGCTTTGTACCGTTGTCAATGGTGTGGTACGGAAAAATACGTTAAGAATTATGTACCGGAATGTGTAGTTTATATACTGGCCAAATTACACTTACAGATAAACTAAACATGCAGGTTATAGGCTATACAATACAGAATTATTACTGGAATATATTACTACATTGGTGACACTTATGAAGGCGTGGCTACACTATATCGCCTGACCCCATATCATGGTAAGCCTTATCACACGATAAGTGACAAGATAGAGCGTCCGTCACTGGCTGACACCGTTCGATAAAACGCGAGGACGCTCCTATCTTGTCACTTGTCGCGTGATAAGGCCGACCATGACCTTTTGTGCCACAAACGAGCATTGAGACACCAGCAGCTGACACACGACACACGTTTACATGTCATATATGCGGGCGACACTGTCGCTCTCGTATTGGCCTGACAAGCTACGTACGTAAGTCATCAATGTCATCATCCTCGTAGCCTTGTTCCCGGTTATGCCCCTAAAGGACCCCGGGCTCCGCTTTGACACCTAACGATTTGGCATAGGCACTAATATTACGAAAGCGACTGCCATCTGACCTTCCAACTCAGAGGGAAAACTATAGACCTTATTGGGATTAGACCGGTTTCCTCACGATGTTTTCCTTCACCGAAAAGCTAACGGTAAATATTCCGTACATAAGTTCTGAAATACTCATTGCTACGAGCCGGGATTCAAACCCACGACCGCCGCTTGACAGTCGCATGCCTGAACCACTGGGCTATCGTACCTTCAAGCCACTGCTTAAATCATCTTTTATGGATGCTAAAGGCCACTGATGATGATGACATTGCTACATTGCTTAAGGTACATCAATAATGGTGGGCCTGGCGGTGGCGGCCGCATGTTGCAGAGGCTAAGAATCTCGGTTCCATCTGCGAAAACAGGGCAAAAATGGCATCATTTAAAAATATGATTAATATTGTTTAGTGCCGTATAATATACTGGGGTCTAGTGACTAGAGGCTAGTACTGGGGTACTAATTAAAAAGCAGCGGTTCCAAGCGGGGACGAAGAGTATTTCAGACAGAATACATTGGTGCTTTAGTAGTGGACTAATGGGCTGGTAAAAGGTCAACGGGTGGCTCAGGACTGGCAGTTGTGACACTTGCCCAGCAGCGAACGTCTTACAAGAGTGTTGTAGACACTAAATTAAATAATCAATTAACACTACATTTTCTCGAAAATG
Organism: Epinotia demarniana; assembly: GCA_945867215.1. Classification (NCBI taxonomy): domain Eukaryota; kingdom Metazoa; phylum Arthropoda; class Insecta; order Lepidoptera; family Tortricidae; genus Epinotia; species Epinotia demarniana. Next base: position 3,065,954 of record OX244262.1, read on the forward strand.
GATAAAAATTTTAGTAAAATGGAGAAAATGTATGTATGTATGTAAGCACTTTATTGTACACAATAACAGGTTAAGGAATATACATGTTACACAATAGATCAAAGTATAAAGGCGAACTTATCCCTATAAGGGATCTCTTCCAGCTAACCTTTGAGCAATTGAGAGGAAGGTAGGTAGAACGAGATAGGCAAACTTATACCGTGTACAAAAACAGAGAAAATGAAAGCAAATCCTAATAAGTATTAATTCTAGACAAATAAAGACATGCCAATACATATATAAATATACAATATAAAATATAATACACACTAACATATGTAACATATATATCGCAAATATACAATAAATAAATAAATGCTATATTCAACCAATTCACAAGTCATTGGAAAGTCACAACTTCTTCAAATTCATCTTAAGTGACGCAACAGAGCGCGACTGTCTCAGCGACAGAGGCAACTCATTCCACAATTTAACAGCGCGCGCAGTAAAAGATCTGGAGTATGTTCGCGTCTTCATAGACGGTACAGCAAGAGTAAGGTTAGAACTCGACCGCAAGCGGTGGCCACTGCCGTCTGCCATATAACTAAACCGCTCAGAAAGGTAAGGAGGGGAAGTAGGGCTGAATAGTGTATAGAAAAGTAATGACAGGATATGCACATCCCTGCGCTGGCGAATCGGTAACCATCGAAGCTTAGAGCGGAATTCAGAGATATGATCATACTTGCGTAGACCAAATACATATCTGATACATACATTTTGTAGACGCTCCAGCTTATCAAGTAGCTCCTCGTTGAGGTCCAGAAACGCAATATCGCCATAGTCCAGAAGAGGAAGCAAAAGAGATTGAGTAAGGGTCAACTTGGTACGAAGAGGAAGGAAATTCTGGAGGCGTCTTAGGGAGTGAAGGGATCTAAAGATCCTCTGACTCGCCTCAGCTATATGGGGTGACCAAGAAAGCGTCTGGTCCATGGTGATACCCAAATTCCTGACAGTAGAGGAAAGAGGAATAGAAATTCCATCAAAAATAATGTCAGGCACCACCACCTCTGAGAGCTTATTTACATAGTAAGGACTACCAATAACAATCGCTTGCGATTTCTTCGCATTAATTTGTAAACCATACTTACACGCCCAGCAGCGTATAGATTCTAGGTTTCGATTGACTTCCGAAATTAATGAGGAGATATCATCTACAGTAGCCGCTGCATAAATCTGTAGGTCATCTGCGTAAAGGTGATATGATGTAGTTAGGGATTCGGTGATACTATTTATAAAAACAGAGAACAATAATGGAGAAAGCACCCCGCCCTGAGGAACGCCAGCGGAGAGTTCGCACCACTCGGACATCTTGTCATCGAACGTAACGCGCTGGCGCCTGCCAAAGAGGTAGCTTCGAAACCAGGATAAGGGAGTTTCATAAATGTTAAGAGAGCGGAGAATACCTAGCAGAATATCAAAATCTACCGTATAAAAAAGCACTGCTAAAATCAAGAAGAACAAGGACAGTGAGCTTTTTGGACTCGATATTGAGACGAATGTCATCTGAAAATAGAATGAAATCAAATCAAATCAATATGTTTATTGCTGATTACATACTGTGCGTAATACAGGTATTCAATAAATAATATAGTTCAGTATAACCTGCCTCTAAGGCGTAAAATATTCAAAAAATCTAATATATGAGAAAGATTACATGCAATCCGAATAATTACTTAATTGATGCTTAAAATTACATACACATTGAAAATCATAATAATTACTTACATAGAATTTATTAAAAAATGGAAATGCAATAGGTTAAATAATCCCAAAGTATTGTGTCCTATTTTTCTAAGAGGGGGTATCATTCTGTCCCTTTTCTACAAAACGCGCCTTCATATACTTACAACGATTGTCATTTCCTGTGACGCTTGCAGATTGTGACGTCACTAACTGCGAGCGCTCTCTCTCTCTAACAAGCAATATTAAAACGGTCTTGTAGCTTCGTAATTCTTAAGGCCTCCACCCACCGGACGCGTGTCGTGCGCGGCGCGTGTGCTGCGCGGCACACGCGCAAGTTGTAAAGCATTGAAACTACACTTCATACACATCGAACGCGTTTCGAAGGCGGGCCCGCGCGGCGCTAAAGTTACAACTCGGCAGCGCAGCAGCAGCGCGGCGCACGCGCAGCACACGCGCAGCTCACGCGCGGCACACGCGCAGCACACGCTTAAGTTACAACTCGGCAGCGCAGCTGCAGGGCAGCAGTAGCGCGGCACACGCGCAGCACACGCTAAAGTTACAACTTGGCAGCGCAGCTGCAGCGCAGCAGCAGCGCCGCACACGCGCAGCACACGCGCAGCTCACGCGCGGCACACGCGCAGCACACGCTAAAGTTACAACTCGGCAGCGCAGCAGCAGCGCGGCACACGCGCAGCACACGCGCAGCTCATGCGCAGCTCACGCGTGGCACACGCGCAGCACCCGCGCAGCACCCGCGCAGCACCCGCGCGGCACACGCGCATCACCCGCGCAGCTGTAGCGCAGCACCCGCGCAGCTGCAGCGCAGCACACGCGCAGCACCCGCGCGGCAGCGGCGCGGCAGCCGCGCTGCACACGCAATGCTACACGCCGCCCGCTTCCGGTGTGAATATACCGCTTCAAACGCGCCCGACACGCGCAGCACACGCGCAGCACACGCGCGGCACACGCGCGGCACACGCGCGGCACACGCGTGGCACACGCGTTTGGTGGGTGGAGGCCTTTAGAGATATCTGAATGGGGTTTTTGTCACTAGGCATATTTTATTGCCTTCTTTCTTTTAAAGTAGGTAATAATATCATTTACTTTAAAAACAAAGTTTTAACCGACTTCAATTTAGTACTCCGCCAAGCCACGAAACATTTCCTATTTTTTTTACAATTTACCACATGAACTGATTTCCGATAGCAAATGCGTTGATTACTATAGAAAAAAACCGAATCGCTGTATGTGGGCCGATAATATTTGAGGACTTCCATCGATTCCCCAAGATCATCAACAATGGCACTTCATTAGTTCCTATTTCAACGGAATCTTATCAGTACCTGTGACGTACTTTTGCACTTTTAAGTACATAATTGAGGAATTCGATAAGTCATCTGTGGTCTTTATCATCAATTCTTCGCCACCAAATTTATGATTCCGGATGTAAATACACGAGTTATAACAGAAAATACCAAAATCACTACACGAGAGCCTAATAAAATTGAGTCATGGACCCCATCACCTAACTGAATTTTGAAAAAAATGGGACCCACCTGGAAGTATATACATACGAACAAAAAAAATTTTAGAATCGGCTCATCAATGACGGAGTTCTGAGGTAACAAACATTGAAAATAATAATAATAATAGTTAAAAAAATACAGCCGAATTGAGAACCTCCTCCTTTTTTTTGAAGTCGGTTAAAAAGAGGCTACACCCGTATTTAAATGTTTAGTTTTCGGTGACTCATTTGCATGTCACAGCTTATATATACAATTAATTAACAATGGTTTCATTAAGTGACATTAATACATAGCAACAATAAATACTCAGACAAATATTGGCACACATTTGTGAAAAAAAATACAGTCTGCAATAAAATCTTTTTATTTTATTTTGGCAGAAACTTATAATAAGGCAGAAATTGACCCTTAACATGTACTCATGTGCAAGATTTCAGAACGCATACCATAATAAGGCATGTTTTCAAAGTTAAAAATAGCAACAATAGACAATGGGTGGAGCGTCACGTTCCGTGTGCGTGCCGAGTTATCACGGGATTACTCAAAGGCAACAGGAAAATGTTCAGGAAATACGGTGGGTTTCCACCAAGATAACTAGGGAGCAAATTAAAATTGTAGGGTTACGGAGTGATATTCTTAACAAAACGTCGTGAAAAAATCTAGAACAATAATGTTCCTTGGCTCTGCTAAAAAATATAACGGAATTAGGAATTGTTCTAGTCGAGTCGTGAAGTTTATCATATGAAACTAATAAGTCTAATAACATATGGAACGTAGAACCGATGGCCGTTAGGAAGGAAAGGTTCTCGAGTGGCGACCACGTACCGGAAGACGCAGCGTGGGTAACCCCACCTCAAGGTGGACTGATGACCTTGTAAAGGTCGCGGGAGTCCGCTGAATGCGGGTGGCGAAGGACCTGGCATTGTGGCACTCTTTGGGCGAGATCTATGACCAGCAGTGGACGTCTTTCAGCTGATATCATGATTCTTACATAAAGAGGGGACTGACTATATCCACACTGTACTCAAGTTATTTTTTATTCAATCATCCTTTCAAGAATAACTAATGTGTTATTTCAATATTTTTCACTATTTGTGCATTATTTATTAATTTATTTATACTTTATACACAAAAAAATGCAAAAGGCGGACTTAATGCCTCAAGTCATTCTCTACCAGTCAAAAGGTGGGTGCAAGGGGTGCCTGTCGTATCGCATAATGTTGATCGTCCTAAAATTTTTTGGCCGAGAATGTTTGCCATAATGTTGAGTGGCATACTGCTTATTTAGCCTATTCATTTTTGCGCATACACATTTAAAAGTCCTAAAGTATGTTTATCCTAATATTGATTACTCGAACATCGAATTACCTAAAAAGTAATAGTCCTAATTTTCATTGTCATAGTAATTATTTTGCCTATTGTTAAACGTGCTAAAATTGAACCACCTATACTATTTTTTTCCTAAATTTTATACTATTTCTAAACTCTGAGCAGACCCGACCTACATCTAGATAAATAAAATAGGTTCGTTAGTTGCCTTTTGCCCCTCATAGCAGTAATAGGGGCCCCGCGAAGCGGGGCTCCGTCGACACGAAGGCGGGTCATAGGTTTTTCAAGTATTAGGCAATTCTTAGCTGAGGCAATCTTCATTTAGACCATTTAGATTGGTTCGTTAGTTGCCTTTGTCCCTCAGAGCAGAAATAGGGGCCCCGCGAAGCGGGGCTCCGTCGAAATGAGGGCGGGTCATAAGTTCTTAAAGTACGTACCTAAATAGGAAAGATTAGGTAACCACAAATAAAACATTTATTTTTACTATTTGTAAACTCTGAGCAGACCCGACCTATATCTAGATAAATAAAATAGGTTCGTTAGTTGCCTTTTGCCCCTCAGAGCAGAAATAGGGGCCCCGCGAAGCGGGGCTCCGTCGACACGAAGGCGGGTCATAGGTTTTTCAAGTATTAGGCAATTCTTAGCTGAGGCAATCTTCATTTAGACCATTTAGATTGGTTCGTTAGTTGCCTTTGTCCCTCAGAGCAGAAATAGGGGCCCCGCGAAGCGAGGCTCCGTCGAAATGAGGGCGGGTCATAAGTTCTTAAAGTACGTACCTAAATAGGAAAGATTAGGTAACCACAAATAAAACATTTATTTTTACTATTTGTAAACTCTGAGCAGACCCGACCTATATCTAGATAAATAAAATAGGTTCGTTAGTTGCCTTTTGCCCCTCAGAGCAGAAATAGGGGCCCCGCGAAGCGGGGCTCCGTCGACATGAGGGCTGGTCATAAGTAATTCAAGTATTAGGCAATTCTCAGCAGAGCCAACCTTCATTTAGATAAATTAGATAGGTTCGTTAGTTGCCTTTTGTGCCTCAGAGCAGAAATAGGGGCCCCGCAAAGCGGGGCTCCGTCAACATGAGGGCGGGTCATATGTTATTCAAGTAATAGGCAATTCTAATAGATATGTATGCGTAACACAATGTATGCACAACATTTTTAGTACATTAAATATTAGTAACATCAAAGTTATGCACATCAATCATTCTAAAAAAAAACCTTCGACACAATAAACATTCGGACAATAAATATTTAGGACAATCGATATTAGGAACAACAATTTCGGCAAATAAAAAATATGCACAACAATGTTTATGCAATTCGATATTCGGCACAAAGTTGGTATGCGACAAAATATTAGGATCAACAATTTTATGCCACCCGATATAGACCCGGGTGCAAGAGACTGACTAACAAAACAAAAATGGGGTCCCTTTGTTTCCCATAAACTTAATGTGCCGAATTTCGATAGTCAGAAATTGATATCCATATAATTTATAGACATAAACATCAGTAGTCATAATCTTTGTTAAGTATAATGTTTTGAAGTTCTAACATTAATGACCCATAATATTAAGTATTATAATCACTAAAGTCAGAAATTGATGTCCATAACGATCAAAGGTCTATCGATAATTATTCATAAATATTCTAAGGCATATATTTCAACGTACTAATGATTGTTATTCATATCGTTTTAATGCCTAAAGTGAATTATGTCTAAGAGACCAAATCTATAACATCCAAAGTCCAGAACCAATAATGACACAACATTCATCGAAATGATTTTAGAGAAAAAGGTTTCAAAACAAAACATACTTATTTTAACGTATTCTGACCACTAAACAAAACAGTGAGCGGCATAAATATCTTTCAATCGGATCACTCTTTATTTTTGCCAAAGTACCCACATTAATTGTAATTAATGGGTATGTTATAAAGCAGTCTTGAAGAACGCGTTCAGTAACGTTCGTTAGTAAAAAAAAACAAGTATTTTATTATTTTTCTGGGAGTGTGTTTATGGGCTTTAACATTATGAAGAGTGACACCACCGTGAAATTGAATGATATGACTAACTAATCAGATGACTACCAATCATTATGACTTGCGAATACCTTACAATAATTATTAAATTAATTACTATTAATTACAAACTAGATTATTGCCTGTAACATTATGTAATTGCATACCACCGGGACATTGAACGTTATGGCTAACCAATTTTATGACTAACAAAAATGATGACCTGCAAAAATCGGAACTCCAGTGTATATTGTTAAATTTTATGACTTTCGACAATATGAATATAAAAAATTATGGTGGAAAACGTTATGGACTGAAAAAATCGGATGTTAAATTTTATAAGAAACAATAGAGACCCAACAAAAATACCAATATCCATATACAGTGAGTAAATCTAATACTGGCGATAAATTAAATCGGACATAGTATTCATTAGTGTAATCATGAAAGTAAAAGGTTTTTTTAAGTTGCAGGTCATTACGACCCCATAATGATAATTTTTTAAATTTCTCAACAGCAATGTACTGTAAACATGGTTGCGAAACCGAAATGTCAAATGTTCATTAGCAACTATCAACGAGCGTTTAACGTGAGTGTGTTTGCGGGATCGGGGTGAGCCGCGACGTTCAACAAGCCCAGCCCATATGCGTTTTTAATGTTTTAATAAAAATAATCAAATAATAATAATAATAACGGTTTGATAGCGAAGAGTCTCGACCGTCACCTCAAGAGACTCTCGCTAGATGGCTGGATCAAGGGTCAGATACTGAAGGCGGTACTCCTGGACACTGCGCGAATAGTCAGGAGGTTCCTGTCTCTGTCGCCCTGACCACCGGCAGCTTAGGCCCCGCCTCGCTGCCGGCGGTACCCTAGGTTAGGTTTTTATAATGGTTTTATGTTTTATATGTATTGTTTTATATTTTACTTTTTATATCATTATTGTAAAAACCTAACTTAAGAGAAATATGAAATAAAGAGATAATAATAATAATTTTGTAAGATTTAAGTATAATTTAATTTAAATCATATATTTGCTATTATGGACTTGTTCTAGAAGAAATTATTTTCATTTTATTTTTGAATGCTGGCTGAATAATTTTGTATGGACAAAATTACGGTAGTTACTTTACTTTGTAGTAAACTTTAAGTAAATGTTATCTAATTACCTTTACTTTGTCCTATACTAACCACCGTTAAGAGATTCGCCCGTATTAGACTTACACACTGTATAACTTTACAAATTTCAAATTGAGTTGATTATTGCATTAATGTTGTCAATCTCATTTTTAGTCGGCTTAAATGTACAGATGTAAAATACGGCCGAAATCACGTCCTGAATTACGTGAGGCGCGTATTGAGTTAGGCAGTGGTTGCTCAAAGGAAACTCAAAATGTTAAAAAAGACAGATACCTGCTTCCATTGGCATAGAAAATAAGATGAATACGTATTCGAATTATTAATATTTTCCTGATTTTATAAATGAGATGTGAATATGTATGCATGTGAGCACATTATTGTACACAAAACCGGTTTAAACATAAACATGAAGTTGAAGATTTAGGTACAAGGGAGAACTTAACCCTGTGATGAATCTCTTCCAGCTAGCCTTTGAAATATAATTATAAATAATAATAATAAACAACTTAGAAAAGATGATAAACTGCGACCTTTTTATTTGAAATTTCAATAGCTATCTCAAAAGTGGCTGAATCGGTTTTTTTAATACGTACCTAAGAACAATCTCGCCAACGTCAGCTTTACGACAACAAAAACCGCATTAAAATCCGTCCATTCCTTTAGGAGTTACGATGTCACAGACACACAGGTTTAATAATAATGGACACTAACCTAATGCCACAGACAGACACACAACGCCGTTATCTCTGCGACAAATAGTCCAAATAGATAGATGAAATATTTTTACTATATTCACGGGCGTGCCACGCAGCTGTCAACTGATCGCGGTCGTGTATACATGTTGTTTTAACTTTCACTGGCTCGCCACTTATCCCTGCGACTATGCATCCAAATGGATTTATAAACTAGTTGCCCTGTGAACTGTAGTACTCGCGAACTTTTGAGACGTATGTCGTAGGGAGTAATTAATACAACGAAACTCGGTGATATAATGAATATTTATTTCGGTAGAACATGGGTTTATATATGATCTGTGTGTTGTTGTGTGAGTGATGCTTACAGAGGTTTAACGATGTAGATTCTTATCTTTAATGCATTTTAATGGTGATGTGTTTACTTGTGCGTAAACCATTTGCTAGTGTATTATATTACAAGGTTATTTCTACAATGTTGCATTTTATGTGATCATTCGATATTGCGTCATACACCACACGTTCCCCGTTTTTTTAAAAGACAAAAATGTGGATACATATTTTTGGCTTAAAACTAACTTATATAATGTTTTACAAAAGTTATCTTATTTCTATAACTGTATACAATACTATGGGAGTTACAATTTTGTTTCCTATACTATGTTACTGTTCTTAAACTGTTTACTGTGAACATTCTGAATGTCCTGTATAATAATGTATATATATGGCTTCTGGATCGACTTACGATCTTAATGCTTGCATTACGAATACATTGTTGCGGTTATCAAAACTTTGCGGGTGGTCGTTCTGTGGAATTTTTATGTCACTGGTCGCTGTGTAGGTGTAAGTTATTTTTAGATCAGTTTGTTCTGTGGGTTAGTCGGTTTAAACTATGCTTGAGTTCTATTTAAGTTATTATTAAGAATTTTGAGTGTTTAAATGTGTTAATCAAAGTTTATATGGTTGAGTGCCGTGTTAGTGTGCGTTTCCGGTTTTTATGAGCTAAACTGTGTGTAAATTAATTAGAAGATTCACGCCTTTATTCCCAGAAGGGGTAGGCAGTGTTCATGAAATTATGAATGATGGACTTTGTGTGTTGTTTGTTGCTGTTTGCTGTGAAACGGTAAGTTTTTAATTTGAGTTTTATTGTTAACAGTAATAGAGTTTAGTTCTGATTGTGTACAATATTACATTTTACCGTGTTAGTGTTTAAACTTGAACTTGAAAAGTTAATCTTGAATTTTTTTTATATAGAATCTCTTATCCTACGGTAAATAGTTATTTCTGAATCTAATTTTTTTTTATTAATATTATATGATTACTTCTACAGTTCTACATGATTATAATATTACATTAGTATTTCCTTATTGGTTGTAAAAAAAATGTATAAAACAAAATATATATTTCTTAATGCTACTAAATAATAGTAAGTTTTTTTAATACTTTTTTACGGTATGATATTTTTATATACTTTTATTTTGACCTACTTTATTTTTCTTTATTATTATTATTTTAGAGCTTTTATGTTATATTTTTCTTGGTTAATGTTTCTTTATTTAATTTTTTACGTCAATACTTTTCTTTGGTTACGTTATTTTTATCATTTTTATATTTTATTTGAATTAATTTTTATTTTATTTTATTTTTGTTGGAGTGATCTTTCTCACTAGTAGTATTTTTTTTTTTAGTAATTTGTTGTTTAATAGTTTGTCGATTTGTTTGTAGTTTTGGTTTGTTGTTTATTTGTAGTTTATTGATTTGTAGTTTATTGATTTATAGTTTTTTGATTTGTAGTTTTTTAATTTGTAGTTTTGGAATTTGTAGTTTTGTAGGGATACGCATTTACGTGGTTGGCCAACCTTACATATATAATTATTTGCTTAAAGGTACAAGATATATTATTTAATTTACTAAGCGCGCATCACATATCAATGTATGTGTAAACAGGCAGTTCTTTTAACACTACTACGTGTCTAAGGGGCTCTCACGATTGATAACTCGATCGAATCATGATCAGCATCCAAAGATTTCCTTCCTGCCTTGTACCTGGCGCATCCCTTATAACACCTATACTATTACATATATACGTTTTTAATATTCTTGTTTTTTGCATTTTTGCTTGTTTTGCTTTTTTATTCGTTAATGTTTTGTTGGTTAGTTATTTAATTTTATTTAAATAATTTTTGTATTTAAGTTTTACCTAAAGAAAAAGAAAGATAGTTTATTTCCTCTTTTTTAAAAAGCTATTTAGTGAACTGAAATAAAATGATTTTAATTGCTTTTTCTTCATTTAAAATTGTTTCTTGTTATTTTATTATTTTGGATATTTTTTCTTTTAAATTAATACTAGTAAATTTATTAATACTAGTAATTTTTTCTTTTAAATTAATAATGTTAAATATTACCTTATTCTTCTATTTAAATATAATCTAATAATAAATCGAACATAATGAAAATAGTAGCTTATTTGTCTATATAAAATATAATCTACTGAATTGAATATAATGAAAATAATAGCTTATTCGTCTATATGAAATATTATCTAGTGTCACTGTTTGTAAATATAAATATATTAATTTTTCCTTTTATTTTGATTTATTTTAATGATTTCTACATCTTTCCTGGGATGTACCCTGGCTGTAGTTTGCTAATAAGATTACGATTTATTTTTGATAATAAGAGAGATTACGCACGTTCCTTGAAAAACCTCGTCATATAAGAATTTCAGCTACTTTTAGGTGATCAGTCTAATCGTACTGTGATAAACTTATGTCTTAGCCTTCTCGGATATATACTGATTTTAAAGAAATTGAATTTATTAAATCATAGCTATCTGCTAGAATAATTATAATACGGTATGGTTAAAATTTGGTGGTTGTAGGTATTTGGATCTATAGGTACTAATTATAACGAATATTTGTGTTCTGTGAGAACAATTTCTACTTATATGGGTCATATAATAATATTGGTTCGTTAAAATAAAAATAATGTATTTGGAAAGTTGGACTCTAAAACAATGCACGAAGCTTTATATTATGTAACTCGGCTGTTATATCAGCTGTCGCGTGCCAGAAGGGCACGTCGTACTTGTACTATTTTGAACTCAATCGAAGAAGCTATAAGACTTAAATTGCATATTGCAAAGTTATTATGATACCGTAATTTTATCCATATGAGTTCCTACTATTTATTTTTCTAGTGTTGTAGTGTAAAAAGAAAATATTATGTATATATTATATACTATTACCGTGGACTAACATATGTCGCAGTAATTCCATCTTTTACACTAGATGAGTCACGCCATTGAGTACGTGACTTTTAAATATCGATTAAAAAAAATATACTTATTTGAACTTGATGGGATTATTTTACTTATTATAGTATGGTTAGAAAATATAATGTATCTATGCTCCATGTGTTAATCCGCGTTGTTATGTTATGCACTTTGGCTGACGTTTATGTTTATAAATCATAAGTGTATAGTGCTGTTTGTATCAAATCGCACTTTATTCATATGACTATAAGTTAGAATATAGTTCTTAGTTACGAAAAGAAATGAAATGGTATTCGCTATCGCCGTTTTTACTTGATGTCGTGTCGAGGTGGTTCCGCTATTCGATATTTTTTTTTGTACTTTAGTTAATATGGTTTTGGTTATGAGTTTTATTAATAATTTTGAGTCTGATTTATCAACATAGAGGTATAACTTGGCGGTGTCTATAAGTCGTGATAAAATTTACTACCTATATATATATATTTGTCTCCCATTATTTTAAGTTGATTTTAACATTTCATTATTTTTATTATTCTTTTTCTTTTCTTTTCACTGTATTACTAGTGTTTGGTTTTGATATATATACATATATATATTGTTATTATTTTATTTATTTCTATATAACAATTATGAATGAAGCGAAATAAGGATTAAAACATTTCATTGTTATAGATGGGATTAACTCATTGTACTTTAGAGTAGTATTTTGTGATTTTCTTACTTTGAACTATATTCTTGTATAAAGTTATCTTCTAATTTCATCGTTATTATTTTAATTTTTAATCAATTAGACTTTTGCTAAGTTATCAGATGGCCAGTCCAATAACTAGCTAATGTATAATTGTCGATAAAGGAATGTCTGGCTAATTCAATTTTAGTGACACTAAATTTACACATTATTAATCTACAATATATGAACTAATTTTCTCTTAGTTATCTTCTTTTCTAAAATATGTTAAGTAAAAAAAATAAATGGAATATAATGATTATATAAAAAAAATACGATACACTTTTGACGTCTTCATTGTTTGGTCTCGTCTCTTGTCCTCGAAGCTGGCTGGCTACAGTGTGTTCCTCTGGGTCGGCTGCTGCGTCGGTCGTTGATGCGGGCCGGGAAAACCCTGGACTCCCTCAAACTTGGGCCGGGATATCCCTGGACACCTCTTCCATCTTGTTGTATGTGGCGTGGCGTGGCTCGGTGATTGACTTTTATCGGGCCCCTTCTTCGTGGAACATAAGTTTTGCTTCGTGGTGATTTCTCCATGGTTACCGTAGTGGTGTTTTTTTCTGATGAGCCCGTACCGGGTAGCTGTGGTGGTGCTGCCACCGTGATTTGGAGCTTCCGGAACAGCTTGATAGGGCCCACTAGTGTAATGTCGGTGCCCATTACGGTGACGTGGATCTTTTCGGTCATCTTAGTCTTGATATTCTGTTCGGCGCTGCGTGGGTTGTAGGTTGGTTGGTCTGCTGATGCTGATGGCTGCCATGAAGATTTAGGTTGAAACGCTGCGGTGGGTCGTTCGGCTGGCCTAGGCTGTAGCTAGGCTATGGGCTGCCTGGTGCAGCCCTCTGGCTAGGTCGCCATGAGACGTATGTCGTAGGGAGTAATTAATACAACGAAACTCGGTGATATAATGAATATTTATTTCGGTAGAACATGGGTTTATATATGGTCTGTGTGTCGTTGTGTGAGTGATGCTTACAGAAGTTTAACGATATAGATTCCTATCTTTAATGCATTTTAATGGTGATGTGTTTACTTGTGCGTAAACCATTTGCTAGTGTATTATATTACAAGGTTATTTCTACAATGTTGCATTTTATGTAATCATTCGATATTGCGTCATACACCACACTTTAATATAAAAATAACAAAAAATCTGAATTAAAAAAACCGACCAAGTGCGAGTCGGACTCGCGCATGAAGGGTTCCGTACCATTATCTATTAAAAGTGACAAAAAATCACGTTTTTTGTATGGGATATATTTATTTTATTCTATTTTTTAGTATATGCTGTTATAGCGGCAACAGAAATACATCAACTGTGAAAATTTTAACTGTCTAACTATCTCGGTTCATGCCTGGTGACAGACGGACGGACGGACGGACCCTACGGTCCTACGTAACCTAGTAATAGGGTCCCGTTTTTACCCTGTGGGTACGGAACCCTAAAAAAACATATAATTATTGAATCTCCTCACAAAAATTGAGGTCTCCTCACAACTGAAAAACGGGTGAGAATTTTGACCTTGAGGGGAGAACAGCCGGTAAAACTTCGTTCGCTTCGCTCGCTCGTTCAATTAGAGCTTGAGTTTTGGACACGTACTGAAACGGGTGTCTCCTTATTTCACCGACAAACATTTCACCGTATGCATGGTTGTGCCCAATTTTCATTTCATAGAATCTTTGTTACACAGAAACCGTTATCTTTTTAGGTACAGCTAAAAGGCAATTCTGTAGAACCTATTAGGTTAGCTTAAGTTTGTTTTATAACATATCCGAAAAGTTATCCGATTGTGAAAAAATGGTTTTCGATGAAATGAAAATTCTGCGAAACATATATTCGATGGAATAAGTAATTCTTGGTCTAACAAGGTAGAACCTACTGAATCTCCACCTTGTGAAATTGCTCTTTTATCTATAGCATTTTTATAACCACACGAAACAAGGCTGGCTCTTTTAAGAAAATACAGAGAGGTCACTAGTAGGAGCGTCGGCAAATGTGATGGAAATATTCGCTTCATCAGTCGATGCCTGGGTAGCTGAGTTTTAAGAATGCTGTACTGCCAATACAGATGACACAGGTTCGAGACCTGTCTTGGGCTTTAGACGATGTATTTGTTCTCTATATCTCAATTTCTCAAAGGTTAACTAGAAGAGATAAGTTCGCCATTGTACCGTTTTAACCTGTTTTGTCTGTATTTTTATCTGTGTCTTCTGTATATTATTTACATATGTACATTATAGTTTTTTTTTAATCCTCTCTTCTCTTCCAAAACCAAAGACAACCCCAAATACATGTAAACACGCCTTCCCTGACTCCACTAGCCGCAACAAGCAGAAGCTCGCACCGGCTGCGTCGACAATAAAGACAGCTTATAGATTTGCGACGTACAGTCGCATACTCGAGCTCTATATTCAATTTCAGATACTAAATATTCAAATTTTGTTTGGAAAAATCAAAATTATTTATTCTCCGCGACTCCGTCTGCGTGGAACTTGTTTGTCATTGCTACATACAAACATTTTCCCCTCATTTCACTCGTTTAAGGAATGACTTCCGGGATAAAAACTGTCCTATATCCTTCCCGCCGGGGAAGAAAGAGATGAAATGCTATGAAATTTGGTATAGATATAGTTTGAGTCCCAACTCAAATTATCACTTTACAAAATATCAGCTTAAAAGTATACCACATAAAAATCAACAAACTTTACGAGCCGCTAGATAAAAATATATCCTTTTAAAGTCAATATTTCTTCCCGAAAGGTCATTTTAAACACTAAGTACCTACTTTTTTGCTTGAATATTATATTCGTTGTATTGATACTAATCAACGATTTTGTGTAAGAAAAACCAAAAAAATGGAACGCTCACATTTGTTGAATATTTAGAAATTGTTCATAATTTTACGTTAAATAATTCAGAATAGAGGTTCATTACAGAGATTTCACATCTTTCTGACAATTTTTTTCCAAAAAATTGCAAATAAGTACCTGAAATAATAAACTAAGACAAACTTCATGGCTAATCCCAACTGCACATTATTCAAATATTGTTTTGATCTAATTTTCCTTTACAGATGAAGTAAACAAAAACCCTGTACATAATGCACGTTTCTCAGTTTAATCCATAGCACTTCCGTGCGCGCCTGTACCGGCCATAAAACATCCGATATTGGACGGCGAGATGCACCCGCTCGTCACGTATAAAATTAGTTCCAAATTGGATCGGGAGTTTTGAGTCCACGGAAAATTCTGGAAATTCTGTTTGGAGGAAATTTGCAACTCAAAACTTGAATATATTTTTTTATACAACGACCGGCCTGATGGTAAGTGGACACCGCAGCCTATAGACAAATGCAACTCCAAAGGAGTAGCATGGGCGTTGCCGACCCTTGATATGTTTGAGGATTTGCCGTGTTGACTGACAGCTGAAGGAACAAATTCCCTCGCTCTCAAGACAATGCATCCTCGGGAGCTCTGGCGACCTTGCTCACCTCGAGGAACACAACACTACTACAGAGCAAGTAGTAGTGTTATTATGGCTGTGGTCTTCTGCAAGGCACTTCCCCGACGCGAGATGACATTTCGCTGTGCCCTACCTCACCAGCGTTGTGCCCAAACTCACCAGTGTTGTGCCCTACCTCACCACGTGTGCCTCACCAAAAGCCATTGAATATTTAAAAGTTTCCAAAGTTTAATAACAACAATATAAACAGTCTCAGGGTGGGTCGCACCAAACCGTCTGTAATCGTAAGCGGTGTTCGTTAAAGTCTGAATGTATGGAAGGTTTGACAAGTTTCTATGGAATGTCAGTTGATCGGTCTGTAATCGCGACTTGTTTCAACCTACCCTAAGATATATCTGCTTGTGTTCTTTGATATCCGTCAGCAATGTAGATTTTTGGGTTTAGGAATTACTTTTTGCCAACCCGTACTTAAGCCAAATTAAAAGTAGATTTCACTTACAAAATACAACCTTAATTCACAATATAACCTATTAGGATTTTATTTTAATATCTTCCAGACGAGTCGACTAACTTATCGAACAAGCGGTAGCAATACCGAATGGTATTTTTTTTTAAATGCGCTTCGTGCTTCATGTTCGAAAAGTTAACCTCTTAGCGTTATGGCATTTTGAGCTGAAATGTGGCTGAAAGTATAATAATAATAATAATAATAACCTTTATTAATAAAAACATAATTATAACAATTCGCATTAAAAGTCTTACATCTACATGGTGCATACATAATACTTGAGCCTGAACTAGGACAATCCTGTATCTCAGGCTTTGAGTGAGTTCGTGTTATTGCCTAAATACTTACTTATTTAACAAATCATACAATCAGAGGAATAGATAAAAACGTGCATAATTAATATTCTAAATTACAAAGTAAATGTTTACAATTAATTCACTGCTACGAATTACTATTACAATAATAAAATAATACTACGTATAATTAATTTTTTTCCTTGATATTATATACATAGGTATTTGATATGTTCAACTAGGCACGACATTGCATTGTCAGCGTCAGCACAAACTTGGAAACTCGGTCATGGTCACTATTGCATAAATCATCACTTAGTTTACTGTATCAACAACCAGAACAATGTTTAAAAAGCTACAAGGTTATGAAATAAAGGATTTAATAGGTAGATAAAACTAACTAATTTTGTTATGCTAGGCGATCTATAGACTAGTATGGCTATAATTTTAATAAGTAGACTGTTGCAATCCTGTAGGTTAGGTTCTTATAAAAAACTTAATATACACTTCCAAATAGATTAAAACACCCACCAATGAACGACGCCCTTAGACGCCTTCATAGTCAATCGAATTTATGTATCTTTGCTCGGCGATTTTTTTAGCAGGGCATTCTGCGTCACCTGTTTGGTGATTATTTGGCTTGTTGAACAGCCTGCATGTCGCACATTTCGGAGACTCCGCCTTCTTTCCGCACTCTTTGATCGAGTGACCTAAATCACCGCAATACCCGCACGTGTAGTCTGCCTGCTTGCATGATTTAGCGGCGTGACCATATTGTTGGCACTTGAAGCACCTGGTGACTATCGTGAAATCTTTCACTGGGCATGAGGACCAATTTACATATACGCGATTTTGGCATATTAAAGCTTTTCGTATAACAGCAGGTACTTCTAGGATGAAATTACAGGTCTCGGCCTCTTTTTTGCCCGATTTATGGCTGAGTTTAATAGAGGACAAGAAATTATCCCTTGTTAGGTCCTGAAGTTTGTCGGCTAGATTTTGTTCATAGATGCATTTGTAAACATCTTGTTCAGGCATGGTTGAAGGTACGCCAACAATAACAATTCTGGGCTTGCGTTTATGGGGCTCGTCAATTGTGAGTTCTGAGGTAGTATTTTGAAAAGTTTGCTTGACTTTTTCAATGTCATCCTTAGAGTCGGTGCTGATTATAACGCCACCATTCTTGACTTTGCGTAAAGCTCTAACATGAAGCTTCATCTCTTCCGGCTTAATTATTTTTTGGACTAATTTTTTCGTGTCCTCGCTCGTCTTCAGTTTATCATTAGGATAAATTGCTACAGAGCTCAGATTCTTTGGTTGAATCATACTGTTCGAACTATTTTTGACCATGTCGGCGAAAGAGAGGGTGTTTGAAACGGGCCTGACTGTAGACTTGACGGTATACTCTTGGTCTCTGAGGCGATCTGCAAGGTCTTGCTTTTCCCTGAGGAAGTGGTTTTGTTCATGGGCGATAGTAGAATTTTTTCGTAGTCCTTGGTAGTGAACTGCTATGTGCGAAGTCCCATTTGCTACCTTACGGCAAAGGTTATGAATACGCAGTTTCTGGTCCGAATTCAATTTACCTTCAGATGAAATAGTACATATCTCATTGAGATATTTTTCAATCGATGTCATCCAATTGTATATGTCAGATGTAGTAATTGAGTCCGGATGATACTCATGTTGCTTAGCTGTTGGCTGATCGGCAGGTTCATCCCTTGGAAGCGGTGGGTGGGGTGTCGAAGGAGGGCTGCGCTGTATTTTGGCACTCCGACTAAAGGGGCTGCTATCACTCATTTTTACTGTACCTCACAGATAACAAAAAGTCATAGTCACTACTCAGCAGAAATCACGCGCGACACAGTTTATAGTATGATTGAGGTCAATATTTTTGCGCACGATTTTATTTATTACAAAAATTGTAAACACGTCCGATCGTAACGACGACTCATTTATATGATGACAAGTATACAAGTATGATTGCCTTTTATGAGCATAAATATATGAAATACGAAATGTTGGATATTAAAGTACCAAACCTATGTAGCCCTCCGAATCGCTAAACTTAAGTGGCAATGGACGGGACATTGCACGTAGAACCGATGGCCGTTGGGGCGGAAAGGTTCTCGGGTAGCGACCACGTACCGGAAGGCCTTAAGGTGGACTGATGACTTGGTAAAGTTCGCGGGAGTCCGCTGGATGCGGGTGGCACAGGACTGGACATTGTGGCACTCTTTGGGGGAGGCCTATGTCCAGTAGTGGACGTCTTCCGGCTGATATGAAGACTTTAGTGCAGTAAATTATGAAGCCTAAGTCTTCTGGTAGATCCTCCCTAAGTCGTAGGAAGGAACTGATCTAAAGATTTGTTGGCCGAACCGGAATGTTCCGATAGCTCAGTTGGTTAGTAGCGACGGGCCATGAATGCCTGTGGTCGCCGGTTCAAATCTGGCTCGGAGCATTAAATGTATTCATTTGTCCTTTCATTTAAAAAGTATTCAAGGATGAAGCTATAAATCTTGCAGTCCTAATACTCAAGTGAAGAAAAAATCGCCTAATCAAATTTTAACTTTCGTGATACATGTTGAAACAATCGCCCGTAGTGACATTTATGGTTTATGGTTTAAGATATTTATTTCTCAAAAGATTACAAATCACTTACTGAGAAATACAATAATTGTGCTTAACACTAATTGGAGAGGGTATTTACACAAAACAAATAATTACTTACAACTATAACTTATTTCTACGCTTAGCTAATATAATATATCGATACAAAGCGCGTAGATTTCCTTGCCAACAGGTCTGCGCACGGTTACTGGGCAGTGATTTGAGGGCCGGTTAAACAGTGTCTTGGTAAACTGTGATTAAGTATGTAGGAACAATTTTGGTAGTTAGATACTTTTATTTTATTAATAATTACTTATAGACTACTTACACGGTTAGGTATATTATACTTATATAAATATTGTATCGGTATTATGTGTTTATATGTATATACGTATTTTTACATGCTACACAGATAAGTTTTATAGATATAATGTTTAAGGGCCTTTTTAAATACTATTAAGGATTTAGCGTCTTTTACGTCCTTTGGGAGTTTATTATAGAACTGTGCGCCTTCATAAACGATACTTTTTTTGCCGTAATTGGTTCTTGGCGGTCGAAATAGTAAATTATTTGCCTGTCGTGTAATCCGTTTTTGTACTTGTGCTCTTTTTGTAAAGGTAATATTACTGTGTATGGTCTTATTTATGATTTTCCTAACCAAGACACACGTGTTATACATATAAGTCTGTGTTATATTTAATATTTTATTTTCTCTGTATATTTGGTCAGATGGAGTTGTATACTTATAGTTAAATAGCGTTTTGATAATTTTATTTTGGGATACCTGAAGGGCGCGTAAGTTAGACTTCGCCGCACAGCCCCATACTTCTATTAAATACTCTATGTGTGGTTTTACAAGGGAATTGTAGATGGTGTAACGAACATTTCGTGGGAGACAACGAACTATATTGCGTACGGCACCAGTCAGTAAATTAATTTTCGAACGTAGTTTTTCCACGTGAGGCTTCCAGGACAACCGGTTATCGAGAAGAAGGCCAAGGTACTTTTCTTGAGCGGTACATTGTAGGATTACGCTGTTTATTGTTAAGGGTAAATGACTGGTAATGGTTTTGTTTTTTGCGGCGAAAATCATGTACCTAGTTTTGGACTCATTTATTGTTAGGAAATTTGTTACAAGCCACTCCTGTAGTAAATTTAAGTCCCTTTGAGCTTGGTTCATGATGGTGTTTATGTTTGGGTCAAAATAAAATAAGCATGTGTCGTCAGCGTATAACGTTATATGAGCTTTTAGATCAATCTCATGAAGGCTGTTAATATAAATAAGAAATAGCAAGGGCCCTACTATCGATCCTAGTGGAATTCCGCACGTGATTAATTTAGGGTTGCTTTTATACTCGCCAATTTTGGTTACTTGTAATCTACTTGTTAAGTACGATTTCAATAATTCTAAAGCTTTGCCCTCTATACCTATGCTTTGTAATTTTAATACGTGAGTTAAACCGTCGAAATTATAAGCATCATTAAAACACACCTAGGTACTAGTTTAAGTCGACTATTTCTATAACAAACAAAGGCTTCTTTAAAAAAATCCAAAGAATCTGCAGAAAAGATCCTTGTGTTTCATAAGAAAAAGGCTTTAGATACCGTAATAGCTAGGTTTAAGATTCAGGTGCCGTAAGAAAGGGAGCGTTGTAGCGCAAAGGCTTAATTAAGGCGCCGGCCCGATACAACCGCGGCGGGGTAAATACGGGGAGTGCGTGGGACGGTTGTGGATTTGGTTAGGTTGTCGAATGTTTTTATAACTCGTTTATGGTGGAGGTATGGGTGAACCAGTCAGCTTCATCTTAGGCTCTGTCGTGGTTTACAAGCAGGTGAGGCTAGGGCAAATCACTGGACGGTCTTTTATAAATAAAATGAAACTTTACATGAATAATGTTTACGTTTATGATGATTTGGATCCTCCAATTTATGTTTCTAAAATAAACACGCATTTTGTCAAAGTTTCAGTAAATACAATGAAATTTTAGGTGTATAATTTGCGCAACGTTTCACAAAGAATATTTGTGTTTTCTCTAGTATTTGTAGTCTCAGTATACTAGTTTGACCACAAAAAGTCAAAGACAAGTTAGTCCCGCTTTGTAAGCGGGACTAACTTGTTTCACAGTATACGAGATATAATTCATTTTAAGTAAGTATATTATTACAAAGTCAACGATAAAGTTCTTTATTCTTTACTTTAGGCATCATACATGCCATTGTTAATGTTAATTATAAGTCCGTTTTAAAGCTAACTCGCGATATGCAACATTCTTCTGTTACTTGGGTCAAAAGACATTTTGTTGTTGTTTTTCTATCCTGGTATAGTAGTCACAGAGTTTCTCAGGAAGAATACGAAAAATTGGGCTCCTATCTTGCTAAGGAGATGTCCCACCATAGAGTGGGTTCACCAATAAAAACACGAGATAAGTGCATTTAAACCCCAATCAATCATTGTTTTCAAGACTGACAACTCTTTAAAAAACAGAAGACTTAACCACGGCAATGAGGAAAAAAAATATTGGCCCACATAACGATCTCCTCTTTTGCTTCGCCAGCTCTCGTACTATCACTAAATTACACTGCACTGATGCTATCTCCGAGATAGCGCGATACAGATAGCAATAATTAACTTGCAAATAAATAAACCGTATCTTCATCATGCTAACGAGGTCGGAAATGGCGGATATTTATTTGGTTAATGAGTTATTAGCGCAGACTAGTAATTAGGTATGACGTTCCATAGATAAAATATGAGTATATTTGGAGGATGAAGAAACTGTGTATTGTAAAAACGCCAACACAGTTAATTGACCTGCCTGACTGCACTAAATGTGCACGGATGGCCTGTTAGTTGTGTTGTTGATAGTACTATTTAATAAAATTGGTAAACAAAACTTGTATTCAAATAAGGCGCGAGAAACCAAAGGATTATTCAGTATCTATACGAGAATCGCGTGACACTTAACACATCACTAAAAGTTTGTGTCATAAATTTCATTTTTGGTACAAGCTTTTATTGCCGACTGTCCTTTTCTGTATACCATCATCAACTACTCACTGAGACGATTGTAACGAGTCCAAACTCAACGGGGTTACGTCGGTTAAGTGCTGAATTTTCATCGCCACCTGCTTTCTCCATCATCAGATCAGCTCGATGGTACCATAATATTGAATTGTCATCCAAACTATACCTACACCCTAAATTATAGCTCCATCGGTCACCGGGAAGATGGTCAAATTTAACTTGCAAGATTTGATTACAGACAGACTGACAACGAGACAGGTGCAACTAAATAAAATCTTGTAATTACTAGCACTCCGTCTACATTAACAATTTAAAGAGGTGAAGTTTGTGAGCTTGTATGTCTATACCAACATGTATTTGATTGTCATTTCCTGAATTAGTCCTAGTAAAAAGTGAAGTATCAAAATCTCTAGGTCGTACATACTATGGTACTATTAGGTGTCAAAGCGGACCCCGGGCTCCTTTAGGGACATAACCGGGAATAACACTTGGAAGATGATGATGAGGTACAACTATGATTTCAGTCAATAAAGAATAGGCATTGGGTATAGGTATCCTATGTGGAATTTCTTGACATACATTGGTACTTACCTAAATTATTACAATATTTATGTATAGGTTAAAAACGTATTTATTAGACTAATACTGCTATGACAGATGGGTCAGGAGCTTTCTAGCAGACAGAAGCATTAGCAGTAGCGATAGCAAGTAGTTGACGGTGAATGCTCCGACTCCATGTCGGTTAATGCTGTTGTCCCTCAAGGCTGTGTGCTATCACTCACGCTATTCCTTTTGCATATTAATGACATTCTGCAAATCAGCGGAATTCATTGTTATGCTGATTATAGTACAGGTGATGCCTCTTACACCGGCCGTACCAACATCTGTCAGGAAATCGTCATCGAGAGCCGGAACAAACTTGTGTCTGAAATTGAGACTTCCCTAAGTGAAATCTCTGATTGGGGTCGACTTAACTTAGTCCGTTTTAACCCTACCAAGACACAGGTTTGCGCGTTTACCGCGAAAAAGGTAAAATGTGTCGTGTCTCTCGTTTTGAGAGCACTCCCCTGACTGCCGCAGCCAGTATCGGAATCCTTGGCGTCGACATTTCGAGTGAAGTCCAGTTCCGCGGGCATTTAGAGGGTAAGGCCAAATTAGCCTCAAAAAAGCTCAGTGTGCTCAACAAATCGAGGCAGTATTTCACACCGGCCCACCGCCTGCAGCTTTATAAGTCACAGGTCCGCCCACACTTGGAATACTGTTCTCATCTATGGACAGGGGCACCCCAATACCAGCTTCTCCCTCTGGATCGCATCCAACGACGAGCAACTCGAATTGTCGACTGCCAGCATATTTCGGATCGGCTTGACTCCTTGGCGCTGCGTAGAGATGTGGCCTCGCTCTGCATTTTCTATCGCATGTATAACGGGGAGTGCTCCGAGGAATTGTTCAGATTAATCCCTACCGCTTCTTTTCGCCATCGTCCAACGCGACAACATTGGCATCCTCACCACTTAGGTGGTTGGCAGTCCTCAACTGTGCGCTTCTCCAGAAACTTCCTGCCTCGCACAGCTAATCTGTGCAATGGCAATCCATTCCGGCCGGCATTCCGCCTGCGGTATTTCCGGACCGATACGACCTTCAAACCTTCAAGAAAAGAGTGTACTCCCATCTTAAAGGCCGGCAACGCACTCACAACACCTGTGGTGTTGCAGGTGTCCACTGGCGGCGGAAATCGCTTACCAGGTGATCCGTCTGCTCGTTTGTCTCCTATCACATAAAAAAATGTCATTAATGCTTTTTGATAAGACATTTTAATATTATTAAGAATTTAATTTAATTTAATTGTGTATATTTATTTCATGTTACAGATTAAGGTTTACTATGGTTTTACTTTAATATTGTAGCATTACGACATTCAATTAAATAAATGAATGAATATTAGCACCTAATTCACAGATGCTACAAGATCAGAGCTGTGTCACAATATGTCTGTCTGACTCAGACTGTCAGATTTGTCTGGGATCAAATATAAAACAAATAAAACCAAATAAACCTCCATCAAGTCACGAGGCTGAGGTCAAGACCTCTTGTTTCCAGAAAACCGCAACCACATTGATGTTCTGGATGCCATACGACCTTTTTTACGCAGAGATTTGCAGAGAAATTAAGCTTGACAAATTAGGACAAGGCCCGGCTTATAGGAATAACCTGGTATGAGAACTACAGCCAACTAGGACGAAAATTTAAAATGCAAGCTAGAGGGCTTATCGGGGATGTTTTAGTAAGACAGGACCTTCATAATGCGATCAATTATACAGAGTGTTAGCTTTTCGGTGAAGGAAAAACATCGTGAGGAAACCTGCATACATCTGCGAAGAAATTCAAAGGTGTATGTGAAGTCCCCAATCCGCACTGGGCCAGCGTGGGGACTACTGCCCGTTCCCTCTCATACATGAGAGGAGGCCTGTGCCCAGCAGTGGGACGTATATAGGCTGATGATGTGATGTGATACAGAGTGTTCCCAAAAATTATCAAAACACGATGCCTGTTATGCCCTTGATCGGTTTTTTGGTACACTGTAAAAGCCACAATGATCTAACAGCATAAAAATAGAAGTAGAGAATGTATGCTGTACTATAGATAAATAAATAATGACCGGTATTGTGCCACCCTCCTTGGGCCCTATGTCCAGTGGACGTCTTTCGGCTGATATGATGATATCACCGCGAGTGGTGCTTAAATATTACACACTTTATTTTACACTTTATATTTTATTACACACAAATCACTTTGCTTCCTTACGACCATAAAATACCATGAAATTGAAATCTATGTCCTCGAAATCCTCGATTTCTTCTGGATCCCACCATCAGATCCTGACCTGATGACCTATAGGGACTAACTGGGAAGGATATTGTTTCAAACAAAAAAAGAATTATCCAAATCGGTCCAAGTGTCTTTGAGTAATCGGGGAACTGCATAAAATTAAAAGATTCTAATGAATTGAGAACCTCCTTTTTTTAAGTCTGCTAAAAATAGTTTGTATAACAATACAATACATTACAAATAAACACCCTTTTCTCAAATATGCAATGAAATATTGACGTTGTGTTCTTCATAATGGGCTTCTAAAGGCCTCCACGCACCGGACGCGTGTGCTGCGCGGGTGCTGCGCTGCAGCTGCGCGTGTGCAGCGTGTGTGCCGCGCGGGTTCTGCCCGGGTGCTGCGCGGGTGCTGCGCGTGTGCCGCGCGGGTGACGCGCGGGTGCTGCGCGTGTGCCGCGCGGGTGACGCGCGGGTGCTGCGCGTGTGCCGCGCGTGTGCCGCGTTCGATGTGTGTTTGAAGTGTAGTTTCAATGCTTTACAATTTGCGCGTGTGCCGCGCAGCACACGCGCCGCGCACGACACGCGTCCGGTGGGTGGAGGCCTAAAGTGTCACGTTTCAGGCGCAACGAGACGAGAGATCCGTAATGGAATTTCATACAAAATGGTATTTTTTATTTTATTTGTGGCACAGCACATCCCTGCGTTCAACCATGAAAATCAAAGTATTTCTTGGAGTTTTTTTTATTTATTTCATTGCATGTTTGAGAAAAGCACGATACATACCTGAGCATGAAAGGGGGTTGCCACCTTCATTACTATCCTATGTCTTTATATACTCGGCCGGCAAGCCCTTACTTCCCGGCCTCTGTAGTAATGTATTATTATTGTACACCTCACACAAACAGAGCAGTGAGAAAGAGAAACGCAAACACTGTAGGTAGACAACAGGCAGTCTTATCGCTGAAGAGTATTACTTCCTCAAACTTAATATCAAGAACTTTCTCATACCTACAAGGTATCGATATATCTAAAGATTCCATCCACCAGGGTATTAACTTACAATTGGCAAATGTAAATTAAGTCGACCTCTAGTAATACCTCAAAGCATTCCTAGGTTCATTACTGATGATCCTTCCGTGGCTTCAGTAGGATCCCTTTGAGCGGGAATGGATTACTAATGGGATATTACGAGTATTACGTGTTAATTAGTTGAAGTGTGAAATCGGTTGTGCCGGGATTTAGAAATACTAATGGTTGCTACGGTAGCCTATACCCGAAAACCTAATTCGAAACCAACGTGGGTTGCCACTAAAATAAAATATGTTTGCGGTGGTATATTTTCACTTTTTAAAAGGCCGCACCAAGAAAATTCATTTATTGGTGTTTTAAACCTACGATTTAAATAAACAAGTTAATTCAACTTATTTACAAAAATACTAGATGCCCTGTTAAATATTTAACCATAGAAGATTTTTGGTAGAAAAACTGTTATTGCACTTGTAATACTTCAGGTATTCATAACATTTGGTACGGTTTATAAACAATAGTCGTGAACAACGTTAGATGTAACTTAAATATTATGCCAATTCGACATAATAAAGGTCAAAAGTGTGTAGTTCACTTTATAATCACAATCTGCTGATTCAACTGTCAAAAGAGTTGTATTGAGAAATTGCATGCACATGTGGTTGGATTGTTACATCTATTTGACACACCCTATTATGACTTCGAGATGTTGTACTGACAAATGGTGGTGAAATCATATAATCTGTAGACCCCACCAGCCATCAATTATATAGGTACATATATTTATTTAGGTGATAAAAAATAATCGCCATCTGAAACACACACATACATGCCATTAACAGACTACATTCATTCTTCATGGAAGAGCTCTCCGACCTCCGCCATTTTAACACTAGCTATATCTGAATAGATTTATAAAATGTTTAACAAGTAATTTTTGTTTTGGGATATTGTAATTGTTTTTGAACGATATCAGGTAGAAAAAAACAATTAATTTTTAATAATGCGTATAGTTGAATGTAACTTTTTTGATATTGAAAATGTTGGCCATATGTACTGCATATGAATATTTACTGTGATTTGATGATCAATGCAAAAAGGTTGGCTACATCTGACATGCTCGAGTGACAATGACATAAGTGACTTTGACATTTAATGACACTGACATATCTGTCGTAGTTTTTTTGTCTTGAATTAGGTTTCCGAGTTTAGTAGTACAGGTGCGGCTGTCAAGCGGTGGTAGTGGGGCATTTTTTCGGAACTTATGTACGGAATATTTACCGTTTAAGGAAAATTCAATTAAGGAAAATATCGTGTGGAAACATCAAATTCCAATAATGTCTAGTTTTCCCTCTGGGTTGGGAGGTCAGATGGCAGTCGCTTTCGTAAATCTAGTGCCTATGCCAAATCTTGGGATCAAAGGTTATTTATTCGGTTCAGGTGCCGGGTGACTCATAAGAGCCACCTCGCCTCAGAACTCTACTAACTACGGCGTTGATTTAGTGAACGCATGCCCATGCAAATCCATATAAACTAACCGCTCGAGGCGAGGCGGTGCGGGCCGGGTGCCAGGTGCCTCTAATGAGCTGTGACCTTAAGTGTCAAAGTGAATCCCGGACTCCTTTATTTTTGTTTGTTTTAATAAGTCTTTATCCACACAGTACATGCATGAAACCAACATGAAACCACCACCACTCTGACAATATTGAACGAGATTGAAGTAAATCACTTTTATTGAAACACTAGCTTCCGCCCGCGACTTCGGCGTGGACCAGGAATAAAAACTATCATATATTTTAATCCAGGCAGAAATTTCATCCATATCGGTGAAGCCGTTTAAGCATGATTGAGTTAAAAACATCCAAATATCTAAACATCCGTATTGGTAGTGGCCCTGCCTACGTGCAGGTTCAAATCCCGGTAAGGGCATTTATTCGTATGATAAACACGTCTATTTGTTCCTGATTCATGGATGTTTTCTATGTGTTTAAGTATTTATTTATCAATATAATTATGTATATCGTCGTCTAGTACCCAAAGTACAAGCTTTGCTTAGTTTGGGCCTAGGTTGATTTGTGTAAGATGGTCCCCAAATATGTATTATTATTATATTCCCAGTCTGCTTCACTTGGTGACACGTACCATGGTGAAATAAATTAGTTTGATATTTTTTGTGCCGGGCCGTCGCGTCGCGTGTCACTATGAACGTTATTGAAAAAAACCGGCCAAGTACGAGTCAGACTCGCGCACCGAGGGTTCCGTACTACAAATCTATAACAAGCAAAAGTTGTTGTATGTTTATTACTAAATGATAAATGAAAATGGAATCCGTAACATTACAATGTGGAAAGCTGAGGGAGCATAAATTTAAACAGGGTCACTTTATCAATTTAGTAATCATCCTTTAGGCCTTGATTTATTCCTTGACGCCAAAATAAGCGGATTACTTATATTGCTGTTTCTTTTTATTGCGTTGATATAAAACTGAATTCACGGGAAAGTACCTTTAGGTTTTGATACCCTTACGCATACCTACGCTGGCCCAGTGCGGGTTGGAGACTTCACATACACCTTTTTCAGTTTTAAATTATGCGACTATTATTGCTATTTCTTATGATTGCGTGGACTTGTAAAACTTTCGTTTTGCTACAGCTGAAAGGTATTATAGACATGAGTATTTGATATGAATTTCAATTTAATACCTCTAGACGTGTTTACGAGGAAAAACGTAGTAAGTTTAAAATTTCAAAAAATGTTTTTTGTATGATTTTACTAAAAACATCTACTTTTCGTAATTTTTCCTTTGTCTGTGCTATATGGAGTTTCTTCGTGCCAAGTTTCAAGTTTCTGTGTAAACGGGAAGTACCCTTTAGGTTTTGAGTTTCTTGCGGGTACTCCGTTTCAAACTATACGACTTAAATTTCTATTTCTTTTGATTGCGTTGACATACAAGTTTGGTTTTGCTACATCTGAAAGGTCCTATAGCCTTGAGTATTTGACATGAATTTCAATTTAATACCTCTACGCATTTACGAGGAAAAAGGTAGTAAGTTTAAAATTTCAAAAAATGATTTTTGTATGATTTTAATACAAATGTGTTCTTTTCGTAATTTTTCCTTTGTCTGTGCTATATGAAATTTTTTCGTGCCAAGTTTCAAGTTTCTGAGTTAACGGGAAGTACCCTTTAGGTTTTGAGTTTGTTGTGAGTACTCAGTTTCAAAATATGCGACTTAAATTGCAATTTCTTTTGATTGCGTTGACATAAAAGTTTGGTTTTGCTACATCTGAAAGGTCCTATAGCCTTGAGTATTTGACATGAATTTCAATTTAATACCTCTACGCATTTACGAGGAAAAAGGTAGTAAGTTTAAAATTTCAAAAAATGATATTTGTATGATTTTAATACAAATGTCTTCTTTCGTAATTTTTCCTTTGTCTGTGCTATATGAAGTTTCTTCGTGCCAAGTTTCAAGTTTCTGAGTTAACGGGAAGTACCCTTTAGGTTTTGAGTTTGTTGTGAGTACTCAGTTTCAAAATATGCGACTTAAATTGCAATTTCTTTTGATTGCGTTGACATAAAAGTTTGGTTTTGCTACATCTGAAAGGTCCTATAGTTCTGAGTATTTGACATGAATTTCAATTCAACACCTCCACATGTTTACGAGGAAAAAGGTGTTAAGTTTAAAATTTAAAAAAGCATTTTTTTGTATGATTTTACTAAAAATGTCTACATTTCGTAATTTTTCCTTTGTCTGTGATATATGACGTTGCTTCATGCCAAATTTCAAGTTTCTGAGTTCATGGGAAGTACCCCGTAGGTTTTGCGAGTGTCGAAAAACTCAAAAATTTGCAGCATTAACGATTTTATCTTTTGATTGCGTTGGCTTTTAAATTTGATTTTTTCACAGCTTCAAGGGACAATAGTCTTGATTATTTTATTTAATTTTCAGCTTGATACCTCCACTCGTTCCTGAGAAAAAGGGTCTTGACAGACAGACAGACAGACAGACAGACAGACAGACGGACAACAAAGTGATCCTATAAGGGTTCCGTTTTTTCCTTTTGAGGTACGGAACCCTAAAAATGGTTGGTTTTCCATAAAAATTAACAAAAACTCAATTACAAAAATACGATTATTAAAATGCATTCTAGTGTGAAAAGATAACTGACAGAAATTTTTGATTTCTGATTTATAATATTAGTATGCAATTGACAACATTTCATTTTTTAAGTGGCCCACTATAAGATTTAGTTCGATAGGCAATGAAATTTTAAGGTATACGTGTTTTTTTATTTCTCCCTAGAAATGTTTATTTTCTAGAGAGAAAAAAAAACACGTATACCTTAAAATAGTAAAAGTAGTGAATTTCAATAGGTCGCAAGTAAAATATGACGTCATTATTATGTCTCTCTATGGCACCTGTCCACATCTTTCACTAACAGACGTAGGAATGACGTCACGCACGGGGTATACCGCGTTTTACAGATTTTAGTGATTTTCTCCGAAGCGAGTAAGAATAAAAATGGGAAATCCACTTTATTACGTTCAGATAAGATAATTACCGAAATGGTTTTCGATTTAGGCATCATCACATTTTGAAATGTTGTCAATTCAGCGTGAACGTTTTGGTCTTTTACGGAGTTTGAACCTAGGACCGCCTTATGTAGTTATAGTCAATACAATTAGGTATAGGTTGATTGTTGATTACCTAGAACAACTTTACATTGTTTCTGTTATTTTCATTGAACTTAAGACTGCGAGCTTTACAAAGCAAGCTTTAACGGATGAAAATAATGAAAGAAAGGGGGACCGAGTGTGACAGCAGGTAAAAAGTTAAGTTAATTAAAATACAAAGAACGACATCTATTCACGAAAGATCTTTTGTGCTTGAAAAGAAATAGAATCAAGCGGAGGTCCGAATTCAAAGATGCAATTATCGATCGGAGCCTTACAAAACTAACTTTCAGGATGCAGATTACCATTACAGATCATGACTAGAAAATGTTACATTATCATCATCGTCAATGTGTTATTTATGTCATCATCATCATCCTCCAAGCTTTATTTCCGGTTTTTTTATTGCTGGTTTATGGGCCTTTGTTTCTCGGTTCGACCAGCCAGGTGATCTATTGTGACAGCCCTTTTATTATTAGATTTCACCGTTAAGACCCGTTGCCTCTAGGAAATTCCAGATTCTTTGGGCGGTGATATGTTGTACCTCTTCTGGGTGCACGACGTGTTGCCCTAGGTAGATACTTTTTTTTTGCATGAGTGTTCCGCAGGAGCAGAGATTTTTTATTTCCAGTTATGGCCGGGTCCGCTTTGACACTTGATTCCAACATTTGGCATGAGCACTTGTTTTTACGAAAGCAAATGCCATCAGACGAGAGGAGAGGTATAATAGACCTTATTGGGATTAGACAGGTTTTCTTACGATTAACGGTATATATTTGTTACTCTCTACCGTAGCTTGACTAAAAATGTCACATGCCTATACAAAAAGTAATCATGAAGTTTTCAATATTGACGAGATCCCAGGCAAGCTGCTGAATTGTATGGAAAGTTTGAAAGGTTTCTATGGAATGACAGATTCCGGCGTCATACGTTGATCGGTCTGTATTCGTAAGTTGTTACAACACGCTCTTAGCTCGCACGCTCTCGTTTTTTGCATGGCGATGGGCACCTGTTTGTTGTGCAAGTTTAAAGTTTTGCGAGATGATGGATAGCAGGCAATCAGTGTTCCAATATAATTTATTGTCTCTTTTATGTACCTATGTTTACCAGTGCATTGGTTAAGTTACAACTGTAATGCTGTGTAAATAAATATTATAATAAATAAATAAATTAAATTAGTCCTAAAAATTTAAGGTGACCATAGTTGCTATGTGAGTTACCAGTCCAGAAGAAAAACTGGGCCTTTTTGGGGTCTATTCAAGTAATGCCCACTCACTTGGCCGTTAGAATTCCTTAAACTGTCCAAAAGTGTCTTAGCTTATCGATTATAATCGTGATAACCAGGAATGCACACATGCCTTCCAAAGAACCTTGAATCTCTTAGGACCTACCCTAAAGAGGTGAAAAATCAGACCAGCATCCGTCAAATAAATACACGTCGTTATTTAATTGCACTTTTCAATAATAAAATATGTAAAACCAAACGACAACTGAAATGAAATAAAACAACAAATGATAGTTACTGTGGCTCCGGAATCCATGAAACATTTCAAAATCAGAACACAAATACCGTACACACAAATTAAAGTCGTTATGTTTGTTTACTCTTGTAACACAAATTCAACGAGTTTCCCGAATAGCAAGCAGCGTAATTAACTAGTGGTTTGTTTATTAACGATACATAATTTAATAACGGTTATAACAGTATGTCGGGCCATAAATAGTTTATGAAGGGAGATAATTAACTACGCGTTAGGTCGGTTTTATATCTGTAAGTTTTAGTCGCGATATGATGGGGGTTTTGGAATGTGTTAAGAGGCTGACAAGACCTAATTTTGTTGAAATTGATGTTAGTTAAGCAGTTTTTTAGAAAAACTATTTGTTCTAGCACCTCCAAAAAGAATGGGTTAATATTCACCATATTTCAAAGACCGCGGACGGACTCCATACATAATTGGAAGAAATCGGCTCGATGAAAAATAATTGCAAAGATTGGTCTTGTGCTTGTCTATAAGAAGAAGCCCGTTCTACAGAGGTGGAACACGAATAGGCTTAATAATCTGATGTAATAAAATTAATAGTTCAAGAGGAAAAGTCTCTTAGTTTGTACGCAGGGGGTAAGGACTACCGCCTGCGTAAGAGATGTTTTCTTTGAAAAAATCTTTCACACTGTGTGAACACAAAGGGTAGGTATATTTTACCCCGCGACTTTTCCTGCGTTCTTAGCAATACGCAGCTAATTGATGAACTTAGTGATGCTTGATATTATTAACTTGCCCTGTTAGTATTGTAGGTGTATAGGTGGGACGAATCTTGCATGTTCTATTTAACCGATTGAGCTGAAATTTTGGGTATAAGTATAGTTTGGATGACAATTCAATATTATGGTACCATCGAGCTGATCTGATGATGGATACAGAAGGTGGCCATGGGAATTCAGTAATTAACCGACGTACCCCCATTGAGTTTGGGCTCGTTAGAATCGTCTCAATGAGTAGTTGATGATGGTATACAGAAAAGTACAGTCGGCAATAAAAGCTTGTACAAAAATGAAATTTTTGACAGAAACTTATTTTTTTAAAACCATAACGAAATTACGTTCCTGCTTTTGCCTAAAAAGCAAAATGCGTGTTCGCTGACCTAATATTATGACCGTATTTAGAAACTTATGCCTTGGCTAGAAGAATCAAAATAGCCTTCATAATCTTCAGCTTCGGTACTTGAGGAAGTAATATTTCGTATGATTGCCGAGCAGAATTTTAATTACAGTCTGTTTGAATTGGGAAATGTTTCGTCAAACGCTCCTTTGAGCAACGCCATCAGCTGCGTTTACTTATACTATTGAAATAAAACAAGAATACGAGTACCTATTCCATTCACCATTATATCACGCGGATGGACGGAGTCGCGGGCAGAAGCCAGTTATATATAAATAACAGAAGAAACGTGGCAAATCTTTGGGCAAAAACGGATTTTGTACTGGATACAGAAGTTCTGAAATTAAGTTTTGGTGATAGTCCATTATACCGAGGTACACGTGAGCGAAATTCTAATTACCAAAGTAAGAAATTAATTCTTCAAAAGTACGCTCATCGTCGACAGATTGAAATTCATTTATTTCTCGATAAAACTTTCAGTTTCACTTTGGGAGGGTTATACCGCAATTAATTAATTTATTCTTTTTTGCGCAAAAGAATAACTTAAAATACAAAAGGCGGACTTAATGCTATGAAGCTTTCTCTACCAGTCAGCCAAAGCCCACTCTAGGTCAACAGCTTAACTCGGTGCTCGGCTGCGCACGGGTGCCCCGTTATCGTCATATCCCGGAACCCGCTAGCCGCGCAGGACTGTGCAGGATCTAAAAAGCTGGCAGTCCATAAATGTACTTAACAGTATTTTTGTATGTACTGCCCTTCTAAAGAAATAAAAGGGAAAATATCTACACATATATTCAAAGCTGTTTCAAGAATTTATATTAGTTCTACTATTTAATACAGTAATGTAATGGATTTCTGCGAAGCTCTTACAATATCTCATTTATTTATTTTTTATTTATTTATTTATTTATTCACAATAATACAATGCAAGCTTACAGTATAGACACCAAATCGCTTACACGCTAATAATAACAAAAAGGATAAACATTTACAGGTAAAAAAGTCACAAATCGTAAAAAATGAATTGTATCACACCCCTGAAGTAATTCTATTGTAAGAATAAATAAAACAGTGGCTTCGTGAGCTGAATAACTGGTGAGCATGTCCTTTTTGTTATTTTTTTCTTATGTTTTGACAAACTGAATGGCCGAATCAATCCTACTATCATTATAAATGAATGAATGAATGAATGAATATTATTTATTTCAGATATTACAATCCATAATTTGTTAGTAGGTACATTGAATGTCAATAGAATTTGTTAGTAAAACATTTAAATTTTAAATAAAACTAATACAACATTGACCTTAATAATTTTCGGAGTGAAGCAGCCCGACATCGTGTGCATTCTCACCCAGAAAATCAAAATGGGATTGTCCCACCGTTCGGCAATCACTTTCAGGAGGCTGTTGGTGCTGTCCCACACCCTGCGCATCAGGGCTGCGACTCGTTTACGGATGATCGAATAGAAGCAATCCGTTCGAGCCTCCGCAAACATGCCCGATGCTGAGCAATGCTTCCTCAGCCCCAGCAGCACCCTGAAAGCATTGTTGTACTGGACACGGAGAGCCCCGTACGATCTCCGCGTGTATCTGGTCCACAGGCCACACGTGTACATGGACTGGCAGTAAGCTCTGAACAACGTCACTTTGACCTCTCTGGTACACTGTGCGAACCTGCGAGCCAGCATATTGCAGCGGACGGCCAGGGCTCTCCGCTCCCTCTCCATGTCTAGGTCATCCGTGAGATCATCCGTGACCCAGTGACCCAAGTATTTAAATTTATTCACCCTAACAAGTGGCTTTCCGTTGAGTGTGACCGGCGGTACCGTTGGGTAAATTTTATTCCCGGCTTTGAATACCAGAAGCTCACTCTTAGTTGTATTATACTTAAGCCCATGAGTCACAGCATATCTTTCACAGATGCCTATCAGTTTTTGTAGGGCGCTCACCGATGGGCACAGCAGCACCATGTCGTCGGCGTAACTTATGTTGTTGACAAACCTACCGCCAATGGAACAACCGACTCCGGCACCGCTGAGCTCATCGATCAGCCCGTTCATGTACAGGTTGAAGAGCAGAGGCGATGACAACCCCCCCTGCCTCACCCCGCACTCCAACCTGTACATATCAGAAAGTTGCCCTGACCATCTCACAAAGTTCGTCTGGTTATCGTACCAGTACCTAAAAGTGGACACTAGATCAGAAGGCAAGTTAGTCTCGTGCCTCACCTTTTGCCACAGAACATCGTACGACACCAGATCGAAAGCTTTCGATAAATCCAGAAAGCAAGCGTAAACTGGTGTGTCTGCTTTAGCATAGTACTGGACAGTGTGCTTTAGGCACAATATAGCTGACTCCGTTGATAATCCCGGTCTGAATCCAAATTGTGCGTCACGTAACTCTGTGTGCCGTTCAAGGTGTTTGTTGAGTACACTATCCAGTACCTTAGCTATTATGGTGGCTAGTGAGATAGGTCTGTAGTTACTTCTTAACAATTTAAATAAATGTTTAAATGCGTAAGTTTGGATGTTTGGACGTTTGGATGTTTGGACGTTTGGACGTTTGGACGTTTGGACGTTTGGATGTTTGTTACTCAATCACAATCACGCACGGCTCAACCGGTATGGATATAATTTTGCACGAAGTTAGTTTACAGCCTAGATTAAAATATAGTTTTTATCCCGGGCCCACGCCGACGAATTCGCGGGCGGAAGCTTCGGGCGGCGTGGTGACTTGTTTCGAACTTTTCGAGAGTTCTTCCCGCGCGGCGATCGGAACGGGCGGGGGCAGTGATGCGACACCGCCACGAATACACTTAATCCTGACGAAGAACTCTCGAAGTAGTGACATTTAAAATGTGAGTTGAACGATAAAAGCGACCCCGAGAAATCCGAGTATGCCTGGTTTTGTTTTATTTCTTGACTTTTCTATAGGCATATAAGTTGAATACTATGAATTGTTACTACTATGAATGTCCAAACTACCGCCGGTTTGAAATAAAAAATTAAATCCATTCAAAGTCGGTTAAAAATACGCAAGCACTTTTGCGTTTCCACAGTTGGCTAACAAACACATATTTATTATGAAAGTGCTTTAATCACAGTACACATAATAAAACAGTAATTTCCGTTGCGTAATACTGTTGACATCAGAGCGTTTGTTTGCCAGTGGGGTTAAATATTACCTTGGAACTGTGGTATTAAAACCAGGACGTAAAATTCATAATGTAGGGTAAACATTTAATTAGGTACTTACTTTTTCCCGTGGTTTCTGCGAAAGTTTGGATGTTTGGATGTCATGTTACTCAATCGCTCAAAACTGGCTAAACGGATTAAGATGACTTTTAGTATATATAGTGTATAGCCTGGATAAGCATATAAAATACTTTTTATTCCAGATGTCATCCCTTGAGGGGGCTGAGTGGGGGCAAAGTTTATATGGAGCTACGCTATAAACGAATTCCACTAGGACGAAGTCGCGGGCGGAAACTAGTTATGGAAGTTAAAATAATTAGGCAAAAAAAGCATTTCTTCGGGTTATCCATCAATAAAGGTCACCTGTTTCTACAAAAAGCACTTAAGTTAAACATTTGTATAAAATAATAAAAATCCAAACCGGTACGAAACGGCGATATAATATAATAGATAGAAATACTTAAATACCTAGAAACCAAGACTCAGTAACAAATATTCATGCTTATCACACAAATATTTGCTCTTACCGGGATTCGAACCATGTCACTACCCACTAGGCTAACTGCTAGGCTGGGTGTTTATTCCGATGATGAGATTTTCATATCCACATTGCGTGCAAATTACCATCCTAAGCCCCAAGGACATAATTTAAAGCATAATTAACCGTTAAACCGCAATTCTTTCACAAAGGCTATCGCGTAATTTACGGAACCCCAACGGAACCCCCGGACGGGACCCAGGCTCGTTAACGCGATTTACCTCGGCGGTAACTCAGCGTACGGAACGCTCGGATAATGCGTAGTGCTGTTAATAACGATGCTCTATCTGTTCGTATCCTTTGTAGGTGTGAACATAAAAATATTTACGTTTCTGGAAATAATTTTCAGCTGTTTTGACAAAGTAATTCGTTATTTATTTTTTTTATCGTCATTATCAGCTCATATCGGAATCTCGCATCTCGGAATCAGAATACTGGAAGGCGCAGTGCGGGTAGTCCACGAGGTGGACTGATGACCCA
This sequence comes from Epinotia demarniana, assembly GCA_945867215.1. NCBI lineage: Eukaryota > Metazoa > Arthropoda > Insecta > Lepidoptera > Tortricidae > Epinotia > Epinotia demarniana. Next base: position 3,103,685 of record OX244262.1, read on the forward strand.
GTTAAGGGTCGCGCGAGTCCGCTGGATGCAGGTGGCGCAGGACCCGTCACTGTGGCAGTCGTTGGGGAAGGCCTATATCCAGCAGTAGAGGTCTTTCGGCTGATATGACGATGATGATGATGATGGTGATGATCAGCCTATACAGGGTGACTCCTAAGTGGTGAACAGAAACCATAGTTTCTAACACAGCGTTCCAAGGCAAGTTCAGTGCATTAGGTCTAAAAGCAAACAATTGAACTGTAATACATAAACGTTAATTAATTACATTTTCTAAAAATATCCAACCGTCTGGTCACCCTATTCTACATGACAAGTACTAAAGGTACGGTCAGCCGCAGATAAACGTGAACGTAGAAAATTAGTATGCAGATGTGTCACATTCCTCTGCGGCTAACTGTACTTGGGGTGTACTGTAGTAGGGTGACCACAAGATCTGGTAAGTTGTAAACTAATTATCGATTTTATTATAAAAAAAAAGTAATAGATATTCACATATTGTTAAGTAAAAGTGTTTAAATGAAAGCTACGGAATAAGAAAAAAATATTTCTATTCACCACTTAGGAGTCACCCTGTATACGTCCCACTGCTGGGCTTAGGCATTATTTCATGAATGAGAGGAAACGGGCAGTAGTCCCTACGCGGGCTTAGTTCGGATTGGGGACTTCACATACACCTTTGAATTTCTTCGCAGTTGTAAGCAAGTTTCCTTACAATGTTTTCTTTCACTGAAAGGCTAAAGGTAATTATCTAATGACATTAAGTAAATAAGTTCAGACCATTCGGGATTTAAACCCACGACGTCCGCGTAAAGAAATGAGGGTAATTAAATAGATGGAAGATAATACATACTGCAAAAAAAAAAACGCTATGGTGTGTGTTGTATGTAAATAATTGCAAGTAACAAAATAAACGATACATTTGTCAACTAAATACGCTATCGCGGTAAAACGCGATTTGGTAAAGTCATTGTCAAAGTTATTTGTTCTTCAATTTAGCCATATTATGTACATGCACCTATAAATGTCGATAATCTACCACCCACCGGTTCGGCAAAAAAAACCTCGGAGAGGTATATTAATTTTTTAATAGAGTAGGTATACATTATATAATTTCAGTATCTGGATATTATAAAATGACATTGCTACAGTAGAAAACCTATTTATTTATTTTGTTATAGGTTTCCAATGCAGCAGGACTTTGTCTCTGCCAAATAGCCCCCCATTTCATAATGTAATTGTTTATCTTGTAATGTGCTTTTGAAATAAGTGTCCGTTTTACACCGATTTGAATTTAGAGTGAGTAAGTCCGGTAATGTGTTTTGGAATTTTATTGAAGAATTTCAACACGTTCAATGCGGCTCTGAATTTTAAAAACTATCCACAAATACGGTACGTATCAAATTTGACTCATTACTGACTTGCCATTCCTACGTTACGTATCAAATTCAATACATAATTAGACCTACCTTCACAGGTCCATACTTCTTTGAAAAACTTACATGCATAGATATTATTGCTAAAATGGAATATTATTAAACCAATCTACACCCTGTTCTCATAGCACAAGGGTCTAGAGCATAGTTTGTGAGTTAATAAGTATCAAAGTTTAGTATTAAATGTGATTCGTAAAGCACAGGAGTATCAACATTTGCCAATTTTACGAATTAAAATTGATTCATACCGCACTTTATTAAATTTCATCGATAAATTAATAGGGAAGAAATATATATCGACTGTCAAAGGCAATTATTTATTGAAATAGAGGAAAAAAAGTAATTTCGGAAAAAGAATGCAGAAGTAGGTACATAAAACCTAATTAGGCGACATTATAACGAAATGTTGAAGTCGAATCTTCCAAAACACGGTCTAATATCCTACGTGATCGTTTCATATTGGTGGCAGCTGTAAGTAGCACACAACATGTCACAACTAATTATCACAAGATACTGCACTATTTTCTATTCGTCAAAACAAATGACGGTACGTATAAATTATCACAAGCTACTTCACTATTTCGTCAAATAAATGACGGTATACGTATTATAATTAATACGTATAGCACTGAAGTAAAACTATAAGAGCTGATACGTATAACACTGAAGTGCAATTATTACGGCAGTGCGTTAGTATTAAAAATGATTCGTACGTTTGCGTCGGTGCGTAATTTGTTACGCGATCGCTTATTTTTGAGACGTATAGCACTAAACGTGTTAAACAATCTCCCAAGAATTACTTCTGATCTGCTTTACTAATCTGTATAAAGTTTTTTCGAGCTTCCCTGTGCTTCTGGTAACCTTGGACTTTGGTAAATAGTTACGATTTCACGACTAACAAATCGTTCCGTCTACTCTTACAAAACGTTCTGCCAGTGCAAACATTACCAAAAAACGTTAGACAAACACGTGACGCGGGGGAACCCGATAGCCGACAGATAGCGACAAATTTGAAGCATTCGATGTCCAGTAGTTGTCATGATGTTGTCACAGTGCCAACGTATAGAAATTGCCGGTATTTCAGGATTTTATTGATTATTATTTGGACTACTTACTTAAGTAAAACCTACAATAAGTAAATGTCATAGAGACAGTATCAGTCGATTGGAAATTATGCCCTAGGTCATATGCTACCTTGTGTGTAAAAAACCAGTTATTTTCAGTTAGCATTCCGTAGTTTTTTTACACTTTTTTGATTGTTTTGGCTAAAATTGTGACTTATTTTCACGACTTTTCGCTTTTTACTTCTGACGGAAACGAGGGTTATTGAGAGTTAAACATGCGTAATTTTGTATTTGCATATATGTGTGTTTGTGTGATTGTCTGTAGCATCGTATCTCCCAAACGAATACACCGATTTGAGTGCATTTTTAATCGAAACTCTTGTCTGTCAAGATCGTTCTTACCTGTTTTTATAATTTTATTAATTCATATTTCTGACTAAATAAAGTTGTAGAAAAGACAGAATTGTCCTTAACTCAGTACCTTAGGGCACTGTGTATCCATTTCCTGCTCTAATTAGCTTATATTTTATTTAAGCTCCGCTTACTAACTAATGAACTCGACTTTTCTCCGTCAGGAAATACAGCGTTGTAAAAAATACCGTAATTACTCCACTAAATGCAACGTTTTGTCTCACAGGTGTTCGTAAGGTGGATCTTACTTATCTTACGAATACTTTGGACGGAGCCCAAAAAAAGTAGCGAGTTATTTTTTACCAGATACCAAAACAGTTATGGAACTTATACCAGATTCATTCATTTGACGACCGGTAAGCCTGGTGGCTAGCGACGCTACCCAAGAAGCTAAAATTTTGGTTCGATTCCGGACAGGGCAAATAATTGTTTGATGAGGATGAATATTTGATTCTGAGTCTTAGATGTTTTCTAAGTATTTATATCTATATTATATTAATCGTCGTCTAGCACCCATAACTAAGCCTTATTGAGCTTACAATGGGACTAGTTCGATTTGTGTTAGATTGTCCCTTAATATTCATTTATAAATTTCATTTCCTCCATACTAGCTTCCGTCCGCGACTTCGTCTGCGTGGACCCAGGATAAAAAGTATCGTTTACTTTAACCCAGCAGGCTATAAACTATCATCTTTCAAGATTTTATTTAAATCGGTTTAGGCGCTTAAGCGTGATTGAGTAACAAACTTCCAAACACCTAAACATCCAAACATCTAAACATTCTTTCGCATTTGTAATATTAGTAGGAGCAGGATAGTAGGATGTATACTTTAACATTATATTTTTAACTGACAAATTAGTCTTCCTATATCAAAGGGAAAAATAATGTACACAATAGTTTTACTAGTTCGAACATTATGTGCTTTCCAAACAGCAACTTTACTATTCAAAATAATTTTCTTTAAATCGCGTAACGTTTCACTCTCGTCTTCCTAAGGCGCGCGAGGGTATCCTAGCAGCATTTTTCCATACAAACGTATTCCCCTATTTCCTTCCTGGTTTATCCCTCTAGAGGAGTCGTTTTTTTTTATAAAATCTAGGTCTACTGTATGTATGCCCCTGTCATTTACTTTTTCCCAAAAAATAATTACCAAAACAGATACGAATTTTCGAAAACCTAAAAAATACCCCATTTTTGCTGTCATATTTAGATGACTACCAGACAAATATGAAAAGATTTTACGTTAAAATAAAATAATAGAAACATAGATCTGCTCTTCCTCTAAATTTCGACACAAAACATAATTGAATCGGCGCAGGTTTGGCGGAGAAAACAGGGGAATACAAAGCATCGATCTGGTCAAGATTTTGTAGTGAAAATCGGTCTGAGCTGCAGTTGTCCCTATCGCACATTACGGGGAATCGCTTGGGCGCAACGCGATGGCAATAGTTTGTACAAATACCTATTTCTCAATTTTGTCGCAGACCGACTACGCTCTTAAACGCTGCGATTCCATAGATAACTTCTATGCGGTAATCGCAGGGATCTATGGAATCGCAGCGTTTAACGCATAAAACAACCGTGCGCCTAAACTTCTTTGCCTAGCCCTTTCGAGAATATCGTAATATAGTCGTAAATGTATGTATTTATTTATGGGTATCATTAAAATAAAACTTTAATAAAGGTACCTTAAAAGCTGCGAGGTGTTAGAGATTGATTGATGATTTTCACAGGTGATATCCTGATACTATCCTGTTACAACTACTATTTAATTGCTTGACATTCACACACGACTTCAATTAACTGTCATTCGTCGCAAATGGAATATCGTCAACATAAAATGACCGTTTTGAAATTGGAGCAAAAGTATTACCATCAAATGTGAATTTGGTCAAAATGTAATGTCTTTACTTCTTTTCAACCAATTTTTTTCGTATTCAAAATGAATCATAGCCAAAGGGATTTATTTCCTGTATGAAATAGGTTCATATTGAAATACGCGAAGATGTCTTATTTAAATTAGTAAAAACATTTTATACGAAAATCGACTGTTAAAAAATGTGACGTATTTCCGATTGGTCACAATTTTGGAGTGTACGTTATTTCATATGGACGTATTTATTTCGACCTGTATCAAGAATGTCAATTTCCTTTTAAGGCATTAAATCATTATTTTAACTCTTCCTTGTCGAGGATTTTCCTATGGACTATTCTGATTCGAACAATAATTTCGAGTTATCAATTGTCAATTTTCCATTTGTGCTGAGAGACTTTAGATTTGTAAAGATGTTTATACAACCTTCTTAATGCGTATTCGCCCTTCCGGGAGCAGTGTGCACGCATAAATACCTGCAATACCTACAGCTCCCCTAAACACGGCTTGTTCGGTTGTTTAGCCAACACAAATACTGACAATAAGACAAACAGAACGCTGTTAGGGTTGTTTTAGATCGCGGACTTATTTCGAAGTCGGTCGAGGGGAGCAGACGTTTTCAGGTTAGTTTTAAGTTTTTATAAAGGCGATGGACTTGTGCCCTCATTCTGCGCAAGAACATGTACCGTTATTTATATAAATTAAATGTCTTCTTTTGAATTGATTGTTCCTTGCTTATAGCATTAGAAATAAGGATAAAGCACGAAGCACGATACCTTTTGTATAAGACTCTTTATGCCACACAAGTGTCAAAGTACCTCAAACAGCCTTAAAAAAGACTTATATAATTTTATTATTTGTTTACCCTAAAATTATAGAAGTGTTTTCATTATTTATAAATATGTAAATAATACTTAAAACAATATGTTTATTTTAAAAAGTATTTATTTTTGACTCGTTATTTTAAATTTCGTTATTAAGTTCTGGAAAGGTTGCTTAAAAAAAACCTAAATAAGAGGTTTGCAACGATCGGTTTGTTTTTTTCGCTGTCAACATTGTCGAAATTGTCAATCGTATCACGTTTTTTTTTTGTTTTCTCGGTAATCAACAAATTGTTGAATTCAGATTACGAGATTATTATACGAGTATCTATTTGTTAATTAATATTAAGATTTTATTTTTCGCTGTTGTGGTGGCGTGCAGAATGCGATGGGCCAACCAGAGGTAGGCCCAATAAGTGGCTTGCAAAAAAGACCGACTCCTAAATGAAAGAGACAGAAACGAGTCCATTAACTACAAATGAGAAACGTATGGTGCTCAACATTTACAAGTTGGTGTATGAACTTTGCAGCAAGGATGTGATGAATTTCCGGGTAAGGTAGATTTAGTAAAAAAACGGCTGAAGCTGCCGGGATACTGCCTTCCACAGTCTACAAAATAACTAATATAGGCCTGATAAGTTCTCGTTCTGTTAAGGACTTCGTAACATCTAATATTTGTTTCAAGCAGAAAAGGTTGACGACGACGCTTCTTTGTTTACCGTATTTGTATTCCTAAAAAAACTTACTATAGCTTTGAAGCTTGTAATAGGGGAGGGGGTGTAAACAACGAATAAAATATCCAACAGTAATATTGTTTTTTCGAAAAAAGTAAAGCTGTGGATGATGACATATTCACAGTTATAAGTGTCCAAAGTTTTAAGACGGGGTATAGGTTTCTGTCCATTTATCGAAAAATGCACCTTCATATAAAACTATTGTTATTTACTATGACGAGTGTCGTCGTGACGTCACAATCCTGAGCATTTTCTCTCTCTAATAACCGATATTAAAACAGTTGTACCTAGATTCGTAATTTTTTGAGATATCTGTATTGGATTTTCGTCACTAGACATACTTTTCTGCCTTCTTTCTTTTGGATTAATAACATTTTGCGTCAAATTGTTGGACACTATCCAACGATACCCCACACCATAGGCAAAATTAGAAAAAAAATCAAAATCATACATCCCCAGTTAAGGTTTATTTTCTACGCAATCTTCTTTTACTATAGCTTTATATGGACCGGGAAATGTGATATCAAGTGAATTAAGCAACCGGACGACAATCCGAGTATAAATAAATATAATAATGCCGTTATGGGGTCAACGCTCAATTATACAACCTTTTTGATGTAACCATGAACTTTAAATATAAAGCAGTTATTTGGAAGTCGCACGCCAGGAAAAGGTGTAACATGTAAATCCATTACAATGTCATTTAAGACCTTTGTTTGTAACCAAATTACTGTGAATAAACGATTTGTGTTTCTATAACTCTGCAATCTCTTAACCGATTTGGCTCATGTTCCAATTAGAAAAAAACTGTATGTCTCATCAATTCGACTACCAAAGTGAGAGATGGTCCAATTAACGATACTTGAGTTATTGTTGCACAAACATTTATACATACATATAACCACCGGATTGTTCCAGTAGACTCGGAGAACTTCGCTCGCTAGTTCCATTAATTAATAATTAAATACTAGTACCTAGAAGACTTCCAGCAGTAAGGAACAAAATATACATAAAAGCTGAGAGCTGTTAAGGTTATAATTGAATGTTCTTATCACATGTTCACAAACCTTACTTCATTCTCACCTACTTCTGTTTACTTTCCCAAGAAATAAATGAATACTGGACTGCGAATTTTGACTACCTTATTCAAAGGCAAGTATTTATTTACAAGTACCTAGATGAAGTTATAAAATTAAGTTTTAATAACATAATAAAAATATTATGTAATTTTGCCGTCATCAGAATGGGCGGTGGTAGAATACGTTATTTTAATTACAGCCGTACGAAATTTACAAAATATAATAAATAAAAAAATTTCTAGTAACAGTAGGCAATACGTCCGAAACAACATTTTAAGCTTTTATAAATACTGCAAACGCCCACCGGACCTGACAGCTGATGAACACGCCACAATGCAGAATATTTCATTTTATTGCACTAATAACTTTTGGCCGAGAATTATTATATAATATTTCGCTCTCGCTTGCTACAAAAATTCGAGGGCAGTATTCGATTTTGGTAATAGCCCAAGCACTTTATTTTCATTAGTATGGAAAAAAATGGAAATTTGGAAACAATTCATAACAGCAGCTTTTTTGTGTGTCACTGATATATTATCATTTTAATAATTACATTAGACTCAAAATACACCAATATATTTGTCATCAAAAAAATCTATATTTAACCAATTCCTGAAAAAAGAGGAAATATATTAATAGATATTTAAAATTTTTGTTCTGGTTAATTTACAGAAGCTCTTCAAGAATAATAAATAAATCACACAAAAAACATAATGGATGTGTCATTTATATTTATATATTTACGTGGTAATTTAGACATCTTAGAATACATTTGAAAATTAAACAACCAAAAAAAAACGCGGTTTTAAATTAATGTTTGAAAAAAAACGTAATTTTCCTGGGGTATAAACCACCCGTCATACATAAATCGTCGTATATCTTAGACTTTACAAAATCAGAAAAGACACATAACTTAGTCCAAATTTACTTCTCAGCCCATTTTTAAACAGCGTAAACCCCCTAATTCTCCAAGGAGCCTATCCGACCTAAGGTATCGAATTTAATTCGATTTGGTGTTTACCCCGTATTGTTCCCGTAGGTTTCGTAAGAGTTGACCTAAGCTAACAGCCTAAATAGTGGTTTTATTTACGAACGCTGAGAACCAAAGGTGAAAAGTCACAGGAGGGCGTACAAATATTCACACACAGACACACAAATACAACAGTCACACGTACACACTCACTTCTTCTTAACAGATTTACTTTTTCTTTTGTCTTTGTCTTGAATAATGTGTGTTATTTGGTGTCAGAAATAAATGTTTCATTGTTGTTCTTGAAACAGGTACATAAGCCAACTTTGGTACACTGTGTACACACTTTACTTTGCTTATACAGATACATTTTTTTGGATCATGAAATGTTCTACTTTCCTCCCCTACTATAGATCCTTAGCAAAAGTAAGCTTACACCTCTACCATTCTAAAAATGACATTAGGACCAGCACTCCCAAATGGCGCATTAGCTAGTGCTCACAGCGAGAGGGTTCTATCTGGACAATTTATCTGTTACTTTAGTGCCTCGTAAATTAACCGCATGATTGCGGGTAATAAATGTTATCGTTTTGTGCGAGTGTTCGAATTTACCCCGATGTTATGGTTACATGGTTCGGAGACATGTTTGACGATTTGAGGGCTATAGTAATAGTTGGGTCTCAAACTTTAGTTCTTGGAAAGTCGTATAGTAGTAAGTACTTTGAGACGATTCTTGGATTTATTTGATTTATTTTATGACTTCAATTTTATGAACGAAATGGAATATTAGTCAGTTTTGGTATTTTTATCGTTACTCATCTTATAAAGAGATAATAAATAAATAGTTTTAAAGGGGTTATCTCCGGAACTAACAAAAATACAATGAACCTTTAGAATAATTATATGTAAATTCGAAAGTGTGTATGTCTGTCTGGTACCACTTCTAGCTTAAACTGCTGAACCGATTGAAGTGAAATATGGTATCGAGATAGTTGAGTTCCGGGTAAGGTCGTAGGATAGTTTTTATCCCGGAAATCATTCCCGAAGGGGGAGAAATGGGGGTGAAAGTTTGTATGGAGCTACGATATAAACGAGTTCCACGCGGACGGAGTCGCGGGGAGAACCTTAAGGTTATATTTTATACCGGGGCTTGTGCATTCTGTGTATACGTGTATACGTGAGGTAGAGTACAGCGAAATGTCATCCCGCTCGAATTTGGAGCAGCCCAACTGGGGAAGTACCTCCACCTTGCAGAAAACCACAGCCATAATAACACTACTACTTGCTCTGTAGTAGTGTTGTGTTCCTGGAGGTGAGCAAGGTCGCCAGAGCTCCCGAGGGTGCGTCGTGTTGAGAGCGAGGGAATTTGTTCCTTCAGCTGTCAACACGGCGAATCCACATATCTTAAAGGCCGGCAACGCACTCACAACACCTCTGGTGTTGCAGGTGTCCATGGGCGGCGGTAATCGCTTACCATCAGGTGATTCGTCTGCTCGTTTGCCTCCTATAACATAAAAAAAAAATACGAGAACGAGAAAGAAAATCAGCTTTGCAGTAACCACAAATTAGCAGCGAAAGTACATTTTGGGTAAATTTTTCTTATATGTTCGAAAATACCAGAACAGAGAGTAGGATTGCCAATGAGTAGGACATCTGAGTCCAGCAGACCAGCAGTTAGACATATATAGGCTGATTTATTTATACTAACTACAGCACGCAACTTCGTCTAACCATCAACTAAATCTACACTACACTAAAAGCATCCTATGTGTATTTAAATCCAGGCTATAAACTATCTTCGTGTATACTTTAATCCAAATCGGTTTAACCGTTTAAGCGCGATTGAGTAACAAACATCGAGACTTTCGCATGTATAACATTAGTAGTATTATGACATCTAGACGGATAATCTTGCATTGAAATTTCGAATACGAAACGCAGGACAAAGTTTAAAATACGAACAAAGAAATTCATATACTTCAATTCTAATCACCGACCACAATACGAGACTGAAAGCACGAACTAGCTACCGCTCATTGCTCAGTGCTCAAGGCTACGCTCAATGCTCAGCCACAATGGCCCTCGAGGCTCAAGTCGGGACGGGAAGGACTATTGTTACGGCTCGATTTCAAGTTATTGTAAATAAGAGAACCGAGAAGTTCGTGAACTGAGTCGAGTATTGTATTTTTGGTGAGGATAGAGTAATAAGATTTGTTTTAATTGCATATGTATCGATTTAGCATTTAATTCAATGACATTGAACAAAAGTCCATACTTCCATAATGCTAGTATTACAAATGAGAAAGTATATCTGTCTCTCTAACTATCAGTATGTCTGCTACCTCTTCACGTAAACCACTGAACTGATTTTTGAGCCCCAGGGCCTTCCCTGTTGCTGCCTTGCTGTTGTTTGTCCTTACAAAGGATAATTTTTATCCCTGAAATCTTTCCCTAAAGGGGTGTAATGGGGGTGAAAATCGGTCTGAGAGGCAACTGCTTGGAAAGTATGTAAATACTTAAACGCATAGAAAACATCCAAGACTCAGAAAAAAATTCATGCTCTTCACCTAATTTGCCGAACAATTTGGGGAAGGGACGAAGTGGGGGGGGGGGGGCAGCTCGCACATAAAATTCGCCTTTGCGGTCATTTCCTCAAGTTGTTTGCCGGAAATTGTACTTGGATTCGAACCCAATACCGTCAGCCTCGTAGGCAGGCTCACTAGTTTAAACCGGTCGCCAAAATACTATACTTAGGGTGAATCAATCAATTTTAGATGAGTGGATTGCACCAAACCGTCTTTAATCGTAAGCAGTGTTTGTTAAAATCCAAATGTATGGAAAGTCTGACAAGTTTCTATGGATTGTCAGCTGCCGGCGCCATATTCAACGTTCATCGGTCTGTAATAGTAAGTTGATGCAACCCGCCCATTAAATAACAACAGTAATAACTCTTAGTAATAATCCGAGCCAACCTGTTGACAACCGCACGACAGCAATGAAATACCGATGTCTATTGAAACTAATACGGGCGTCGAGGCGCGATGTGTGCGTTAGAGGCAGCGGGAATTCATACAGCGTATTTTAATGGAAACTAGGGCATCGCCCTCCTAGCGTTATTCCCGGTTGTGCCCCTAAAGGAGCCCAGGGTCCGCTTTGACACCTAATCCCAAGATTTGGTATATGCACTAGTTTTACGAAAGCGACTGCCATCTGACCTCCCAGAGGGAAAACTAGACCTTTGGGATTAGACCGATTTCCTCACGACGTTTTCCTTCACCAAAGCTGAATGGCAGCTAGGCATAAACACTGCCTTATTTCTTGTGCTAAGCCGCGGTATAAAGATCAATATAAAATATAATTATGATAGTAGTAAGTAGTATGCTGGAGGCATATTTATAGTGATCCCTTACACATATTTACATTTATGTACATGTTTTATTTCTGGCATAAAATTAAGACTTAATGTCTTAAAGCGTTCTATAGCTCTCCAGGTTTCTGCAATGCAGGTAACATAAGAAATATATGTATACAAGTACTTGGTGAACTAATTTTGAAATCAGATGAGTAAAGTACCTATATCCGCAGATGACTATTTATTTTTGGTGTTTATAGTGTAGATATGAGAGTATCAATGATTGTTAGGTACTTAAAATTGACATGAAAATGTCCAAAGTAAGTATGTAAAATTCCCCGGGGAGCCGTAAAATGCGCCAACCTGAGAGGGTTGACTTTGACAAAGCTTGTTGCTGTATATATTATTTGTATGCTACTGACGAAGCTTGTGGCTGAGTGGTTTTTTTTTCAAGTGTGTTACAGCTTAGATGCTTACTGTGTTTTTGAGTATGTAAAATAAAATCACAATAAATATCACGAAAACGCTCTACGGTAATGAACGATGATTTATTCAAACGATAACTTCAATATTATTACGCAATGGGTTGCAAGTCACAGCGTAGAATGGTAAAGAAAGTCCACTCCCTCATTACTTTGTACGTGTCTGCTACACTGACAGCTAGTGCTCGTTATATCGTGTCCAGCGCAGACGATAGTTAGGGTTGACAGTCGACGGTGGGCGGGATATCGAACACAAAGGGGTATCAAATAGGGGTTTTTTTAACGATACAGTATTCGATGGCTAACGGGGTTTTATTAAAATCTCGGAAGGAATATACCCTACAATACTTAGTATCAACTACAAAATTTCTTCACTTATTAGACTTCAAGAACTTTTTAAAGCACGTCTACTAAATAAGTCCACACACAACCTGGAGTAAAAAGTGGCGGAGAGACCTCATGAGCTCATATAAAATAAAATATACACAATTTCGCAACCCTATCCTTCACACCGTAATCGCCACCAGCGTACCTACTTTTTGTAATCATTGACCGTCAATTTCTTCGATATGTTCCAGTAAAGGTTTATTTCGAGCTGGCATTGATTGTAGCGTCTGTAAATGTACTTTCTCATCTTTTTTCGATGTCGGGGGTTTTCATGTTTTCAACTTTTCTTAGTTATATTTAACTAATGGTCTATTGACAAAGTTCCAATACAGACCAAAGACAGAAGCGCCCGACACTAGTTTTACATTCAAAAAACCGATCGCGCCTTTCAAAATCGCTGCGTAAATGGAGTTCTTTATTGTAATTTTAAAGGTTTTTTCGCGAATCCAGTTTTGATTGACGAGTTTCTGTGTAATATATTGGTATGGCGCTTGGCTTACTGACTTTTATGATGAGTTTTTTCTATTTATATAAAAATCCTTTTAGTTCTCAATTTATACACGTTTGTAAATGTCAATTGTGTTTTTAAAATAAAAATGCTATAAAAAGGTAAATCCACAGTTTTACTCATTAACCAAACATTTTTGTGTTGTATTTATCATCAAGTTTTTTTTTTTGCTTTATGTTTGAAATAAAACTTGGTTTTTGCTGATGCTCATTGAAACGTTATTTAGAATCTAGTATTTAGTCCAGGGCATCATAGGTAAAACAAATCAAGTTTTTTACAAATCAGTTTGTAAAAAAAATGTAAGTCATATGCATTTTATTTTAAATAACCCAAATCTGTGAGCTGTGGAGTCTGTTTATTAATAAAAAAAAACATTTCAAAATATGCTCAATAAAACCAGTAATTCGAATAGGTACCTATACAAAATATCCGATGTCCATTATAAGGTCCATTATACTGGTGATATATTTTTTGGTAATAAATGAGTCCTAGTGTAAAATTGACTTGTAACACAAACTTAAACCTGACCAACAAATCTGATATATATATTTTTATAAAGAACTGCGTTTTCGAAACCTGCATTAAATTTTCCCATCAAATAGTAACTCACCGGGAACTTTTCAAAATCAGATTTCCAGCTGCTGAAAATTCATAACATAAAGCTCAAACACCTGCTGAACTAAACTGTAAGTCAATTAGTAACCTCAACTCGGGGTCGAAGTTACGAACGCCAAAAACCGAAACTTTGCCCAACACTTATGCAATTAACGATGACAGTTTTGAGTTAAGGTACAAGATAAATAAGAAGGAATTTTCGGGTCGTGATTGTGGATACGCTTAGAGCATTGGATACGCCCTTATTTGATGGAGTTATTATTTATGTTTGCTCTCTCTTTTACACTAGGGTGCTCTGGTCGTAACCGTTTTTCTAATTAGAGGGAAAACCATGGCATCGGTGGCGCAACACTACGAATTTGTTGGCAGTGAAGTTAACAATTTGTTGGCGGTGTAGTTAACAATTTGTTGGCAGTGAAGTTAACAATTTGACGAAGAGGATTTGGATCTCTTCTTCTTCAACTTAAGAGCTCTGCTCTTGTCAGTGGAGTAACCGCCATTCAGCTCTACGCTCTGCCAATGCTTTGAGCTCCTGGTACGACACTACATTGACCTTCTCCTTGACCTGGTCCATAAAAGCACGTCGCGGCCTTCCTCTGCCTCTTCTTCCCAGAGTCGGCCAAGCCGGCCAAGCACAGCTACTTTTTTAATTTATACATTGGCATTGGAACATTTGTACGCAATGTGCCAATTGAACACAGATGTTAATAAAATAATCGATTGTAATTTCATCGTAGTCGATTCAAAACGAACTATTTATAAATTTTTATATAACAATGTTGTATAAAAATTTATAAATATTTCGTAATATTTAAAAATTAGTAATAAAAATTAAGATAATTTAGATGTATTTTAACAATAACTTTTTTTAAATTTTTTCATAGTCGGTGTGAAAAATAGTATGTTTCACTCGGTAGCAAAATTATTTTCGTCTCGGGCGTAAACACTTGTATCCCTCACTACGCTCAGGATCCTACGTTAGAATCCCAGGCTACGCTCAGGGTTCTATTGTAGGATCCCTCGCTATGTTCAGGATTCAATACACCGCCCTCGCCGTAAATATAATATTTTGCTCCCTTGTGACACAAATAACTATTTGTTCATCCTGAAGGTTATTTCTAAACCAAATACTAGTGTTTTCTTTCTGAAATTGGTAGTAGTTTTCGTTATTACCCCCTACATAGAAGCTAACAATCTGACAGACTTCCCCCGACGTAATTTAATACATACGTACATACATAATCATGCCTATTTCCTGAATGGGTAGGCAGAAATCACGGATTTCCACTTGGTACGATCTCGACAAACTTTTCTTGCTTCCTTATGAAGGCTTCAGATATGATTTTAAATGTTTCTTGAACTGATCCTCAAACGTAACTTACTTAGGCCAGCTTTCTAGTACTAACAAGTTTCTATGACCCTAATACCCCTTTTGTTGATTGGAAACTCGACAGACTGAAGAGGCAACCTCCAAGTGCAATGTAAAGCAATCAAAGACGAACTAGAGCGAAGTTTGCAACTACCAAGTTCGAAAGGCGAAAGAACTTCAACATTTTAGCTCACAGTTGGATTTAGAAATAGTGGATTATTGAAGGTGATTGCGAGAATTGCAACTGCAGATGGAGCTGTAATTTTATTACGTATTTATAACCACTACCATCAGGAAACATATATTAGGGGACAATCTTACACAAATCGACCTAGTCCCAAACTAAGCAAAGCTTGTACTATGGGTACTAGACGACGATAAACATACTTATATAGATGAATAAATACTTAAATACATAGAAAACATCCATGACTCAGGAACAAATGTTCGTGCTCATCACACAAAAAAATGCCCTTACCGGGATTCGAACCCAGAACCTCTTGCTTCGTGGGCAGGGTCACAACCAACTAGGCTGAAGCGGTCGTCGAAATATCTAATATCGTATATATATGTCTAGATTTCTATCGACAGATAGAAATGATTAAGTGTCACATGACAATATGACACTTTTGTTCGTTCTACCAAGCTCGTGAACATGTTAATGTAGTTATGTTAATTACAATATATTTTAGCGCCACAGTAACTCATACGTTTATATTGTGACGGAAACCAATACACCAATCTCTAAACCAACCGGCATTTCATTTCGTCAAGATCCGAGGAAGACGCTGAACGCGCAATTGACAAATTAGGGCTAGGCGGAGGCTCACACCAAGAGTGTAAAGTAGGTTATCTTCATAGAAACGCACCGCGCGCGGCATCTATGTGTGCGCCATTAGTATCTATGCGTCGCCGCACGCACACTCAAACAAAATCTCGACCCGTTTCTCAGTGCGCCAGTAGAGATTTTGTCTCTTTCTACTATGCCATAGCCCTCCTCCAATAACGGGTGCATTTCCCATATGGCACCCGCACATTTATACCCTACACATGCATACCTATAATTGTATTAGCTTTCCACTCTCCTCTTGAAAAAATCCAAGTTATAAGCAGCTAGGAAAAGGCTGTCTGGCTGTCTTCATTATTATTATTGAACCTCCAGTTTATTTGTTAAATCCATCTGCCCGAAAAGGGAATAAGATGATAATTATGTGGGTCCAAGTTTCGCTGTGGATTTTTTTTGCTTCGTTGTAACGTTTGGTGAATATTACGTAGGGTACAACGTGGAATATCTATGTCGCTCATATCTGAGGGGTGATCTCGTGCAGTTTCGACCGCACGTTAGGCGAACTCGACTGTCATTGTTCCATACAAAAAGTGACTTTTATATCTACCTGACGCGCGTACATACCGGACGTATCTAAAACCACGTACGGAGACTATCGCGTGTGCTGTCTTCTGGCCGAAGACTGTCGGGTTTCGGTGGTTCCGGGGCAAACTACCGAATTCTACACCGTGTACAGACGTGACGACGCAACGGAGCCACACTGTATCGTCGCCTCAATAATGATGATGACATACGGGCTGAATAGAGAGATAGATAGATAGACTTGCTCGTGTTGTGTTCCTGGTGGGGAGTAAAGGCCTCCGAGGTTGCACTGTGTTGAGAATTAGGGACCTGCCTTTGTGTCGCCCTGTCAATATAGCGAATCTGCAATGGGATGGCTCTGGAGTGCGAATCATGCTACGGTGTCCATTTTTCCGGGCCGGCACACTAATTTTTCTACTGAATCCGTCTGATTTAGGATAATATAATATAATAATATAAATATAAATATAAGGGGACAATCTTACACAAATCGACCTAGTCCCATAGTAAGCTCAGTAAGGCTTGTGTTATGGGAACTAGACGACGATATATATAATACATATAAATACTTAAATACATAGAAAATATCCATGACTCAGAAACAAATATTCATGCTCATCACACAAATTTTTGCCCTTACCGGGATTCGAACCCAGGACCTCTTGCTTCGTAGGCAGGGTCACTACCAACTAGGCTAAAGCGGTCGTCAGGGTGGCTAATGAAGGCATTATCATAATGATTGTGCTATAGTTTATTATACAAAAGTTTATAATATTAGACAGATATTATAAACTAACTACTGCTTTTGTATAATAAACTACAACAGCTATTACGGATTAGATTCTCAAACATGATACAAGCTCACCTTAACTAGCCGTAATGTTGATCGTACTCGACAGACTAACTGCATAGTAATTAATTTTATTAACTGTGTCTCACGACTTTTGCCTGATAACTATAGTTATGCTAGAACAGTGACTTCAACCTGGGGCGAAGCGAAGCTTCTTGAAGGTCTTCGCGACCATTTACAATTTGTAAGTTAAAATGTGTGGCGATTTTATAAATGTCAGAAGAGCGCAGAGTGGGAGTTAAGACATATATTATATTCTTACTGGGTGTGTAATGATCAGCATAAATAAAAACTTTAAATATATATATATATATAGTCCTCCTTGTCGTATCCGACGACGGCGACCCTTACCAACTCCTCTGATGAGCACGTATATGGCTCGCAAAGCCGAACTTAGTTTAAAAAAATATATATATAAAATAATATAAATATAAAATAAATATAAATAAAATATATAAAAAATATATAATAAATATATAATTTAAATATATCCAGTAGCGAACGAAAAGAACAGAGGTATAGTTAGGCTAAATGGTATGTAGTTTGAATAATATTTCAAGTTTTTATGTCTACCTACCCTAACATTATACTATTTCGCAAACGGAATACAGACAGTATACCGATAAGAGCGACAGCAGTAATTTACAGAATACCGGGCTTTGGTCTGGCCATGCTAAGTACGGAAATGTGGAAGTGGCCTTATAATGTAATGTTGCGTATCCAATTTGCTGTCGAAAGGGCTTACATAACTCAGCAATTAGTTGCAGTCCCATCTCAGCATACATAGATGGATAGATAGTCAACCTATGCGATGTGTGGACTTGTTTACAACATTCACAGTAGATATAGCTTCAAGCAGTACAACAAATCCGTTTAAAACGTCCAATTTGACGTGCTCACATAGAGCCCTAGTAGTGTCAATCCTCTCATAATTTTTGTATTGCATCGATAAAGTTCCGGGAGTAGTCCCGGCTAGGTGTAGAATGTCAATAAATAAATAAATGAATTTTATTCTACAAGTAGGCCGTAATGGCACTTTCACAAGTTAAAATTCTGCCGGCGTTTCCAAGAAGACCACTGTTAACAAAAAACGCTGAAATAAACTCAACAGACTGTAATTTTTTTGCCAGAAAAAGCTTATTACAACAAATAAAGATGGATATATTGGCAACACGGCATAAGTCTAAAGACTTTAAGGGCTTCTGGAAGCAAACAAAGAGGCTGGGATCTGGGTCGTGTGTGCCTGCTAGTGTAGGAGGGCAGTCTGAGCCCAAGCTCATAGCCGAACTATTTAAAGAACATTTTAAGGTAGAATCTCCGTTGGGAAAGGTGCTAGGATCGTCTGACGCTGAGGCTATGGTGGGGGATAAGTACAACCGTGTTACCGCCAAGCAAGTAACTGATGCGATAAGGGATATGATGGGGGGAAAATCACCCGGTCACGATGGCCTCAGTGTTGAGCACCTACGTTTTGCTGGTGTCCACCTGCCTAGAGTTTTGGCGATGTTTTTTAATCTATGTATCGGCCACACATATCTTCCTCAGGAGCTTATGAAGACCATAGTTGTACCGATACCGAAAGACAAGACTGGAGATGCTGCCGACAAAAATAACTATCGTCCGATATCACTGGCAACCGTGGTAGCGAAAGTTTTTGACCGTTTGCTTGACCGTCAACTTGCTCAATGTATACAGCTGAATGAGGCCCAGTTTGGTTTCAGACCTGGTCTTTCCACTGAGACAGCAATATTACGGCTCAAGCACACGGTTAATTACTACACTTCGCGGAACACTCCGGTGTACGCGTGTTTTTTGGACTTATCGAAGGCATTCGATCTTGTTTCGTACAATATACTGTGGGATAAGCTCTTGAGGGAGACCTCTACTCCTAAAGAACTGGTCCATATTCTTGCATATTGGTATCATAACCAACGGAACAGTGTCAGATGGGCGGGCTGTTACTCGGAAGAGTACGGGTTGGAATGCGGCGTGAGGCAGGGAGGCTTGACCTCTCCGCGGCTTTTCAATCTGTACATAAATAGCCTCATTGATGAGCTCAGCGGAGCCAGAGTTGGGTGCTCAGTTGGTGGCCAAATTATGAACAATGTGAGCTATGCGGATGACATGGCTCTGCTGGGCCCTTCAATTGGGGCTCTGGAGATTTTGGTCGGCATTTGTGAGAGGTACGCGACGGCCCATGGTCTCAGATATAACTCCAAGAAAAGCGAGTTACTTGTGTTCAATGCGGGGAACATGAAACCCAAATTCGTACCACCGCTCAAACTTGGGGAAACTGAGTTGACGAGAGTCACAAAGTTTAAGTATCTGGGGCACTGGGTCACCGAGGACCTCTCTGATGATCTTGATGTGGAAAGAGAGCGTAGGGCATTGGCAGTTCGAAGCAATATGCTGGCTCGCAGGTTCGCACGGTGTACGAAGGATGTCAAAATAATTTTATTTAAAGCGTTTTGCCAGACTTTTTACACCTGCAGCCTGTGGGTCAAGTGCACGCAGAGATCTATCAATGCCTTACGTGTCCAATACAATAATGGTTTTAGGGTGTTGTTGGGGCTGCCTCGATTTTGCAGTGCGTCAGGTATGTTTGCAGAGGCTCGTGTGGATAGCTTTCAGGCAATAATGTGCCAACGAGTTGCCTCCCTGATGCGTCGCGTGCGGGACAGTACCAGCAGCCTCCTGAATACCATTATTGACAGACTGGATTGTCCGATAGTGGGACGATGGAACGCCATGCATATGGCTACAAATCGTGTCACATTTTAAGATTTTATGTTAGTTTATTTTATTTGTAATTTTAATTTTATTCCTATTTATTGTTTTAATGTACCTAATGTGTGTAATGTTTGTAATGTTTTATGATATGGACTTGGTTCGAAATAAATGAATGTTTAATTTAATATTTAATTTAATTACAATGATTTGATGATATGATAGTTCTTAAGCTACTTAACCCTTTGAACGCCGAGAGCCACTAAAGTGGTCGAGTGCTGTCGTGCCCACACCACGCCAACAACCTTTAAAGTGGTTATGGCGGACACTGTCAAAACAATTTTCTTACTGTCAGAATAAGTTTCATATTCGCTCTTTAGCTGTCAAGATGCTGGCGTGTACGTCACATTCTGACACGAAAGTAAAAGCGGTCAAAGGGTTAAAATAAGTCAAACTGAATATGAATACAAAGATAAAAAATAATTATAATGCGTTGTTCCACAAGAAAACATGTCCGAATAAGCTAGGTATATGAATGATTAAGTTATTTCGGGCTCTGGTTTGATGGTCTGGGGTGATGAAGTCCAATTTCGAATGCACGTAAGGACAAATCTACTGTCATATTAGAAAATTGTCATTTAGATCTACTCGTTGCGCGTAGGTACAATGCGTTACCTACGTTATCGTCCTGGCTGAAGCTGGTTTTCACAAGCGTCAAAGTCTAAAAAGGTCTAAACACAAGTACTCTTTAAAGACCTTTAGACCTACAGCTTGAGTTGAGAGTATTATTTAGCTAATAATATATTTACTGTGCCACACACCCGAAGTCGGCCGAAGTTGCGGCACTTAGCGACCCAGCCTTTTGTCGCGGGGACGTGACGCCGACTTGTCCCAACATGTTATAATATAATATAGCAGCCTTAATATTATTAGGGGCCCGCTCTATTTGATTTGTAAGCTGTCTATTGGACTGCAACGTTGCCCACGGAATGTGAATTATGTAGTTTTACTGAAATTAATCCTACTAATATTATAAATGCGAAAGTTTGGATGTACAGATGTTTGTTAGCTACTCAATCACGCTTAAATGGCTTAATCGATTGATTTGGAATAAATTTCGCGCGAAGATAGTTTATAGCCTGTATTAAACTACTGGATAGGCAGAAGCTAGTATGTTATAAAAGCGGCCAGCGATATTTACCTTATAAGCTTTTATTGAACCAGCGAGAAGAATAAGACGTTAAAACATGTGCATTTAGTTTGTGAGTTTGGGCCTCCGTTAGGGATAGTGATTCGTTTGCGAGATATTGGGCTTTAAAGCCCTAATTTTTGTTCGAGTCATGTGTGGTGTGGCAACAAAATAACAAAAAATACAGAGAAAGAAGCCCGTGACATTTACAATCAAGAAGATGCAATCGAAAGGACGCAATAAGTTGCATTGTTAGCCGTGCCTCATATTTCTAGTTTGACCCGCTTGGCAAAGAAAAAGGGAAGGTTGAGTATAAACTGTGTAGACTTGGGCAATAATACCTATACTTGCCCAGTCTCCCCCGCCTGTCGTAAAAGACGATTTAAGGGGGTCAACGGGGTAACCAGAGGTTTTTGTAGCGAAGGCTAAAGCACTTGGCCAGGTACCCCAGAGAAGGCCATGAAGACACCCCGAACGAGCTCGCAGGGGAAAAGCGTGAGGAAGGCTCTACTGCGCCCAACCTGAGATCCTAGGATCGGGAGGATCTTCGGAGGACTCTAGAGTCCTCCGAATTACTTAGCGCAGATCGCTAGCGACTGACGTGAAGTTTTTTGTCAGTAGAGACCGGTTTCCTAACGATGTTTTCCTTTACAGAAAGGGTAACGGTAAATATTCCGTACCTAATACATACGTTCTGAAACACTCATTGGTACGAGTCGGGATTTGAACCCACGACCGCCACTTGGCAGCCTCTATAGGATGTACTCAAATCTGGACGTAATAATTTTACTAGCTTCAGAGTTGCGCTGGGTAGGGTCAATGTTCTGACGTTCACTGGTGCATTTATCGCTGAATCAAATGGATGGACTATTGTTCCAGCATAGAATTGTGACATTAACGAACATTCCATTTTGATTACTTGTTGGCACGTCACGATGACTTTCTAACCTTCTATCCGTTTGGATATCCGGAAGGCTGAGTCAACTGTCTTCTTAAAACTACAGTTTTGTCATTAATGGACGCTATTTTGGCGCGGAGCTACTTCTTTCAGTTTGTTGCAATCGTCGTGAATGCCCAGCTTACCCTCGTCATGCCTATCGGCCTAATTTTAGGACAAAAGATTTCAGGCTTAACCACCTCATCAGCTTCTTGTAATAGGATTTGACTTTATTTAGTGTGTCGACATTTCAAAATATTTGTTTATTACCTAATTTTAGAACACGGGGCCGTTATTAAATTTGTCCTAAAAATAGCTTGGGCCTGATAAGGTTAAGATAGTTCAGGATTTATATAATTCTTTGCCAATTAAGTATATCTTCTTTCGTTAAGAATAAGAAACTAAAAAAATTAAACGATCCAAACAAGTTTCATTTCGGAATAGAAAATGTCTACGCCGAAATGAAACAGATATAATTGATGGCCTAGTTAAAAATTTGATGCGCGAAGCACTGGAAATAAAACTTGTGCTCTGCCTACTCCTTTAGGAAAAACATGTACAATATTCGATATTAACCGCAAAATTAATTATGTTTTTATTAACACTGAATTCAATACTGACATTTAATCTATTTTAAATTCCATCGTTATAAATTAATCTGTCAAATACAGTTTTGGCTGAATTGTAATTAAATTCGGTCAACATTTTTATTAAAATGAATTGTTAACCGTAGCTATTGCATTGTTATGTTAAAATCATGCAATAGCAATCTGAATAGATAGGGTCAGTTCGGGTAAGTGCGCCACCAGGTAAAGTGCGCCCCCAAAAATAAACATTTGAATAAATCAATATGGATACAATGTCATTATGTTCGTAAGTAATAATCTAATTCGGCTCACGCAATAAATCGCTGGCATTGCCAAAGGTAAAAATAACCTGAGCTAATACAGAATCTTGAATAAGAGCCGCCTCTAATTTGATATTTTCAATTTATTTTTTCCATTGTCGGAGAAAAATGCGAATTCAAAATTAGTTTTAGTCAGGGCTGTTACTTTAATAAAACAGTCTGCGATGTCTAATCCAATTTATTTTGACGAAGCCTAGTGATTGGTTAAGACGTTAAAGGTCCTAGGTTCGAATCCCGGTAAGGGCAAATATTTGTATGATAAGCATGAATATTTTTGTTCGGTTGACATCATGTTTGTTATAAAACATATGTAGCTCGCACGAAAGTGATGTTTTTTTTATTTCAAATAATAATATGTATTTGCAGTAAAAATATAGGAGACGGTTAGTGACAAGTTAATAATTATTAGTTTATAAAAATCGGCCATGTGCGTGTCGGGCCACGCGCACTGGGCTTATAGCCTTGTTGACTACGGAACCCTAAAAACGATCGAAACAAAACAACTGTAAACTCCTATTGGTTATTCTGAATTAAATTCCTTAAAGAGGATACGTCCTCTCAGTAGGACAATGGGTCATTAGGAGGTTAAAATGGCATAAACTGCAGCAATAATACAGAAAAAGAAGCTTGTTATTTTATGTAGAACGTAGTTTGATTTTATAAAATATTTCATGTGCATATATAAGTAATTTAATCATATGTCAAACATTAAAAAAAAACTGATAATATTTACCACTAAGTAGCAGTAATGTACGTTTCACATACAGGCACTCACTAGAATTCGGTGCAATTAACTTTCTAATTGCTATTATAATTATTGACTCCCCACGCAAAAAGAGGGGTGTTATAAGTTTAACGTGTCTGTGTGTCTGACTGTGACATCGTAGCTCCTAAACGAAGTAACCGATTTTAATACCTTATTTTTCCAAAAAATATGTGATTGAGATGGTTCTCAGCTACGTTTGAACAAAATCGGTTTTGGCGTTTTTGAGATATTGACATCTGAAATGAAAGTGTCGGGAATTTTTCAACTTTTCAAGTTGTTAATTATTATAAGCTTTGTTAGTTTTAAAGTTAGTATTTAATCAACATACAGTATTACAATTACGATGCCTTGCAGGGTTCATGTTTGATACTTCCATATTGTAGCATTTATCATCTATTATCATTTTATTATTATTGTTGATTGTGGACCTTATATGCCGCTTCGACCAGCAAGTGATCTATTGTGGCATCCATTTTTTTAGAGTTCACCGTTAAAGCCCGTTCTCTCTAGAAATTCCAGATGCTTTGGGCAGTGAAATGTTGTCTCTTTTTTCACGTATCACCTATGTAACAACATGGACGCAATAGAATACTTGAATCAAGTAAACAGCATGCAACTTAGTTGAGGATCAGAATTAAGGTAGCTTGTTACAAATAAATAACTGAGAGCTCCTTGTGTTTCCTTCGCTGACATTAAGATAAATGACAGCGCGTTTTCGCAAAATGTGAAATATTTCATGAATATTCCGTCATGCTCGTCTTTTCGTTTATGCAGCGATGAAGTTACAATGAAATTGTATTATTTGGAAGGAGATGATTAATCAGTGGCACGTTGTAGGTACGTGTAATATAAATATTATTAAATTGCTTGTTTCAACGAAATCACAGTGTATAAATTGATGATTGATGACAGTTTTCACCTTACCATTGCTTCCCCATATCTGTACATCTAGTACATAATAAGTAAACCAAAGCGTAATGATAAGATTTCATTAAAAAAAAGTCATACAGACTTTAATTGCCGACTGTACTGATTCTAATGGGCGCAAACATGAGAAATGTTGAAAAAACCCCGAATAATATCTAAACCGGCTAAACCGTTAAATTTTGTTGAAAGGTAGCCAGGAACCATCTCTCGGTCGCGTCAGCTTTCGGTAAAAAAACCGCATTAAACACGTTGAGGAGCTACTATGAAGCAGACAGACAAACAAACGCACACAGACACGTCAAACTTATAAAACCCCCCTTTTTTGTCGGGGGTTAAACATAGAGAAGATTCTGTTTTGTAATCGAAACAAAACAAGTGCAACTCTATTTTAATTTAGAATGTTACGTACCTAAGTTGGTCTTTGACTTGCAAAATGACTTGAACAAACAAAGAAATCTACTACACTGCAAATTAAATAAAAGCTTGTAAAAAGATCAGCCAGCAAACAGACGTCACAGCCCAAACATTCACCAAAAACAAATAGCTTTTTAGCAAGCCATCATAAATCCCGCACCAGTCCGGGCCCGCAAACACGTACAATATTTACACCCGAACTAAACCCATTACCACCAACTATTGCATTACTGGCGCTTTTAACGGGATGACTTTCTCCAACTTCGTGTTTAATCGAATACGGAACAGTAATGTTATTGTCTACGCATTATCTTGATTGCTTTCGGGTCATCGGCAATATTTCATAATGGGCCATCAAAACTTTACGGTCTTTAGACGGGGCTGTAAAACCGCCGATACATCGCGTAAAACGTTTTACATCGCGTTTTATGCCACTAGAGACTGAAGCTAAAACATTGGTGGTGTTTCGAAGGAATGTAATCTAATGATTGCAATATCAGCCGAAAGACTTCCACTGCTGGACATAGGCCTCCACCAAAGAGTGCTAAAGTGGCTAGTAACGCCACTCGCATCCAGCGGACTCCCACGACCTTTACCACATAGACGGATGCTAATCTCATGTTTTCCAAAAAGCAAATCGCTCAAAATCCATTAAAATGTCACCGCATGAAGTGCCGTGCCCGTCACAATAACGCTCGCCCGATGCAAAGTCACCGGCATTCCTTGATTTGTTTAATTATTACATTGATATTGGTTTAGCCTATTATATTTATAGTCCTTCTCATGGATTTCGATGACAGCGACCCTTACAGATTATGGATTAACTAGCCATATTATTATTAGCTCTGATATGACTGGCTAAGCCATTAAACTTGCTCAATACTCTGTTCCAAGCGTGGCAGTTGTGCAGGAGGGTTTTGACCTATCTTTTCTTGCTAGATCGTGGCGTTTTATAGATACTTCAGTTAAAACATTGGTGGTGTTTGGAAGGAACGTAATCATATTGATGGGTGGTTCAGCCTAATAGGTAGTGGACCTACCTCAAAAGCCGGCAGTCTGGTTGGTCGATTATGTAAGGTTACGTTCGTACGTTAGGTAGATCCAATTATGTAGTGAATGATCTTAATGCGTTATGTATGGGAAAATGACAGTAGATCTCTCCTAACGCTCTTTCAAAAAGTTTCGTGACTGCCCCGATATTCTAATCACAGTAAGAACAAATATTAAGGTATGTAATAAGTATGGATATTTGTTATTTAGCCTTGGATGTAGGTATTCGATGTATTTATGTAGTAATATATTGTATTGAAATGGTGTAAAAACAAGAAAAACATACCTTATTAAGCTAACCATGGGGCTGGTTCAATTTGTGTAAGATTGTTCCCTGAGTAATATTTATTTATTTATATTACATCTGCGGGGTAGTTGTTCAGGACATACATAAACTGTATATTTTTCATGCTGAAAATGATAGTTAATAAAAACTCAGAGAAGCTACAAAACTACCATGCCCTTTGCTATAAATTTTGAAATGTATGTAGTGGTCACAAAAAAGAAAGCATAGGTTTTGGAAAGTGCGTATAGAAATAGATATAAACTATCGGAGCGGTTTCCTAAAATAAACATTACGATTTAGCATGCACTGATTTGCCATACGATAAATAAATAAGCATGTCTTTAGGACAGATACTTACTTAAATTCCCCTAAATCCATTCCACAAAAGTATCAGAGTAATATTATAAATCCTCCCAACTGCTCCAGACACGATTTTAATTTTCCTCTTTATACAAAAATGGTACCCAAAACTTATCGGTGGTCCGGAGTTTTGGGAGGATTTGCGCGGTTTCAGTAATGTAAGTCGTATAATTACTGCCTTGTCACGAATGTACTTTCGAATTCCAGTCTACTTTTAAGCATTTGAATATTTTATAACTCAGTATTCATTGATAATAAGATTGGATTTTATTCTATAATGGGACGTATTTCTATCTCTACTTACTTATATCTCTACTCTTGTTTGTTTAATATTACATTACTTGTTACTCACTACCTGACGACGCGGCTCTGCCCGCGTACTGATACCGATAAAAAATTGTATACGTGCTAAAAAAATTAAAACAGTCACATAGGCAACTTCGGAACCATACACTGCGCTCGACACGCACTTGGTCGTTTTTTTGCTTTTGTCAAAAGCCAACGAACTTATTTAATTTGACAACTTTAAAGTATTTGTCAATCATGGCACACTGACAACATCGTCATCATATCAGCTTCCAACATTGTCATCATATGTCATCACTGCCGAAAGACATCCACTGCTGGACAAAGGCCTATCATCGCATGAACATGGATGCCCATGAATCCCAACAAGGATCACCCGATGCAAAGTCATCGCCAATCCTTGATTTGTAGAATAGAATAGAAAACATTTATTTGTGACAACATAACAGAAATAAAAAAAAACAGTAAAAGTACACATGGAAAAAGGGTGTTGCACGAAATGGTCCCTTCTCAGCGTTATGCTGGCGCGAATGCCAGCGCTGACCTTCGATGGACCCATCAAGTGATTTCCCAGCCGGTAACACATAATAAAACAAAAGAGAGAAAGAAATAAAAAAACAATACTAAAAACACGAAAAATACAACAATTATAAAAATAAAAATGAAATAACAATTATGTATAATAAATAATATATATATTAATTTATGATTTGTTTAATTAGTACAGTCAACGTAAAATAAGCAGCCAGAGTAGCCGAATATTTCGTAACACACCCTTATTCTTACAGTAATAAAGACGTGTACCGAAATATTACGCTGACTGTACATGGCCCCATAACAGGATTGCTAACTCCATGGCACTGGGCTAACTCTAATTAACAGAAGCTAGACGCTAATTTGATGCCGACGACACTCCGATTCAATATATTCACTGATATTTAGAAGTTTCCTCGTTACCAACTTTTCAGTTTCAAATAGTTTCTGGATTTGGATTAAAAAGGAGTTTGGGGATTTGGTCATTTGGTGGATTTTAATTTAATATTTGGAAGTTTTAATTATGTGTTTTGGATCAATATTGTTTTAGTGTACTTATGGATAAAAATGTTAGTACAGTCACGAAGTTTGATTTGGGACTCACTTAAGGTTCAGGATCTTTCTATCGTTCTAAGATGGTCCACTAAAAAATAATTTATGTACACACGTGTAGAAAACAAATGAAAAGAGAGGATTTTGTGAGGATAAAAGTTATTTTTTTATGCATGTTCATATCATTGATAATATTGTTCTGTCGGTGAGCTGAAAAGTTTCGTAACTATGGTAATACGACGTCATCAAGGTTTTTCAAAATTCGCCGTACCTGTAGTTGCAAGACAGTTGGTTCGATCGTTCGGGCAACCGTCTGTTGAGTCGGTGTCCCCGAGTTCGAGTCCAGTAACCGGCATATAATGTATGGAGATGGAAATATTCACTTATCTGGTTGATTATTTATATTCGTTCACTATCTGCTAATTCATGAATTAAGTAATCGTCTGTCAGTTTGTCAAAGGAAATGAAATCAAAAATAATAAAACAATATACCAGCGTTTTTATAGCATATACCGACTTACAAAAACCGTTACTTCTGAATAACCTTACCTGTTTTTATAAAAACATAAAATACTGGTCTATAAAAGATAATTTAACCTTAAAACACGTAAATACAAATAAGAAAATTCGAAAAAAGTTTTAACTAAAACACGCAATAAAATTAGGTATTCAGTGACATCAAAGGGTTTCTGCAAATTTGGTTCAGAGTGGCTTAATGCTTAGCATTCCGAGTGGCCGCCCAATTAGATGGCTTAAGAAACGGGACAATTTTAACAAAATAACTGAAGGAGGACTATCTGACTAAACCTAAAAGATTGAAATTTACATTTGTTGTTGCTTGCTGGTACGCTTCTTACGTATAGTTTGTTTCAGTTTAGATGACGAAAAGTACTAAAAACCAACAATTACCGACATTTTTTGTTTAATTGTTGTCTTCCAGTAGGCAGGGGAGTAAAACAATTACACAGGTGTGGCCGTAGGACCAGGGCATACCTACTAACTGTGAATAAACAATAGAACAAACACTTACTCTGATACACGTGCCACACTTCGGTAAATATTTTGACGTATATAATGTTAGCAACAAATTTTATGTTAACTACGTTAAGGGTCCTAATTCTAGTATTTATTGAAAAAAGAGACTTAAAATAACATTAAACAATTACCATTAAACTACGTTAAGTACATTCTCGTCATTATTATTAACTACTATTTTTAATTATTATTGTAGGGAGATCTTAGCTATATTTTTGTTCGAGAAACATACAGCTGAGTGTTTTTTCGCTCGTTTGAAAAGTATCTTGCAGTCTATTTAAGAGATATTTTAGGGGTCAATCATGTCTTTAAGGTGAAGGCTAGAGACACTATTTATATAAGTACAGAAGCACCTCAATAATGTATACATTTTTCATAGAAACTTCTAAATAAATCACTGAACACACGTCCATTGGCTGTATTGTGTTGTTCCAATAAACGTACTAAAAGCAATTTTCCTGCTCTTTTGTACTAAGAACTGTTAAGGTGCTTTATAAAGAACATTTGTTTATTATCGCGTTAGGTTTGTTTGTGGGACACAACTTTGCTTTCACCTCGCTTCCGGGAAGGGCAGAATAATGATGAGGGACCGCTATCTATACGGATCTTAGGAAATAGGGAAAATGTACGTGTTTGTCAACCTGTGGGTCGCGACCCCTAGGGCGTCGCGGGGCCTTTTGAACGGGGTCACTGCTATTAATGTTTAAAGTTAAAATTATGTGAATTAGATATATGTAAAAGATAATAGTCACAGAGACGAGTGGGAATCCAAGGTGGAGGCCTTAGCCCATCAGTGGGATACTCCAATAGGATAGCAAAAATATTACAAAAAATATACTACTAACCCGACTGGTTTCGGGCGCTGTGAATGCTTCAACTCTGGCTGTTTTTAAGTTTTGTTGCCCTGTTTGGCCTGCTGAGCGGCCTGCAACAGATATGATTCGGTATGACCTCATTGAGGGCCTTATGGGCCACCGTTGATGTCGTTCATGTTCTGTTGTGGCTGGCGTAGACGATCTTATATACGAAGACCCGAGTAAACAACGGTGACGTGAGCACACCGTTCACGAAATGATAACTGGTCACCGCAGGTGGTCTGAATTTCAGCTCCTCTCGTTTTAGATCAAGGACTTCGACGGGATTCAAAGATGGATGTTTTTAGTTTCACCGAAGATCTCCATTTCTGGCGGTTTGAAAAGATGAGATAGTGGAAGACTGGTTCGCACTAAGATCCGTGGCACCCTAGAGCCCTAAGCTTCTCAAAGAGATAACGAGGAGGCTTGTAGATGCCGCCGGTGACCGAAGAGCTGACTCCTGGCAGCTATCTCGCATAAACAATCAGCTTAGCTATTCAAGGAGGTAATGCTGCCAGGGACATTGCCGATTGTTCTTCTTGAGTCGATGGTTTCAGACCAGATGGTGGCGGAGGTTATAGCCCTGTCTGTTGCGTCTCAAAGGTCTTGCTTGGAGCAGGCGTGCGGCCACGCTGGGCAACATGTGTTTCATCGTTTGGGGAACCGTCCCACATCAGCAAGTTTTTCTGCGACCGACCTGGGATAAATTTTTATATTTAGTCTAACTTTTAATATCGTTTTTAATGTGTGTTATGGTTTAGGTCGCGCATCCAGAAAATTAGATATATACATGCGCAATAACTTTCAACGCGTTTCAAGAAATATCTACTTTATTTAAGAAATATCATAAGACGTTAGCTATGTTGAGATATTTCTTATAACATATAAAAGGTAACAACCTATTTTCATTTTTGTAATCTTTAGGGGTCATGTCACCATTTACATTTCTCACAATCGTCATGATCATATCAGCCGAAAGACCGCTGCTGAACATAGGCACCCCCCAAAGAGTGTCAAAGTGACCGGTTTGTGAGTGATTTGATACTTTTCTAAATTATTCCCAAAAAAGGCTAACTTTATGATTAGGATTATAGTGCCTTCTCAAACATGGTAGTCATCGTAACCTCTCTGCACCTCTCTGTACCGAGTACAGTCGTAATGTTACTTGAATCCCTCTTAAATTTTACACACATTTCCCACGGTACATTCCTAGTGATGGTGCAAAAATATTCATCCGCATTCTCAGCGGCATCAATGCTCAAATTAATCATGGTTCTTCAGATGATTGTAACCGCTAGCTGCCCATCACGCCGCTCCGCCCGCGGAACACAGAAAGCAAGAAAAGCCGCCTGATAAAATATATGTCTATCTGGAAGGCCTATTTTATATGCAGGGTAAGGAATTTTTGAAATCAGTTGAGTTGAGCAGCTTTAGAGATTACACCTCACATACATAACTTACCAACTTACCTACACCCTCACAAAGCTTTGAAGAGTTTGTTGTCGCACATTATTTATTATATATCATTGAAGATATTCTACTACTCCTCTTATTTCCATTTACTCGAATGGTACTGTGAACGATGGGACCACAAGATCACGTTTAGAGGTAACAGAATCAATGTCTAGACTGTAATGACCTAGATTGTATAAGTAAATAAAGAAATCCCACTGTGAACGATGGGACCGCAAGATCACGTTTAGAGGTAACAAAATCAATGTCTAGACTGTAATGACCTAGATTGTATAAGTAAATAAAGAAATCCCACTATTTACCCCATTTTACATAGCCTTGAGTACATAATAACATGTTAACTAATAACAAAGGAATTAATAGGCAAAGGTTAATAAATATAATGTAAATGAGTAAATAAAAGTCTTAGTTACCACCCAAAAGAATATAACGAGTATATACCTAAGGCATATAGGCCAAAACATGTTTTAAAGATCACATTTTGAGACTGTATTAAGAAAGCATTACCGTAATGAAAGCCACTAAGAAATCGTGTATATCCGCATGTCTGACCGTAGAGAGAGCATACGTCAAGCTCCGCCCGCCGGGCGCTGATTGGTCGTTATTATTCCATACTAATTTTTGATTAAGAACTTTATTACGTAATTTCGGCTTATCATTCTGGTTAATCAAAGCGACCATTTTGCAACCTGTTACGGTAGAATCTAGATTTATATGTCGTTAGGTAGGTCATAAAAAGCTCCAACTGTTAGGGAGACTTTATATCAGTATTATTAACGTTTTATATTATAAAAAGCGAGAAAACCTAGTAAAAAAGGATTTGAAAATAAATATTACCATTTTCCACTTGCTGTAACTTTCCTGAAAATCACCTTACGAGGTTTATTATTGTTTGTAAACATATGTTAGAGTCACGATATCGTAGGTAAACAAAGATTAGTGCATTAGAAGTAACCTTGTTTAAAATATTTTGTGATAACGAAAAATTATAGTTAAAATAGGCGTGGCATTACGTAATAGCCAATCAATTATGTAAGATTTGGGTCAATAGTAAAATTAGAAGCTGAAAATATGCTCGAGGATATCGTGACGAGTTGTAAACCTAATTTTGGTATAAGAACGAGTCAGATCTCAGTTCAAATTGTGTTCAGTCGGCTCTCTGGAGAAAGCAACAACTAAGTAATCAGCAATCAGTAGGAAAGTGATAGGGCAAGCAGGGACTTGTAAACAAGTCACATAGGGCAGTGGTAGGGAAAGTTTAATTAATAAGTCAATCAATAATATACATTCATTTTATTATCAGAGTTCTTGTTTTCTTTTCTTCTACCCTTGGCTAGGGAGTCTTGGCCTTCGGGCTATCGAAGGCCGTTGCAGGGTCGCCCCATATATACGCACGGTCTGTTAGGTGTCTGGCGAGTGGCGTACGCCTGAAGCCTCTAGGCGTACGAACCCACTCAGCCGACGCCATAAAGTCGCCCGTCGCTCCGCGACAAGGGTCGCCCCTCTGCGACAAGAGTCGCTCGCGACGCGACGTAAGGCGACGCGTCGGCCACAGGTACGTATCTACAAATTCTCAATATAATATACTCGTTTCCGCCCGTGACTTCGTCTGCGTGAACCCGGGATAAAAAGTATCCTATATTTTAGGCCAGGGTATAATCTATATTCGTGCAAATTTTCATCCAAATCGGTTCAGCCGTGATTGAGTATCAAACGTCTAAACATCCAAACTTAGTTAAATATAAAAGAAGTAGGTTTGATTTAACGAGTATAAGTATTAGTAGGATACTAGGATTATATTTTTTCAATCATTGCTACCTTGATGGCATAAGGAATTTATAAACTTTTTTTTCTTGTTATTTTTCGACGATATATCGACCTTGTCCTCTCATCATGGCGTTTAAATGTTGGTTTGTTCTTTGTTATTTGTGTAAATAATAGCAATTAGTTACAAGGATAGAATGTAATCATTAATTTACGATACAAGTGCCGAAAATAGGAAATTCGCAACGAGTGGTTTTAAATTAAAACACGACCGAAGTGTTTAAATTGACACGAGTTGCGAATTACCTATTCGCACGTGTATCGTACAACGTTTTACTGTTTTTGTTGAAAGTTTCGACATATGCACGGAAAGTGCTCTTTTCCGCACTAGTGCAGGAAAGTAGCACCGTATTGTATTGTAAAGAATGTAGTATCTTTAAGTTACTGTCAAAGTATGATAATTAGTGGGCCTAATTGTTTAATTGCATTACAATGAATAGTGCCTATATTTAATATATTATACTTAAGTAAAAAAAATGCTAGACCCGCCAACCCAAGCGAGGCTTTTATATGTATACGTACTGTAACAACTTGTATTTTACCAGGGTGTAATAAATGATGAATAATGTAGGTTATTTTATTTACGTCACGCCTGGCCATAATGCGAGTTTTACTGCACGCTGCGCGTACGGGAAAACTCGCATTGTGGCCAAGTGAAGACGTAAAATTTTGTGTGCCCGTGTTGAGGGGCGGTAATTCGTAAAGCCCCAGAGCGCATATTTATGGCCCTCACCTTTGGTTCGGGCCACAAACACCTGCGATCTGGGGCATTCACGAATTCACCGCCCAGGTTACGTAATGTACTATTATTATATTTGTATGACGTTTCCGTGAGTCACCGATGGTGCTGGCTGAAAATCAGCGCTGCAGGTATCTGACACCCCAACCAGCAAAACTAAGTCGTATGAAAGTCGAGAGCACGTTTCTATTTTCACCTAAAGCTGAGAAAAGGGTCTTCAAACTGTCGAGTAATAGATCTGTAAACGTTTACTCGACGCGATTTGGGCACACTTTACTCAGCTTAAAGTGCTATAATTGTAATAAAATAGTCGAGTTAAGAGCCAAATGATGGTATAAAAGTCGAGACAAAGCGACATACAGCACCGGCAATGCTATAATAGCTATCATTTCAGCATTAGTCGACTAATAGGTCGGTTGAAAGCAACAAAATTGCTTTTTCTCAACTTAATAGTGCTGTGATAGCTACTTTGTTGCATTCACTCAGCTGTTTAGTCGATTGATCGCAACGAGGCGAGCTTTAATAGCACTAAATGTTCGAAGTATTAGCAGCGTTAATAAATGTGTGTTATTTGTGTCAGAAAATAAGAAAATAATTGAAGTAAGTCAAAACAATTTTATTTTCTACTTAACAACTATAGAATGGTAGCCATGTTCTTAATAAATTATGTTTTCATTGTTAGCTATTATTCGTGTAACATACTAAATTTCAATGCGAATTTTTATTTTTCGATTATCTTCCTTATATTTCTAGTTATTATTTTAACGGGCCTCTTTATTTTCGAGATATTAAGAAATTATTTATAAAATTATAATATCAAAAGGAATTGTTCCGCCATGATATAAGTACGTTTGCTATCTTGCGACCTTTACTCGACTTTCAGTTGCAAAATAGAAAATATATTACATTGACATTACTATGTAGACGCCATTACAGACAATATTGGGGTTCCTTATTGCATATGATAAATCTTCTCTCTTTTAGCAAAGTACTGACTATACAAACACACAGTGAATTTGGTCCATTGATTATTATCCATTTTCTAGAATATGTGAGCATCTAACGTAAACTCATGAATTGCAGTTTGGTGCTGTAAAAGATTTCAAAGATCGTTTATGCTACTTTTTGCTGCAAGATGGCTTTAAAAGTGCATTTGAATTGCTGTAGGTGCTATAACAATCACTTTTAGAACTTTCTCTCGGCATGTGCTGTAATCGTGAATCGATATCTTTTATATGACACTTAGTGCTTTATGAGTAACTGAGATGCTATTTGGTCATATAAGCAGCTTTTTTACCATTATAATGCTTCCACGGGAACAATGTCGAATGATGGTGCTATAAAGACTTCTTCAGCAGCTAATTAGAAAATTAGAAGCTTTAATACAGCTAATTTAGAACTTGAAGTGGTATAAAAGTGAAATTTGACACCTTTATACAATAATTGGGTAAACGCGCTGTAAACATGTCGAGAAAACGTTTAGTCGACATGGTTTTACGCCCAAAATGCGAAAATGCTAAAGAACTGAGTATAGTTCTTTTATACGGCGATTTGGCAGCTTTAGCTTCTTTTTACGACTGATTCTCGATCATTAGCTGTAAAAAGCTTTCCTAATACGACTGTTTTGCCTCAGTATAACACTGAACCAGTGTCCTGTTCACTGCCGTGGAAACACACTTGTTTCATATTTTATCCGTTTTTTGTTTATTCTATTGTTATGTGTGTTCTGTGTGTTTGTGAATAAATGTATCTTACTTACTTTCTTTCTTTATTATGATTTTGATAAATGTCTGTGAAACACAGATCCGCATGTACCTAATCCGCAAGAGGCAACACATTCTGCAACCGCCACATCCTTAGTCCGTAGCCCCGACACGGTGGCTCAATATGCCTAAAGCCCGGCATCAAACTTTTACGACGCCCCGCGGACGCGCGTTAGACCATAAAACGAATAAAACATGGCGTCCAGGATAAATAGTTTATGGCGCGAAATAGCGACATTTTGAGATAATTCCATTTTTGAAATTCGGTCGCCGTTTTTCGGATGGCTGGAAGCCGTTTATGTTCAACAAGAATGGGAGCGTTTTTGCGCGTTTTTGTGACATGGTTTGCTTCAACCAATAAATATTTAATACGGACACAGTAATTTTATTTTACAAACAGATTCAACTCTCTAAAGCTAGAAATATAGCAACTCTGGTTTTAATTAAACCTTTATTAATGAATGGAATTGGAATGGAATTATGTATGGTAGTGAAAGTTGGGTGTGGCAGAAAAGACATCAAAGTCGAGTGAATGCAGTAGAAATGAGAGCGTTGAGAAGTATGTGTGGAGTGAAATTGAGTGATAGAGTCAGAAATAGTGTTATAAGAGATAAGTGTGGAATGGATGGAGATATAGTCACAAAAATTGAGAAGGGTATGTTAAGGTGGTTAAGGCATGTAGAGAGGATGGATGAAAGAAGATTAACGAAGAAAGTGTATATAAAAAGAGTGGAAGGGCAAGTTGGAAGGGGAAGACCTAGGCGAACTTTCTCCGATCAAATTGGAGAAATCTTAACAAAAGGCCAGGTCAAAAGTACCCTAAACCGACGAGCATGTATGAGAAATATTATGAAAGTGAGTGAAGCGAAAGTGGTTTGCCAGGATCGTAGCAAATGGAGATCCGTGATCCCTGCCTACCCCTCTGGGAAAGAGGCGTGATTGCTTGCGTGACAGCTTGATGACGGCTTAAAAAAAGTGCGCGACACAGCGGACAAGTGCGAGTCGGACTCGCGCACGAAGGGTTCCGTACCATTATCTATAAAAACGGCAAAAACATCACGTTTGTTGTATGGGAATCCCCTTAAATATTTTTTTTTATTCTGATTTTTAGTATTTGTTGTTATGGCGCCAACAGAAACACATCATCTGCGAAACTTTCAACTGTCAAACTATCACGAGATTCCTGACAGCCTGGCGACAGGACACACGGACGGACAGCGGAGTCTTAGTAATAGGGTCGAGTTTTTACCCTTTGGGTACGGAACCCTAAAAATTACTGGAAAACTATTTGGCATTTTATTTCTCACTTATTCCGATTTATTAAAAAAATGTCATAGGTGACAAAAGAATTCTTAAACTTAGGTAACCCGCCTCCTTTTCTTAACTCGGTTATTGAATAAACCTTTTCCTTTGTTATAGAACCGAACAGAATCTGATTTTAAATGGGATCTTGTAAAAAGCACAATCCTTAACATAATTTTAACGACATGAAGCATAAATCACTGAATAAAGTGGTTAGATTAGAAACTCCAAACTCAATGCCGGACCGCCCGAACTTTCTGTTCATGATTAATGATTCCAGACGTCCGCCGAATTAATTTATAAGCAAGTTAATTCAATGAGAACAACAGTTGCTGTTTTACTGTGATACGGGTTTAATTGGTTGAAGGTTCGGGTAAAATTTAAAATTATCTGAAATTTTTGACACCGGGACATTTTCATGTTGCATTTTAATAAGGGCAGTGAAGCAAAGTGGTGATTTGTACGCATGACTGTATTTTTTTTATTTTTTTTTATTTTTTTCTTAAAAAACATCTTATCGGTAAGTATATATTTGCTCATCGCCAAACTGAGGACAGTTTGTCGGCGAATGTGCGCTCTTTTCTAAATTTTAACATGGTTGTGTTTTTTTTTCCTCCTATCTTTCAAAGTTGGGCCCCGAAGGGGCCCTTAACTAATTACCTATAGAACATGGTTGTGCTATACCTACCTATTTACTAAATACTAAAAAATCTACTTTACAGCTTTACGAGTATTGACATTGAACGCAGTGTACCATCGACAATACACTCAACCGTTCATTTGTGGACCCTATTACAACGGTTTAAAGTCCACCTATAGTCAGCTGAGTGTGTTGCCGCTACTACGTGGCGTACAGTAAAGTGCGAAAATATGTATCGATCCAATGCTCTCACAAACACGTACCAAGACCTTAATCCACTGATGATTTTATGCTTTTAAAATGTTCTACGAAATTAGGCTTCTATAAATAACTTCACAACATTAACTGACAGCCATCTGTCTTTGCGGAACCCCCCAAACGTATTTACTGAAAGTAGGCATCTTGTTGAACCCCCCAGACTAGGTTTCTCTGAATTACATTTAGCACTATCACTCATCCGGAATGAAGAGCTCCCTCGGGAAATTCCCTTGATTTTCCCATTATTGTCATTGAATACACTGCGGCAGTAAAACCTCTTTTATGTGGCAACACCGTGAAAGTCTCGCGGCATAGCTATATTAGTGTTGTTATGAACTATGAAGACGAATCATGGATTTATGATTACACAAGGCAAGCGATGGTAATAATAGCACGTTTGAGCGATATAGTAAGTATGCCAATCTCGATAAGTGTGACAGAAAGCGATATATCATTCGTCGTCCTTGACATACCTATTTCCACTTTTTTTTGTTCGCCGCAACTGAATATGAGATTCCGGCAAATGAAACATCCCGTCCAAGTTGGGTAGGTCGGTTGTTAATAGTAAGCTGACAGCCAGGAGCCTTTTAATCCCTTATGATAGCAAGCATCTCTATTATAAATATATGCTCTTAAGATACAAATACTGTTTATAGGTTGTTTTAGTGTCTTCACCTCAGGGTAAATAGGTTTGTCAATATGGTTCCAGGTCGTACTACGACAACGGGACTTAAGTATTCGGCCTGATTGGAGAAAAGCAGACACCGTAGCCTATGGAGATATGCGACTTGAATGACCCGTTTTCACGAAGCTACAAGTTACCATTTTACAATGAACCGGCAACACTGTTCGAATGGCCAGTCGGTATACTAAAAAAAAAGACGCGTAGTAGTCCGAGAGGCAACCGGAAGTCTCGCGATATTTGAGTTCCCGAGGCGACCCATCCGGTTGCCTCTTGGACACTGCTACTACTCCTCATTGCTCTGAATATTATTGGTTGAGTGACTCAGTGATACCAGATACATCACAAGGCAGCTGATGAATTATCTGTAGAAAGTTAAGTCTTGGAATGTCATTGATCAAACATTAATCACCACATGTTAAGAGTGAACTGATCAAATATAATTTAAATCATCATCATATCAACAGAAAGACGTCCACTGCTGCACATAGGCCTTCCCCAAAGAGTGCCACATGACCGGTCCGGTCCTTACGCCATCTGCACCCAGCGGACTCCCGCGACCTTTACCAGGTCGATAAGTAGTTCATGCTAATGATATGCAAATTGAATATACCTATTTCCTAGTCTTTGGTATTCTTTCAACCTGTGGCATGACTACCTCAGAACCATTCAAGTTAAATGGCTTTTAAAACCGTAAAGCCAATAGAGGGGGAAAGCTCGATCGAACGGCAATAATCTCGAAAGTTCCACCATTAAAACCCGATTGTGAGTTGACGCCGGTTTTAACTTCAAAACTTGCCCATTGCAATTTATTTCAGTTTCCAATCCAATATCATCTTTATTCTTCCAATACAAGGTTTTATTAGCTTTCGTTTCTTTGGAACAAACAGGGTTGAAGTTTAATTATGTTGTATGGCATTGCCATGGCAAGTTACATTTACGAGTGGCCTCAGAATTGCCCTGGATCACAGAATAAATAATAGTACTACGTACAGAAGATTCTCTGTCAACAAATCCTCTGTTTAGGTATGCCGAACGAGCCTAAACGTGGCCATCCCTTTCTAACCCCTCCCTCCCTTTCCAACAAAAAAGCATGCACCGCGCTGCGATAGAACGCGGGCATGCCGTAGCAGCGTTAACATATCCCCTGGGGCCGGAAGGCCCTGGCAGTAGCTAGATTTTCAAGTAGTATTAAATGGGGAATAAATAAAATTATAATTTAGGGCCGTAGCAGCCCTAACATACCGGCCGGGGCACTTGTAGCGGCGCGACGGAATCACAGCGTGAGCCGCATCTGTCTGGATATTTTTTTTTTATAACCGATTTTATATTCTCTCCGATCGGATGTTCAGATTTCGTAACTTCTTCAGTGTTCCGTACACTCACTCTTAACATGTTACAGAAGACCGAAGCCATAATAACACCTCTAATTGCTATATGGGGGTGTTGAAAACTAGCTACTATCTAAAAACTAATTAGAAAAGTTGAAAAACTCCCGACATTTTCATTTCAGAGGCCAATATCTCAAAAACGACTGAACAGATTTTCATGAAACATGGCTAAGAATGAATGAATATTATTTATTTCAGATATTACAATCCATAATTTGTTAGTAGAAACATTGAATGTCACACACTCGGGATAAAATTATCTATGACACAAAAAAACCGCATTCAAATCGGTCCATCCGTTAGGGAGCTACGCTAGCACAGACAGATACACAGACAGACACGTTAAACTTATAACACCCCTCTTTTTGCGTCGGGAGTTAAAAACTAGCTACGTCCATCATTTGGAAGAGTCTAAGTTTGCCAGTGACGGTTTTTTTTTTTTCATTTTAAATAATAGTAATTTGAAGGTTTTTTTTTAGAATCTAATAATGGGTTTAAGTATAGTAACATGACAATTTTTATACACGATGAATTCCGCCATATTTTGTTAGTACTGGCTTGTAGCTGTCATCCCATACAAACTATATATGCTGACGATTATAGACGGTTTGGTGCAACCCATCCTTAAGAGCCAATCAGTCGGACCAATGTTTGGAATTGGCAGAAAAATATCGAAAGCATGGGAAAGTAACACATGTTGCATTCCATAGGTCGGCTGTACTGTGTGGTTTGCTAATCAATTTTTCACCTCGACGACGAAACGGGGCCAGTGGTTGTAAAAATTGCCTAGTACCTATCAAATAGTATTTAAGCGTTTTAGAATTTATTATTAACTAGTTTTTAGCCCGTGCTTTCGGCGTGTAGGCTCGTTCATTGCCTTAACGAATGTTTGCTTTTCGATTCCCGTAGTAGGCTGTAAGTAATATTAATTCACACTTCCATACAAACTTTCACCTCCGCTGACCCTTCTGAGATAAACAGTATTTTATGTCCAGTCCTTAATCTTAAAACTATTATTGAACTATCGAGCGAAGCGCACGAAGATCCCCGTTTCAGATTGGTTTTTTTTTTTAATTATGTCAGCCTACAGCTTTTCTGTTTTAGTAGGACGCATTTCTCAACCGATTCTCGTGAAATTTTGCGGGCAGCTTCAATAATTACCTTTATACCGTTTCTTTTTTGTCTATACAATGAATTATACTACTTCTGGGTACATTCGCGAGCATCTACTAAAAAAACGAAAAACCGTACAGACAAATTGAATATGTACAATTTTAAATGTCATTGATTGCAGTGACAGCATTGTTCGTGAAAACTCAACAGACACAAACAGAATTACATACATTTATATTTTTAAAGTATTAAGTATGGGGTAACCTGCATACAAGATTAACCTTTATTTAAAATTATTATAAGAGTAAGTATGTATTTTAGAGCTGAGCATGAAATATTTTCCTAAAACTTTTTTATTTTTATTAATTTTGGTCTGAAAATAAAAATCCGCTCTTGAATGGATTCCTGCACTAAAAAGTTGGCATAGTGGCTTAGACTGTCAAGCGGCGGTCGTGGGTTTGAATGCTGGCTGAGCTTATGTATAGAATATGTACCGTAGCAAGAAGAAACCGTGAGGAAACCGGTCTAATCCCAACAAAGTCTAGATTTCCCTATGGCTAAAGTGCCTATGTCAAATCTTGGGAAAGGTGTTAAAGCGGACCCCGGGCTCCTTTAGTGCACATCCGGGAATAACGTTAGGAAGATGATGACGTAATTGAACCGTGAATCACTTAAATGAATTACACCAACTGTATTGTGAGTATTGTGACCACGTTCAACAATATACGTAACTTTTAAAACGAAACAAATTATCATGCATGTCAGTACAGTAGCCAGGTTATTGCAATTAATTTACGCAATCAGCCAAATGAATTAATTGCAGCCGATTGTACCGTCTCATCAATCGAAAATAATGGCGGCCTGGTTTTTAATAAATTGCGCGTTCGAGTGTGGCTCTCACTGAAATTGTAAAAGGCCGCTGAATTTCCGAATTTTTGAACCGTGCTTCAGCATGTAAGTAATTATGCAATATCGGAATTCGAAAACTACTCGAGAGATATGAAAACAGGTACGATTGAATTGACAACATTTCATATTTTCATGTAGGCCATTTTATGATTTAGTTCGCTAGAAAATGTTTTTTTAAGCGACACGTGTTTTTTTATTTCTCCCTTAATTGTAATTTTCATTCAAAACTATCAGATTGAAAAGTAGCGAATTCCAGAAGGTTGTAAGTAAATTATGACGTCAATACTACGACTCTGTATGGCAGTTTGGACACCTTTCATAATTATGGCAGCCATAATACTGACGTCACACACGGTGAAAACCACTTTTATACGTTTTCGCGATTTTCTTAAAAGCGAGCAGGAAAAAAACACAGAAAACTACTTTATTACGTTCAGATAACATAATTACCAAAATGCTTTTCGATTTAGGCGTCATTACATATTTTGAAATATTGTCAATTGTGATTTTCAGGTGAATGAACAAATTAGGAAAGTTGAAAAACTCCGACATTTTCATTTAGAAGTTCAATAAATATCTTAAAACCGGTTGAACCTATTTGGTTGAAACGTAGCTAAAACCATTTCAAACACGTCAGATCTCTGACAAAAAATGCCGTATTAAAATCGGTTCATTCGTTTAGAAGCTACGATGCCACAGACAGACACACAGATGCACAAACACTTCAACCTTATCAAACCCCTCTTTTTGCGTCGAGAGTTAATGTATCCATATGTGTTCGTAACCTCCTTTAGCT
Organism: Epinotia demarniana; assembly: GCA_945867215.1. NCBI lineage: Eukaryota > Metazoa > Arthropoda > Insecta > Lepidoptera > Tortricidae > Epinotia > Epinotia demarniana. The sequence goes on from OX244262.1 coordinate 3,146,737, forward strand.
TTAGTAGTACGTTTTTTTTTATACCACGACGGTGGCAAACAAGCGTACGGCCCGTAAGCGGACACCGCAGCCTATACACGCATGCAACTCCAAAGGAGTAACATGGGTGTTGCCGACCCTTGATATGTTTGAGGATAGGTACGCTGTGTTGACAGCTGAAGCAACAAGTTCCCTCGCTCTCAACACAACGCATCCTCGGGAGCTCTGGCGACCTTGCTCACAGGAACACAACACTACTACAGAGCAAGTAGTAGTGTTATTATGGCTGTGGTCTTCTGCAAGGTGGAGGTACTTCCCCAGTTGGGCTGCTCCAAATTCGAGCGGGATGACATTTCGCTGTGCCCTGCCTCACCCATAAGTACGTTTCGAAGAACTTTAAAAACTTTGCTTGTTTCTCATGGTTCAACATCTACGGTTTCCCTATAAATGTTCAAGAGTTTGTTTATTAAATGCGCGAGCGGAGCGAATGAATTTCTCTTTCAAAAATTGTTTCACATGCCCGGCTGTTCTCGTTTACACGTCGCATTTCTCAACCGATTCTCCTGAAATTTTGTGAGCTGATATAATAGTTATAGATTGTCTTCCCGATTCCGTTTTAGGAATTTTTTGTTTAGTAAAACACAAGACTTGCGAGTTATACAGCCCACAGAGTCACTTAGTACCTGCCTACCTACTAATTTCCGAGCATCGAACTTCACTACAAGCGATTTTGCCATTCGCAAGATTTCCCAATCTTATCTTTTCCATATATTTATTTTTGCAGAGGTTGATTTTTCTCCAAGATAGTTTTTCATTCGCATGATTCGTATCCCAATCTTATCTTTTCTAGATGGTATTTTTTATACTTTAGTGGCTGTGAGCTAAAAACACTGTTTTCTTTTTTTAATGTGATAAATTTCCAACTAAATCGACATAAAGAAACTTCTCTCAGAAATTCAGAGCATCGGTTGAAAAATGCGACGGATTATTCGGATATACGAAAGAATTTTGGCTCTAGCTGAAACGGACAACTTCGTTCACTGTGCTCGCTCGTCCAATAAGCCGTTTTCGCTGTTATTTTTGCCTTTGGTTTTGCTCTATCTAACTGCAGAGTCTAACTCTCCAAAAACTTCGAATGACATCATGAAAAAAATAGAAACGTAGCTTTCGTAACGTCAAATCAGATTTATCTTAGACATCTTTGATCGAAAGCAATTTTTCAAAGTGCCACTTCACGAAGCCTTGAAGCAACTCACTGGAGAATTGAGAGTCTTTTAATACGCTCACTAGGGCCTACTTTGTCACGAGAAGCCTACAGAAAATTCTAGGTTACGAATAAATATCTAAAAAGGGAATGGCGGAGGAGGGGCCACTTTTTTAGGCTTCCCTAATGATTTGTGATGTTGGTTGTTTTTGCTCTCTTTGAACGGTTACGCACAGCCACTTTTTGCAGTGATACAAATGAGACTATAGCTATATAATAATAGACTTACATATTTAAGCCAAGTAAGGATAAATAGTAGTACTTAGTAGTAGCACTTTATTGCACCCAAAAAAGAACAAGTACCTACATAGCAGGAGGGCATGGCTCGTGCGCTTGTTGAACTGAAGCGGTTCATCGGCGCGGATTTCTTCAACATCAGACGGGAGCTGAAGGAATTCCGTGAGGAGTTTCAGGAGATGAGAGCGCACCTGTCCGATTTTAACGAAAGGATGGATCGTTTGGAGGGCCGCGTCGACGCTATTGAGAAGCAGGTCGTAGATGGGGCGGCATCAGCCGCTACCCGAGTTCTCGAGGAAGCCGTTGCGACCCTCCAAATGGAGTTGAACGATCGTGACCAGGAGCTTCTATCGAACGACGTCCAGGTGACGAACGTCCCGGAGGAGCCTGGTGAGAGCGCGGCTGGCCTAGCCACGCGGATCTGCGCAAAGCTGGGCGTGGAGTTGGATGAGCGCGACGTGGTATCTGTGCATCGCGTCGGGAGGACGCGCGAGGCGGGCCGCCCGCGACTCCTCGTGCTGCGCCTGGCGCGCCGCGCCGTCAAGAACGAGCTGCTGCGGGGCGCGCGCACGCGCCGCGGGGCCACCACCGAAGGCCTGGGCCTGGCCGGCGCGCCGCAGCGGTTCTACGTAAACGAGCGGCTAACTGGCGCGAACCGGCAGCTGTTCCAGCGGGCCCGCGAGGCCGCGCGCACCGCCGCCTGGCGCTTTGTGTGGACCCGCGACGGCAGGATCCTTGCCCGCAAGTCTGAGGGCCAGCCGACTCATCGCGTGCGCCGGTTGTCCAATTTACACATTTTTTTGCCCGCAGAAGTCCGAACCGGTCCTTAGTTCCTATCGGGTTTGTTTGTTTTCTTGTTACGTCCTAAAATCAAATGTTTCGTTGTTATTGTTATTTGTTTGCAAATCACTTCATGTCAATTGTGTACTCGTAAAAAAATACCGTCCTTACCGTTTTGTTGTTGTGGCCTTTCTATTGGTTTTGTTATTGTTATGTGTTTTCGCGGGAGTGGACCGACAAATATGCCTCGTACCGTAGCTGCGCTCGTAGAACAAATGTGGTTGAAAACAATAATTAACTGCAGACATTTAATAATTGGAACCGCCTATCGACCACCACGGCTTGATGTTGACACTTTTTTTGATGCCATTACTGACTCAATAACTTCTTTTATTAAATACGATCGACTGATTTTACTGGGTGACTTTAATATAAATTATACGGACAAGAGCGACAGAAAGTTTAAATGTTTGATACAATTTCTAACAACGGTTGGCCTGACACAACATGTAAGCGACCCGACTCACTTTACGGAACACAGCCAAACAACTATAGACCTTATTTGCTCCGACGCTCGTGTTGTGTCTGTGGACGTGCAGCATATCCCGGACCTAGGGAGACATGCATTCGTCACAGCCGAGTTTGACATTAAAAAACGGAAACCGACACCTAGACGTATTACTTATAGACCTCTGAAAGACATAAACTTAACTGAATTTAACAATGACCTTGACGCCATCGACTGGGAACAAATTTTATTACTTGACGACGTAAATGATATGGTTAGACTATTTAACTCACTGCTACATGCCAGACAGACTCTTTTTTGACAGACACGCGCCGGAAAACACGATAGTTGTGAAGGAGGCACTTAAACCATGGCTCACGTGAGCAACGTTCGGCTCATGATGCGGCTCAGAAACGAGGCTCACGCTCGTTACAAACGAACCAAAAACGATGTTCAGAAGCGGTATTACCTCGACCTGAAACACCTTGTGATAGAAGCTATCTATAGCGAGAAACGTGCCTTCTTCACGCATCATATCAATGACATTACTGACCCGAAGACTCTCTGGAAAAACTTAAAGCGCACTGTCCTTCCAGATTCACAGACGCAGACTGACCTTCCGGCACAATTTGACGACCCTGACTTGATCAACCGCCATTTTCTCAATATTCCTGGGACAGCACGTGACTCTATCTGACTTGCCTTTTTTTGAATTTAATAGACATAACGACAAAACTTTCACGCTTTCTGCTACCACCGCTACTGCCGTCACAAAAATAATGGAGTCAATAAAAACTACGGCAAGAGGACTGGACTCAATTGATGTCGACATGTTACTTCTGACATTACCGAGAACTACAGATGTACTGACTTACATTATTAATAAGAGTATTCTAACTATGACTTTCCCAGCTGACTGGAAAATCGCTCAGGTGACCCCGTTACCTAAAAAACCGAACCCCACTGACGTGTCTCAACTTCGCCCTATAAGTATTCTTCCTTGTGCATCGAAGATAATAGAACGGGTAGTTTGCGAACAGCTGTCCGGTTACCTGGAGAAAAACAGCATACTTCCTGAAGTGCAGTCGGGTTTTCGCAAGGGTCGGTCGACAGCTACTGCGTTACTCGATGTAGTCGACAACATCTTACAGGCTCGCGAAGCTGGTAAAAGTAAGTTTTTAGTTCTTTTAGACTTCTCCAGGGCCTTCGACTGCATTAGCGTACCTCTTCTTTTATCCAAGATGTCTTATTACGGGTTTGATGTCACTGCAACCGAATGGTTCAGTAGCTATTTGTCTGGCCGTGCTCACGCAGTTGCGTTGCGTAGGTGGTGCTCTGCGGTCCTCTGTTTGTCCTGTGACAAGAGGAGTACCGCAGGGTTCGATACTTGGCCCCCTGCTCTTTATACTGTATAGCGCTGACATCACTAACAGTATAAAGAGCTGTAAGTATCACCTGTACGCGGACGATGTGCAACTTTATTTTTCTAGCGCGCCGTCAGACACTTCTGATGCCATAAACACAATAAATGCGGACCTTGAACGTATTTCCTCTTGGTCGGAGAAGAACTGCTTGGTTCTTAATCGTAGCAAGTCGAAATATGTGGTTTTCGGGTCAAAACATCAAATCTGTAATACCCTTGATGCTCTGACTTCCGGGAATGTTGCCGTCATGGGCGAATCAATAGAACAGGTGGTAGAAGCAACCAACCTCGGCCTTCTTATGGACGGGAACTTGCGCTTTGAGAACCACATACTAAATGTTATGAGTAACTGTTTCTATCGCCTTAAAGTTCTATATAATATACGTGATTACCTTAGTGTCGATTTGCGTGTCGACCTATGTGAATCACTTATATTATCTAGATTAAACTATTGCGATGTCGTGTATGACGGGTGCATTGCTGGTCGTTCGAAGAGGCCTCATACAACGAGTGCAGAACGCATGTGCTCGTTTTTGTTTCCGAGTCCCTCCCCGGTCCCACATCACTCCGTACTTGAACGCCGCTAACTTGTTGAACATGCCTGCACGCCGGCGCCTGCACCTGGCCACTCTGATGTTCGGAGTGGTAAAACACGAGACCCCATGTTACCTATTTAAAAAACTCGTATGGTCCAAAAGTGCCCGCAGATTCAAGGCAATGGCCATGATACCTATGCACCGAACGGCTGCTTTCCGAGGTAGTTTCAAGTTTGCGGCGTCTAAGTGCTGGAATGATATCCCTCCCCCTATCCAAGGAGCGCTTAGCAAATACACCTTTAAGCGTATGCTTAAGGGTTATTTGTTGACACTCCAGAAATCGAATTAACCATCCAGCACTGTGACAGCAAAAATAAACCAATTGCTTTGTTTTAATGTTATTTTTATTTTATTTAGTTGTTTTAGTTTAGAATTTTTAATGTCTAATGTTATTTTTACTGTATTGCGATGCTGCATGTAGGTAGCTAGCTAGGTAGCACATATAATACTATTGTATGTGCATCACATTATTTAATAAACTGCCGAAAAGGTTCTATAGCATGAATATTAATATGTTTAAAAAACTTGCATAAATGATTACTGGAGAAATGTTTTTATTCAATTAACGATTACATAAGCCTAAATGAATGTAGGTACTTAATACCTTATTTATCTATATTTCGATGTTTTTAATTTCGAATAAATTTTAAGACCAAATGTACGCCTAAGACGGCAGAGTATGTGGAACTGGCAGCTATTATCTTACGACCAATCCACCTGTATATGATTCCCCCATGTTCAGCAATAAACAATTTCATTTCATTTCATTTCAAATTGATAACGTAGTGATGCTAAATGGATAGTAAACTATCAAATTATAGTAATATAGTATGAAATGTAGGCACATTACATCTCACCTGGTATTTATATTTATTTCTCTCTCGTCTATCCCAATAGTATATAAGTATAGTAGTTTATATATGTATTAAATTGTATGTCGTTTCCGTGAGTCACCGACGGTGCTGGCTGAAAATCAGCGCTGCAGGTGTCTGACACCTCAGCATAATGATGAGCCAGTGTCCGGTTCACTGCCGCAGAGACACACTTTTTTTCATGTTTTATGTGCTATTCTTGCTTATTTTATTATTTAATATGTGTGTCCTGTGTGTTTGTGAATAAATATATCTTTCTTTCTTTCTATATCTTTCTATAGCAGAAGATACAATAAATTACAAAAGCAAACGTATCCCTTAAAGGGATCGCTTCTAGCTAAACTTTGAGCAGCTGAGTGAAAAAATTGACATGGCAACATTCATAAGTACATAAGCAAAATCCATACTCTGTACTAATATTGTACATGCGTGTCTGTCTGTCTGTCTGTCTGTCTGTCTGTTACCTCTTCACGCTTAAACCGCTGAACCGATTTAGGTGAAATTTGGTATATAGATAGTTTGAGTTCCGAGGAAGGACATAGGATAGTTTTTATCCCCGAAATCATCCCCTAAGGGAGTGAAATGGGGGTGAAAGTATGTATGAAGCGGCGATATAAATGAGTTCCAAGCGGACGGAGTCGCGGGCAGAAGCTAGTAATACAATAAACGAACACGCGCTTTTGTGTCGATTTAATTGTGATTATCACAAATGCGCGTCGACGGCTCGCTCAAAAATACGCAGTGTGCATAAGCCAGACCGAGTGTGTTGAAGAAAAGGTGTGTAAATTGTCGTATTCTAGTGGTTCAAGCATTCATCTTTTAAGCACAGGCCATGGATTCAAATCCCTGCTCATGCCATTGAGTAGTGAAATATGATGATCTTTTTCTGAACGGGATTTTACGCGGGACCGTCAGTTTTTCAAGCAGGGTCGCTACCCGCTAGGCTAAGGGCCTATATTACACTTTTTTAAGGTGCCGTTGACGCGTGTCTGTGTCTATAAAATTTAAGTTACATGTTGAAACCCGACTGCAGACAGCAGCAGACGACACGACTGGTTTCCATGTACTTAATTCTATGAAATACCTTTCGTAGCCAGCGACACGCGGCCGGGCGTCACCGTCATACGCAATACTTGTGATCTATCTACCATAAACGCGCGTCTACGGCGCGCTTTAAAAACACAGTCTGCATATGCCCTAATCCGGTCGTGAAACGGTGACGCACAAAAGCTTAATACCGTCATTAAATAAACAAACAAAACCATTACGTAATAACACAGTCAGGTTAAACTGCCCCCTAAGCTATAATACGGGCCGTAACCGTCCAAAATAAGCGCTTACCAATAACAGTTTGTTCTGAGTGTAATTGTGTATTAATTAAATATTAAACGCCTTCTGCTAGTCATCTGCCGCCTTAAAACTGCGCTTTTGGGGTGTGGGCTAAGGCAGAAGCGGGCAAAGGGACTGTCCGGGCCGGGCATTCTATACATGCAAAGGAATTTGAACCGTCTGTACAGCAGATGCAATTCATATTTGATTACAATCCCCACCGACCGCGTCGGTAGCTGCCGCCTCGCAGTGGATGCACGATGCATTCAAATAAAAACACACTTAAACACTGGCTCATAGACAACACATTTTATTCACACCAAGAATTTATGACATATGATCTGAATACCTAAAATTTTTTATAACTTCGCTTTTCTGGTTTAATAAAATTAATAAAATTGTAAATCATATATTTATAAATAACTGATATTCAATATTAATTAAACTAAGAATCATATTTTAATAAGTAGATAACATGGATGATTCACTTGATAATAATTAAATATAAAATGTATAATAACATAATATTAGAGAAAAATTATAACTATGAAAATGTATTCGACTGTACCCTACACTCTCGTGATATTTTATTGTTATATTTTAGCACAAAAATGACTGCATGTTATATGTTAGTTTAGTGGTAAACATAATTTAATTAAATCACATTAATTTAATTTAATATAAGTATTACTGTCTTTGCCATGCCCTAACAGGGCCCATGTGCATGGAACTGTATTCTCTTATGTAAGATCTTTAATACCATGGTTGCAATAAAATATTATGATTATGATTATGAAATATGAAAATGTAAACACTGTTTCATCATATCAGCCGAAAGACGTCCACTTCTGGACATATGCCTCCCCCAAAGAGTGCCAAAGTGACCGATCTCGCTCCACCCGCATCCAGCGGACTCCCGCAACCTATACCAGGTCATCAGTCCACCTTGTCGGGGGCCTACCCACGCTGCGCCTTCCGGTACGTGGTCACCACTCCAGAACCTTTCCGCCCCAACGGCCATCGGTTCTACGTGCTATGTGCCCCGCCCACTACCACTTAAGTTCCGGAGGGCTATATCGGTAAACACTGTTTATACGGTTCCAATTCCTTTGAATATGTAATAGAATGCGCTCCGGCCCGGCCCGTTCGGTGAGAATCGTACATGATTTGGTCACGCCATTACAAGTAACATGCCGGCGTACCGGCCCCAGGGGTATGCTTGCACATGTGTAGCACGTACGTGTTCTATCGCAGCGCGTTGCATGCAATAGAAAGGGATGGCCACGTTTAGGCTCGTTTGGTATATCTAAATAGGAGGTTTGTTAACAGAGAACCTTCTGTGCGTGGTATTATTATATATTCCGTGGCGTAGAACTAAACATGAGGTGCATTTCATTAATCGTTAAGTTAGGCGAGTGCTCCTCGCAGATGGGAACGACACTTAAATAAAACATCAGTCGATAGCACAAAAATGTCTGAAAGGGCCTAATCCCAATAAGGTCTTGTTTTCCCTTTGGGTTTTCCCGGTTTCCTCACGATGTTTTCCTTCACCGAAAAGCTAACGGTGAATATTCCGTACATGTTCCGAAAAACTCATTGGTACGAGTCGAGATTTCAACCCACTACCGCCACTTAACAAGCGCATGCCTGAATCACTAGGCTAACGTACCGTACCCGGTACTCCTACTGATATCATAAATGTGAAAGTTTGGATGTATGGCTGTTTAGGTATGTGTTACTTTTGCACGAATATAGTTTATGGCCTGGATTAAAATAAAGGATAGTTTTATCCTGGGTCGACGTTGACAAAGTCGCGGGTGGATGCTAGTGTACTATAATCTGAAGCCATGAGAGAGTCTACTTATTTATGCCTTGTGATATAAATCTTTTGACTCACGCCGTACGGTGAAGGCACTTGGGCCCCCTAACGAGCAGTAAACCCCCCGTAAACGGAATCCTAACGCAGTTACAGACGTAATTGCTTGATACAGCTAATGTTTGCGGATTAAACGGCCCAGAATTCTGAGATTGTCGCATTTTTGCCGATTACTTAATTGCATGGGCAATTATAAAATTGGTTAAGATATGATAATATATGTAGAAGTTTTGAAACAATGTGAACTGCGATATTAAGTAAGCATTACAGGGGGCCTGGACAAGGTTGCAATCGACAAGCGCTAACGCCAATAGAAAACTAATAGAATGTATGGGAATGACAGATTTTAACGATAAGTGTTTCGTCGGCATCTGTCATTCCCATACATTTTATTATTTTCTATTGGCGTTAGCGCTTGTCGATTGTAACCTTGTCTATGGCCCCTGATGTTTACAGACTTAAGTATGTGTGATAACCTTAAAGTTAACTGACGACCTGTGTGTGTGCGGGGTGACTCCTCAAACTATCTTGTCCGGAATGCCCGAAAACATGCTCCGGACAAGACCACAACACTAAGCCACAAGCACACAAAATAAGCCAAGGAAATAGGAAACCATCGACACAAAAAGAAGAAGAAGTTTAACGCACAATAGGCATGATGCCTCATGTTCAAATGGATAACGTAGTGATGCCAAATGGATAGTAATAAACCATCAAATTATCGTAATAGAGTATAATTTATAAAATATTATTAAAATCATAAAAATATATAAACCTTGAAAGTTTAGAAGAACATGCATATTTTTTTATCGTCTAAGAGGTAATTTAATGCTACCAATAGAATCCTTACGCTTTTATAGAAACAAACTTGTATAACAACTATGTACTTAAACGCAGTATTTCGCGACCGAACAGAACGAAAGAACAATCTACCTGATTTTACATACAGCGATTAGTACAATACAAATGCTTTGTACAAATGTCAGTTGCGAATATGTATGTGCCTGTGCGTATACGTACGTATTCTTGATTCAATAGGACTTGACGTTTCGACTCGAATCTCCGCTATCGCTATTGTCAAGTTGGGGACTTGCATTTTTTACCCCATCCGTATCAATCCTAGTTAATATGCCAGTTAAACCAGTATCAGGAACTCTTGGGAACACTTTGAAAAGGCAGGATATTAATTTTTAGTCGATTCGGAGGAAAATGATATGCTAGGTACGTGAAGTTAGCATATCAATTGTTTGAAATACACAAGATTGTTTTTTGTGGTAAAAACGCCAGAACTATTGCTAAAATGTATCAGGAACTATAGAACTATGTTGCATGCGAATAGAACTCCAGTTTTTTTGTGATCTGCTAAAACTTGATTTGCTAACTTCACAGACATGTCGCCGGGTTGATTCCAATAAAGTCCGATTTTTGATTCCGATTAGAGTTATTTCTGAAGTAGCAGCAAGTGAAAGTCTTTATAATAACATGCGCCAAGCTCTAGTTACTGGTGTCACTATTTGTAATCGAACTTGTACCTATTCTGCTGAAATTAGTGTAACACAAAAAGATTGATTTTTTTTTGTTAGTGTGCGATAATTTTTATTTATCGCCGTATTAAATTGTTACAGGTAGCAGGAGTGGTGGGCAGGGCGGACGTGTTGGCATCCATATTCTTCCTATCATCAATACTTACGTATCACGGGTGAGTCATGGTCATGTGTAGACCGCTTAACTCGGTCCTCGCCTGCGCGGAGCGTGGGTGCAGGGGCGGATGATTGATAGATAGATAGGTTGCTGCGCGCGATTAAAACCGTCGACTAACTAGCGTTAAGCGTCTGTTTACGCTCCGTTAAAATACCAGCAATTTGCCGCAGTGAGAGCACATGCGCGCCGCGTGCGCATCGCGATTTAAACACAGACAAGCCCCATTGAGTGTCTGTAAGCGCTCCGCCCTACCATAAGCGTCAGGCTCCTCTGCTAAGAGCCATACCCGGAAAGAAGACTATGAAGTTCCGCACCACCCTCAACCCGGTACGTTCAAGATAATAGCCAGGGGATTTTCTGACGACTTCCGTGGATACAAGCGCCTCATGCCCAGATTTGACTCCCACACCGCACCACCAGAGGAAGACGGAGCCCCAACCCGGTACATCCAGATGGAAGCCAAGGGGTCTCTGTCAACTTCGGTGGTGCCAGTTTTACGTCCAGCTCCTTCGTCAAGAGCTACCAGACAAAGTGACAAATAGTGATCTCTGTAGAGGGTTAGGGTGACAAAGGGGTGCGGGTGGCGGGCGGGCGCGGCTTCGCCTCCAGCACTTTGCCCGCGCCCTGTTATAGTGCACCGCGCGCCGCCCAGGGGATAAGTTTTACCTATAGTCATAAGTAGTGAATCAGTTTAAGAATACTTACTTGTTCACCATTCACCATTCGACAATCTGTCTGATATTTGATATTTTTTTAACGTTTTAGTTACAACTAAGACTCACCGTCCTTTCGCCCGGTACGTCGGTGGAAAAATCCCATTTTTGGTGAGGGGGAAGTTATTTTATTTTTACTTTGCATGGGCGGTATTTTCAAAAGGTTAAGATATCAAATTTATATAGCTTTTACCTACGGCTCGGGCGTTTGATCCTGCAAACTGAAACATACAATTAATTAGATAATAACAAAAGAATGAGGTAATGAGGCTTTAAGAGAGGTAGGGCACAGCGTAATGTCATCACGCTTGAATCTGGAGCAGCCCGACTGGGGGAGTACCTCCGCCTTACAGAAGACCACAGCCATAATATCACTGCTGCCTATTCCGTAGGTATTGTAGTGTTGTGTTCCTGATGGTGAGTAAGGTTCCCAGAGCTCCATCCTTAAAGGCCGGCAACACACTCACAACACCTCTGATGTTGCAGGTGTCCATGGGCGGCGGTAATCGCTTACCATCAGGTGATCCGTCTGGTCGTTTGCCTCCTATAACAAAAAAAAATACAACCAAATTAAAAAACGTTCCCATATTTAGTCCGTTAAAAATCTCGAAAAGACAATGAAAAAAAGAAGTTTTAAAGTATTATTCATATTTGCCATTGTTATTAGTCGACATAACATTATTTTGAGAGCAAATACGCCGCTTCAAAAGTTTACTCAACCTCTTGACATAATTCGCTTTAATTGTATACATTATCGTGGCGAAGACTGCGAAAACGACATATTTCCATCCCGTGGGTCCAGTTGAATAATACAAGCACTTGAATTAATGAGGTACAGTCGACGCAGCTACGCAGTCATAATATTTTAAAGATAACGGGACCAATACTTAATATTATAAATGGGAAAGTGTATGTGTGTTTGTTTGTTTGTTCGTTTTGCCGTGAAAGACGGACAAACAAAAAAACACACATAATTGTAAGATGTAAGTGGAGATAGTTGAAGGGATGGAGAGTGACATAGGATAGTTTTTATCCCCGAAATCATCCTCTAAGGGGGTGAAATGGGGGGGTAAAAGTTTGTATGGAGCTGCGATATAAACGAGTTCCACGCGGACAGAGTCACGAGCAGAACCTAGTCTCATAGTAAGCTCAAGAAGGCTTGCGTTATGGGCAGAGGTCGGCGGGGGTGAGCTGTTTTCAGTTTTTGCATAACATGGACATACCTTGTCATTCAATGTTAAATGCCCCATGTGTAATTAATAGTAATTATTAACAAATGAAATGATTTTATTAAGGCTGCCTTCCTGCTACGACCTTTACGTAGCCATCAAAAATCAAAACAAATGAAATTCGTAAGAATCTGTGGAATGTGATTAATCAACTTTGCACAGCTTTCCGCTTCAGTGTCAAAACAGTTTTAAAATTTAAGCTCGTTTTGTAATGCATTTTCATTTTATATTTTATCATTTCAATTTAGTCTCCTTTTAATATTTCTTTATAGATACATACACCTTATCCATAGTAATATCTACAAGACACAACTATATGACATTAATGACGTAAAAATAGCTCACCCCCGCCGACCTCTGGTTGTAGGTTTAAAACGACGATTCGTCGCCGTAGAGCGAAAAGTCACCAAATCGTTCATTGGTCATTTTGACTTATGAGGGTTTAAAGAAAAAAAATATTGAAATATTTTTTACTGAAATTATCTTAAGATGAAATTGTGGTTTTATATGTGTTTATTAATTGGAAACTGCTATTCTTTGGGCTCAAAATGGGTTTATAGTATTCACACTAACGATTTAGGAGCTATTATAGGCGATAATTATTTTTTGCCCTTAAATATTACACCTTAATTATGACTTAGTGATTTTTTTGAACGAAGTTAATGATTATTTGCCCACATTTAAATGCGTCTAAATTTAACTAAGTAAAGTTAGTTGAATTGTGACTGCTATGATAAAGTGAAAATACGTGTTAGTTAAAAACTACTTACTACAATATTTTTTAGGATTCTGCTTAATATTTAAGGATAAAGTTAAATCACGTCATTTAAAATTCTGCGAACACTTTATTAAAATAAAAAAAAACAACAAATCAAATTCAAATGGACTACAAATCAAATTAAAAGGAACTTCAAAACATAAAACTACAAAATTTCAAAACAAATTAAAAGTATTATCAGAAAATCCGTAAAAATTAACATGGTCTTAGTAAAATAGCGTTCTTTACGCATCACAATCACTCTTCGACCTCTCCGTCTGTTTCTGTGACATCAGGCTCACAAAATCTGTCAATAACCGCCACGCCACCCTGAATGCCATCAGCTCGATATGGTGTACGGAACACTGAACAAGAGAATCAAGGAGAAGGTCGCCAGGGAGTCTGTCAGGTCATTTGATGCGCTCTTAAAGGCTGCCTAGGGTGCGGAAGAGCTTTTTGAAGACAGGCCTCAACCGGTCAAGGGGCAGCGAGTTCGTTGTAGCCATTGCAAGAATCCGGGTCACACCGCCGACGTTTGCCGAAAGAAGAAGTTTGAGGAGCGAGCGACCATAGACGCCAGCGTGAACTACCCTAAAGACACCAGGTCCAGACCAGTAGTATGTAAAGCGGTCAAGGACAAACACGGTGATGCGTACATTGATACGTGTGCCAGATCAGGTATAGCGTCCTACCAGCTATACTGTCAGTTGAAGGAAGTAGGTTATCCATTCAGAACCGAATCAGTGAAGCTGACATTAGCCAACAGGGTTCCTAAAAGTCAAGTCGTGCTAAAAGTAACAGCAGAGGTGAGTCTCTGTGAACGGAACATCTTAACAACTTTTGTCGTGCTGCCGGAATCACGAGAGAACCGAACGTTGCTGGGGTCCTGATTCCTACAAGATGCGCGTATGATCCTTGACATGGGACAATATACGTGGTGGTACTCGGATGCACCTGAAGATATACATGAGATGTATCATGGATATCCTACAGTTTGAAGTACAAGGGAAACCCAAGGTACACATCTCTAAAATTTCTATAGAGCACGAGTCGAAGGGCACTGAGAGCGACCAGCACCGAAATGCCTCACTGCACGTGAGGCACCACTATCTCTAAGACCAAGGATACAGAAAACCAGTCGTCCAAGATGCAAAAACATGATAATGGCTCTTCATATGCAACGTACAACGCATTCAGGATGCTGATGGGGTTGCCGCGATATAATAGCTTATATCGTTGAAGTCCCCCTCGGGCAGACTGGGCAGATGGGCCTTAATGCTACAAGCATATGACCTGTGTATACAGTACACTCCAGGCCGAATCAACGTTGTCGCGAATGCATCTCGACCTCCATGTACAGAAGATACCCAGAATGACTGCTGAAGAGACGGGCCTGATGCCATTACAAAAAGATCCAGCCTGCTATCAGATTGGTAATCTTGAACAACCTGATAATCCGATTGGGATCTATCACGCGTCCGCTTTAGAAGCCTTCAAGGGAGAAGCTGAATCGAATCGTAACCCTGTGCAGCCACTGAGAAGAAGAGGTCGCCCTCAGAACCAAACAACATAAGCCCTGAAGGCAGTGAATCGAGGTAGAGGCCGCCCAAGGTAACAATAACCAACGCATACAGTTTCTTAGTCGAGGCGACCCCAAGAACCTGAGGGGGAGATTGTAAGAAAATACACGCATAAACAGCCAAGAACAGCCTTGAAGAAGAGCGCACACACCCACAAGCTTTAGTCATCACACCGATACAACAAAATTTTACTTGTTCCACATGACCCTTTTGGCTTACCCCATACAAGTACTTCTAAACTTGAACCTATGTAATAGTATTACATTTTATAAACAGTTTTTTATAAAAACAATTACAATGAAATAACAAACAGATACCAAAAACACTTACCTCGTTATACAAATCATCTTTCTTATTTGCCAAATCCAAAATTAACTTAGCGTGTTTCATACTTAATCTCTATACACGCAATTATTATGTAGCAAATAGTAACTACACGTAATTCATACCCAACGACTGGCAGGTTGATGCGGCGGGGGGAGTCGCAGCGGTCGGTATCGGTGCGGGGGCCTGCGGCACTGGGCGAAAAGTCACTAACTTGCGAGCGAATTTTAATCAAATCACGTCGGCGTACAGTACAGTCTTTATTGTAAAATTAATTAAGTATGATTAGTTATTGTATTGTTTTTTTTTGTGTATGGTAAAACTCATTAAAACTGTTTAATTAATTATCGCTTTGGTTAAATGATGTAAGTTGCCTTACAACTGTCAATAAAAAACTACTAAAAAGAGTTAGTTAATTTTCGCTTTCACACTTTTGACATACCAGGTCTTCAAAAAGTAACTAAGTAAATTAAGTGACATTTTGAATGAAGTTCTTCGTGGTTAAATAGTTTACTAATACTTAGGGGAAAAATAACGAAAATGACTTAGGTACGCTCATAAATAAGTTACAAGAAGTTTAAAAATGTATAACGGAATTAGGTATTTATCGACTAAAATATTGAATCCGAAGTGAGTTTTTAGTTAGTTCTTTAACTTTGTAAAATTGAAACCGTGATCGCTATTGCTACCGCAATAAGACTGAAATTTGGAGAAAAAAAATGCGATTTTGATGACATATATAAGTCAATTTTGGCCATTTTGTGATTTGGTGACTTTTCGCTCTACGGCGACGATATAATTTAATAGATATAATTGCCTTAATAAAATAGAAACCAGTGGCTCTGTTGAACTCGCGAGTCTGATTTCGAGGATGGTGACGTCACGATCTGCTAGTATTTTCTCTCTCTAACTAGTAACATTTAAACTGCAGCCGTTTAAATGTTACTTATTAGTGAGAGAAAAAACTTCGTAATTTTTTGAGATATTTGAAGGGATTTTCGTCATTAGGCATATATTTCTGCCTTCTTTCTTTTAAAGTAATAATACATTTTGAGTCTACAATCCTATTGCGTTGCTAACTCTATACAGCTTAATTCTAAGCAAGCTACAATTACTACTGATCGTGGTGAGAAGTGCAAGATTGTCGTTTTGCCAACTCCCGTGTATAACCGTGTAATAATACTAATAATAAGTATATAAGGTAAACGTCCGAGTGGTCGACGCTGTACTAGTATATGGCATGGGCACTCTATGTCAAAGTGGCATGACTTAAATTTGAATGAAGAAAAATCCTCTTAGTTCGAATATAACCCATATTGTGACATATAGAGTGCCAGTGTTATATACTAGTACAGCGTCGACCACTTGGACGTTTACCTTAATACAAATACAAAATACGAATAATTTTTTGTATGAAAGTGAGTATACCTAATTATAAAGGTGGTAATATTTGGCTCATCACAATCAGCAATTATACATGGCGTACAATATTAGGATGACATCACCATGTCATTAAAAAGATTCAAACAATTACTCAAACTTTTGACGAATCTTGCGCAAACAATGTTGTGTTGCGTGTTACACTTGACTGTACTCACAAGTTCTTTAATTATTCGGAAGTAACAAGGGAAAATTCAGGAATGTTGTTATGGGCAGCTTGTCCGGCTTTGTGAAGTTGTGTGGGGACAGTTCTGTGCCTCGTTCAGACAAGTTAGCCAAGTAAATAATTAAATTATTTGCGGACAAAAATCATACACAAATCGGCCGAGTCCCAAACTAAGCAAAGCCTATGGATACGAGAGGACGATAATCATACTTATCATCATCCTCCTAGCGCTAACCCTGGTTATGCCCCTAAAGGAGCCCGGGGTCCGCTTTGACACCTAATCCAAAGATTTGGCATACGCACTAGTTTTACGAAAGTGACTGCCATCTGACCTTCCAACCGAGAGGGAAAACTAGACCGTACTGGGACTAGACCAGTTTCCTCATGATGTTTTCCTTCATCGAAAAGCTAATGGTAAATATTCCGTACATAAGTTCCGAAAAACTCATTAGTACGAGCCAGGATTCGAACCCATGACCGCCGCTTGACAGCCGCATGCCTAAACCACTAGGCTACCGTAGCTCGTCGTTAATCATACTCATATATGTCGGAGAGGAGAAGTTCTATTCAGCGCCCTCTATTAAATGCATCATGACTTCGGTTGTTCACTGTCAAACTACAAATATCATCATTGAAATACGTGCGAACGAGGACATATTTGTCTGGGCAAAGTCGGGAGCTCATTAGTTCCGCCGTGCGCCAACAGAGGGCTGTAACTAGTATTATTTTGAATTAGAAACAGAACTAGTCCAGGCAATGATCTGACAACTTGTATGGAAAAAATGTCAATTTTGGAAATAATTTATAATAGTTTATTTTTTCTGTGTAACGGATTTATTATCAATTAAATAGTCACCCAGCGACAGAATCCGACAAAATTTAAGACATCTAAAAAATGATAAATTAACTAGCTACAGAAAAGTCAGAAGAAATATTAATAAATATTTTTGTCGTTATTTTGGTTCATTTACATTTGCTCTATAATATTCAAGATAAATCATACAGAAAAAGACAACGCATGTTTAATTTAAATCTACTTAATTACTTCCGGGTGGAAAGTTTGCCGGATTCTTGAATAAAGCATCTTAGAATAACATTTTATAATGAAATCAACAAAAAAAACGCTATTATAAATTAATGTTTTTCAAAACCGTATTTTGCCTGGAGTAAACAACGGACGGTGGTGTTCGCTGTCATCGAGGAAAAAGCCTGACAGGAGGTGGACGATCTCCTGGATGGAGAATTTATCGTGTATCGTTTAGAGAGAATGGTGTGACGGAAGACGAGAACCGAAATTGGCAGTTCACTGTATTTCACATGAATTCGTAACTATGCTGTAAAGAAGTCCTTAGTAAAGTTTATAAACATAGTACTATCGTTTTCTATCAATGCCCGAGAACCCAGGATACGCCCACACCTCGACATATATAAAAAAACTCAAATGTCTGAAATACATTAAAAACATACATGACTCAGATACAAAATATTCCTGCACATCACTCAAATAAACGCCTTTACCGCGATTCGAACCGAAGGGCCTCTTGCTCGCAGGCAGGGCCACTATCACTACCAAGTAGGCTAAAGTGGTCGTCGAAGCGGTAGAAGAAGTAATAAGTTTATGTTCGAACTTTTCTTTATTGTGCGTCATTTTTACGACTGAATTATCAATGTATGTTAAAAGACCTTTTTTGAACAGAGGCCAGTTGCTACGAAATCAATTCGATGTATTTAGTAACCACAAAATCAGTTTGTAACTGCTGTTTGTCGTTCACCGGCGGTGTCCCAATGCCGCGGAGTCAAGTTTCGTGTTAAATAAAATGTATTTATTATCTACGTAACTTAATTTAAGTACCATATTTCATTTCGATATATTATCCAATATTTAAAATTATAGTTTGGAATAATGATATTAGTCTTTTGTTTCGAGTTATATGCCTTTAAAGTTTGTCCACCGCAGTTTATGTCGCTTATCTGTCATATGTCAAACGCGATCGCTGTGTGGGTACTACTTCATCTCGCGTGCCGCACCCGGCATGTATCGAGACCTCCAGTCACCAGCTAACACATGTTAGAGTAACAGGTCTTTAATGTTCCCATTGCAAAAATTACGAACATAAACATTACGCGAGCGGGAGTTTGTAATGGGTAAGTAATCGTTATTCTGTCATCCATACTTTGGTTGTTATGTGAACGAATGCAACGACATAAAGTTATAGGACGTTAATAGTGGTTTACTTTTATGTGCATGGATATGCAATACAAAAACGAAATACTTTGTTTGCAATGTTGATATAACTGTAATTTTGTCCATGACCTGCATGTCGAACACCTATAAAATGAAAAACTAAAGTCCGGTGCGGTGCTTGTGGACCTCACCGCAGACACTGTATTGAGAGAAGGGTTGCTCTGGAAACTGCTATCGGCTGTGCCTAACCCGACCATCGCAAAGCTGTTATCCAACATGCTCTCACAGTGGCGTTTTAGCGTACACTTGAGCTCAAAGGTCAGCAATACCAGAATGCTGAGTAACGGTCTGCCTCAAGGATCCGCGGTGGCGCCCTATTCAACCTGTATATCCACGACCTCCCTGATACCGCTGCCGGGAACTTTATCTACGCCGACGATATATGTCTGTGATTTCAAAAACCTGGAAAATATGTTATCAGGCAATAAGGAGCTACTGGCCAGGTACTGTCGAATATGGCGACTTACTACCAGCTCAAGTAAGACAAAGGCGCGCTGTTTCCACCTGCATAACCGGTGCGCCACGCATGAGTTACTTCAATGTACAGGGAACCACAATGAGACACAACTTCCTCCATGAATACCTCGGCATCACTCTAGACCGCTCTCTGACCTACAAACATCACCTTATCGGTATGGCTCGCAAACTCCAGACTCGAAATAACATCATCCAGAAACTGAGTGGAACGACGTGCTGCGTACCTCGGCGCTGTCTCTGGTGTACTCGACTGCAAAATACTGCGCACTGATCTGGCTGAATAGCATCCACACCACCAGAGGTGACGTCGAAATGAAATAGGCCATGCGACTTATTTCCGACACGCTCCAATCTACTCCTTGCCACTGGCTTCCAGTAGTGTCAAAGATCGCTCCACCAGACTTACGTTGGAATGTCGCCCTGTTACGAGAAGTAGCAAAGATCCAGAAGAACCCGAGCCTCGCGATTCATACTGAGCTTATAAATTCCACTACTGAACGCCTAAGTCCAGAAACGCACCGTGCAGCATTTCCAGAAGCCTGTACCCTGTACCCTGGGCACTATGGGGTTTTGAGCCGACAGGCCGAACTGGGTGGCGGTCGATTGACGGGTTAAACTAGTAACCTGCTCTCACTGACCTTAACCTGCAAACAGTTTTATATTAATTTGTACCAATGTGTCGCTAACCTGTGCCTATTGTCGATAACTTGGTTACAATATGGCTTTCACCTGACATCGAGGACATTCACGTGTCAACTCCATAATTTCAAACGCCTGTATCTTCCAAAATTATGAAATAAATATCTTCCCTCCGCATGAGCACGGTTACTTTATTAGAGTTTTAGGGATCCTAATAAAAAAAAGTGAAAAAATGCAAAATTGAATCCGCGGTGCCACTTTTTTGAGAATAAGCCACCTATAGAAAAAACAACAACCTACCGCGCTAATCTACGCGTCGCCGTGTTCTTTTTTAGTGGCACTGGGTGCGTCAACTCGCAATATTGTCTTTTCTTTTATTTTTTTCCAAAAACTGAATCGATTATAGAAACTGTTAGAACCTGCTCTTGAAACCTCACGCAATTCGATTGCGAAGTGCGACCTGTAGAGCCGTGTCTACTGCTGCGAAAGATTGTTAGTCACAACTGATACGAACACCTTTCGCTAGCTCGCTAATCCAAAAATTTCTTTAGATTTCATCATCATCATCATATCAGCTAAAAGTCCACTGCTAGACATAGGTCTCCCCCAAAGAGTGCCAATGTGACAGATTTATGAAAGAAAACGTGATCGAAGAGAAAATACAGCGGTTTTACACGATTTATAAAAAAGTACATGAATTAACAGTAATTCCCTTTACAAGGGTAATACCTAATCTAATGCAGCCGCTTCAAATAACTGGAATTATACAGAATCCTTACATATTTAACTTAGCGATAATTATTTCCTAGCTACGCTAAAATAGAAATACATAATCAATAAACTCACTTACATGATTAAGCTTTTAGATAGTGATTAATCAGTTATCCATTTCAGCTCATTGGAAACTAATCAGTACTAGTAATTAGTGAGGTAGAAACCAGCCATACACTTGTCTCATTACATGTTTCGTGTCTTGCCTTTACTAATTACTACGTTGCACGATTATTCGATCACAGGTCGCACGGATTCGGATTAGGAATGTAATTTGCAAATTATTAAGGAATTAATTCTAATCACTAGCTGGGGCGTGAGCGTGAATTAGTAGTTCTGAGGCAAGTATAAGTTTTACCGAAATAATTTACTTTAGAAACAAAGTTATAACCGACTTCAATTTAGTACCTACTCCGCCAAGCCACGAGAACATTTCCTATTTTTTATACAATTTACCACATGAACTGATTTCCGATAGCAAATGCGTTGATTACTATAGAAAAAAACTGAATCGCTGTATGTGGGCCGATAATATTTGAGGACTTCCATCGATTCCCCAAGATCATCACCAATTCGAGGAATTCGATAAGTCATCTGTGGTCTTCATCATCAATTCCTCGCCACCAAATTTAAATACACGAGTTATAACAGAAAATACCAAAATCACTACACGCGTGCCTAATAAAATTGAGGAGTCCCCTCAATTCCTCATGGATCCCATCATCTAACTGAATTTTGAAAAAATGGGACCCATCTGCAAGTATATACATACGAACAAAAAAAAATTTTTCGAATGGGCTCATCAATGACGGAGTTCTGAGGTAACAAACATTGAAAATAAAAAAATACAGCCGAATTGAGAACCTCCTCCTTTTTTTGAAGTCGGTTAACAAAACGTTATGACCGCGTTTGCGTTTCACTGTCAAATCCCATACAAATTGAGGGTAAAACGCAAACGCGATCGTAAAGTTTTGTTTCGGTAAAACTTATACTAAAGCCTCTGGGATTACCCGCTACGTTCAAACTTAAACCTCAGACTTTTCCACTTTCTAACCATCATCAAGATATCCGCCGAAAGACGTCCACTGCTAGACATAAGCCTCTCCCAAAAAGGCAAGACCGATCCTACGCCAGCCGCGTCAGCGGACTCCCGCGACCTTTACCAGGTCATCAGTACACCTCATGGGAGGCCCACGCTGCGCTTTCGCTACGTGGTCGCCATCTCGAGAACCTTTCGTCCCCCCTACGGGCCCATTGGTATCTGAGTAATATTTGTATAGAATACAACCACTTTTAGTTAATTAATAATTACATTTATGGCAATGCAGACTCAGGTTGATTTATGAAAATGTCCGTTCCATTTTCTTTCAATAGAACTTTATGAAATCTTTGAATAGTTGCACTATTTCAATTTAAAAAAGTGTGATAGTTTTTAGTTTCGATATAGATAATAGTCATAGTCATAGTATTTATTCAAAAAAAACCTAAAAAACTATAATAATACACAAGAAAAAAAAATTAAGTAGTCTATTTCTAAAACAGCATAAATGTTTCGCCCATGGTGTAAAAGCAACCTCTCAATTAAAAACCTTTCAATAAATGCAACTTATGAAAACTAAGTTTTATTATTATGAAAACTACCAATTATAGTTACTTACTCGAAAACGTCGCTCGATGGAAAATCACCTTAATTATCAGTGGCTACAAGAGTTCGATTTCTAAGTACATGTTTCTTTTTTAACTGTAACTGTCTAACAAACAACTTAACGAAAAGTCACAAAACAACCGTAATTTATAAAACTTGAATATTAATTTGAGAGTGACTGATGTTTTATCCACAACGATAGTGATAAAAAGCGACCATGGTACACCCGCTGTAATATTCAAGTCTTAATAACTTACGGTCAAGTCACTCGCTCAATGCTAACATGCGCGTAGGTATAGAAAACTTGTCCGCATTTCCCTTGTGTCTTGGCAGTTTGGGTTCGACTTTGGTCTTGGCTTAGAAATAACTCGCGGTTTGGCCGAGAAGTTGGCAGCACGCTTTACTGACACCGCATTTGAAATGGTCGTAACTGCCAAGTATTAATATGGGACATGTGTCGTTTTGTGCACTAGCTTATCGTAGTCATAATAAGTTGTAAGTCGAAGTGTTTTGGAACATTCGTTGCACGCCGTCTTAGGTTCGAACCTGTACTTGTTACGAGTTGTTCTAAGTTTGGGGAGAAGCCAACGCGTCTTGGTATACCTAGTTAATATTTGACAACCAACTAGATTCTGCCCGCGACTCCGTCCGCGTGAAACTCGTTTATATTAAAGGTATTAGTAGACAAACAGACTAAAGAAAAATGTAATAAACACTATAATCACCTATTTAAAAAATGTAATGTATTACCTATCTACGAAAAATTTAAATATTTACTAGCTGTTGATCAATACCAATCCGAGTAATTATGCGAGCCGAGAGCGAGTAATTATTATGACCAAAGGACAAGACATTACATAATACCACGAATATTTAATAGCATACCCTCAGAAGATAACTTTCTGTCGAAACCAATATTTAAGGAAAACCTTAAGGCACTGTTGATTGAGAACCATTGTAAAAAAAGCCTGATACTTTTAAATAATGTATGTTTAGTTTTTAACGATATTCAGTAGGTAGGTACCTATTTAACAAATTATAGATACAACCGTTTACCCCTAGCTTTAGCATAATAGTATGTAATAACAGTAGATTAAGCAAATAATGAGTGTGCATAACCCATTCGCCAACAAACTGCTCCGCAGTTTGGCGAAATTTTGTAGTATTTTTTATTTTTTTATTTTATGTGAGCAATAAAAAAAAATATCGTTCGTTCGTATCGGTTTCCGACAGGAACTATTTCTATACCAAATTTCATATAAATCGGATCAACGGTTTAAGCGTGTAGAGGTAACAGACGTACACTTTCGCATTTATAATATTAGTATGGATTTCATTTTAAAAACCGACTGCTCACTGGATTTTTTAGAGCTACTGTAGCCTTGTGGTTCAGACATGCAGCTGTCAAACTGCGGTCTTGAGTTCGAATTCCGGCTCGTACCAATGAGTTTTTCCAAACTTATGTACGGAATATAAGTTGAATTTTACCGTTAGCTTTTCGGTGAAGGAAAAATATCGCGGGGAAACTTGCATACATCTGCGAAGAACTTTAAAGGTCCGTGAAGTCCCCAATCTGCGCGTGAAGACTACTGCCGTTTCCCTCTGATCCTTGAAAGGATGCCTGTGGCCAGCATTGGGACGTATATAGGCTAATAATTTATTATTACACCAAGGTGTTGGTGAACACGCTGAACATAGGCTTCCCCCAAAGAGCGCCACAATTACTGGTCCGGCGCCACCCGCATCCAGCGGACTCACGCGACCTCTACCAGGTCATTAGACCACCTTGAGGGGGGGTCTACCTAAGCTGCGCCTTCCGGTACGTGGTCACCACTCAAGAACTTTTCCACCTTAACAGCCATCGGTTCATGCGGCATAGGTACCTGATAATAAACACCTATAGACGCTTGCAAGTTTAGATGAGTCAAAAGCGCGTTGTCCACTCTTGCGCATGCCGTGGCTGGCGACCAACTGTCGACCTTACTTACCTTCATGAACAATATATACCACATAACTACAGATCATTTAATGCGCAGAAGTGATTACAGTCTGTAGAAACTGGTGGTGGTAAGTAGAAGAGAAAAGAGCTGGATGCTCGCCAACAAGATGGTCAGACCAGTTCAAGGAAGCCACATCCTCCAGCAAATTCCTGCAAGCAGTGAGCAACTATGGATCGAGGGCTGCTAAATCCAACAGTGATCAAAGTCCTTAGCAATGAGGGAACTACTGAAGAGTGAGAAAGAGATGTAGCCTCCCCCAAAGAGTGCCACAATGACCGGTCATTGTGGCACTCTTTGGAGGAGGCCTATGTCCAGCAGTGGACGGACTTCAGGCGATTACAGACCAATCAACGTTAAATATGGCACCAGCAGCTGTCATTACAGACACTTCTAAAATTTTCCATACATTCAGATTTTAACGACCACCGCTTACGATTACATACTCGTACAGTTTGATGCAACCTACTCTAAATCTCGCAAAAGATAGGCGCGATTCCCTTCATCACAGTAATTGCATTTTGCTAATCTCGATACAACCCAAGGCTCACAAAAATGACAAAAAAACCTTAATACCAATGCGGCCCATTTATTTCCTCCACTATTCACGCGGAGATGCCATAAACCCTTCAAAAACTGGTACCTTAACCCATTCAGGGCCCATGACGACACATATGCGTCAGGCCGCCGTAGTCGCTTTCCGCTACATACGAGGAAAACCACGGGATCGGCTACGAGCGTAGCGCGTAGCGATTCTGGGCAATGAATGTGTTAATGCATCACGTCAATCAAAACGCAATCATGTAGCAATGAAAATATGGTTGATATTTCAAGTGGAATCACAGATGCGAAGAAAACGCGTTTGTGAAAACAACGAACGTAAAACAGAAACGCTTTACAAAGTGGGGGTGGAAAATAGAAAATTGTAAGCGATAGAAATAGGGAAAAAACGTAGAATAGCGAATGATTGATCGGACTATTGGGAAACAAAGCGATCGTTTCGGTGACAAAAATAGGGCGGCAATTCTCGTTTGAATGGAAATGGAACAATGAAACGCCTGGATTTAAGAATTGCACTCGGGCACAATTAGTTTGGCGCTTACGGGATTTTTTGCTTTAACTTTTTAATCAGGAGATTTAGAATTGTTACCAGTTGTTACTGTAGCTCTTTTTTCGAGGAATGTCGGACATTTTCTATCTCCTATAGCTCAGGATTTTTAGATTTAAGAAGGAAAATCCTTGGCAATCGTTGGGTTACATGAGAGAACTTTAAAGTTCCTCACCAGTCTCCAAAAAATATAAGCCGTTGTAACTAGAACTATTGTAACATACCAGACTTCATCTGGTTTGTTTCAAAAATATGTAAACATAATTTTAAATATTACTTTATTTTAAGTCGGTTAAATTATCAACGTATTCCAGGGAACAATATTTCACACATACCTAGAGCAGGAAGTGGCCAAATTTATGACATTACAAACTTAGTTGGTTATTGAACCTTAATAAACAAAAGATATTTTACCCAAAATTGAACTTTATTATAAAGCTTTAAGGACTTTAGAACATTTGCCCGTTATTTAGCGACGGTATTTTATTTTGTAAACTGTACCTTGGCTACAGAACGTTTCTTAATTACTGAAATAAGAACTGCAAAGACAAATATAGTTTTACAGTCGAATCACATATAAACAAATGTTATTTAAACCAAATTGAACCCTATCCTTAAAGTAATATGAAAATGGCCAAATTAGTTTACTTGGCTTATGTTGGCAAAAACAGCTTGTAAAAAATAGTGTCAGGTGACTAATTGTCGATAGTGGACTTTTGTACCGTGAGACTGTTCTCTACAAATTTAAATAAAGTTGTCGATTGTTAATTATAGCTCGTATTTGATGTAGGGAATAGAGTATAAAATGGACATAGTTATGCGTAATTGGTAATTTTGCACTTAATCTCAGACGCGAGTTTTAGGGGAGCGGGGGGGAGTTCTTGGACTCCAGAGAGTCGGGGATAGCGTGGGATTCAGGGATTCTGATTTTAGACGTTGGACGTATCGGACGGATTCTCTTAGCTGTGAATAGGCTACAATCTAGGTTACCTAAGTTGTGCCTGGATGTGGATTTTACTATTTAGTATTTCATTATGCTGGTTTAATCTTTGTTCAGATATAATTTATGGTACATTAAATGGGGTTTGTCAATGTGTTTATTTGTGTGGGATATTTCTATTTAATTCAGTGATTTCGTTTTCATAAATTATTGTAGATTTTAAAAGTTTAAAGTGAAGTTCTTTCTTTCTTGATTTAGTGTTCAAGTTTTATAGTGATTAAGGTATTATTCTTGACTAGCGTTAACTTGTCTAAAGTATAATAGTTTGTTAAAGTTTAATTTAATTTAAATAAGTGTTTTAATGGGGACAGTTCGTCTAAGAGAATTTTGACTGATATTCAAGTACAGTTTACTTGGACTTTTTAGGAAGATTGAGGCGGGTCACACTCACTGTGTCAACGACAGTCTTAATCGTTCTAAAAAGGGTCTTTAATTATTGTGGTTAGTTAATTGTCATTTCTGGAGTTTTTGACTGCTTACCGTATTTTACTGAAGAGACGGTTAAACTCCCGAGTCGCTTGATAATTTGGAATGTCACATCAGACGTTTTAAATTCTCTAGCTTCTCTGACCTCATAACAATATCTATTTATTTATCTGCAAGTTTGGTTTCCCAATCCCCTGTCCAGACTTGTAGAAGCACACGAGGAATTAGGGCGATAGGATAGCAGGGCAATCCTCACCCGACTTAGTTTAGATTTAGTCTAGGTATAAATATCTCATTGCACACCGAGATATTTTTATACACGTTTAAATTAAATGTGAGACTCGGGTCTCTAGTTTGCATTTATATATCGTCAGATTAGATGGATAGTTTAGTTGCTGTAACTAGAATTATGCCTATAGCTCTATTATGGTCTTTAATAAATGCTAAATGAAGGAATAATACAATAATATAGAGATTACATATATTACACAAGATTAGGTTGCATTCTCAGACTAGCCTTCCGAACATTGTACAGCTTAGGTCTCTTAGCTTAGAGCATACACTGCACAACACATACCATTAATAAAAGTAATGATGGGAGTTTTGCCTACAGCAGTTCAGGGTTTAGTGGTAGGTAGGCTTAGGTATAGAGTCAAACACGGTAATAGGGTAGTAGGATTGCTATTCTTAGGGATGGAAAGTTAGAAGGTTTACAAATCAAATAGCGTTTATTTGAAGGTTTAATAGCAATTATGAGTAACTGAATAGGAATTAGTCATTGTGTGAGGATCAGTAGTATTGGGTTCCGTATATTATTACATATGAAATATTAAAGGTGTAACTGTTATATATTGATTATCGTCATAAAGATTCCAGTTATGATTAGGATATCAGAATTGTTTCAAAAAGATGAAATGATTCTAGGCTAATGGCAAGCGGAGCAGTCCATTATGTCTAATTTTAAGGTATCAAATTATCATGAGTGGAATATACTCATTACTTAGGGTAAACTTCAGGTTCAATATTTCATATTTAATGGACGGTTTACCTCAGTATTATAAATATCTTCACTATATCAGGGATTATAAGTATCTAATGAATACATTAGTATATAAGTAATGGGTGAAATAATGCCTTAATACATAATTTTGAATGAAATAATATTCAATTGTTAGGTCTGATGAGTTTGTTCAGTGCTTCTTCTCATCAGAAAATAGGTACGAAGCACAGGTTAATTCAATAAGTTAGGAATACCTATTAGAAACAAAATATAATAAAATAGGTATTGAATTAGCTAGTTGGCCAAACCCACATCCAGACGGAAATGGTAACATAGTATGGATGAAAAAGAATCTTCCATACAATAATAATAATAAACAATTAGCTAGCTAGGTTGGTCTGTTATATACTGTGATGATATGAATATAAATTGAGGCAATTGGTATATAAAGAAACCAAGGTTTTGATTTGAGAAAGTATTACATGTTGAGAAAATAATGATAAAGCTAGCTTCCATTACGTTAACCGGCCACGGTAGGAACTGGTTGGGGTTTAGTAACCAAAAACAAATTTTATTTATTACTTGATTATTATTTTGAACTAGGATGTAGTAGGAGAACGTAGGGTTAAGTAGGTAGGGATGATTCAAAGTCTAACTTGCTACACATAAAAGAATTTGGGTTGCTAGGAACATAACGTAGACACTAAACGATCTCATTGGCCAAATCAAGTTAAATTTTAAGATTTTATTTATTTAGGTACATTTTAGTGTCCTTTGACGCTGGATTGTCTTATTTAGGTTCTTTAGGTTTTATTTAGGTAGTTACACCGTGGAGGTTTCTTCAACCAATATAAAATGGTAGTATTTATCCTGTCCGCCAAATTATTATTTTCTATTGGAGATGGCTCGTTGTTTATTTTTGCATGTATACGCTTGCGGAGAGAGGGTTGGAGCCTTATTAACTGCATGCAAAAATACGCAAATACTTAATTCTCATCACTTTTCACATGACGTATAAAAATGTACAAGTACTTATTATTTTTAATTTCCGGTTGGGCCCTTAAGGACCCCGGAGTCCGCTTTGACACCTAAATCCCAAAATTTTAGTGCTTTAGTTTTACAAAAACAACCTTATTGGGAATAGACCGGTTTCCTCAAGATGTTTTTCTTCGCCGAAAAGCTAACCGTAAATATTCCGTACGTAAGTTCGGAAAAACTCATTGATACTAGTTGGGACTAGAACCCACGTCCTGAACTGCGACTAAAGGTATTGGCGAATAACAAAATTAACGTTTTTAGGTAAAAATCTAGGGCACAATACGCGAACGAAAGAGACAAGAACCTAACTGACTATACTTGAGTTGATATGCGAATCAGTAATATGCTACAAGGAATTTATGCGTTGGAGATAACCGTCAAACAAATGATTTGTAGTCAGAATACTTATTTTTACGATATGTTTCATCTTTAATTCCAGGTGCTCCCACCGTCACCGCGCATGGTGGAGCGTGGCACTGGCAGCGCTGAGCATGCTGGCTAAAGAGACTGGACTGACTGCCCTGCTGTTCAACATAGTCTTCGATCTGTACAAGAGCTGGCCTGGAACCAGGTGGGTGGACATTTGAAGGGAGAGTAGACATGCCGCTAGGAGTTTAAAGATAGTTCACATTAATCTTTGCGCGGTATGTGTATGTACCGTGCATTTCTAACTGCCGCGATGTGGGTTTACACAAATCAGAACAATTGCAGGCCAATTGCAGGCCTCGGCACGGCGAGTAGCTTGGCTATAAGTGTTTTATCGAATATATTTTGAAAAGTGTGCGCAGGAGCTGCACAACTTAATTCCACCTTCCCGTTTCTTTACCAAACGACCAGGCGTGGGGAGCGGATGCATCCTTATTTTATTAACGTAAAAAACGTTCTAAAGTATATAACAAGATGATTTGATGATATATAACTAAGTAAATTAAATTATAACTAAGTTAAATCCTTGAAATTACCTTCGAGGCATTTTACCGAGGATGCAGGTGGTATTTCCTCGCTGAATTGCAATTCTGATGCGTTGCGCGAGAATGCTGTCACCTCTTCGGTCACCAGTTACGCCAACCAGACGTTTCGCGATTTCCACAAATAACTTTTGCGCACTGGGATCCCACGGACCGAAGGTCTCGACGGCAAATGGTAAAAAATTTTACTCTCAAATGTCATTACATTTAAATCATCAACTTATATCTCTAATTCCAGGAGTTCCCTCATGGTGAAATGGCGCTGGAAAGGCGAGGGCGCCTGCGCGCGCATCACAGTGGCGTTGGCAGGGCTGCTTCTCCTGGCAGTAGCCAGGGTTGCTTTGCTGCAGGGATCGCTGCCTGCGTTCTCGCCACAGGACAACCCGCCAGCGTTCCACCCATCGTTCCTAGTCAGGTTTGTATGAGGTTTTCCTTCTGTAACACTTTGAATGCCAGAAAAGCGCTAGGTGGGCGGCTCGTACGGCGGGTTCATCTACGGACGATTTTTACGATACGGCATTAGTGCTACTAAATTAATGGTAGTGAATGTTTGTGTTATATTTGTAATCTTCAACGTTAACTTTCCAGACTAATGACCTTCTGCTACCTGGCCGCGTTCAACTGGTGGCTTCTCCTGTGCCCGTGGACCCTCAGCCACGACTGGCAGATGGGTTCCGTGCCTATCATCACCAGTGGTTGGGACCCTAGGAACCTCCTCACCTGTGCTGCCCTGATTGCTCTACTAGCACTGTCTTATAGGTGCTTAGTGGATTTAGAAGTGAGTACATTTTTAACCATACGTCTTACATTAACATAAATCATTGCAAATCTGGCAACAAGAAATAAGCAGTACATAGTCAGTCCTCCCAAAACGGGATATAAATTGCAATTGAGTAGTTATTTAAAAAATTGCAAAGTTTATAGAACAGAAATAACTAGTTTATAATATTTCATCATCACCCTCACACCCTGGAACCTAAATGATCGCGTATCGTACGGTTTCAGAGAAATTTCCTCCCTCGGATGCTCTGGTTGTGGAACGAGGTGTTAACGAGGTTTTCCCGAGGGACTACAGTATGGGGTTCTTCAAAAACGGAGTGAATAAATTCTTAAAGGGTCGGCAACGCGCATGTAACACCCCTAGATTTGCAAGCATCCATAGGCTACGGTAACCACTTACCATCAGATGGGCCGTAAGCATGTTTGCCACCGACGTGGTATAAAAAAATGGGTCTGCTTTGGGAGTTTGGATTTATATAGGGGCTTCTCATGAGTTCGTGTCCCTGCGTCGTGTCAAGTTAGAATAGCACCACTCCCTTTCTTCCTGCGGGAGTCGTAAAAGTCGATTAAGAGGACAGGGATGACTCTATACCTGCTGATCTATCACTGCAATATCACATTTTGTCGATATTATGTGCTACCCACATTTATGCAAAAAGTGGCGCTGGGCTAGGAACTCCTTTTAGCGCATCAACCTGTCACCTGTTCTCCGAGGGCAAATTACATCTGCCAGGCTTGCGGTCGTGTATGCCGCTCCCGAGTTGGAAAATTAATTTTCTTGGTAATTTCAGTTCCAGAGACACACTCCGGGTGCAGTGGGCTTGCTGCTACTAGTAATACCTTACCTGCCGGCTTCCAATCTGCTGGTCACCGTTGGCTTCGTCGTCGCAGAAAGGGTGCTGTATTTACCAAGGTAATTCAACTCAACCTGCACTTACAATTTTTTCTAGCACATGTATATGTAATATGTATCTTGGACATTAATGACAAACACTGACATATGACAGTGTGTGTTGCCAGCGATGAGGTATGGCACGGAATCGTGGTTGCTTACTATGGGCCTCATAAGAAGGCTCAACATCACCCAAAGGGCAATGGGGAGAGCTATGTTGGAAACTTCTCTGCGCGAACGCATCCAGAAATAAGGATATCCGCAGCAGGACCAAAGTAACCGATATAGCCCTCCGAATCGCTAAACTTAAGTTGCAGTGGGCGGGGCACGTAAAACCGATGGCTGTTGGGGCGGAAAGGTTCTTGAGTGGCGAGCACGTACCGGAAGGCGCAGCGTGGGTAGCCCCCCCCCCCCACAACGGGGACTAATGACCTGGTAAAGGGCGCGGGAGTCCGCAGGGTGCGGGTGGCGCAGGACGGCACTCTTTGGGGGAGGCCTGTGTCCAGCAGTAGACGTCTTTTGTCTGATATGATGATGATGATGATGATGATGATGATGATGATCACTGACATATGAATATGACAAACTCCAGCTGTACGCTTACCATGAGTTTGACAATGACGGCTTACGCTAACGAGTATCGAGTTTTCTATCTGTGCATCCCGCTCGTACTGACAAAGTGCAATAGAGATGCACAGATAGAAAACTCGATACTCGTTAGCGTAAGCCGTCATTGTCAAACTCATGGTAAGCGTACAGGTGTACGCTAGGTAGATCTAAATGTAATTATTGTACTAATGGGAAAATAAGTAGACGAGTTTTTTCATGTTGTCTCATCTTTGTTTCTTAGTATAATACATAGGCAATCGAGTTATAGACATACGATTCCCGTTAGTAGAATTATACTTCAAATGATTTCATTGTGTTCCCTTTCTCCTCAGCGTGGGCTCCGTGATCCTCACAGCCTACGGAGTGCAGCTGATGTGGCCGCGCTGCGACCGGCGGCTGCTCGCGCTGGGCGCGGCCGTGCTGGTGGCGGGCGGCGCGGCGCGCACCATGCTCAGGAACCGGGACTGGCGCACCAGGGAAACATTACTGAGGTAGTGAATGGCATGGCTTACAGATCAAAGCATCCTGCTTATCCATTGGTACCGTAAACCAAGCTTTGGAACTTGGACTGGTGGACCAAGGAGATGCTACCAAGATAGACTTTTATGTCATGGTTTAAATCAAAACCATGGTATTGTCTGTATATCGTCTCGTAGTGCCTTACAGCATGCTCAGGTACTGGCGGACCAGGTTGACGCTACTTAGGTTTTTTTTCAATACAGCTCAGAGATCAAAGGCGATTACGCCCAACTAACCCCCTTGTTTCTTAGTGCCGCTTAGTATAATCAGAAACTGGGACTGGTGGACCAGGGAAACATTACTAAGATAGGTCTTTCTGATACGGCTCAGCGAGCTCCAGTCTGCATATGACATGTCTTGTTGATTGCCAGCGTCTAATCTTAGCACTATTGCAGCTAGCACCGTGGGGTAACCAACTGTACCTCACTGTTGACGAGTCATGCTATCCTTGTCAAAGCCATGCTCCATGCTCAGAAGCCGAAGTCCTGGTGGTTAGGTAACTGAGGCAGGATATCCCTCCATTCCAAACCGGAGCGCGTCTCCGCTCTTGAGGTGTGTCTGACCAAAGGGCGACTTTACTGTCTTAAACTTCCCTTGCGATGACGGAAATAAAAAGGATAACTCACGCAATGCCAATCCATGGCTGTTACGCTTATCTATGCACTGTTTTGTAAATGGTAGTTGTCTTTAGGGCTCAGTTGAAAAACAAACATATGCCAATAAGATAATGTTGTTGTTTGTTGCAGGGCGGACTTGGCAGTATTGCCGCACAATGCCAAGCTGCATTATAACTTTGCAAACTTTCTGAAAGATATGGAACAACAAGAGAACGCCATCAAACACTATAAGGAAGCCTTGAAGTAAGTGTTTTGGAGATCTCTTTATTTCGTAGCGGCTTCATATAAAAAAATATGGTAATATAATGCTGACCTTGCGTTACCATCGAAGTCGAAGATATGTTATACTATCGCACCTCGTTCCATGGTCATGAGTTTAAAAATGTATATCTTTGACATCGACTGTATCCGCTATATATTAGGAGAACAATATTTCTTTGCTATTCCGCTGAAAAACGTGCTGGTCTATTAGTGAAGATAAGATGCAACTATTTGCGTAAAAACATGCAAAAAATTACAGCAAACCACCACCAATAATGACAAAAACCTCGACACGTGTTTCGCCTCTCTACGAGGCATCATCAGGAGATGCTGGCAGGAGATGTTGCTTGCGCCACGTCCACTGAGCAAAGCTGCTGCTGCTGCTGCTGCTGCTGTAGCTGTTTTTTTTTTTTTTTTTTTGAGGCGAAACACGTGTCGAGGTTTTTGTCATTATTGGTGGTGGTTTGCTGTAATTTTTTGCATGTTTTTACGCAAATAGTTGCATCTTATCTTCACTAATAGACCAGCACGTTTTTCAGCGGAATAGCAAAGAAATATTGTTCTCCTAATATATCATGGACTTCCGCAAAGTAACGCCTGATTCAATAAATTATTTGTATCCGCTATATCAAAGATACACTAAGCATTGTCCGACTGAAACGTTTTCAAGAAATAAAACGATAGATTACATCATGACACATTCAATAATCACTCAAAGGTTTGATGAACCTGCCGTGCCGGACAGCACTTTGGTACTTTCTAAATGTAAAAAAATATTGCGAAACCATATTCCCATAGGAATCATTATCCATACCTACTTAATATTATAAATGGGAAAGTGTATGTGTATGTTTGTTTGTTTGTTTGTCCGTCTTTCACTGCAAAACGGAGTGACGAACTGACGTGATTTTTTAAATGGAGATAGTTGAAGGGATGGAGAGTGAC
Organism: Epinotia demarniana; assembly: GCA_945867215.1. Lineage (NCBI taxonomy): Eukaryota > Metazoa > Arthropoda > Insecta > Lepidoptera > Tortricidae > Epinotia > Epinotia demarniana. The sequence goes on from OX244262.1 coordinate 3,181,448, forward strand.
ATAGGATAGTTTTATCCCCGAAATCAAACCCTAAGTAGGTGTAATGGGGGGTAAAAGTTTGTATGGAGCTTTATAATACTAAATGTTGTACTAATCTCCAAAAAGTATTCATAAAGCCTAGATGTGTAATACTATGCTTTCTTTTCAGATTATGGCCGAGCTACGCCAGTGCCCACAACAATCTCGGCACGTTGGTGCTCGCGTCAGGTCGCGCCGAACACCATTTTCTGCAGGCACTCAAATACAACAGAGACCACGTCAATGCGCATTATAATCTAGCCAAGCTTTACAGGTAATGATAAAAAAACCGTACAAGTACGAGTCAGACTCACCCACCGAGAGTTTCGTACTGAATTAATATAGTTTCAGATTTCTCCGTGTAGGTACCTACCTACTTGTAGTATAATAGTTATTTTCTCAAACATACTCTGAAATGTATGCGTTAATATCAGGAAATGAAGACAAGAAGTTTCTTGTTTATGGCTCCCTACATTACTTCTTGGCCTTACGCCAAGAAGTAATGTATGAAAACCCTAACTAAAAACATTATTGTCCGCTACTCTAACTTTTTAAATTTGCTTACTAATATTAAACTGACAAAGGAAAAATTACATACTGCCAACCACCACTAGATTCTGTAAGCATACTTGCGACATAAAAAAAAACAAAATCTATGGTACTATCAAGTACTATACATATGTGCGGTTACACAAGGTGCTCGAACGGCTTGTTGAAATGGCATGTTTAAAAAATAAAAAAGGCGGCAAATTACACATTTTTTTTCTGAACTATCGTTCCGATTGTAATTTCAACAAACTAACAATTAGTTGACTACCTTGTATTTATTTTAATTTTAATATTTCCTCACATCGTTTGAGAAAAGCACTATACAATCCTCGGCCGGAACAGGGATTGCTGGACTCGTTGCATCCGGCCTCGTCTACGACTCGGCCGTCTACCTCACGCTCGTCCAGCAATCCCTTACTTCACGGCCTCTGCAGTAATGTACTATTACGATACAAGTGCCGAAAATAGGAAATTCGCAACGAGTGGTGATAAATTAAAACACGACCGAAAGGAAAGTTTTAAATCGACACGAGTTGCGAATTATCTATTCGTAGTACGTTTCACTGTAGGTACATATGGCTGTTTAAAGTTTCGATATATGCATGAAAAGTGTTTTTTTCCGCACTAGCGCGGGAAAGTAGCACCATAATGTACTGTAAAACGATTTTACTAGGCTAATTTCATAGTTTTAGGTCAACGGAAAGTACCTTATGAATATCGAAATAAATGTTTTTAATTTCAACTCGATTCAACGCGTTCCGTTATAATGGGTCTTGACAGACAGACGACGGAAAACAAAGTCCAATAAGGTATACCTATCTTCTGATGATGATAATGATTTGTAGGGACATCTGGCCGCAAAAAGGCGGGCTGTCGATTGTATGTCGCGTTCATTCAGCTCGTTTCCCCAATTTACTGGCCATTCCCGGCGACATTTCCACATGAGATTGTCCGGTTTGGAATGCAAAGTGCAGCCAGTTTGTGAGAATGATGTGTCTCGTGACGTGATGTAAGCATCGCGAGTGGTTTGTCTCCAAAGTCTCGGAAACGATCAGGCAAAGATGACCGCAAACGACAGATGTACATGTATATACATTATATAGGATCCATCAATTACAAATGTAAATAAATAAAATAATTGCTATTTACCACTCAAATCATCTCATACATACATTTAACCATCCAGATTTGCTTGCGAAGCCTTTTAACTATCATATTTCCTGCTATAGCTTGTTTTTTCCGTTTTTGAATAAGATTTAGATAGCTAAAATTATTTAATTCTGGAAATGTAACTTCAAACTTTTCTTTTATATTTTTATTTATAGCATGATAAGACGAGATTTCAAAGAAACCTTCGCCAATTTCAGAAAGAAAAATCGTCTCACAGACTCTCTAAAGATGTTAGAACGCTGTATAACCCTGGAGCCACGCTTCGTGCAGGCATACTTGGAACTGCTGATGCTGAAGCCAGAAGACCAGAAAAGAAGCATCCTGGACAAACTTCTAGAACTAGAGCCGAGAAACTGGGAACACTATATACTGTATGGCAACTGGTTTAAAGGCAGAGGTGAGTTTATCGATCACCTTTTAATGTTATATGCGGTTCATTGATGATAATGTTAACTCTTATAAAAATACAATTAAAAAAACTGTTAATCAATGAACTGACTAAAATTTGATTTTTCGAATATTTTTACGCACGTTATTTTTATTATCGAGCAGCCCAAATGCCTTTTAAAAGGTATTCCCCTCTTCAACGTAATAATATCACTCTAAATTGTAACAGGGATTGCAACTTTTATGTTCTTTCAAGAAAACAAAACAAAATCTACTCTATACGATATGATACAGAGATAAACGTAAAATCTACTCTATTTCCTATCAGAGTCGATTCAAATTTTACTGGCAAACTAGAGAATAATCATACCCGCTGATAATTTTTCTTCATTTTGATGAAGTACCTTAGTGTGATTACACTCCTTGCTTTTCTTAGCCTTTTAACAATAGATATCCTTCTAAATGACCAGACATTTCAAGGTATTCTTATTTCGTGACCAGCCTAAGTCTACGTCAGAATACTCAGAATAGAATAAAATAGAACACAAATGTTTTCTAGAATACTTATTTCTAGTTACAGGCTGTTCTTGTAAATAGTATGTGCACACTATTCTATCAAATAACATCGAAGCGCTACGAGCGATCATCACATCTTTCAAGAACTTAACGACTTAAATTTCTGCTTCCAGGTCTTCTGCCTCTATCTCTCAAGTACTACACGTCAGCCCTGAGACTGTCGGGTCAGGAGCGGCGCAGTGTGACAGCACTTCGAGCGGCTTGCTTAGTGTTGCGGCAGAATGGACAATGGGCGAGAGTTATGCAGCTTGTTACCAGGTTATCATAGTCTGTGAGAAATTTCTAGGACATATTGTGCTACCCTGCCTTTCTCTACAGTTTATCATCGGTTTTTTACCTGAATAGCACCTGGATCACGCGCGAATTGTCTATCTAAGTGTTTTAATTAGAAAGGGGCGGATAAACAGCTCGCGTGGTCTTGTGCTAGCCATGAGGGCGCTGCGCTGTACATCCTCGCGTCACTGCATAGGGGATCGTTTTAGAATATCAGGTTGACGTATTGTCATGTGATGATGAGATGGGATTATAAAACAGAGAAATGTTTAATACGAAACAAAAGACGCGCTGAAAACAGCGTTCACTCTAGCCAGCCTGCCGGTGCGCGTGCAAGCCAGTTGGTAAACGCGTCCATTGACATACTATTACTACGTAACCTCTCGTCTTCAATCAGGCCGCTATCTTGGAATATACAATTCTATAAGAACTCCCACTAGAGTGGGTTTACATGGACAGGGCACACCAGTGTCGTCACACTTATTCTTAATAAGACTGAGTGTGACAGCTCTATGCATGCCTTGTTGAACGGAAAGCGCACTGATGTGGATTTAGCTATTGGATGGTGCTGTTCTAAAACATGCACTTTCAGATGGCAGGCGTCGCGCGCAGACGCACGCACTGCGGGCGCGCGTGCGCGCTGGACGCACGCGTGGCGCCTGCGCAGCGAGCTGGAGGGCCGCGCGGCGCTGTACGCGCGCCCAAGGACACCGTCCGACCAGGTATGAGGCCATTTTATGACCAAAAAGAAAAAATGTGCACCTACCCAATCATCGTGAGTTATTCTTCTCTTCTTCAGCATAATTGCTTCCACTGCTAGACATATGCCTCTTCCATGGACTTCCAAACTGATCTGGATGGAGCGTCCCTGGTCCAGGTCAGCCCTTCTGCCTTTTTAATATCCTCCAACCGTCTGGATGGCGGTCTCCACACCCTACGGGTTCCTTCCCGAAGTCTCCAAGGTAGCACTCGCTGGCTGTCCGCGAGTCAGCGGAAGTTGTTGAACAATACAAAAGTTGGAAAATCCCCGACTACTTTAGTCGCAAACGTTCATAGGCTGCGGTATTTGCTTAGTGCATCAATTTAATTCAATTCAAAGTTTATTCATTTGTACATACATACACTTAATATTAGAAGTAAATAGGATCACGTACATCATTTTGACCGTGACTAGTTTTTTTTTCTAATCCAATCTTGTGCAAATATTTCTTCAATACTACAGAATAGAATAGAATTATTTTATTTGCCAGAATCAAGAAGCATCCCCTCAACAGATATGCTTTCAATAGGTTACTGAACGCGAAACTGTTTGTAATCATTTTTAAGTTAGTGGAAAGCTTTTTTTTACTGCGAAGAAAGGAAAGTTTGTTAGCGTTAATTTTGAATTTCACACTGATTCTCTTGCAAGCCGAGATAAAGAAAGAAAAAGAAAAGAAAGAAAGATACATTTATTCACAAACACACAGGACACACATATTAAACAAAAGAATTAAAAAAAAGAATTAAAAAAAAACAGATAAGACATGAAACCAGTGTGTCTCTGCGGCAGTGAACCGGACACTGGCTCAGCATTATGCTGAGGTGTCAGACACCTGCAGCGCTGATTTTCAGCCAGCACCGTCGGTGAATCACGGAAACGTCATACAAATTTAATAAATAACTACTAACATTTTTGGGATAGGTGAAAGAGAAATAAACATAAATACAAAGTGAGATAAAACATGTATACACTACCTAGATGCAGCTCAATAAAATATTAATATTTACAGTGTCTACTCTACACATTAAAAACAAACATTAGATAATAAATGAACAATTGGCATATTTATTGCTGTCACAGTGCTGGGGATGGGGATTAGGATTAGGATTTCTGGAGCGTCAACAAATAGCCTTTAAGCATACGCTTAAAGGTCGTGTATCTGCTACTATGTTACTGCTGCTGCATGTAGATGATGTTAATAGCTTGTCAAATTCAAATCATTTATTTCAAGCAGGCAAATAAAAATGTTGACTTACTTAACGTGTTGGGAACCATCCATCACCATCATAAGTTTGGCATTTCTTGTTCATATATCAATCACATATCGACGAGGCGTTCCTAATATGGAGCTTTATTTTATCGGTCACTCGAGACTCGAGGTTAACCGGTATATATCCATCAACTTAATTACTCATTTATAAACTAGCAAGCAGTCTTAGAACATATATCCTAGCCTGGCCCTTCCTTAGGTATATCCTCGTGCGTACCTTTGAGGAAGTTTTATAACTTCCTTTAATCTTGCTACATTGATGTTAGTTGCATGATCCCTTAATAATATTTTCACCAAACAACGTCTACACGACTTTACAGTATCATGACCTCTAGGTTCGTAGCTAATCTGCGTAATCAGTTATTATGCTATTACTGATGGTCGGACTATAGTGCGACGTTTGTTGTTTCCTAAATTGTCAAACTAAAGAACATAGTTACATACATTCACGCCTTCATTCCTAAAAGGGGATTTGTGGTCCTAAGTGGGGATCGCCCACAACACACTTCAACCCTGTGCTCTTAGTACGAGTTTTACGACACCCACGGGAGGAAAGGGGGTGATGCTATTCTAACCCAACACCATATGGGACTAAAGAACCATTATTTCTTAACCATATTTTGATCTAAGACTAACTTTTGATCGCGACTTCGTCCGAGAGTATTTTCTATTAGATTCCCATAGTCGCAGTTATTATCGCTCTCCCATAACAATTTAAGCCTCATAGTTTATACTCCTTCGAGATAAAAAAAATCATATCTATTCTTCTTTCAGAGATCTCAAGCTATCCTCATACCGAATTTCATCCTAATGAAATTCGGGACCTTCCACACTAAAACCGCAAAACCGATCTTAATCGGTTTTGAGATTTTAATGTGAGAGGTATCAGGCAGAATACTTTCGTTAGGTACCTATAATAGTGTGAAGATTTGATTAGTACAGCACCTATAACTAACTTTTCCTGTTTCAGACAAAATCGACGTGTCTCCACCACAGCCAACTCGAAATTCAACACACCGTAGAAGAACAAAACACAAACACTGAATCGAGCACATTCCTCAACTCCTTGAATAAGAAAACTAAACAAAATGCCAATTCGAAAAGTTGCCAAAAAGATTGCGATGCCAAAAAAGTGTCAATACCGGTACAATATAAACCAACACATAATAAAAGTGAGATAGGACTGAAGAAAAGTTGTTCCTTGCGTAAAAAAGAGATGAAAGATGAGAGTTTCACTCCTTTTGTGTCTGACCATTTGATAAAGACTTATTAAGCCTAAGTGTATTTTTACCGACCCCTAAAAAAAGGACGACAATACATCCTGTGATGCCAGAATTTTAGGGACACGATCTGATTTTCGAAACATAAACATACATATCGCGATTCAAGACGTTGAACATAGCTTGTTCAGTCAGCACGCGACCAAGAATCTTGCAGGTCTTGTAACACCCCGAAATATCGAGTGATCTCCAAAACATATTAACTAACTTAACCGAATGGAATTAAGTCCCGTTTATAAAACACAACACGTGTATAAAATTCTAGACATTTAAATCAACATGATTTCAGTTAAATTCTCTCCTCCGCTCACCGACGGAAAAAAACTGGTTTAAAACGACCGAAGAATCACCTAAGTCCTTGTATCTATCTTAGCAATAAGTTTTACAACTGATTAGATTTTTTTTTCGATTATGGACAGTCGAATTCTGAAATATACCTAGGTGTCTCAGATATCTTTGAACCTTTGAAACGTACATATACGAGTATTTATGAACTCGGCAGTTACTTGCGGGGGGATAAAATTAAAAAGTGTATGTAATACATAATTCGTAATCCACTTTTGTGTTTGTTTGTACTGTGATGATGTAAATACAGCTCAATTGGATTTGCTTTGTAAATAATGGAATTGATATAACTGTATGTAGAGGAGAATAAACTCATCAATTGATGTGCACACGGGACAATAAACTGTTGGATTCAGGATATGGGCCGGGCAGAGGTTTACCTTTGGTGCTGGGTGTGCGTTCCATTCGGGCGCAGCGGTCTTAGGAGGCGCCGAGCTCCACTCGTTGGGCGCTAGGTGCTAGACGACACCAAGGTAATGCCGGCTGTACACGTGGGGCCAACGTTGGCGCGTGATCAGGATGCAGCTATGCAAACCAATGAGAACGAAATAAAGCCATTTTCCTCTAACGCATAGCTGCGTTCTGCTCACCCGCCAACGTTGGCCCAATGTGGACAGCAGGCTTTATGATTGCACACGGTCGCTATATCGGCTAGAGACGCCTCTGCGGCCGGCCTAATGGCAAGGAGACACCTTAGGCTATTGACTTGTAATTCAGACTCGGAGAAGACACAAGCATGTTATCGACAATTTGTTGTGGAGACAGAGACAAATGCAGGTCTCGTTCAACATTGTTCATCATTGGGAACCATGGCTACATTAATGACCACCAGGAACAACATAGAAAATAGAACATAGCTACCGACTAAGGAATAGTAGATGTTGTTTCTATCACGCCAGCTCTCCTGAATTTACTTTTAATGTCATTGAACTACCTAGCTGGCATGATCGCGTTTATGGGGGACATAAGCATTCGTCCTTCGACGTCATGAGAATGCTCAAAGTAGCCCAAAGGGCTATGTTAGGAGTTTCTATGCGTGATCGCATCAGAAATGAGGCTATCCGCAGAAGAACCAAGGTGTCAGATATAACGTAGAACCGATGGCCGTTGTGGCGGAGAGGTTATCGAGTGGCGACCACGTACCGGAAGGCACAGCGTGGGTAGGCCACCAACAAGGTGGACTGCTGACCTGGTAAAGGTCGCGGGAGTCCGCTGGATGCGGGTGGCGCAGTACCAGTCACTTCAGCACTCTTTGGGGAGGCCTATGTCCAGCAGTGGAAGTCTTTCGGCTGATATGATGATGACGATAAAGCATTCATGCGATCGGGACAAATGCTATAAGTACCTTTATCCGTCATAAATGGAATCACGCTAGCTAAGCTTTCAGTTATATCATGTTTACTTATGTTCGTGTTTCTATCACTTAATTGTAAGCGGTGTAAATAGACTATGTAAATAATTAGTTAGACATTTGAACTATTTACTGTACAACATGTGGATACACATGCCACGCCATGCTTTTAGTGTCTTTATTTGATTTATGATACAATAAATACATTGAAATAAATTGGTAGTTTAATTTCGAACAATACCTACAAAAATTGTAATTATCATCTTACAAGTTATCGTCCGGAAAGAAATGACTGACGAAATGTGTGCCTGGGCCAGGGACCTTACGGATACCACGCAAACGGTAAACTTTTATATTTCAGTGACCTTTTCAACCACTTCTGTTTTGCATGAGCCATCTTCTAAACATAGGTATTAAAAGTTTATGTTGCAACACTTGAAACACTTGCAACAATTATTCGAAGAAAATCTTTGACTAATTTTTTATCGGTAAAATTCTTAATTCATTGCCATAATATGAAACAATCATAAATAATGATTACGACAAAGTTTTAAAAAACTTGAACTGTAGAAATTTTCGCAACCCAATAAGGTCAAGCACGAGTCAATACAATTGAATTATTATAATAGTAAAGTTGTTTGTAATTGCCTTAAATCTATTTGTTCAGTTTCACCGCGCGCAGTCATGCGTGCAATTTATCGAATTGATTTATTGATTGGGTTCTCTCTATTTGGCATAACTTTGATTGTCCGAAACGCTTTTAGCATAATAAACTTAGCATGTTCGGTTTTTGACGAACGTTAATGTGGCAGAAACCATTCGGTATAATTTCTAACATACAGAAAAAGTGTAAGTCCGAAATAACATTCGCATACCATTTGTTGAGACCGATTATATTTTCGAATAATTTTGTTTAGAATAATAGTATTTGGCATATGTGTAATTAGGTATGATTAGATAGAATCTATTTATCCCATAATATTAATCAAGTCAAGCCAAAACCTGGTCATAGTCATTGTCATCATACTACTTAATAATTATCAAAACATAAGAAACCAAGTCATGTATCAATTCGTCTTGATGATGACTTCTGGAACCCTGCGTTTAGTTACATAAAAAAATAGAAATCAACCTATATATTTACGTCCCATTGAGGCACAGGCCTCCTCTCATCGATGAGTGGGAACGGGTAGTAGTCCCCACGCTGGCCCAGTGCGGGTTGGGGTATAGTTACATATTTTTTTAATTTCCTAGTTGCAAAGTGGACGCGGAAAAATTAAATAACCATACTTACTAACATTGCACTTTGGAAATAATACCTACAATGGAACTCAAGGTTACAAAATAAAAACTGAACTTTCATCTCCATGATTAGGTTAGCTAATGTTTAATTAAATTCTAAGATAGTTTGGCAATTTTTGGCTTAATTAGGTACTTGGCAATGGCAACCGTTGCTTCATTAATTTGTGAAACACTGCGTTTTAATGGTGTTCAATACTATTGATGAGTTCAAAAAGTACCTGAGTAGTCTCAGATATAAGAAGTCTAAAATACTAAAACGGCATTTTTCCAAAAAATTCCATTCCATTGTAAAATGGAGTGTATTAATCCCAAAAACGGTATTCCATCAATTGAAGTAATTGTACCTAACCGTTGTGAACGATATTTCATAATTATGTTATGTGAAAATAACAAAAAGGCTTGCCAAAGAAAATTTAGTGTAGGTAATTAAACACTACCTACCTACACATTGTGGAAAACATTAACCTTCTGTCTGCTTTACCTGAGAGTAGTAAAAAAGCAAAAACAAAATGAACCGACTATATGAGAAATTACGGAAAATTACGGGCCCTTACAGTGTAATGAACACTCCAGCCCCCCAAGAGACTTAAGTTCATCTTATTCTACACGCAACTTTACCGCTTACTGCTAAATAATCAAGCCTCAATATGCTATAACATTCACGTGACCATGAGTTGTTCTAGTTCTCAGGCGAAGAACAAGCCTCTTCAACCTACCATGACCTAAGACTGTGTAAATGCACTCTCTTTATTGTATTTATTTACTTAGTTTTATCTTGATAAGGGAATGTATGTTTGCTAGTGACGGCAATGCGTAGGTAAGTACCTACGAAGATATTTTATCATAATAATATTTTTATGTGCGTTGTCTCATCTAATAGCTCACCCATTAGCCTATCATCTGCACCCAATAACCCTGTCTATCTATGTATATTCCTTCAACCAGCAAATGACACCCATCCCATGACACGGGCAGCGACGGCATCCGCTTAGAATACTATTTTACACTAACTTCTGCCCCCGACTCCGTCCGCGTGGAACTCGTTTTTATCGTAGCTCCAACTTTCACCCCCCATTCACTCCCTTATGTTTTCCAAACCCCTAAAATTACTTTACTTGTATTGTAATAAGGAGTCCATACACAAAGTTTCAAGTCTCTTACTTAAAATTTTACTCCATCCCTATACAAATTTTAACCACCTTTTTACCCCCTTGAGGGTGGAATTTTCAAAAATTCCTTCTCAGTGGGTCATATAAACTACCTTTTGTGAAAAAAACTGCTTGCTAGGTTCGACAGTTTGGGCTGGGCGTTGATTTAAAAGGGTGAGTAATTAACTAATTTTGGATTTACTGATATGAATTCAGCAGAAATAGAAGCTGGAAATTATTAATCGAATCTGAATAATTTCAATTTGAAAATTCCCGACATGGAAAATTGTCCAGTCTGAATAATGCTAACATTACGTAAGCTATATCCATTTGGCACATAACGTGCACTCCAAAAATATGACCATTCGGAAATAAGTACGGCATATATGAATTGAAGCTATTTCATACTGGACAAAATTCAATTTGGACTAAATTCATAGGTATTGAACAACAAAAAGAATAGTCAAAAAATTATTATAGACAATTATTTTTTTACCAAAGTCAGTTTTGGTGGTATTACTTTTGGACCAAATTCATAATGTTAATTTCATGTTGGGTATCTTCCATTTGTACCTAATAAATCCTACTAAACCGGTAAATCCTAATAAATAAATAAATAATAATAATGAAAGAAAAGTTACAATACAATACAAATACTCTTTATTACACATTTCATAAATTGGAAAGCAATACAGTAGTATTATTAGTAGTTCGTTACTTTGGTACTTAACTCAACTCGTTACCAAAAAAGTTTATACTTTGCATTAAACCTTATAAAATCGGATATTATCTTCTATCCGTAATGGGATGACGTTGAGGATAGACGATGACCCAGCAGTTCACGTTGACGAAGTTGCGGACAAATGCTTGTTAAATCAAGACCAAGAAATACTTAGGTATACTTAATCAAAATTAATAACGCATTAGGCCCGATTGGACCAAACTACTGAGATTATAACCTTTTTGTTTTGTCGAATCGAAACTCCGTCAACCGAGTTTAGAATAATTATCTTCATTACCCAACCCAGGAGGCATTATTATTACCTTAGTTAATTCGACAGAGGGTCACTTATTTACGTAGTGACTTATGCTTAATCCAAGTCTCCAAAACTTGTTCTAGATTGAAGTAAATATCTTTGACTACCAACGCTTGCTCCATCGCGGAATTTTTCAATACTTACCAACATGGTAATAATAAAAGTAGATAACGAAACGCATTTCAAGCAAACCTAGCAATTCGTGTCATTGGCAATATTACATTCAACAATAGTCAAAAATATAACAATCGCCTAGCAATCCCTTTAACTTACATAACAGATACAACCTGTAATTCATTCATTCATGCATACGAGTAATCCACGGTTCAGCGGACATTGCGCAACCTGGCCTCAGAAAAATCGGATAATTCACGGCCGCAGTTTTCACCGAAAATCGCGAAAATAATCGAGCGTTTAAGCGATTTAACAACGCTTTCTAAGCGGAGGTTGTCCGATGCCAACTCAGTTTACCGACGACTCGATTCATGTGCGAACGTCCTGCGCAAACAATACCGTGTTTGCTTGCCGCGGAGATATAAGCTGCGGCCGCGCGCGTTCATTGCAATCTACCCGCCTAGCGCAACCGATCCTTTTGTGAAAGGTATAAAGGAAAAAAATCGCTCGTACAGTTCAGTGATGAGGTTTCTGTGGCTGTTGCTGGCTGTCGGCGTCGCCGCCCAACTCGACGACCATGTCGAGGAGGAGGAACTTGAGGAACCATACAACGAAGATGATTACGAACATTCTAGAAGCACGCGGGATAACGACGACGAGCACTACAGAACGCGGCGCGACGTCTACGACGAAGGCCCATACGAAGAACATATTAGAGTCAAACGCTGCACTTATGAAGAAGTTCCTTTAAGCAGGGTGCGACGGTCTGAAGAGTACATCAGGGTTCCCCGCCAGGTTCACCAATACGAGGTCCACGAATTCACTGACGATGGGTACCCATCGTCTCCTCCTTACGAGGAAATGCTTGCGGCTAGCGCTGAGCACTACCATAAGGTTTACGCCGCTCCAAACTCCAAACCAGACGTGAGTGTGCCTGTGGTGTATCGTCCTGTGCCGTCTGTGCCGTCTTATAATCAGTATAATCTGGCTGCAAAGCCCAACTCAGTGCCCCATCAGCCTGCGCAATACCGCCAGATTCTTGTCCCAGTGAAGTCTTCTATCCAAGTAGCTGATGGTCCTCAGTCGTATAAAAGTCCTCTAGGTATAGTCCAAGCGCCGGTGAGACCTGTCCCCGTCCCGTTCGCGCCGGTGTCGGTGGGGACGGTCCCTTTAGCCACGGTTGAGGATGTCCCGTTGCGTTTATCTGATCAGCAGGAGGCAGCGGCAGTCGTGAAGCATAACAAGCATGGTACTGGATACACGCAGGGAGGAGGGCATTCGAAGCATGCTCAACACGACGCTCATAGAGGAGGGAAGGTATGTTACATGTTACATGTTTAGAATTAAGTTTTTTTTTCGGATGCAACTTGGAGGTGAACTCCAGTTGGAAGCTAGGACTGACCCGTATCGATAGGAATGAGGTATTAAAAAAGTGCAGAGCCTACTCTGTACGATATAACTATAACTTCGACTACTCATTTGTGTGGTGTAAGGTACCTATACATGTTTGGTCTCTGTGTGTATAGGAATACTTAGGGTGTGAAAGCGTAACGTTTTTTGACTTTGTCCCGACCACCGCACAATATTTGTATACTGTAGTGCCACTATGATCCAAAAATCTCATGTGCTTTTCTTAAATTTTTGTTTTGTTTGATTTTTGCGGCCGTACATACTCAGTTATTTTTAATCTTTACTTAGGTTAGATAGACGGGGAAAATAAAGTTATCGCAATTTTTTTTTAGATACGTGCCTCTAAAGTCTAATTAATACGTCCAGGACTTCACACTGCTTTCTATAAGAGTAGGTTAATTGACATAAAAAGATTTATTATTTATTTATCCACAAACAAGTTAGTAGTAGAACACCAAAACACTGTCTAATATGAAATCTAAATATCTACATACCTAGGTACGATATTTTGAAAATGAAGCTTACCAACGTATAGACTTCTTAATGATAATATCTGTCCTAAGTTTAACTGCAACTCTTTTATAAATCCATGTGTAAATAATTACATGCGCATACGCTACGTACTACTACGCATCGCGGTGTAGAGATATTTGTGGGTTAGCGTTGAGGTGAGCTTAAAACAAATTACAGAATAGGGAGGCTGTCGTCCAAATGGTCTTCTAATAAAACCAAACACGCTGGGTAATTTGGTAGCACTGCTACTATGGCCACCTTATCACTCCATCATCAGTTCGGTGGTACCTTATGACATTAGACAAATCCTACCTATGTAAATCGTTATGCGATTTCGAATAAAACCATTTCGAAATAAAAACATTGTCTTAAAAGCGTTTAACAATCGAAATAAGTAAAACTTGTAAAGTAGTATTTTCATTTGATATCCTAGAGAAACGAGAAAAACCGGCCAAGCGCAAGTCAACTCGCGCACGAATACAGATTCGAGCGCGAGTTGACTCGAGTTGAAAGATTCCTGCGCGAAAAACGGCAAAAAAATCATGTCTGTTGTATGGGAGCCCCACTCCGACTCGTACTTGGCCGGATTTTTTAGGATCTGTTATAGCGGCAATAGAAATACATTATCTTTGAAATTTTTAAATGTGTATCACGGTTCATGAGATACAGCCTGGTGACAGACGGCCAGACAGACAGCGGAGTATTAGTAATAGGGTCCCGTTTTTACCCTTTGGGTACGAAACCCTAAATACGAAGAATTTGTCTTTAAAAAATGTAATGAGAAGGATGGGTAGACCATCCACAAGGTGGACTGACGACCTTGTAAAGGTCGTGGTAGTCGGCTGGATGCGGGTGGCTCAGGACCGGTAATTGTGGCACTCTTTGAGGAAGGCCTTTGTCCAGCAGTGGATATCTTTAGGCTGATATAGGTATGCGCCACCCGCATCCACCAGAATCCCGCGACCTTTACAAGATCATCAGTCCACCTTGTGGGGGGCCTACCCACGCTGCGCCTTCCGGTACGTGGTCACCACCTTTCCGCCCCAATGGCCATCGGTTCTACGTGCAATATATGTGCCCTGCCCACTACCACTTAAGTTTAGCGATTCGGAGGGCTATATCGGTTACCTTGATTCTGCTGCAGATAGGCTCATTTCTGCTGCAGTCCCTCAGAGAGACTCGCAACATAGCCCTCTGTCCATTGCCCTTTCGGTGACTTTGAGCTTTCTTATGAGGCTCATAGTAAGCGCCCACGTTTCCGTGCAATACGTCATCACACACACAACATACAAACTTACAAAACTACAATCTCACAGACACTTCCTCTTTATACTACTCAAACGAGGGAGCGAAGCGCAAATCGTTTGCGTACCCGGTGTTCAAAGTCTAGTGTCTGTTCGACTGTTTCTTCTATAGGTCGTATTTGTAAACAGATTCTCTTGAAATTTTGTGAATACGATGGCCTACCGCGAAACGAAAACGAACTTAGTTCTTCTGTCTCCCTCTCTGTCGCACATGCTAGTTTGAGCGACTGAAGGTCAAGTTCGTTAGTATATAGTTCTTTTGACGAGTAACTTTTCGACATTAAATACAATTCGCTTTCTATAGCCACTAGTATAGAAGCATGGCTTACTTAAACTGGTAGCGTGCTGTTATAATGTGGAGCATACAGAGACTTGGGTTTGCGGCTTTCCAGTTTCTGTTTCAGTTGTTTATTTTCTCAAAAGTTATAGACTTTAGGTAGTCATGCAAATATAGGTAAATCACAAAAAACAAGAGCTAAAAAAGCTGTTGTTCACGATTAAATATACAGCAACAATTAAGAAACAGTTAATTCATACTTTCGAATCCATCATTAAAAACATTAAAAATTCAGAACAATGTCAAAACGCTAAAAATTAAATTAAGATTATGAGTAACTTTATGTCAACATGTAATATTAAAAGCAATGAACAAAGTTAACAAAAAAATAAAAGGAATATTGTATACATAACTACTCCTATATCGTACAGTGAGAACGTCAGTAAGATTAGAATTAATAATAGGATCAAATATCAAAAATCTTATTAGGTATGTCAATTAAAAATTCTCGCTTAAAACTGATTTTACATAACCAAAGTTAAGGACGCCTGATTTTTATTTGAACACATAATCCACAATTTATTTTATTCTAAAATCATTATAATATCACGATTGCGTATCTCCCCGGCCGAAATTAGGACAGCTAGCGATAACTTTGATGAAATAAAATTAAAAAAAACCCAGTACTGGTACCAAAAGTTATAAGTTTTAAAAATGTAAACTCGGTTGATTACTTATTTCTATTCACTATATTTGCTGAGATGATAATGAAAAAAAAAAACAAAAACTACGAGTACCCATAATAAAAAGGCTTCATCGTTTCCGTTTTATTACAAGCTTTGAACTTGACGGGCCTATTTCTCGTACGTTACAAGTTCACAAGTCTACAAGCTTACATTTAAAATTTCATTGTACAAGTGTGTTTTAATTCTGTTTCTCGTAGGAATGATTACTACAAGTGCTACAAGGCGGCTGTCTAAAGTTAGAAAATAGGTTTGTTTACTATGCAAAAAGGAAATGCAATGGCCATTATAAATGTTATCTTAATGTCAATGTCACTGTTATGTATCATAATCTTTATTGAATTTAAGTGACAATCAACCTCATCAACTCGTCCTCAACAAAATGGCTGACTTGTGTTTTCGGAATATACAAGCGTATAATAATACAAGTAGTAATGAAAAGCGTTTCTCAAAATTATCAATTACAAGTGTAAAATCAAACTCAGTTTCGTCAGTCACTCTATGAATGTTTACAAGCTTCAGGGTGGGTCAGTTTTTTTTTATAATACGGGTGAATTCGTTACAAAATTATTATGTTATTGGTCATTTACTGGTTCTTTCCCAATTATAATAATTTCATAGGAATGAGTTTACTGTTTTTTTTTTTGGAGCTAAAGCCAAATTTAAATAACATTTCTGATTTTAACGAAGTGCATTCAAAACTTACACGTTTGAGATCTTAAAAATGCAATATCTTCATTTATTTATTAATCGATTTTTACCAAAAACACATATTAGCAGTTTATAGAGACTCCTCATTATTTCGTGATAAGTCACAAGCTACAAGTATAAAGTAGGCTTTTGAGAAACGAAATTACTATTTTAGTATGTAATATCTACTAGTGTTTGTCAACTTGTGAAACAACAACACTTGTGAAAACTCTTTTATCCCCGCTCTTGTAACAATTATACATTTACGACAAAACGGAAACTTGTAAAAAATATTGAAATACAAGCGTTACCATAGATACACACTTGTATTACAAGACTTGTAACTTACGAGAAATAGGCCCCGGTTCATTTCTAAGTACCTACTACTTACTTACTACTGTAAGTACCACAGGAAACGCAACTTTTTTTCAGTCTGCCTGCCCCATGTTGATATTGCTTGTTGGGTAATAATGTAACCAGCGTCCATTCGTCAATCTTTAGGTATTACAGGACTTAAAAAATAGCAAAATGGCGAAGCTTAAGAGTATTTTTGAAAGTTTAGTTCATTGGTATTTGGCATTTCTTTTGATATAAATAAATTAATGTAATTTACCCCTCAGAGGAACTTAGGTAAGAATAATAAATAACCTTCTGGATATTAGTCTACCTACTCATTCGTTTTATCTTTTCAGAATCGTGTTTTAAATGATGTTTTTTCATGTTTTATACAAAATTCTTTTTTTGGGTCATATTTAGGTACAGGTTTACCCTTGTTTTACCGACAAACGTTTCATTAGGTTCTTACGGTTGCCATGCTAAATTACCTTGACATGTAATAAAACGTATATGCCCACCCTGCCTTATATCCAGACATGTAAAATATTGCATTTTATCAAGAAATTTTTGATATATTGTTTCCAAATATGTTAGACTCTTTGAAATTGACCTTTTGACCCCCTTTCGGCTTTAGGGGTATTTTAGTAACATCCTGTATATACATATGCTATGGATTGTAAGCAGTTTGTTTTCCCATTAAAACAAAATAAATATGGCGTTGCTGGGGAGAGTTTGATGTAAGATAAATATTAAACTTTTTTTTTCGTGTGACCGTGTCCATGGTCGCCTGACAGCCAGCGATCCGCGCCGCCGCATCAGTTGTAGGCCAAAAACGCACCCTAAGTGAGAGCAATCCACTATAACTGTGCTAGGAAGCTGAACAGTGTGCAAGTGCCAATAAGTAGCATTGCTAGCCTCGCTTAGCATCGCACCGCTCCGCTACCTAGCACAGCTTTAGTACACACTCATCCTAAGAAAAAATGTGTTACTCTTTCCTTACCCATAAACCATTTGCCAGTATTCTATCTCTAAAATCTACCCTTCCAGAGCTCCAAAGGCTTCAAGCATGACCACCACGTAGACAAAGGAGCATCGGGTCACAAGACAGACGAACTCCATCGCAAGGAGTACGAAGAGGCGCAGGGCAAGCAGAAGAAGCACCACGATGAGGCTGGCCACAAGGGCAGCCACGAGGAACAGGCTCATGGGCACAAAGGGTCCAAGTTTGATGAGAAAAAGGGGCATAAGAAGGGACACAAGACGAAAGGTAACTTTTTTACTTAGATGTTATAGGTATTTGACTTTTGAAGAGGCGTAATTATAATTAGGTGATAAATTTTGGATTTTGCAAACTCAGAATCATGAACACTATTGATTCTGATCAGGAAAGAAACATCCTCAATCTCCCAAAAAATTTGTGTTGTGTTTATAAAATAAACCACAGGTTCCGTACTAACTTTTGGGTATGAAAATACTTCGGTAAATGAGTCTTGAAGCTGAATGCAGACTCGATACCTGCGTTCGTTCCTGAAGACTTGCGTTTTGATAGACAGACAAACAACGAAGTGATCTAATAAACGTTACTCTTAAAATATTAAAATGCGAGGCAACTCTTAAAGTCAATTTGTGTAAGATTGCCCAATTTTTAATTAACAAGATTGGTAAGTCTTTAGTTGCAGCACAAGGTCGTCTTGTATTTTTACAAAGAGGAGATTGGCAATGAAAAGAAATGAAGTAAAAAGCGTGATTAACCAGAGGTGACTAACCGATGTGCAATGTGCACTGGACTGGTAAGCCTCCGAGATGGTTAAGTTCACTTAAATAAACACAAAGTTAATCTTGGTTTTTTTGTCAATTTATCCTATAGAAAGAACAAAACAGTTCAATGGAATGAAAGTCACATTTAAATGGAAAAGTGCTGCATTTGTTTTACTTCGTTTGATTTTAGAATAGTTATTTACGATTCAAGTATCCGTATAGCAATTTTGAAAATAATTGCATTAAGTATTTTATAAAATACTTTATGCAATTATTTTCAAAATTGCTTTTTTGAGGTTAGATATGAGGATATCACGTATCATTTGTGGCATATTGAATTTTTAAAAATCAGCCATATCGTGTCTGGAGGAGCCCAAACTTGGTATGTTTCGAAAATTATTTTTGATTTAATTTAAAAAATATGGCTAAAATGTACTGATGTGGTATATTTGTAGAATCGCCTCAGAAAGCCCTTTCATATGATACTACACACGATAGGTTTCTGATTTTTTTTTTTTTTTTCCGTACAAAAAGAATAATGTTTCGGCACTCCAAACACAAAAAAGAAACAAAAAAATTGTTTTGACCTCTAGTAAGTATGCGTGTGCCAAACGGCTAAACTGTACATCGATTTGCGGTTTTCTTATGAAATTGGGCTTGTGGGGCTTCCACTATTAAAATATATTAACCATCCAGAAAATCCATTCTACAAGCAGGTGATTTTTTTATTTTATTATACAAGTGTTCCGGGTACTCAAACAGACGAACTTACAAAGCTATAACCTGACAGACTTTTCATAGTTATCGTTTATTAACATTTCATGACGGCCATATATTTCAAAGAAACGCGGTAGATATACAAAAAAGTACGTAACAATCATGAAGGAAGAATATCAGTATCAAAGAAATTTTTACTCACTAAAGCATATTTTCTTTGGAAAAAGCCCATAATGGATTTCACTTTTCTTCTTGCGAACTTTAGGTATGTCTCGCGTGCAGTGGCGGAGCGCCAATACAAGTTAATTCCGACAACCTTACCTTAAATTTCTTGCTATTACCTGTGTTACCAAACTAGTTAATCATCAGAAAACAGCCCTTTGTTTTGCTCCGGGTTGTCCAGTAAAAAATCTCACGCGCAACCACGTATCGCGTAAGCATCCATTTAGTATTGTTTCTAGTTTAGGTACCTACCGTAGCATTTTTTTTACAAGATTACCTAATGTTCGCTCGAAAGAATCGTAAATACCACAAATTGGTCTGAGCATACTTAGCCTTAAATCAGTGTATTGGGAACTATAGCAAACATTATTTTTTGAGCGTGTTATTAAAATCTATCCATATAACGAAATATATTTCAAAATAAACTTGTCAATAGAAACTAAAAAAAAAATACCTACAGTAATAAATATCGTCATCGTCATCATCACATCAGCCGAAAGACGTCCACTGCCGGACATAGGCCTCCCCCAAAGAGTGCCACAATGGCCGGTCCTGCGCGACCCGCATCCATCAGACTCCCACGACCTTAACTAGAAATAAACGCTAGCCTTACGCGAGTAACAAACATGTTTGCTAGCAATTTGTTTTATTTTAATTTACCTAAATAAAAAATAAAACCAATTTGAAAGTCTAAATTGTGTTTGTGTAATCCTTTTTATAACACCTTTTATACCACCACATTTAATAACACGCTCAAATTGCAATTAGTACCAAACAAAAAACTAGTTACAACTAACGTAATCTAATGTAACATTACAGAAAATTAATCATGACTACAAAAACAACACACCATGTCGTAAATGTTCCAAATACCCACTTATTTCTATTCAAACTTATTAATTATTTCCCGGAGGCCAATCGACAAAAGCCGAACGAACCTTGCGCAAGCGCCGATCGGCTTTCTCTCACCGCAAATTAACTTTTCTTGACAACTCTGGATGTGATTTGTTTACAATTTTGCGGGGTAATACCTGGTTTCACCTAAGTATTTGCGGTTTATAATGTGCAAAACGATTTCCTGATTTGTTTATAATAGTAAATTTTATAATGATGTATACCTAAACCTACCTACACTATTAAAACTCAAGTTTATTCCGTAATGGGAAAAACGACTTTGAGGGTAGTTAAACATGATAAACATATCTGACGAATGTTTAAGAGGGTATCCTAGCAGCATTTTTCCATACAAACGTATTCCCCTATTTCCTTCCTGGTTTATCCCTCTAGAGGACTCGTTTTTTTTTATAAAATCTAGGTCTACTGTATGTATGCCCCTGTCATTTACTTTTTCCCAAAAAATAATTACCAAAACAGATACGAATTTTCGAAAACCTAAAAAATACCCCATTGTTACTGTCATATTTAGATGACTACCAGACAAATATGAAAAGATTTTACGTTAAAATAAAATAATAGAAACATAGATCTGCTCTTCCTCTAAATTTCGACACCAAACATAATTGAATCGGCGCAGGTTTGGCGGAGAAAACAGGGGAATACAAAGCATCGATCTGGTCAAGATTTTGTAGTGAAAATCGGTCTGAGCTGCAGTTGTCCCTATCGCACATTACGGGGAATCGCTTGGGCGCAACGCGACGGCAATAGTTTGTACAAATACCTATTTCTCAATTTTGTCGCAGACCGACTACGCTCTTAAGACTGCAAGAAGATGAATGTAGGGAAGGTACTTTTATTTTTGTTTTTCGGATGATGTTTTTATATAGTTTCACAGTGATTTAGTTTAACTGTAAGACTGTACTAAACTATTCTGAATAAAAAATATAACCAACAACCAATATATATATATATATCTGTTAATGACACTTATGACCAAGCATGTTTATAGGTTAATGTTAATGAAACCTTTTTACTATCTTTTTTCTTTTTCTTTTATTTATTGATATGCAATTCCTGATAGCACTCTTTGGGTATTTAGAATATAAATTCGAATCGTATGACTCCCGCGCACTCCAACACATTATGTTACGAATGTTATGATATAATAATTATGTTATTTCAAGCGAGAACGCGTAATTAGTACATTACGTAACTAGGGCGGTGAATTCGTGAATGCCCCAGATCGCAGGTGTTTGTGGCCTGAACCGAAGGTGAGGGCCATAAATATGCGCTCTGGGGCTTTACGAATTACCGCCCGTGTTGCGTACAAAATTTTACGTCTTCACCTGGCCACAATGCGAGTTTTCCCGTACGCGCAGCGTGCAGTAAAACTCGCATTAGAATAGAATAGAATAGAATAATAATTTATTACCAAAAAAACAAAGTACAGACATAAACAACAGTGACAATACAGAATAGAAATATGCTAAAAAAAATAAGGAGTGCAATTGTTTTGAGGCAATAGGTCCCAGACTCAGCATGTGCTGAACAACAAGAGTTCAGCGCTGGTTTTCAGCCTGGGCCTTATTTAGGGCTCGGTCGGTGGCAGAACCTAAGCGTCGGAGTTGGACGCCGTCCTTTCAAATGCGTACAAAATACATAAAATAATAACAATACAAAAGTTACATAAGAGCGTGTGTGTGTGTATGTGTGTGCTAGCGTGCGTGCGTTGTTGTGTGTGTGTGCGTATATGGGTGTGTGTACGAGCGTGCGTGTGTTGTGTGTGTACGTATGTGTGGGTGTGGGTGTGTGCGTATGTGTGAGTTCGTACAAGAGTGCGAGTGTTATACGGTGTGGTATACAGTGTGAAAGGAGAGTCAACGTCGTTTAGAGTGCACAGTCACACAACGAAATCTGCAACCAAATAGCCGTGCGGAATTTCTACCACTTGCTTCATTATGGCCAGGTGTGACGTAATAGTACATTAAATACTAAGGGCAAAGCAAAGAATGTCTTAGATCGATGCAATATGATGCTTTATTTATT
The DNA here is from genome assembly GCA_945867215.1 of Epinotia demarniana. Lineage (NCBI taxonomy): Eukaryota > Metazoa > Arthropoda > Insecta > Lepidoptera > Tortricidae > Epinotia > Epinotia demarniana. The sequence continues at coordinate 3,203,941 of OX244262.1, forward strand.
ACCGGCCGTGGTGAGGACTACATTTTACGTCTCTCCCTGGCCAGGAAGTAGGATACTTCATGGCCAGGTAAGACGTAAAATACAAGCGCCATCTAATCTCAACTACCACGAACACCATATTCCTGAATTTAGTAGTTAACTTAAATGCGTCTGTCCCTTTCGTACAGACATGAAGACAAAATTTATTGCCTGTTATTTCCTTCTTCTAGGCTACCACAATAAGTACCACAAGGATGAGTTCCACAAGGAACACAAGTTCTACGACGACTACCACAAGAGCGGCGAGCACCATCGCTTCGGCAAGTTCAACGCTAAACACGCCAGCAACGAAAGTGGCAAGAAGAAGGCACATCACGTCAACGCGGGACATGACTTCCTTGAACACGGGAAGAAGGGATACAGGTAAGAGTGAGACACCACTACCACTTCAGCAAAGTTAAACACGCAAGCAACGAAAGTGGAAAGTAGAAGGCGCGTCACGTCAATGCGGGACACGATTTCGTTGAACACGGGAAGAAGGGATACAGGTAAGAGCGAGACACCACTACCTCTTCAGCAAGTTAAACACGCCAGCAACGAAAGTGGCGAAGAAGGCACATCACGTCAACGCGGAACACGACTTTGTTGAACACGGGAAGAAGGGATACAGGTAAGAGCGAGACACCACTACCACTTCAGCAAGTTAAACACGCCAGCAACGAAAGTGGCAAGAAGAAGGCACATCACGTCAACCCGGGACACGACTTCGTTGAACAAGGGTTACATGTAAGAACGAGACAGCACCTCAACTTTAGACAAGTTAAACGCGCACCGTTGAAGAACGAGACTGCAAGTTCTTCGCTAAACGCGGCAGAAACGAGAGAGGAAAGAAGAAGATGCATCACGTCAACGGGTAAGAACGAGACAGCAGTTATACCGCATCGCAAACGTGGTCGTGGCGGATCACGACTTCGTTGAACGACGGAAGGAAAAAAAACGAGATGGCACCACACCATCGCTAAGGCAAGTTTATTGAAGACGCCAGCAATAAGCGTGGGAAGAAAGTGCATCGCGTCAACGAAAGGCTTGACTTCTTAAACAAGGGAAGAAGGTATGGTAAAGGTAAGAGTGAGACAACTTCAATGGAGGGTGAGCACTTTCAGACTAAGAAAAAAGAGAGACAGAACATTAAGAACTACCTAATGAAGCCGGTTTTCAACGTAGCCAAATAAGTTTAGCACTCGCACAAATACACGTACAAATGAAATTGCACATCTAAAACTGGAAAAAGGTGATCTTGAAAGTATTTGCGAAACTTGCTGAAGAGTATACTTATACGACTTGGCTGAAAACCGGCTTCACTAGGTTGTTTCTTGGTCTGAGTGAGCGCCATGATGAACATGAGCTTGAATTCCTTCTTTCTCCGAAAAACATGAACCAGTGATGTTTCTAAAAATATCATCATCGTTGGTCTTGTGCATCTACATATGGTTCTTTGAGCTGTGGAACTCGGGAGGCTGTCTTTTTTCAAAAATAATTTTCTTTTAATTTCGAAATAATTTGTCGCAAAAAAATTTTTACCTATGATTAAAGACCTGCTCGCAGAATCTCACGAGAATCGGCTGTGAAATGCAACCTGTAGAGGAGAACAGACGGACAGCTGGACAGACAACGGAAACATACGAACGGTTTTCGGCCCACGAAGCATAGAACTTCGTTCGCTTCGCTCCCTCGTTCAAAAAGTTGATTTATGTTAAGCTGCGTCTTTAAAGGAACGCAACACGACTCGTAAGATCGATGGAGCAACCGCTAAGGATAGGCTGTTGTCCACTTTAATCCTCTAGCTTGATCCCCAGGGGAAAAAATAGGTTGTCAGGTGAACTGCAACTCTACAGCGCGCCAGCCGAGCGAGCGAAGCGAGCGTGGCGCAGTAGCGTCCAGCGAAGCGCCATAACCGAACATTACCATCTTTTCCTAGTTGTCGGGTCGGGGTCGGGTGATTAACGTGGATCGTTATCCACATTAATCACCCCACGTCCCAACCCCACGTCACGTGCCCAAATGTGTCATTATTTCTACTATTATTTCACTTTTTTACTGCAGCAACAAAGGACACCTCGACGCCGACCACAAAGGCCACAATGGCAAACAAGGTCACGAGGAACACCATCAGGAGCACTCCTCATACGGGAAGAAGGGGGGCAAGGAGGGGGGCTCCCAGTGGAAGCATGCCAAGAAAAACTAGCTCTGACTGCCATTGTGATAAGGACCAGTTTTGTGTGCGATGGATGTAAGTTTGTGTTCTGGTAGCGGCTGATTGAAGTTCTATTTAGTCTGTGATCGTTTCAAGTGCACTTTGAATAAGTTTAGTAAACTGATGCGTTTGATTTTGTCATCAAAATCATTAATATAGATTGCCTAAGTATGTATTTTTACAAATTTCTAGTTAAAGGAAAAAATTATGCTCCGAGCCGGTTTCGAATCGTGACCAGAGGCATACATATATGGCACGTCGCTACTCACCAACTGAGCTATCGGAACAATCTGTCTCGGCAACTAAATGTTTTAATCAGTTCCTGCTTACAACGGCTTAGGGAGGCGTGTTTTTTTCCTTTACGTTGAAATTAATACAGTTTGTGGGCAGCGTTACTCCTACAAAATTAATTTTGCGTATTTACAGTCTTTTTTAAAAAAAAAATTGAGACTCCGTTATAATTTGTACACCAGTGTGCCTTATTTTAAATGAGATAAGAAAGTGAGAGTATTGTTCTATCGTAACGCAACAGTAGTGAGAAAACAGAATCTAATACCATTATAATGACAGTCATAGCTGCTTATATCAAGTATTATTTAAGGAGGAATAATTCGTGCATCTACAAAATGTAAATTTGTATGTATATGCCTATTATGTAGGTATTGATCTTTCGACGAAAAGTACAAAATCTCCATAGTTAGTCAAATTCAACAATGCATTGCCATGGCGTTACAAAAAGAGAATTGCAACACCCAATTCCGGCTCCGATCAATAGTTAAATAAACAGCCATCAAACCCTACTTAACTATAATAGAAAAAGTGTATCAAACATTTTAAACTACCAGTTAAGTATCGAGATTACGTAACCGAGACGAATCGCGAGTGCAACCTACTAAATGGTAATTTCGCCTACATCGTAACTTCCACGCTTTGTTTAATTTTAACCTTACTCTGAAGAATTAAGGTCCAATTTCAAGTAAACTTAAGCGTAGAAGCAGAAATGTGCATGAAATCAGCCGGGCCGCTGTGAAATTCAGTTTCGTGAATTTATTTATTTGTATCAGTATTATTTCATCACGAAATTTGGTGTGAAATCGAACAAGTTAGGACGCTGACGTGATTATACATATTTTATTTTCTTTTGCTATAATAAACTGCTTATTTATTCTATGAAATTTCTTTGGACTTTAAAAAATCTCGATAAATAGTCTGAAATTAAGTTTCATCTTCAAGTATTCCTTCTACTATTTTTATTTTGTATTATTTATTTTTTACATTAGGTTAGCTTGCGTCTTAATTTAGATACAAGATGGTCCTTTGTTGTAAATAATGTTGAATGTACATATTTTGTTTTTAGATTAAAATATAATTATTAATGTTATTTTATTACTTTTTTATTCAATGAACTGTTAAGTACGTTCAATACAAAATAATTAAAAATTGTTTCCAGATTTACAGGGAGAAATTTAATTGGTGATACAAAATAGCAGAATGTGAATCTATCCATGATTCTGGAAAACTTAAAAAAAAACTGCTTTTCATACATTTTCGTCAGTCGGCCTGTTTCGTTGGCCCTATAATCCATCTAATCTGTGTTATGCCAAAAAAAGTCCAGCTATTTACATTTTGCTCTTGAAAATGTCTCAGAATCACTAGATAAGTTCACATTAAGCTACTTTTTATCACGAATTTTTCACCTTGTATGTATACATGTAAGTAAATAAAAAAAAAACTTAACAGAAATATTATTGTTGACTTGTTTGAAATAAATGTGTTTATTATATGAAAGACTGTATTGAAAATTGTTTTATATGTAACTGTATTTTAATGAAATACTGGTTTTACTGTGTGAAAATAAATAAATAAGTACCTTTTTTGTTCTCTGCTTTTATTAAGTAAAAATAAATGATCTTTTCGTAAAAAAACGACATACATTTATAAGTACAAAAGACAAACAAAGATACGTCGTAAAACTAAAAATAAGGCCACTTATAATTTGTATGAATACCTGAGCCTGAATATGTTTTAAAGTAGCCTACAGTAGTCTTGTCAATACAATGATACCTATTATGTATAAATTTATTCGCGGAAAAAAATGCGCTCGCAAGCACACAGCCGCGCGGCGCAAAAAAAGTTGAACGAGATTAAACTAGCTATAGAGCTAGCTACTAGCTAACATTCGCTTAAGGCCCGGCACACACTATCGGGAAGGCACCGGCAAGGGATCCTTCGGCATACCTACGCGCAGGCGCTCACTTACGGAAAATTGCCAAGGCGTCCGCAGGCTTGACGAGGTGTGCTTGGGAATGCCAAGGCATCAGGCCTTCTCAGGCTTAAAAAGCGGTCTTAGACATGCCGAGGTGTTCTTTGCCATGCCTAGTGGTTTTTGGGGATGCCAGGTGCACAGGATGCCTAAAGGCGCCGAGGCAGTCATCGGGTTGCTTTCCGCTGCTACACCGAGGCTACCAAGGGCCCATTTCTAAAAGCTTGTAACTTGTTATTACAAGTATTCAAGCGGAAGTCTCTTCTACACTCCATCTATTAGAAAGAGACTTCTGCTTTTATTACAACTTACAAGCTTTTGACATGGTAGAAAGAGTGTAAAGCAGGCCATCTTCCACAAACGCACCGCGCGCGGCCTGCATGTGTGCGCAATTAGTATCTACGCGTCGCGCACGCACACTCAAACAAAATCTCGACCCGTTTCTCAGTGCGCCGATAGAGATTTTGTTTGAGTGTGCGTGCGGCGACGCGTAGATACTAAAGGCGCACACGTACAAGCCGCGCGCGGCGCGTTTGTATGAAGTTAACTACACGTACTTTGCACTCCTTCTACTATGCTTTTGAGAAATGGGCCCCAGGCCGTGCCGTGGCGATAATTAGCGCCGGGGCTTAAGAGCAACAGCGATTATAACTTATTTTACATGCTATAACTAAGTGTATATTACTCATAGCCTTACACACCTCTTATAATCAGCAGCTCTCAACTTATAATCAGCTCTTATAGTCAGCGTAATGTAAAGCTGCAGTATCAGACAGTAATTTAAGTAAGACTTGACGATTCGGTGAACAAGACAACCCAGCCGCCTCGGGTGTTTCCCGTTCGTCCGATCGACGATCGATGTCCAGAGACGCTAACCAAACTATGTGGTGCGTATTGTAAATATGTATGGATTCTGTGGATTAATAGACTTCAGGTAGGCACGGTAGTGCGGCCGCCTCCGCTTGGTTAAATTTCTTAATGTATATATCACAGTCGTAGTGCGGCGAACGAGGGTAGAACATGCTTTGCCCGAACGCGTCCACAAAGTCAGCGTATTTCATCGACCATTCCTTCGTCATCCCGCATCGCTCGCATATTTTTGAACTGGAACAGAGTTGTTAGTTTTACACAACGAAGATAAGCAAGCATACGACTTCACAACCCCTAAGGTCACCTCAACGCTCACCCGCAAATATATCTTGACACCGCAATGCATATAGTAACTAAGCGTAGGTAGAGGTCTAGTTTCGTGACGGGTGACCGGCGGGGTGAGCCGCATAACTGCGAATAACTGCCCAGGGCCTACCTACGCTTAGTTACTACGCATCGAAGTCTCAAGATATAACTGTGGGTGAACGTTCAGTTGAGCTTAAAAGAAGTTACAGAATAGGGTGGCAGCACGGCCATCATGCGACGGCGCGCGAGCTCTCTCGATTTTTCTCGCACTATCCATCTCTTTCTTATTAGAACACTCAGAACAAGAGATATAGGGCGGGTTGCACCGACCTACGATTACAGACCGATCAACGTGAAATATGGCGCTGACAGCTGTCAGTCCATAAAAACTTGTCAAACGTTCCATCTTACGATTACAGACGGTTTGGTGCAACTCACCCATAGTGCAAGAAAAATCGAGAGTATGTCGCGACCGTCGCATGATAGACGTGCCTAACGCCACTGCTTGCTCTGTTAAGTGTGTTCCTGGTGGTGAAAACGCTGGTGTCTGTTTACCATCATCATCAATATTAAGAGGGCCACACATGCTAAGAAGTAAAGACGAGGGCTCAAGATAGATTGGGATGGAGAACCGTGCAACGACTGCGGCCAGGCCCCCTTAATATTGCTTACCATCAGGTAGACAGTATATTTGTTTGCCACCGTTTGTAGTTTAAAAAACCTACACGTATTGGCTGGTGCAGATGACTTGTATGAGTGGATGGCGTAGCAGCAACGCCTCTTTCAGCGCATACTTCACTAACAGTGTGCCCACACCTTGCCCTGTCACTTCGCTGGCTGTCGTTAATACTTCGATCTGAAATAAATTAAAAAAATAGCAGTGCTAAGAACTATATCGAGAGACAAGTTATTCGACTAACGGTCATCCTCCAATTTTGTGACTACGGTTGTGTCGCATTAACGCGACGCTATTCGAACATTTTAGGAGCCGCGTCAATTAGACGACGTCACAAATCTGGACAATGACCGAAATAAGCCAACACCAACGACAAAACAATAATTGGTAAGAAACCTTCTCCAAGGACAAGATTTTCGATAATAATTAACAACATAGAAAATGTTGTTCAAAATCTCAAAAATGGCTTAATCGATTTTGTTGGAACGTAGCTATAGCTTTCGGATAGAAAAAACCGCATTCAAATCGGTCTATTCGTTTAGGAGCAACGATGCTACAGCTAACTACAAGCTAACTACAATTTGTTTCACAGTGTCAAGGATGATGCCTCTCTTTTTATTACCCGCCTGCCGAAGGAGAAGAGGGTTAGGTATTTAAGTGTATTATTATTACCATATAATGCAATTAATAAATGAATTATGAGTTATTCAAGGTGCCTGTGATATTCCGGTAGATAATCAGATGATAGTAATCGGTGTGTCAAACACAGGTGCCAGCACATTATTAAAACGCGACGCGACCCGATGAAACGCGACGCGTGTTCAGTCGAATCAAATTGTATTATTTTCTATGAGCAGAATCACACTATGAACATGCGACGCGACGCCATGCGCATGATAATAGTGTGATTCTGGTCATAGAAAATAATACAATTTGATTCGACTCAATACGCGTCGCGTTTCATCGGGTCGCGTGGCGTTTTAATAATGTGTACCGGGCTTAAACAGTCTTACCTCATAGATATATTGCACATTGTATTTCTTCCACAAGTTGGGTCTGGAATAACAGTGCGCGCTGAAATACATGCGGCTGCGTTCAGGGACTGAGGGCGTCGCATCTGCCCACTCCTGAAAGAAAATCATCATCGTCATCACATCAGCCTGAAGAGTGAAGACCGACCCTGCGCCGCCCGCATCCAGCGGACTCCCGCGACCTTTACCAGGTCAACAGTCCACCTTTTGCGAGGTCTACTCCCGCATATTGCGTCAGACATTCTTATTAATCTTACTTTATTTTGCTTGCTCAATAAAATTCAGCAACTTGGAAATCGCACAACTTTACACCATCAATTAATTATTGAATACATATGCAAAAGTTATTGTAAGATTTTTTTAGAAAAGGAAAGATAGAAAAGGCACAGCCATGATAACACTACTCCTTGCTTTGTGTAGTAATGTTGTGTTCCTAGTGGTGAGCAAGGTCGCCAGAGCTCCCGAGGATGCGTTGTTTTGAGAGCGAGGGAATATGTTCCTTCAGCTGTCAACACGGCGAATCCTCAAACGTATGAAGGGTCGGCAACGCCCATGTTACTCCTTTGGAGTTGCATGCGTCTATAGGCTGCGGTATCCGCTAACCATCAGGCGGGCCGGTACGTTTGCTTGCCACCGTCGTATAAAAAAAAATCTTCACAAAAGTCGGCCATAGCTATTACTCGTTTGTTCGTGTGTTAGAACCTACCAGCAGCAGGTAACGTATGTATATTTGATGAAATAATGATGAATTTATACCTCAAGCTCCTTCGGCTCCCACGGAAAGATTTTATTGGCGACACATATTCCTACCACCTTGCATTCGCCTGTGCGCTCCATTGGTTCTAAAGCTAAGTAACGGTCACCTGAAAAGATATTAATCAAAATAAGATTACCTGGCATGGCCACACGACGTTTCTTAACCATCGGATTACCTACCACAGAACATTCCCATTCAAGGCCAATGACTCACATATAGTCGAGTCTCTATGAGCGATTTCTGCTACAAAGCGAAACTGATTTTTCACACCTTTCATTCGGAAAAGTAAGTTTTGCTCCACGACGAGAGGGACCAAAACGCTAAATTTCTGTTCAAGCTACTTTTTTAATTTATACATTGGCATTGGAACATTTGTATGCAATGTGCCAATTGAACACAGATGTTAATAAAATAATCGATTGTAATTTCATCGTAGTCGATTCAAAACGAACATATTTCAAGTTTTAACTATAACAATGTTGTATAAAAATTTATAAATATTTCATAATATTTAAAAATTAGTAATAAAAATTAAGATAATTTAGATATATTTTAACAATAGCTTTTTTTAAATTTCCTCATAGTCGGTGTGAAAAATAGTATGTGTCACTCGGTAGCAAAATTATTTTCGTCTCGGGCGTAAACACTTGTATCCCTCACTACGCTCAGGATCCTACGTTAGAATCCCTCGCTACGCTCAGGATTCTATTGTAGGATCCCTCGCTACGTTCAGGATTCAATACACCGCCCTCGCCGTAAATATACTATTTTGCTCCCTTGTGACACAAATAACTATTTCACATCAGCTATTCGGATAAGGGCTTTTTCTTCCCAGCTAATAGGAGGGATCAAAGTGGCACTTTTCTGTTCCAGGACATATTGTTGCCAGAATATAAAAAATATCCCAATGAATACATGAAAATAATATACCTACACATAATTAATTACTTATTTTTTTAATTGATTACTTGCATTTTTTTTTCTTGACTACTATTGTTACTACTACTAACGTAATAAAATACAAGTAACTTTAAATATGTTATTCAAAGTAACACTAGAGTCAGTAGGTTTATAATAATTAATTTAATACTCACCTAATACATGTGTTTTATTACTGACATATTTCATTATCCTCATAGGTGATGTGAAAAGCAGTGTGAGTCACACGGAAGCAAAATTATTTCCAACTTGGGCGTGAACACTTGAATCCCTCACTACGCTCAGGATTCCACGTTAGCACAATCTACGCCCTCGCCGTAAATATGTCATTTTGCTCCCTTGTGATACAATCTACTATTACTAAACGGGAGTTAATCGCGTAAATTCTTTGTTTACTCGTACATATGTGTTGTTAAAAAAGATGTAAAAAAATGGTTGGTTATGGATGGTAGTTATGACTCAACGTTTCGTATGTGTCACAACAATCTTTATCGCGAGTACAGTCAAATAAATATATTTAATGCTTATTATGCCCGATTAAGTCCCGTACGGCAAAATAATCAATATAATGTTAGATTAAATCAATATCATTATCATCGTAAAAGCCGAAAGACCTCCACTGCAAGACATAGGCCTCCCCAAAAAAGTGCCACGAACGATCCTGCGCCATCCGCATCTAGCGGACTCATGCGACCTTGGGGGGCCTTTATCCAGCAGTGGTGAGTGGGGCACCACAGGCTTCTAATTAAAATCGCCTTCACAGTTATGAGACCATTTAAGAAGAAAGTATACTGGCCTGGGCCTAATGTGACCTGTTTTAAAAGAAAGTACGGCACTACTGACCAGTATAAGCAAACTTGTCGGTAAGGAACTTTATATAATCGTTGTCCAAGTTCATCCATAAAGAACAGACACTTGGCTCCCGACTCCAGTAGTGCTCGTAGAGGAAGGGTATGATCGTGATCGCCGTGGATTTGTCTCCGCGCATCACCTTTACGTTGCAGAGGTTGAAGCACTGGAGACAAGTGAAATTATATACTTCAAAAGTTACTTAGGCACTTACTACGCTGGCCCGATGACCCAAAGAGGATCTTGGCCTCTGACACAAGATAACGTCACTCTTCCCCATTACGTGCCACCTCGCGCCAGTTACACGCCCCGAGAGTGGGCAGATCTTTGAGGGCTTTGTCACCCCAGCGGTACCTGGTCCGGCCCACTATATAGACGTTTTCCATTGGGCCGAACCACATACGCTCTTCAAAAGTTACATGGCATAGAAACTGATATTCCACTGAAGCCGAGCGGTAAGGAACGACGTTTAATATGGAGGTCTGGATCCGAACATCAGCTCAAACCATTGGGTTTGAAAAAAACTTATATACAAATAATTATTTGATATTTGACGATAGGTTTACGGTGAATGAAAGGAAGTAAGCTCGGGGGAAGGAAGGTATCGTTCTAATCCCAACAAGGACTAGTTTTCGCTCCCACTTGCACATATCCACAGTCAATACTATGATTTGTCCAAACATCTAACACGTTTCATGCGGAAACACGTAACAGAGGCCAAAGCTAACAGTCCCATCATTCAGTAGAAGTTCGTTAATTATTTTATGATAAAAGAGCATATTACTGATGTCGATCTCAGGCCAAGACAAAAGGAGTGAGATGTCGATAAAGTACTTTGCATGTTTAATACTGAATGTATTTTCATGAAAATAGTTGTAACCCTGATCATTTAAAGCTAATATAAATAAATCATTACCGGTCTTCTATCAGGATACTCCAAATATGAACAAGGTGAGGGTCTTCTGAACCTGTTGATAATGAGATTGGTAGCCGGAATGCATTGCAAAGAAGGCTGGAGAATACTCATACCAGCTCTCAACACATTGATGCAAGTCATTATAGAACTAGAATTTGTATAATTATTTTTAGATTTTTAGTTGTTTTCGAAAATATTCTCGCTACATTACTCGGGTTGACATATTTTGTGGTTTTGAAGTATATTCTGTCAGATATTGTCTCATTATTCAAGAAGGTTCCAAAGCCTTTTTGATTAAGTTTGCATTAAGTCTCTCACACACTGGCGTGGCCAGCGGTGGCGGTCCAAATGGCGGTCTATAGTAACTTTGACAACTACAGCCAAGTTTACTATTGAACGCCACCGCAGGCCGCACCAGTGTGAAGCCGCTCACAGCCTGTCGTGGCCTGGCCACGGCGGTCAATGGTAAACTTACTAGGGCCTGACTTGCCTTAGGTCTGAATCACATTATTGACATTAACTGTCAAGTTTACTATACTGATCGCCGCGACTTGGCCGCGCCAGTCTGTGAGAGGCTTTAAAATATCTGACTGAGCCAAATAAAGCGTAGAAACATAATTTTGATCCTGTGTTTTGGTCATACTGTCGGTGCACATTTTTTTGAACTCGACTGCAGGTATATTCACGCGATGTCAATGCTTCCCGTGTTACAATGAACGCTCAATCAATCAATCAATCAAGTATTTATTTGCAAGAATATGGTTACATAAGATCTTAAAGCTAGAATAAGTGCAAGTACATATTCTACTGCATGCAGGTGTGCAAATTAAATAGTCACAGTAGGATATGAATGTTCATTGGATTTTATAGGATATTGAATTACGAATAAATACAATTAGTCAATTATTAAATTATAAAAAAGATACATTAGGCGATTACATTATTATTATTAGTCAATATTCCTTAACACTATAAAAACATTTACTTTGCAACCAGTCACTTAACTTCCTTCTGAATACACGAGTATACACATGTTATAGCAGTTTTTTTGTATATCACAGATTGACATGGTGGCTGTAGTAAAAGATTTCTGTATTGAGCCCTAGTGTGTCAGTACGATTGAGAAAATAGTCAGGATGTTCCTTGACAAAAAAGACATGCATCTCGTATATATATAAACAAGGCTGTGGTAGTAACTTAAATTTTAAAAACAATGTTTTACAGCTTTCCAAAAACCATGCTTTGTCTTATTCCCGAATACATTGCATTTTGCATTGTAAAAACTCTGTCAGATTCTACTGAGATACATTTTTTATTTAATCGTATGGCGATCTGTAGAATAGGCGAATATCCATATTGTGATATTTTTATAGGAGCGCCTATTTCGCCAAAAGTGTTGTCGCTCATTTAGCACCAACCAGGGGACACGTGCAGGGTTGTGGAAGGTAAATCCTGCGGACGCGAGCAACAAATTGTCCCCCAGATATATTGGTAATTATTGATATAAACCCTGTATTTTCATGGCGTGTCAAATACATAAAATAAAATAAACGCCGTTGGGCGCTGCATATAAAACATGAGTAACATGACCATTAGCAGCAATTGAAATGAAACAAACTATTTACTTGTTTTGCCTGAATCAAATAAACCTCAATTCAATGCAGTTGTCAAAATAAAAAAAGACTAACGTCATTCAACCCGTCACCAAGCCACCATTTAAGATTCGCTTACAACAAATTATTGACCAAATTCAAGTACATCCAATCAAAATGGATTGACACGGAATTTTTACTATACCGGGAACCCCTACCAACTCCATGTTACGTATTCTTGAAAAAATTACCTCCATAAAAGTGTTGAGGGGTTTACCGACACACCTAAAACAAAATATCCTAGGTAACAGAATTCCGTTCTTATTCCACACCGTCAGGACCTATTCAGACACTCAAAAAAGTGATAATAACAAGAAGATTGTAGTGAAAGTAAGTACTTCTAATTTCTTTGGCACATCATATCATCATTACACCAGCCGAAATTCGTATACTGCTGGACATAGACCTTCCCCACAGAGTGCCAAAGTGACCGGTCCTGCGCCACCCGCAGCCAGCGGACTCGCGCGACCTTTACCAGGTCATCAGTCCAGCTTGTGGGGCGTCTACCCACGCTGCGCCTTCCGGAACGCGGTCGCCACTCGAGAACTTTTCTGCCCCAACGGCCATCGGTTCTACGTGCAATATCACTAGCCACTGCGCAGTGCCACTGAAGGGGCTCCTAGCCCAAATGACCTCTGACCCAATGATCTGTAATTATCCACTTCTTCGTGTTTTTTATGGTTTATTGTATGAACAACAACGAAGTTTACCGAGATAGTATCCAATATTTGTGTCGATAAGACAAACATAATGTACTTCCAATAAAAGAGAAATGTAAATGCTCAGGTTAGGGTGTCTACCTATGGGGTATTGCTGCAGATCGTGAAGGCCAGGGAGCTTTTTCAAAAATATAAAATACTGACCTTACCCAGTGTAACCTTACTCGTATAAAATAAGCATGCAAATACGTGAGAATATTTATCAGGTTCCCATTCACAGCCAACTCCTAGGTAGCGTGATGCGCAGGCGTAATCAGCTGGCCGTGCCCGCGCACACCTCGCCAAAACTAGGAAGTCTGTGCATGTACTGGGGATTAGACTGTATATACACTGCACATCTATAATGGGACGGCCGCGACATACTGTCGATTTTTCAAGCACTATACCTCATGTTCTAAGTTTTCTAATAAGAGAGAGAACGGATAGTCAAGTGCGAGAAAAATCGAGAGAGCTGGCGAGCAGGCGTCGCGTGATAGCCGTGCTACGACGAAATACTACTAATAAATAAACCACAAACTAAAAGCTATTCTACTGGAAGCAGAGGACATAGGCTCAGTCACGCACCTAATTTAAAATTAAAATGTTATAATATATGTAAATTATTCCTACATGAATTAATTAAATAGTTACTGAAAATAATGTTAAATATTATTGAAGTGTGTCTGAAAACAATGAGGATATTGACATGTAAATTGAAACTTTTTTTTGGACTGTTTATGACTTGTAAATGAGAATATTTACCAACATTAGGGGCTGGGCTTCGGCTCTAAGACGGTTAAAAAAACACCCTGTATGTAGATTTCATTTCCTAATGAGGTGTGTAAAATACGGTTTGCCCGTCTTTCAACGACAAACATTTCATCAAACGAATGTCTCGCCAAATTTTCCTTTCATTGAAAACTTTTTTCTTCTGAACCAGTAAACTTTTCAAGATTTTTATAAAATGAACCTAACCGAGTTGTACACAGTTACCCTTTGTAAAGCTAAATGGTAATTTAAACCCAAAAAGTTAACGGTTTCTGTGAAAAAAAAGGTCAATGAAACAAAGCATTCGGTGAAACGTTTATCGGTAAAATGAGGGATCCCGTAAAATACTCATTTGTATTTTTTGTATTATGTATACACACAAATAAATTCAATTCCAAACTCAATAGGTGCTTATAAACCCCGTAAATTGTCCACAATCTTATTTCGTGTACTGTCAGCTGCAGCATAGATACATTTTAATAAATCCACTAATAGCATTGCTGTGGATTTTCCTCGGAACACCGCTCCAGGCCCACGCACAGCGCTGAGCGATATACAAGTAGATACTCACTCAAAAAGTAGCATACCATTTTTCAGTAGTTTCAATATTAATTTCCAGATACAAGGGACAGACACAAAGCAGCATCTACGCGTCCGACTTGCTCGACCGTCGGATATCCCGCGCGTGCAGCAATTTGTTCGCGAACATGCTGGCGTCTGGCCTGGGCCGCTCACTCCGCCGTCCAACCTCATTGTGGGGGACTATGTGGCTAGGATTTTAGCTCAAGGTACGTATTACCTTTCCATGTTGAGTTCCTACCAGTGACACTTCGCGTCAATAGAATTTTTCAAGAGTGAGATTCAGACGAATGACTATTGATTTTAAATGAATCAAGCACGTTTTTATGCCTTACGTAGTAACCAGTATTTTTTTTTTAACATGGTGAATTTAGACACGTAGTGGCATAGTCAGTATAACCAAACGGTTAGGTACACTACTTTTATATGTTTAAATCTAGAGGTGGTAGGTTGTAATGTACGAAATTTCAATACTTAACATCATTTTTTCAGTAGAAAAATATAGTGAGGAAGCCGTAGATCCCGATAAGGTATAATTTTTCCTCTTGGTTGAAAGGTGAGCGGTCGTAAGTGCCTACGGCAAATCTTGGGGCAAGGTGCCATCGGATCACGGTCTTTTTTAGGGTACCGGGAAACTATAGGAGGATAATGACCTCCCTGGTCGTGCCCGTGCAAAACGGGCTACTCGTATTTGCGAGGGTCAAACTAAAATGCGTCAAGTTCCCTTTGGCCCTTCCTGTAAAAGACAAGGTAGGACAATCGTTGGGGTCCGGGCCTTCTTTCCGGGAGTAATATAATATGCATACACCCGTCCGTCCGGTCTTGTCGACAGTGCGGTCGGTGCGCAACGGAAAAAACCAAACAAGTGCGAGTCGGACTCGCCCACCGAGGGTACTCAATTATAATAACACATGTACAGTTTTCAAGTTTGTATTTTTAATAAATATAAGACGATATTACTTGCGTTTAATAGTTCTAGGTCAACGGAAAGTACCCTATCAATTTTGATTGTGTCGAAATATACGTTTCTTGAGGAATACACAATATACACAGCCTAACTTTTTAACTTTAATTTAGTTTTTTTTTTTACAGCTTCAAGGAACTATTTTAATTTTAACTCGATACTTCCACGCGTTCCCGAGATAAAGGGTCTTGACAGACATGCGGGCGCCCAAAAAAGTAGTTTTAGGATCACTTTGTTGTCCGTCTCTCTGTCTGTCAAGTCTGTTCCTTCTTTCTTTCTGCGGTACGGAACCCTAAAAAGGAGTAGGCTTTAGCCGGGGTTATATTAGAGCCACGCCGCGTGTCGCAAAGCGATCGGTTGCATACATTTTGTATGCACGTGGTCACATTCGCTCAGTCCCGCATGTCGCCACGTTCTATATAAAATACGCGTTGCGACACGCGGCGTGGCTCTAATATAACCCCGGCTTAATGATGGCGAGCGTCGTAGTACCCAGCTGAAGCTATTAAACCAATTGTTCTCCAGGGCATTCTATGATAGCAGAGCAACAGCCGACCGTGTCCCGCTCGGCAGTGCTTGGGCTCGCGCTGGGTGCCGCTGCCTACCCCTGGGACCCTGACATGCTTGAGCGCTGGGCGCGCTGCGTGCGCTGCACGCGCTCGCGCCGGCTGATCAATTTCACCGCGCACTGCCTGCGCGCGCCGAAGTTGCACGACGCGTATGGTGTCAAGAACATACTTCAGGTTTGTGTTTTATCGTCATACACGCAAAACCTGCCCAGGTTTTCGGGGTTCGCGATGTCCATGATAATTATCACGAGCGTCACACAGATTTCTGATTATAAGGTTTATGACATTATGACGCTTTTAAGAGAATTAAAACGACACAGACGACAACGATGGTCAGAATATCATTATGGATATAAATAATATGATGAAGATGATTACAATGACAATGTTGACTAGAATTAATGTGTTGGTGGATCGTAGCCCTGTGCGCATGATTTCTAAGAATTTAATTGAAAATAATGACGTCAGTCAAACTCATAAAACATCACTAGGACGATAATAATTACCATGAATATGTTGAATCAAATTACGATACCAAACATGAAACTGACAGTGAAGACGATGTTCAGTGAAATTACCAAAGATTGGATTGAATGATGAGAATGATGATCACAAATATGACATTAACGATGATCACAAATTAGTTTTTGTTAACAATTTAAATGAATTTTGTGTTTTAATCGGCAGGTGATCCTAATAGTACCGCCAGACACGCCGAAGAGTGCCGAAATAGTTAACGTTCTCGCCAAAAACGCAATCAAAAGAGGGAAAGAGACGGGTTTCCCGCTCGTCCGGTTTGACATTTCTAAAGAATCTGAGTAAGTTTATTTCTTTGTTTTTTATATGGGATATTTTTATTGTTGTGCACAATGTCACAGGCCTCTAAATGTAGTGATATTCACTGCCTTGCAGTGTATATAATTGCAGTAGTGACTGTAGATGCAATTATAAAACGCCTCTGTTACGCTTAAACTGAAATTTGGTACGAAAGGCTCCTAATATGCAGCTAAATTAAGAAATGATCATAAAATGGCTGATGGCTTACGGATAAACAACCAACTTGATTCGGTGGGGAATGGTTTATTTTCCGCTACCCTCATAATAAATAAGTTGCAAAAAAGTGAAAGTATGACAAGGACAACGAATGAAATTTGACTTTCTGTCACACTTATTGATTCAATATTTGGTACCATCCCGCTCGTACGTGGTATTGTTATTGCCATACTTAGAGCATTAAACCAACCGGAGCGGCCATTGACAGGCGTTCCCCTCTGCCAAAAATATATGACCAGTGGTCCTACACATAGTATGGACTGACGTTTATCTGACGTAGCTATTTTCACGTTACGCATACATTTGACGTTCCCCTCCCCCGCAAAAATCGGCAGACTTTTTATATATAGAAAATGACTCATGGCCGCTCCTGTTGGTTTAATGCTCTAAGTTGCCATAGCTTGTCTTGAGTATTTTAAGTCCATGTTTATATTACTATTGTTGCAGTGCAAAAGTGTTGGAAGAGCTTAAGCTGAAGAAGGAATGGTTTGTGTCATACAAGATCGTCAACGTCGCTCAAATGGAGGACTCAAAAGGATGCAAAATTGATGCAAGCAGGTATGTATAATAGTAGCCATTATAAC
The DNA here is from genome assembly GCA_945867215.1 of Epinotia demarniana. Classification (NCBI taxonomy): domain Eukaryota; kingdom Metazoa; phylum Arthropoda; class Insecta; order Lepidoptera; family Tortricidae; genus Epinotia; species Epinotia demarniana. Next base: position 3,221,648 of record OX244262.1, read on the forward strand.
ATCCTTACTATTTCATACGCATATTATTAATGCGAAAATGTGTCCTGTCTGTCTGCTCTCTTCACGCTTAAACCACTGAACCGGTTTCGATGAAATTTTGTATATAGAAGTAGGCAGGCATTTACTAGATTTTGCTGATTTCATCATAATCAGCCTGTTGTACACATCCTGCTAGGCTCAAGCCTAGCTTTGTAAGTTTGTATGTAGGGATTTATCTCCGAAACTACACACGCAATTTTTTTTTTTTCGCTTTCCTACGATAGTGACACGCCCTTTGGGATTTAAATGGCATTGATAATACTTGTTTCCGCGGCTCTGTCTGGGTTCTTTGCAATAGCCGTGTCTTTATAATGATTAAAAAAGCTTAACCGCTTAAGGTGGGTCGACGACCATACAAAACGTCTTTTGACATTCGCAGGCTAACGGCGTGATGTTTTAAAAAAAGGTGGGGAATTAAAAAAAAAAGTTGATTAAGGTTAACTATGCTTAAGTCACATCTAACCTGTCGGTTTTATTACTAAATGTATGCAATAGACACTGACTGTCCGTTTAAGTGCCATAAAATAATGAATATGCCCAGAAGGCATAGCACAGTTGCCATTTTATCACTTATCGTTGTGGATAAGGCATCCATCACTCTCGAACTCGCATACTTGTCAGAACGTGACGGTTGTCTTATCCACAGTGATAAGTGATATAATGGCAACCGTGCTACGCCTTCAGGTATGTAACACGCTTTTATAAATTGGCTTTCCATTTGCGCGAAATTCCCCGTTTCCTAGAATAAACTTGTAGGTATAAATTAGAATAAATTCCCAAAGTATCACATGACAAACTAATTTCTCAAATTATTCTAGTTAAATACAAATTTATTCTAAATAGGAAAGGGGAATATCGCGCAACTGGAAAGCTAATTTATGAACGCGTGGTACATAAGTTTCTTAAAAACGTTTTGTATGGTCGTTGAACCACCTTATCTGAGACGCGCATCCTTTGTCGGCTTTCCCCGCGCTGTGTCATGTAGCTGAAAGCGTCTCAGTTAGCAGGTTGACATACTTCATATTATAACTCTCTTTCAGGGATGAAACAAGTAAAACCTCTAGTAACTTTGTTTCGGTATACACCGCCCAATTGAACCCGGAAAAGAATATCTCCAAGTGAAACATTATCATATACACAATCAAATCAGTCTCTTCATAAATTAACAGTATGTTAACTAACATTCTACTTGATGGCTTTGTGACGGTTTGTAATAAAAGTATTTTTTTATCTTTTTCTTTTCATTATTCGTTTTAAAAGATACCCTCTATTTGCCATACGCTAAATACATTAATGTACCGTGACACCACCTGAGTTTGCAATTTATAAACTGACTTTGAAAATCACAACTGTGTATATTTTGCCATACGCTAAATATATAATATAAAGTATGCTGTGATCAGCTGAGTTTGCATTTCATGTTGACTTTGAAATCACAACTGTGTATATTTTGTCATACGCTAAATATATACATAAAAATAAAGTATACTGTGACCACCTGGGTTTGCATTTTATAAACTGACTTTGAAATCACAACTGTGTATATTTTGTCATACGCTAAATACATATTATAAGTAATATAAAGTATACTGTAATCAATATAAATAGATATATTTATTACAGATAATAATAATGTATAACAAATAATAATAATAATTCACGTGTCTGCAATGTACAGTCAGGTGAAGATTACTTAGTACTTGGAATAGCTGCTCCGTCGTCAAACCCCAACAGTTTTACTGCAGGTTGGAATTAAATAAAGTAAATTAATATAAAGTATACTGTGATCACCTGAGTTTGCAATTCATAAACTGACTTTGGAATTATCTTGAAAGTTCGATGGGTGCCCTCAATTTTTCCAGGTGATAAGGAAAGTACAGCATTGTGTTGTGTCCTGATATTAGAGGTATCATATTTTTCGTATCAATTTTTCCCCGGATTCTTGATAGCATATTTTTGTCAAAACTTGATGAATCACTTTTGACCCAAAAGAGGGTACCTAATTGCACAGCATTTTTTTTACGCTTCTGTGTGATTTTCAAAATCCAAAGTGCGACGAATTCAGCGAATCGTGAAATCAAATTTTACTTCTTCGATGGTACTCTGCGGAATACAGCTTCCGCTGGCGCTTCAATTCAATTCAATTCAGTTCAGAAATTAGACTGATATTCTTGAGATACTCATCAAGATAAATAAAATAAGCTCAGAAACATATTGTTCGTCCAAGAGGCGACCGGATGGCTCGCGGTATTTGAGCTCCCGAAGTGTTCTGGAACCGCCCTGTGCAACCCGAACTGAGCCAACTTGGACTGGAACGGATATAAAAAAAAAATATGAAAAAGATTATTTGTCGCGATGCAGCCGATTGAAACAGCGGTTGCCAGAAACGGTGTAAGTACGCTGTTTATATAATGAAATGCTGTCTCAATCGAATTACTGGGAGACAATTTTCTTTTCACCACTCTTCTAATTTCCGCCCCGGTCCAAGTTGGGTCAGTTTGGGTTGCACAGGGCAGTTCCACAACGTTTCGAGAGCTCAAGTATTCATATTCATATTCATATCATTTATTGCATAACATGTGTTTACATTGGTGTTAAAATACAATTTGTTTCAACATGTACCCTTTCGGGCATAGCAATCTACTAACACTATACTGTACATTATAGAAAAATAAAAATAAAAAATAAAAAAGTTAACATTCAAACAGTAAACATTTAGAAATTAATTAAATTCAATTATGTACATGGTCATTATTCTTAAGCGCATAGGTATTGATTTTAAGCCATTATTATTCTTATACATATCAATTAATTTCTATGTTAAAGGCTTAATCTGTAATTTATAATAAATTGGTTTTATTCTAAAATTATATCTATGAATAATTTTTAAAATTAAAAAGGTTGATTAAAATTGTTTGATGTCTCTAAGATTGTCAGCCCAAAATTCATCTGAGCAATAATAGCATTTATGTAGTAAAAATGACTTAAGTTTCTTATCCCTTCAGCTGTGTTCATCCCTCTGTGGGCTTCATATTTTTTCCTGCAGGTCGGTGGAGCGGCCCTCGGAGGGGCGCAATGGCTTTGCTTACTTTCTTAGAAATAAAACCGGCATTTGTGTATCGATCGCGCTTTAATCCATTGAAACGTATAGCCAATTCAGTGAGACAGCTAGCAAGCGAAGGCTTCAATGGCCAATGGAGGAAAAAATCAATTAAGTCGTTAGTCTAAAATAGTCAGTGGCACGTTTGACACGGTCGGTGTTCGCGAGTGAAAATTAGTGGGTTTAGTGCTGAATTGTAGTGCCAGAAGGACAGTTTTTGTAGACATGCGAGTAATCTTTAGAATTACATAGAAACAAGTGTTATTTCAACGGGTTAACTGTAATAAAACCGTGACTAACATGACATACCTACTCATGGTCAAAATTTGGCAACACGTTTTTTAGCGCTTTTCTAATAATTTAATATTACTATTAGCTATTAAAATTACCGTTAGTTATCATACATTTGTTTAAAATGAACTTAAATGGATTATCAATGGCCCGAAAGTAAATAAATCGATTGAAGTTGGTAACGATCACAACAAACCCCTCAGAGGGGGACCTAACCGACCGGGAATTTCCCTCCGAGGGATGCCCACATGATACCTCGTGACGTCACTACGATCCGCGCTCTATACTAATCATAACCTTGATTTATACCGTTTTCAAATCATGTTTTGATGTGATTTTTGTTTAACTGATGGTTATATTATAGTTTTGACTAAAAGTATACTTAATGGGAATTTGAAGAAACCTAATTTGTTTGGTTCAAAACATATAGTTGCTGTGATAATTGCACTCGTTTGGAAGAGGTTATTTTGTATGAAAGTAGACATACTTTTTTCATTTTACTCTCAGATAAAACCTGCTGCACTTACAATAAAAAAAGCTACGGTTACACCTAGTTGATGACCCATATTTATTGTTCAGGCATGAATTTGATTACATACAGTATAAAACACTTCAGATATAAGCATGTAAATCGAAGCCTACACGAGCAATTTCTGAGTGTAGGCATTATTTTGGTAGAATATTTCAAATGGTCTAGTGTAAAAAAAATACTCACGAGCCTGCCATTTTATGTTTTTCGAATAAGTATAACACAAATTTCTTCAAATTAAGCTTATTTAACACCCCAAAAAACTAATTTATTATATTTAAAATAACCAAAATACGTCGTAAACTTCGGTGAGGTGGTGACGAGGTCAGGTAGATAGCCTTAATACGACTTTAGTGTAACGATGATATATCGTTGCAGTTAGATAATTTAATAAATATTGAGTTTCATCCAAAATCCTGGCTGTGATTATGTAAAAAACTAAAGAAAATTTAATTTTACCAAATCACTTCACTCCACAAACCTTGTTAGTGGAGCGCCCCTCGGAGGGTGCCACAGACGTGGGTAAGCGGCCATGTTTTTTCGCCACAGCTGAAGGGATATAGTAAATATCATATTTGCCCAGTGTTTTAAAACTGTAAGGTTAGGTACCGCGAGCGATGTTACGACACCTGTCTATCTAACAGAACATGTACCTACTCGATTGCACCGCTAGTATAATTTGACCCCTACATTCATAACAAAATGGGTAAATAGGAGGTCGGTAAGATATTCTGGTCCATTAGTGGCAAAATGGTCGTTTCGCTTTCTGAAAGCGGTGCCTAATCTAATCATAATCGGTTTCAAATTAGAACCGTTTAAATGAAACGGAAGTGGAACCTACTACACGTTATGTTTTTAATATGTAATTCGTTTGTGTTAATGTTTGATAAAGTTACAAAGATATCGAACCGTCGGTAGTATCTACTAAATGAGTATGATTTCGAAATTAAGTTGCACGATCTAAAATTTATTCACTTCCAGAATACAAACGCAACTCAAAGAAACATTAACAGCTTAGATAAGTTGAAAAACCTTCGTTTAAGAGCTACAATGCCACAGACAGACACAGACACACAGATACACAGACAGACACAGACACACATATACACAGACAGAGGGTTAAAAACTAACGAAACTTCTTTCTCAAAACACCATACGTTCAAAATAGTGCGGTGTTTTGAGAAAACAAATTCGGCATTCTGGAAATTAGACATTTTGATAGCAAGTTACATCTGGACATCTTGGTATCTTGACGTTTAATGTTAAAGCATTATGTCGTCAAATAAATTTACTTTGATGATGCCATATTCTGGATCATTCGGCTTATTCCAACATTTGTCAACTCTTTACTCAATGATTTTAGTTTGCATTTAATTCTAATGAATGCAATACCTTGTCCGACTTCGCGGTTGAGGGCGCAGACCGCAATGATCTGAATACGGTTAAAAAATGACCTTTCTTTGATCGAGAATGTAAGAAGCAATCCAGTTTAGGACTGGCTTGTGAAAGATCGGTGCAATGTTGATTTATATAAAATACCTACAAGCTGGTAATGCCGAGAGTCCCTGAGTTGCTGCGAGCGAACAAGGTGAGTTTGGTCTTTTAAATTAGCTGTTGGAAATGCTGACATTCACTGAAATGATAGAATGGACGCTGGCTTTGTCCTCACGTTCTTAAATCCATGCCAACATTTAGATTTAGACCTATTGTTTTACACCTCTTTACAAGGCTTCATTAGACTATTTTGGCATCCGCATACGAGGGATTTTAACTTGTAGAAGAATCGAGCATCGCGTACAAAGACGATACGCCAGCATCAACACAAGACGGAAGGATGCATGATGAACCGTAATCATTAGTTGCAGAACTTTATAGTTTATGGTTGGTATTTTAGGGAAGAAATCAGATTGGGCTGCAACGCAACGTATAGGTACTTCGATCGTCTATCAATTTTTATAGACCACTTAATCAAGTAAAAGTACTGTTACACATTCTCTTTAGTAGCACGAAAGCATGCTAGTTTCGAGCAACTAGCATGTGTAAATGTAGTGTTGCTAGTAACTAGCATGCTATTTGCATATATAATAATTGAGCATGCTCAAACAAGCATGCTACTAAACAGCATGTGTACCCAGTACCTTAAGAAGATTTCGCTTTGTCATTATAATACTAAGTAGTGTATGCTTTTCTATGGCTTAGATATTATAGACTTACTGTAACTGATCGTTCACCAAACATGTCTTCATCTGAATCTGCACTTTCCAGGACTGATAATGGCGTTCAAATTCATATTACTAGCGGTTATGCTGCACCTAGCAGCTGGCAAACCAACGCTCACGCTTGAAGACTTGGAGGTAGCTGATGATACTGCTGCCGTGGGGTCTTACGTTCGAGAGGTTCGAGCAGCAGCGGTAAGTGACTTCTTAGCCGTAGTCTTTATTTCTGAAGGTCGTCGTGCCCGTCCTGGAATACTGGTTCACGACCTCAATGAGATGAGTTGCTTCCACGCCCCATCGTTAGCCCGTCAGAGCGATTCGGTCAGTGTGAGCCCCATCACCTCTCTTTTAAAGTCAGACCAGCGAGTTGGTGATCTACCTTGCTAACAACACACAACCAGTTTCTCAAGACAGAGGAGAGTACGCGAGAGGTAAGTGGCAGTATATGCCTTGGATGCTTTGGAAGCCGATCATCACGCTCGAAGACTTGGAGGTGGCTGCTGACATAGCTGCTTTGGAGTTTTATGTGCGAGAGATGGACAGCAGTGGCAAGTAATCCACTATGGTTATCTTGGAAGGCCACACACTAGCACGGAGATTTGGAGGGCTACCTGAGCCACCCACAGTAAACCACTTACCCATAGTAGCAGTGACACTGCACGAAGTCCTAGAGGCAACGGTAAGTGATTATTAACTGGGCGTATCTACTTGCAGAAGATTAGCCGAACGACAAGTAAACAAGTAAGCTCCGCGGGGTTGTCAGCACAGCTACGGCGCGCATGCGTTCTATCGCAACACGTTGCATGCGATAGAAAGGGATGGCCACGTTTAGACTCATTCGGCATACCTAAACAAAGGGTTTGTTAACAGAGAACCCTCTACGTACTACGTAGTAAAGACGAGTACTATCAAATTATTTATTCTGTGATGTAGTGTTGAGATCGCGAAGGTCGCCTACCTATGTTATGTTTGTTATTTTTCTACTGTCTACTATGTCTGGTGAGCAATAAAGAATATTTGTATTGTATTGTATGTTCTACAGTGACAAAATTGATGTTCAAATACATATCATGGCGGTCAATGAACTTATTGCTTCCAGTAGGTACTTGAACCTGATTGAAATTTGTTTCACACAGCCCGAAGACTATCACAAGTCGTACGAGAATGAGGGAGACGGAGAGATTGGCTACTCTCGCAAGAAGCAAGGCGGCGGCAAGAAGGGATACCAGCATTTTGACAGCTACCACAAGAAGGTGAGATAAAATAAGATAGGAATTATTGAGAGTATTTATCTAACGTGGCTTTCTATAACAATAGCATTGGAATTCTACCTTGGACAGCATTAGTTGCTATTTGAATGGACTGTACCTACTTTGATGCAATTCACCCTACTCAAACAATCTTAAGTAGGTAATTCCTACAAATTGTTTACATAATTACCTTGAGCTGAAGAGTTCGTAATTATCTTTGAACTGAGCAAACATTAGTTATTTGTGCAACAAGAGAGCAAAGTTCTTTTTTGCTGCAAGTACTGATTTTGTGTCCTGAGGAAGCGAAAGGTTCTAAAATTGAATCACGAGCGTAGCAAGTGATTCAAAGTTTGAATCTTGAGCACAGCAAGTGACTCAAAAGCACGAAATGTGAATACTTTGCTCTCGAGTAACACCTACTTTTCACCTCAGTAGTGAGAACATATATAGGAGTAATCTAATTTGGTTCTAGGTGGACCTACACTTTTTTTGGACAGCGTTTTATTAAGAGTCCGCAGTAAGCTCGATTCTCCATACAAACGTAGTTACGCTCTCATTTTAAAACTACGTGTTGGATTATAACGAAACTTTGCCTGTTCAATGAAATGAGGTATATCTATGTCTGAAATTAGTTTACGTAGCTTCAGATACCATAATAAAAAAGACACAGCGAATTTAACTTTTTCATACAAAACCAGTTTTTGCTGTATTTACTTTGTTTTATAAATTGGAATCGTATAAACTAATTACAGACATAGATACACCTCATGTCATTGTATGTGCAAAGTTTCGTCACAATCCAACACGTAGTTTTAAAATGAGAGCGTAACTACGTTTGTATGGGAAGGTGAAATTCGGCCGAGCTTACTGCGGCCTCTTAAGCACAAATTCATTTTTAACCCCCGACGCAAAGAGAGGGGTGTTATAAGTTTAACGTATATGTCTGTGTATCTGTGTATCTGTGTCTGTGTAGATACAACAGACAGATGTCTGTGGTATCGTAGCTCCCAAACGGATGGACCGATTTGAATGCGGTTTTTTTGTGTTCTAGATAATTTTATCCCGAGTAATCTTAGCCATGTTTCATGAAAATATGTCGAGCCGTTTTTGAGATATTTGAGTTTGAAAAGAAAATGTCGGGGGTTTTTCTTTAAGTTGTAGTTATTCTGAACGCTTAAGGCCCTACTTACATTAAACTATTTTCTCTAGGCTGGAGACAACTACGAATTCGAAAAGCAGGACTCCTTCGGCCAAGACGACGGCGGCAACCAGGGCGCATACAGCCACCAGCATGAGCGGCGGGAGAAAGGTGATGATAATGACGTATACGCCGGTTATGACGAAGGTCAAGGTCGGACTGATGACAGCGAGGGCCGCTCGGCCAAGATCGTGCGGCGACCGTGGAAGTTTATTAGGAGGCTTGTTCGGTTTTTATTTTAGAGCTTATACTATTCAAAGTTAGAAAATGAAAATGAAATGAAAAATATTTATTTGCATAGACACAGTGCAGGGATGTTTAAATATATTATGGTCATGTGTATCTAGCTTGCATGCAAGCGTGCAAATATGTGAATGTCAATTAAATTATCAAAAAGTCCAACGAGAATTAAAATAACTATACAATGTCAAATTGAATTAATATACATTATTTACATAATAGGCATAATCATAAAATTCGTCAAAGAGGCGGAGTAAAATTATATAACTAAATACTACAAATTCTTTACTGATTTTCGAGAAACGCCTTAACGCTATAAAAACACCGTTCCAGAAGCCAGTTTGTTAGACTGCGTTTAAAGGCGTTTCCCGCTAACATCTTTATTTCCTCTGGCAGGTGGTTGTAAATAACAATGCACATGTTGTACACGTTTTTCTTATATATAATTTTGTGACTTCGAGGGTGATACAAAAGGTTCATAATTTTTGGCCGTGTTTGCCTTTCCAGAACTTCGCCACGTGTTTTAAAATACGAGGGGTGTGACCTAACAAAATTACATATTTCTCTCAAGTACAGGCAAGGCAAAGGAAGAATTTTATGCTTTTTGAAAAGTGGCACGCAACTTTCGTCCCACCATGAATTACTTATGACTCTGACACACTTTTTTTGTATCCTGAAAACTCTGTCCACTTCCACTGCGTTTCCCCACAATATCAACCCATAACCAAGGACAGATGATACATAACCATGGTAAGCCGTTAATGCTGCTTCAGTTGATACAGTGTCTCTCAGCCTTTTGAGCGCAAATACAAAACGGCCTAGTTTGTTGCAGATTTTGTCAATGTGTGCCTTCCAGTTTAGGTGGTTGACAACTGTGATTCCGAGAAAATTAAAAGAGTCAACCTCATCTACTGCCTTATTATTATGTTTAATATTTAATGGTACACTATTTGAGTTGTAGAATGTATTGTTGTAGAAGAAATCAGTAGTACTTAGTATCAATTTATTTTCTTGTTTTCCGAGCCAATGACTGTAAATAAGATGCTACTCACGCACTACGATTTTTTGTCGTGCGATAATCGCGTCGCAAGAATGCCACGTATGTGTATAAATGTCACTGCGCGCATATGCCATCGCCGACGCGACGCGATTATCGCACAACAAAAAATCGTAGTGCACGCTTGGCCTGACCCACGTTTGTGGTCATTGGCTCTCAAAATGTGCGCTTTGCAATTTGGTTTAAGTGCACCCAGACTATCCTGCATGGCGGACTGCAATTTCTAGAATAGAACGAAAAAGAATGATCTTGAAATTGCTTAAAATGCGACAGCTTGTTATAATCCGTAAATATACCTAAGTAAAAGCATAATTGTTTGAGTTGACTTGTGTCCAAATAACATATTATTAAGTTCTATTTTTATTAATTTCCATGAAGTTTTATAATTTGTTATCTTGTTTATATAATAAACTGTTTTAATAGAGACTCACTGCAGTTTCATTTATCTAACGTTTTTGCTTGCAGCCCAGAAGCAGAAGTATAGAGAACCAGAGTCCGAAGAAGAAGAACGAAGCAGCGGAGAGAAGGAGGATCCTACTCATGAAGAATTGAAGTAAGTATTTTTTTATACTGCGACGGTGGCAAACAAGCATACAGTCTGCCTGGTGGTAAGGACACCGTAACCTACCCCTAACCTACGCGTTTAGTTGTTTTCATCTGGACGCTTACGATTCCAGAAGAAAACAAGCGCGTGCCCGACGCTTCATTCATTTTAGGATGTCTTGTGTTGACAGTTAGATGCGAACGTAAGTATAGATAGAATTCGCCCCTGAGGGGCTAATCCAAAACCGACGTCGTTGGTGTAGGTACCTATCGCTCTCTCTCTGTTGCTTGAATCAGTAAGTGCGACAGATACGGAGATACACGAACGATGTTCGTTTTCGTTTCGCGGTAGGCTCTCTGATCTGGCCCGCAATGCCATCGCAAATATGTAATAAGTCAATATCATCTATATCACCTACCTGACTCAGCACAGCTAGGACAAGATTACGCGCGATACACAATACCTACCTAAGTTTCTTTAGCTATATTAAAACACTAAGTAAAAGACGGGTAGGTAATTAAGCACGCGCGCGGTCTTATGCTAGCCTTGGAGTAGTCTCTTTATCTTTAGGCCGCTCCACATTCGCGCGCTGACGCGCGAAAAACATATGCGCGAACGCGTGAAAACGTGAATATGGCGCCGATTCGCCTATTTTTCGCGCCTTCGCGCCTTGTAAACCACTTTTTGTCGGTATTTGGCCCGCGTCAAAGGGCCTGCGAAGCAAACACTGACAATTGGGAACGCTGAGAATGTGGAGCCAAGGAAGAGTTCACACGCGATTCTCATCGCGAATCGCGCCGCGATTCACGCCTGCGAATTGCGCGCGAATGTAGAACGGCCTTTTCTAGCAAGTATTTGGCACAGCAGGGTTGAACGTCTTCATGTAATTAGGCGATAAAGGATATGTTTAGTGCTTTGCCTTAATAGTACTGCAGAGACCGGGAAAATGGGAATTGCCAGCCAAGTACGTACATATAGACGGACGGGCGCAGCGGGGCCGAATAGGAATACTAGGCTGGCCATCCCTTTTTATGCTGATGTACAGTGCTTTCTCAAACATGCAATGAAATAAAATAAAAACTAGTTTTTTTTTGGCTGAACGTCACGATGTTGGGTCAGGAATTGATTGGAAAACAAAAGAAGGTCGCTCTGCAGACCAATCTGGTATGAAATTCCATTACGGATCTCTCGTCTCGCTGCGCCCGAAACGAGAAGCTTCGGGGCCTATTATAAGGAACACAACGTCAATGTTTCATTGCATGTTTGATAAAATGTATATTTGCTTAGATGCTTATAAAATGATGCTTCTATTATAGATCGCTTCTAGACAGTGTTGAAGCTTTGGAAGATGAAATTCCCTTCCCAATCAGAAAACGAAGAGATCTTACCTCGCAAAGACAACCGAGAATACCCATTTTAGCAATGAAAATAGCTTGATACTTCAGAGGTAAGCCATTAAAAGACTGAATAAGTTACTAACATAACCGTACTTGTTATGCCACTTACCAGCACTCAAAATTAAACAGAGATCTAAAATATCACATAAGTATAAGACAGATTTCAAATCGAATTTAAACTTTCGTGAGACTTGTTGAAATAATGCTAATAATTAAGTACCTACCTACACGGTTCAACTCGCGTATTAAGTGTCACTACGGGCGACACGTAACTTACATGATTTAAAATCAGAGATCCCTATAGTGTGCCCTGCTCAATGTCAATAATAATTGATGACACGTTTAGCGTCTACGTTAAGGACACGTTACACGGGCCGATATCGGCCGGACTGCATGCCGGTCAACGTGCTGGTTGGATGCGTGTTGGAAGCACGGCGGCCGGCCAAATCAAGGTCACTCCAAACTAGATTTTCTGTGACCTTGCTTAGCCGTCCGCCGATATCGGCCCGTGCAGCGACTCCTTTATACGTACGTACTAATATTAATTACTAAATTACGTAGGTCCATGCCCTGTGTGCAACTTTGAATTAGATGGCATTGCTAACGCTAAGACCTTCCTGTGCATGATCGCGTTTATAAACGGTATAAAATATCGTCGGATAGTTTTAAGAACTTTCCACCGAAGATCATACTTCATCTTCGGGTAATTCTATAGGTTAGTGTTTTCAGCAATACGTTTAACTTTAACCAACAGCATAATAGTAGGTACATTGTGATACAAGTGAGGTATGTTGATAATTACATCAGAGGCGAAATTGTCCCCGCGAACCGCAGGTGAGCGTGATAAGAAATCCGAGGATGTAATTATCAAAGCTCACGCGTTTTATATGACGTTTTTCAACACATTTTGTGCGGAAAAAATCCTTTTCATAACATGAAAATTTTATAGGCCTGGCAAGTTATTTTCTTTACGTTACACCTGGCCATAATGCGAGTTTTGCTGCACGCTGCGCGTACGGGAAAACTCGCATTATGACCGGGTGAAGACGTAAAATTTTGTACTTACCACGGGCGGTAATTCGTAAAGCCCCAGAGCGCATATTTATGGCCCTCACCTTCGGTTCGGGTCACTAACACCTGCGATCTGGGGCATTCACGAATTCACCGCCCTAGGTACGTAATGTACTATTACTTAATGATGATAACAGGTTTTTACTCACAATTGCACTGCGACAAGAATTTCCAGTGGCGTCCATTCTATTTATCACCTTTCTAGTCACCACGATTCAACATTTTTGATATTAACATTTCATAACCAAACACGCATTAACAATGTTTACAAAAATTTGTAAAATAACCCGTAATGGCGCGCAACAGTTTTTTTTTCCTTGAAATTTGCGCAGTCACGCGCAGCCGCGCATGTGTTAAGCCAGACTTGGATGAAACCTCTAAACAGCCAATACAACATTATATAAATATTTTAGTTAAAATGTTATCTTTCTTAATTCATGTAAAATTTTATGAAAAGTGAATCGTTTTACTAAATTAAACGTTTCTATGTCATATCTAAAAATAAATAGTCAATTAATTAACAAAAAGGATTTAGTTTGTTTAGTCGAGTAAGAATCCATTTGCCGAGAATTAAAAAAAAGCTGTGCATTCTGTACAACCAGAGGGGCTACCGCGAAATGAAAACGAACTTCGTTCGAGTGTCTCCCTCTCGGTCGCACCTGCCAGTTCGAGCGACAAAGACGGAGAAACTTGAGTTCGTTTTCGTTTCGCGGCAGCCCCTTCGGTTAATTTAAGAATCTGCGGCGCTACCACGAACTTCGAAAGTCAAAGTTCGGGTATTTCCATCTCTATCGCACTCCCTTACTCGAGTGACAGGGATACATGTATTACGAACTTCGACTTTCGAAGTTCGTGGTAGCGCCGCTGGTGTTGTGTACAAAATTTTACGTCTTCACCTGCATGGCTATCACGCGACGGCGCGCGAGCTCTCTCGATTTTTATCGCACTATCCGTCACTTTCTTATTAGAACACTTAGAACAAGAGGTAGGTATATAGTGCGAGAAAAATCGAGAGTTTGTCGCGGCCGTCCCATGATAGACGTGTGGTGCTGGCCACAATGCGAGTTTTCCCGTACGCGCGGCGTGCAGTAAAACTCGCATTATGGCCAGGTGTGACGTAAAAGAAATTGCATTTGCCCCCTTAGCACACAAGGTTTTATGTTATGCCAGTATTTTTGTGTTAGGCCAGTTATATTCAAATGTGACGTGGTGGGCAAAGCTATTGTGCATTGGGCAAAGTCGCCAAGATTGATGGTACAAAGCATCCCTCTCGCACATGTTAGAAAAGGAATCCTTTACGTCTGGCATAAACGCGATCATGCTACACAGACCATACATATAAGTAAAATACATAATTTATTTAATTTCCATAATTAACTGTTCCCAATGTGCTTTTGTATTTTTTTTTCAGAGAAGGATCAAGCGATGGCAATGGCGGCGTAGAAGCTCACGGCCACGATCCTAAGGATTATGTTCTTCCCGAAAAATATGTTTATGGCAACGGGGATGAGTACAACTTTTAGAACAGACAGTTATAAAGAAAATATTCGACTGATAGTAATTAGGGTTGGGTAGATAATAAGTTAGGTCTATCATTTGCATGTTTTGCTTTCAATTCTTTAACACTTGTTCTTGATTGATCCACTTGAAACTAAACACCTTGGTTGTACAATTTTTTTTGTAACGTTTGTATGTAATTTCCTGTTGGGTAAAAACGTAACTTAATCAAGACATTCAAAAGATTGTAACCGGAAACTCGAAAAATGTATGAACGATTAATAGGAAAAACACTTTAAATATGTTATACCAGAAATACAAATACTAGAAATATATATACAAGTTGATACAAGGAAAACCAATATATCGCTTTCAGTTTTATACGAATCACAATGTGTTTTTATTTATTGTCAAAATGTTGCCTTTTCCCCTCTCACCCGTGAAATGAAACGTACTTACAGAACTCGTGTCATTGCTGTTTTGTTATTGCATGTCGCAGGGCTAACGTGTTATTAAGTTTGGGAATGGCAGCTTTGAATGCCTTTGCTAGAATCGGTAAAATTATAAATACTACAAATATGAATGAAACCCTCGCCAAGATGGCAACGAGAAAACGAGAAACGGGCCTGTGCGGCTCAATTTCTTTTCAGGATTTGTTCTAAAACATATCTCCGTTTCACTAAGGTTTCAATCGACTAAATAAATGATAATTATGATTAGACCAAAAAGTTATATTCAAAGAAACACAAAAAACATGTCTGCGCTCTATGTAAACACAACAAGGCAGTAACAAAACGCTTCTCCTTAAATTTTATTTTGACACTTTGGTTTGACAGCCAGATGACAAGTTGTTTTGCTTGCGCGATTGAATTGAACGTTCTCCGTTGTAGACAAAAACTATTGTTCCCCGTTATAATTTGTGATGTAAATACCGAACGATGATGCAGTCGACACGCGGCAAGAGTATAAAGGTGATCAAAGTGATTGCGACGCTCGTATTGAACGCTGCGTATTGCTTAGCTTTGCAAGGTGAGTAGCCGACAATTATTTAATTGAATCAATTTATACGGGATGTTATCCTAAGAGGTTCATTCTTTTTAACAGATGACATCCTGTCCTGCGACCCGTCGATGCTAGAAACGTGTCCCGGGGAGCACCAGCTATGTAATCAGACAACGAGAATATGCGACTGTTTGCCAGAGTTGGTTATGGTCGAGAAGGTTTGTCAGACCGTGAACCACGACTATCCGACTAAACACAGCGCCACTGCGGCGGTAGTTACCATATTCACTCTCGCCCTAGTCATCTGCGGACTCGTTTTAGTCATAAGGAAGTATAATTTAATTGAATATCTGCGTCAGAAGATTAATTGGAAGCGGAACGGTGATGTAATGTACGAAGATGTGATGATAGGGCAGGACGACCCCCCGCTGACTCCATAATGCCTTTGTATTAGAGTAATATTGTTGATGTAAAGCTATGACATTTTATTGACCAAGTTTTCCAAAATATAATATTTATAACTGGTTGTGTTCGATTTTATTTAAGGCCTGTAGGTAATCTAGTTGGATATAGTTTGGTAAAACCCAAGATATACAAAGCACATTGATGGTACAAATACTATATTATTAAATGAAATTACTTGTGAATGATTATTTCATTTTTACTAAACTGTATCTGTTATAGTTAATCATAATGTGCTTTGGTTTTTTTTAATGAATGGTGTTATATGTAAAATGGCACCAGCACATTTATACCCTAGTTACATTATTGTTGTAGCATTATATTCTATTATTTTACACTATACCATTTAAAAGTAGCCCTGTTTTAGCACATTCCTTCAAGATGGCTTTATCTTGTATGATACATAGAATACTTAGTTGCTTGGTCAATAATTTGATGAAAATAGTCCTGGTGACAAGATCTATTGTATATTATGAACATTCTAGAATATTTTTTTGTATTATTAGAGTATAAATAGAATAGGAAGGAGATGATTCTCTATGCAGAAATAATTTTTCATAATTATAAATAAGTCTAATTTTGTTCCCATTGTGATTGTAGCTATTCTTAAACATTCATCAAATCTGTTTTAGCTAAAATGCTGTTAAATAATATCCATTTATCTCTATCTGTTACTTCAACTTCTGTTTGTGAGAAAGGCATGAAACTCATTTTAGTTAATAGGTGTTTGTTAAGTTTTATGGATATGGGGGTAAATTTGCAACAAATTTGGCAACACTGTGTCTAATTTGTATAGAAATATGATGGTTAAGTTGGTGTTGCCAAATTATTTCAATGCATGCTAGAATATGATATATTGGTTAAACATATTTTCTGCCAGAGTTGTGAGTTAGAATGGCGACGCAGCCGGGCCTTAAAGACTTGAGCCACCAGGACTAATAATGTGAGTCTTCTCTATGCTGAATAATGCTAGTTTCAGATGTTACAACTCCGGTCTTCAAGGCTCGACCGAGCTCTAAGGATGGGCTCACACAGTCGGACTGCATGCACTGAATCTAATTCTGTATCTGGCTGGACCACTAAAGAGCAAAAGAGGTACACCCTTTGCTAGAAACTCTGCACAAAATTTACCATTATATTTGGTACTGGCTACGACTTTGTCCGCGTGGAACTTGTTTATGTAGCAGGTCAATACAAACTTCCATACCCACCCCTCAGGGGATTGATTTCAGTGATAAAAACTATCTTATATCCTTCATGTGGATTTAAACTATCTCAATACCAAATTTCATCTCAATCGCTTCAGCGGTTTAAGCGTAACGAGGTAACAGACAGACACTTTCGCATTTGTGATATTTGTATGGATTGAGTTATTTCGATTGTGATTTAATGACTGAATTTCGTTCTGTGTAGGCCGGCTTAGAGCTGAAAACTGTCTGCTGAAATGTACAATGAGTAGACAATAGTTCTCGAAATGACTTTTCTGTTAGCACACACTCCTATTTCTATCAAATATGTTCTGTAATTGGAACATTAGTAATCTAATATTGATGCAACAATGTTTAACGTAAACATGATAAACTGTGACTCACCTAAATCAATATTACGAAATTGTAGCAGATACCTTTAGCTTTTCGGTGAAGATGTGATGTATCAATTTTCCTAGAATTGTTTGTAGTAGATCTAATGATATGTTTAGTTTGTATATGCCATGTTTATATTGTATATTATTGTTTGCTTATGTTAGAAATTTGTATGAATTAACTTGATAAGTTTATTTTTCTCATTTTGAGCTCAATCATGCCAAAGACTGATTCTAATTCTAACAAAATTATGTTTTTGGTTTTAACGGTATGATAAAATGAAACTATAGTTTAGTTAATTTTTAGTATTTTGATGCAATTTCAGTCAGAAACAACAAGTACCTAAATTATAAAGCGTTATTATTTTAAATAAGCTTAGAAATTAGCCAAAAATGTTTCATGATTATACCTCATTTACAATTTGAATGCTTAGTGACAGACATGGCGAAACTATAAGGGTTCCTTGTTGATTACGGAACCCTAAAAACGGGTTGAAGTTCGTTTATGTTGTTACCACTTACCATCTGGTGGGGTAAGCTAGATTGCCACAGCGACCGAAAAACCCATAGAAATCAAAGTATTCCGCAAAATGGCCCCACATTGCCATTATGCGGGGTTGTAGACGGGGTGTCGTTTAGTTCCCACATAGGGTGTCGTTTGGGCACGTGTTTGTGTTGAAATTTGAAAGGAGCTCGAATTGTTGGTTTTTTCGGTCGTTGGTTTAAAAAAAAAGTGTTTTGCTGTGAATTTTGTTTATGACATAATATGACTCGTATTTTAAATGTGAATTTTCGTTTGTCTTTTACTATCTCATTGTCTGGAAACAAATTAGGGCAGATTTTTGTGTACAAGTGCAGCAAAAATTCACGAGAATAGCGCAAATATCTAAAAATAATATGGCTGGTGTCCAATATATGAGGAATAACATGATGTTACACGCTCTTTTCTTCATATTTTTTGGCATGTTGTATTATTAGTTGCTTCAATGACATTGTGCCTGAAATAAAACTTTTCTTATAAAATTCTAAATTGTCGAATCCAAAAGCACCTCACCCATTAGGTAGAAAGAGACGGCTTTTGTCGACTCAGTACTTCATACACCTATTACGAATTTGTCATGGCAATTGACAAGATCATATCCATTAAACTACAGACGGTATTTCCGGTACTTCAACAGAAACTGTACGTGTATCCAAGTTTGTCCTATAAGCTGTTATATATTGCTTGTACTGATCGTTAAATTGTTTTTTTATGATTGATTATTAAAATGTCTTTTTTATTTCACGGCTAGCTTATTTATCTAGTAGAACTGTTGAACAACTCATTCATAACGTGTCGCATCAACTGGTTAAATCTCCCAAAGTAAGTATTTACATACATTCCCGCCTACATTCCCAAAAGGGATAGACAGAGCACATGAAACTCATGTTCGAGTGCCACATTTAGCATAAATACGACGCGGGCCCCCGGCAGGCTCGCGTAACGTGACGTCACAAACTGTTTGCGTTTTCTCTCTCTAACAAGCATAAGTATTAAGGCGGTTGTAGTTTCGTAAATCTTTGAGATATCTGAATGGGATTTTCGTCACTAGGCACAGACCGAAGTTATAAAGCTGCGTCTACGTCAGTGTTGGCGTAATTGCATTCGTAATCGAATTACATTGCAATTACGACTATAATTGCATTTCATGATAGGGGTAGAGATTAAAAGATAAATAAAAGAAAAGTCCAAAAACCCCCTTTCCTATACCCCAACCCAAGGTAAATAATGAAAAATTATTTATGAAATAAAAGTAATTTGTAATTTTACGAAGTAGTGCATTACAAATTATAATTACAAAATGTAATCTGTAATGCGATTACAAATTACATTTTGTGATGCAATTACTTTTTGCCCCACACTGGTCTACGCTAGGCTCTAACGCCACTTGGCGCCGCGAACAGTAGGCTCCGCTTGTGCTCGGCTCGCCTAGCGTAGACGCACCTTAATGGACGCCATACTCAACATTTGTGTCTGTGATAATGTGATCACGACTTTTATGAACATTTTATTTAGAGTAACGGTTAATAAACCGCAGGCACAAATCTGGAGAACGGCGAAGGTAACTATGACTTTATCAAATACTACAATGCTTATACCTAATACACAGTCAGACAAACAAGTACGGCTGTCCCAGAACTTACAGCTGTCTCGCTCAAATTTTTTCCATTTTAAATTAGGAAGGAATCATTGTTGATAGGGTATCAAGTTAGTTTAATATGACAATTTAAACTACATGGTTGTACATTTTCGTTGGCCCAGTATTGTGATCGTCATATTCTCAGACCAAGAAAAAAAGACAGACGGAGCGTTACGAACAGTCAAGTGAAGCCAAACCACATACAAACAAAACCAAGCTACTGCAAGTTTAGCACACGCTCACGCACACATATACAAGCAAAATTGCACAAAACTCTTCAGCAAGTGTCGCAATGCTGTCAAGATTATTTATTTCGAGTTTTGTGCCATTTAATTTGTTTAGCGTGTGCTAATCTTATGGGGCTTGGTTGAAAACCGGTTGGCTTCACTAGACTGTTCGTAACGCTCCGTCTGTATATTTTCTTGGTCTGAGCGTCATATTATGGTTAGTAGAAGCCAGAGTAGCCAAATATTTCGTAACATAGAACCTTATTCATAGTGATAAACTCTACAAAAAAAACTCAAAATGATCTTTATTCAAGTATAGGCCTAGTATCAAGCACTTTCAAATCTTCAGCTATATTTTTTAGAGAAATTTTATAACATGAAAAATTAAAAAATATATGAAGTAAATATTGTATAAAGAATACTAAATAAAGACATTTACCGAAATATTAGACTACCTTGGCTGCTACTACCTATATGACACTGACTGTACATAGATTTAGTGGTATTTTGATTCAGTATCTATCCTTCATTTAAGTAGGCCAGTGTCTACTCTCGCCTTGAAAAATCTATTATTCAAATAAGGCATTTATGTAACAAATTATATATTTTTAAATAAATACTCTGTGATAACGCAATTGTTTATTTAATTACAAAATCGTATTAAAAAACGTACCATTTTTCATTTAGATTATGACTTATGAGATCTGGATATACATACAAATGCATGTAGAACCGATGGCCGTTGGGGTGGAAAGGTTCTCGAGTGCCGACCACAGACCGAAGGCGCGGCGTGGGTGGACCCCACAAGGTGTACTAATGGCCTGGTAAAGGTCGTGGGAGTCGCAGGACCGGTCATTGTGGCACTCTTTGGGGGAGGCCTATGTCCAGCAGTGGACGACTTTCGGCTGAAATGATGATGATGATGGCACATACAATAGTTTATGGTGTAAATGTGAACAGCCGCTGCGTTGCTGCGTAAAAATAAATTTTAGGCAAGCCCGTGAGAATCGGATTGTATGGGTCGGACAATGGACCCGATTCTACGACGTCGGACTCGTAGTCACACTATTTTGACACACTGTTCTGGCGCTTCGCCGGCCGCTGCCGCGGCACGCTCACTTCGCTCGCTCGGCTCGCGCGCTTCGGCTCACCGTTCAACTAACACACCTCGCTTCGCTCGTCGTCGTACCTACACGGGCCTGTTAAAGTGTTATCTTTTTTAAAGTGGTGTGACCACGAGTAAAAGTAATTAGGGTCATTTCGCCAGTTAGCGACCGCCTAATTTCATGTGCCGGTTGGCGACCACTTGGCTGAGTTGGTGAACTGAAAGGATATTTTCTCGGTTTTTTTTAGTAGATTTCTATTGTAAAACAACAAAAACATGCATGTACAACTAATTGTCTCAATAGGGTCTGTAGCATTTATGTTATCTTCAATGGTCGCTAACCGGAGGTGGTCGCGTAACCAGCGAAATGACACACCCAGCGGACTCGTCATCACACTGGTGTGACAAAATGGTGTGACCACGAGTCTGTCGCTGATTCTACGTGCACATGGCTTAACTAGCCTAAAACTAAATTGTCTAATTTTTAGACATAATTTAGGCGGCAGATAAAAACCGACATATTTAGAATAGCATTTAGGTAGCTAAGTAAGTTGTATAGACCGCCTAAAATAAGAAACGTCAGAATCAATTTAGCGCTGTCATTTGATTATGACAGCTGCTCATAGAATAGCAGTGTTTTACCGACACCTAAATAAAATTAGGACAGTGTGCAGGCAGATCTGCGACACCTTCAAGTCGGCAACTGCCAAGAAGTTGCGTACGATCGCGACAGATGGCGTGCTCTCGTTTCGGACAAGACCCTCTGGGTCCCTGACCCAAATTAGTTAGTTTAAATAAAATTAGGAAGTTTAGAGGCCGCTGCAGAATCGGGTCCACTGCTAGCTAAGCAGCTTCCTTATAAGAGGTGTGGTGTGGTAGGTGGTCAGGAACTTCGCACAGTTGCTGGCGGTTAGCACTAGCGCGGTGAGTAACACCGGACACCCGTAGAGCACTGTAACAAAACAAGAACTGTCATTACCTACAATTTGGATCTCATCAGTGGCCCTAAACATTATAATTTTGTTTGTTCAGTTGTTAATGTTATTACATATTAAACACTGCCCGCGGCCATTGTTCATGAACTTAAAAAAGCTAGATTTAAGAATCGATAAAAAAAACTAGTGCGGTGCGGATTTGGCATAGGCACTATAGTTTTACAAAAAAACTTTAGTAAAACTATTAGTCATTCGCTTGTCCTTATCCCATTTACTTGGGGTCGGCGCAGCATGTTTTTTTCTCTCTATCGCCCGTCAACTCATCACACACATCTTTCCTGTTCATATCGTCTCTCACGCAGTCCATCCACCTTTTCCTTGGTCTACCTCTTCTCTTACATCCCTACACATTCATACTTAATGCCCTTCTAGTAACATGACTATCATCCCTCCGCATTACATGTCCATACCACCGTAAACGATTTGCTCTCAGCTTTTCAGTTATCGGTGCTACTTTCAGGCTTCCTCTTATATACTCATTCCTTACACGATCCAATCTCGTCACGCCACACATCCATCTCAACATTCTCATCTCCGCAACATGCAATCTCGTTTCATCCGTCATCTTTGCGGCCCAACATTCCGCTCCATACATGACGACAGGTCTTATAATGGTCTTGTATATTTTGCCCTTCAGTCGAAGGGGCATTCGGTCGTCGCAGATTGTTCCCGTAACCTGTCGCCATTTCATCCATCCTGCGCTGATTCGGTTTCTAACGTCACGGTCAATATCGCCATTACATTGTATAAGTGACCCGAGGTATCGGAAATCGGAGCAGGCCGGCAGCGTTACGCCATTGAGCTCTATGGGCGTAAAATTGGAGAGACCGCCGAAATCGCAAAACATGTGTTCAGTTTTTGATCTGCTGATTTTCAAGCCCACATTCTCCAATTTTTGCCGCCACTGCTCTAGTCTGCTCTCAACCCCGAGTCCATCTTCACCAACGAGGACAATATCATCAGCGAAGAGCATACACCAGGGCGCCTCCTCCTGGATGCCCGACGACGAATAAAACTATTAGTGCTTATGCCAAATCTTGGGATTAGGTGTCAAAGCGGACCCTGGGCTCCTTTAGGGGCACAACCGGGAATAACGCTAGGAGAATGATAAATGATGAAATAAATAATAATGTGGTCCGTCACCAACCCTATTGGGATAGGGTCTAGCCTAGCCTAGCGTTATTCCCGGTAATGCACCCAAAGGAGCCCGGTCCGCTTTGACAAATAATCCCAAGACTTGGCAAGGCACTAGTTTTACGAAAGCGACTGCCATCTGACCTTCCAACCCAGAGAGCAAACGAGACCTTATCGGGATTAGACCGGTTTCCTCACGACGTTTTCCTTCACCGAAGAGCTAACGGTAAATATACGGAATATTTACCGTTAGCTCTTTGGTGAAGGACTCAATTGGCAAAACTCATTGGCACGAGCCAAACCCACGACCGTCGTTGACAGCTTTGCCAGCCTGAACCACTAGGCTACCAGCACGCTCCCACTTACCGCCCAGAGTGACTTACAAACCCGTGACTCACCAATGAACGTGTTAAGATGTACGGCGAAACTATACACGTGCACGAGTCCGTAGTGGAAGGCCCTTGTCTCGGGGGCAGGGTCGGAGCCCCAGACCAGCATGGGCAGCGTTAGCAGAATGCTCACGTTGGCCAGCGAGAAGGCTTTCAGCACGGAGGAGAAATTAGCTGAAGCGAGAGAGGATTGGTCTAAAATGGGTTGGTGAGGTAGGGCACAGCGAAATGTCATCCCGCTCGAATGTGGAGCAGCCCAACTGGGGAAGTACCTCCTTGCAGAAGACCACAGCCATAATAACACTACTACTTGCTCTGTTGTAGTGTTGTGTTCCTGGAGGTGAGCGAGGTCGCCAGAGCTCCCGAGGATGCGTTGTTTTGTCAGCGAGTGCGTTTGTTCCTTCAGCTGTCAACACGGCGAATCCTCAAACATATCAAGGGTGGACAACGCCCATGTTACTCCTTTGGCGTTGCATGCGCCTACTCTATAGGCTGTGGTGTCCGCTTACCATCAGGCGGGCCGTACGCTAGTTTGCCACCGTCGTTGTATGTTAAAAAATGGGGCCAAGATGGGGCTCTCATAGTAATTCTTAACTCGCCTGAGCGAGTAGCACGTAGTAACACTCGCTTACTCGCAAGCGGTGGGACCAGTGCCTTACTGTTTTCTGATTGGAAAAACCGGCCACGTGCGAGTCGAACTCGCGCACGAAGGTTTCTATAAAAACGGCAAAAAATCACATTTGTTGTATAACCTCTTAATGTGTATTTCATTCTGTTTTTAAGTATTTGTTGTTATAGCGGCCACAGAAATACATCTGTGAAAATTTCAACTCTCTAACTACCACGGTTTATGAGTCTGGAGACAGACAGACGGACGGACAGCGGAGTCTTAGTAATCCCGTTTCACCCTTCGGGAAAACTAGGCCTTACTGGGATTAGACCGGTTTCCTCACGATGTTTTCCTTCAACGAAAAGCTGACGGGGAATATTCCGTACATACGTGCCAAAAAACCTGGTACGAGCCGGTCAACTCGTCTTTTATTGACTTGTTACCTTCATTCTGTGATATAAAAAGCTTCAGCATTTTCATCGCGTAGTGCAGCGTGAGAATGAACGCAATCACACCTGAAATCGGAGAAACACTTAATTTATATTTTTCTGATGCTTTTAATAAATCCATCAAGGTCGATTATTATCAGGGTTCCCTGGCATCTGTAGTCCGTTTCGCGTACAAGTTACAACATTACAAGTCTAAATTACTACTATGGGCCTCTTAAGAAGGCTCAAAGTCACCCAAAGGGCCATGGAGAGGGCTATGCTGGTAGTCTCTCTGCGTGATCGCATCAGAAATGAGGCTATCCGCAGCAGAACCAAGGTAACCGATATAGCCCTCTGAATCGCTAAACTTAAGTGGCAGTGGGCGGGCACATTGCATATAGAACCGATGGTCGTCGGAGGGGAAAGGTTCTAAAGTGGCGACCGCGTTCCAAATCACTGTATTGAGCTCCATAAACCGAAAGTCCTCTCTACAGAACGTCATTTTGAAATCAGAAAACGTAGTAATTGCAACCGGGATGACGGCTTTAAGATTTCATATTCGTGGAATCCAGTCATTAGCAAATGTTCTTCTTCTTCTTCAACTTAAGAGCTCTGCTCTTGTCGGTGGAGTAACCGCCATTCAGCTCTACGCTCTGCCAATGCTTTGAGCTCCTGATAATAGTAAATGTAGGCGCCCAAAAACATCGTCCATTATATCGCCTGATGTTATTAGTGTTCGTGTCGGCCGGGTGACAACCCTAGTGTACAAGTGCGAGTGTATAAAGACCAAGTGCGGGTAGTTCGGAAAACCCGCGCTGCAAGAAGATATTGACCCCTTAAGGTGTTTCGACGATCATACAAAACGTCTTTTGACATTCGCAGGCTAACGGCGTGATATTTTAAGAAACTTATGTAACAATATTTCATAAATTGGTTTTCCGTTTGTGCGAAATTCTCCATTTCCTAGAATAACTAACCTAACCTAACTAACCTAACCTAACTAATAGAACACGTGAGAAACGAATTTCTCAAAATATCCTAGTTCATACAAGTTTATTCCGGGAAAGGGAGAATTACGCGCAAATGGAAACACAAGTTTCAATAGAACGCCGTTAGCCTGCAAATGCCAATAATCGTTTTGTACGTTTGTCGAACCGCCTTAAGCCAATACGTCCCGCGACCAAGGACGAAGTGACATATTCGGGACGTCGGGAAGCCTCAAAGAAGTTAATTATACGCAAAGTCACGTTCAGTAAAAATAAAAATAAGTCTATTACTAAATAGTAGTTGTGTAATGCTCTGATTTGACGCACCAGCAAATGTAGACAGGAACTGTATGTAGAAGTGCTTCTCCCAGATAAATAGGTCCCGTTCATCTCGCTCCTCCAGTCTCCAGCCGTCGCACTGTCGCAGCCACCAGGGCAGCTCCCACTGGAGACCCTCGGGCAGGGGTCTGTAACATTTAAGTTTCAAGTTATTTATATGCAACCCAGTCATGCAACTTAATACTAGTGTGGTAGTATCAGGGGCCGCTCACTCCGTGATTTCGTTGCGCCAGCACATGTTGGAATAGCAGTCCCGGCCGGTATGTTGGTGCTGCTATGAATATTCCAGAACTATTTGAAGTGTAAACTTATTTGGAAAGCTTATAGTAAATAAGTGCAAGCTATGTAATGTAACATGCAAGTGTAACAAGCTATGTCTACCTCGGAAAACAAATGTCATTTAGTCTAAAAAGCAATGAAGAAGAAGTGGACCGAAGGATAAACTGCACATGGAGAAAATACTGGATCCAGAAAGAAGTACTCAAGGGAACATATCACCCAAAACTGAAAATAGTACATTTTACAACTAGTGTGAGAATAATGTCTTTTTACCACTAGTACCGAGGTATCTTGCCACGAGCTGAAAGCGAGTGGCAAGACTCGGTACGAGTGGTAAAAGACATTTCACACGTGTTGTAAACGACGTTTTTTAATACAATTGCGAAAAATAATAAATTAATATATCATTGCGATAAAATATGCTAGCTTCGAAGTTATTTTTGAACGAACCCATACTTTACAAATGACACTGACAGTGACAACATACTATTGGAATCAGCGCCATCGGGTAAAAAATCTAATATAAAATTACTGCGTTTCGAAAGTATAGTTTGGAACTAAAAAGTAAAAAGCACTAGTTCGAGAAATTGAGCTTCTCGTACGCTACGCAGCCACAAAAAGTACCACTTTTTGAGCAACTGTATTAAAAAAGTCATTATGGACACGTGTATCCTACCTAGTCTGACATATGGGTGCCAAACATGGACTTTCACTAATAAAGTAAAAAATAAAATTAGCTCATGTCAACATGCTATGGAAAGAAGCATGTTAAAGCTCAGGAGAATTCACATAGTCAGAAATGAGGAAATAAGGAAAAGAACAAAGATTGTGGACACTCTGAAACAAACTCTACGTCTAAAATGGCAGTGGTCTGGCCATATATCCAGACTACAAGACAAAAGATGGACCATACAAACTAATAAATGGATGGGACCAGAAGGAAAAAGAACAAGGGGAAGACCTTATAAACGGTGGGCCGATGATATCACCGAAATAGCTGGTAAAAATTGGACAGAGAAAGCTATAGATAGAGATACATGGAAAGGAATCGAGGAGGCTTTTACCCAAACGGGATCAGTGTAGAAACACACACTAACAACTAAAATTAACCACTTTCTTTTATTTTTTATAGTCTAAAATAAAAATGTAATCACATTCAACTACCTAACTGTACTCACTAACAAAACTAACACCACACTTGAAATGTAAAAAATCTTCACTGAATAAATAAAGCTTTAATAATAAGAGCCACCCCACACCTTGAGTCTTTCGAGCGTTGTCCCATAGTAAGCGGGCGAGCGAGGGGCGAGGTGGGTTGGGGGGATGGTTTACTATGGGACGACGCTCGAAAGACGCCAGGTGTGGGGTGGCCCTAATAATAATAGTAAGTGCACAATTTTATCTAGTACAATCAAGTGTAAAATACGGGTGCATACAACTTACTCATAAATATGTCCCATAACTCTCATGTCAGTGGATTATTAAGGTTTTGGTACTTATTTACGAGACGATGTTATCAATACATATTTGACTTGACTGTACTAGCTTCTGCCCGCGACCACCACTTGTAATTTGTTTATATTGTAGCATGTATTGTACATACAAACTTTCACCCCCCCATTTCACCTTTTTAGGGGATGATTTTCTAGATAATGTCAATTTCTTGTTTAAATGACAAACTGCCTTAGGAAATATTTCTTTTTTATTTCTACAAATCCTCACATTAATAAAGAGTCTGCATGTAACACTTAGGTGTTAGGGAATGGTTCCTAGCTATGCTACCTATCCTATGGAAGGCTATGGTATCCTCTTAGCATAAGACAAGCATTTTATTTGGCATAAACAAAAACTCCTTTAACTGTGGTGACTCCACAATTTTCCGAAAATAAACCTCATAATCCAAAATCACTAATTTATTATAATCAAGTTCTCTCTGTCATACAATGATCATCAAAATGTTGTATACAAGATCATATCATAGATGATGATGAGTATTCATCATTTCATGATACTCACAATTGGGTAAGGTTTAATGTGGTACTGTTGGTCTGTATGCCGCAAGCTGTGTTCACCACAATGTTGAACAAACTGTCGCTTCTCCAGAGCCCGTAGGTCTCAATCATTATCAGGATGATAAACAACTTCCAGTATGCCTGAAATTTCGTGAAACAACAAATTATTCCCATCGTAAAGACATGTTTATAAAACAGGTGTGTGCAAAAGGGAGCTATATCATGGCAGCTGTCAATATTTCTACACAAGCCACTGTCCGATGGCAGATAATTGTTCAGCATTACACTCTCAGCCTATTGGTCCAAGCTTCCCTTCTTCAATTTGACTTACCTTAAACTCTGTATTGTAAAGAACATGTCTCTGAGCTTCGCGAGACACCAAAACTAGGTCAATCATGACGATTACCGGGTCATATTCTATGTACTTGTCCACAATACCGTTGCATTTCACCTAAAAACCACAGAAAGAAACATCTATATTAATGGGTACAAAACACTAATGTTACAACAAAAGTTCCTTAAAATGTTAACTCGAGTGTACACTTGAACAAGAAAATGCAGCTAAATTCCTTCCTTCGGTTGATTAGTCATGATAAATTAAGGAAAACATATCAGTTACTTACACATTTGGTTAACTTCAAAACAGATGGCCCGTACGTTTTGTACAAAGCAGCCGATGCTTCTCCACAATTCACGCATTTGTAGGATTTAGTCTCGGTCATGTTTAAATCTACTTTATTACGTTAAGTACATTAAGAATAAAATATCGGTTCGATAAATCCTACCGCAGTTTACGCATTTGACGTTTTGAACTTTTGACGCTTGTGATGTGACACTGACAGACGTCAGAGAAACAAATGTTCGGAAACCATTCTACATCATCGTGATGACAAGGTTGTTACCATTTTACCCTCGATTAGATAGCTCATTTAAAGTAATTGTACTTTTAATGACGAATAACATTTTGTTTTAATAATGTTTGTTGCGTATAACACTTCGTGTATATTCATAATTTAAACCTGAAAAAAAACTTTACAAAATACAATGGTTTTAAAACGTGGCCAGCTAGTGTCAAGTTGACGTTTAACACTGCGTTTTGTTTATGTATACAATAGCATTTAGAAGGCCCTCAGTATTACCACGAACTTCGAAAGTCTTATGGTCGCACTACACTTGGCGGTATTTGCCCAAATATTCGTATTGCATCTTTTTTCTTCCTACGGCAAGTGAAAGAGAGGCAACGACGCAAAATGAACACGCATTCCCAAGTGTAGTGTGACCAGAAGTTCGGGTATTTCCATCTCTGTCGCACTTACACTACTCGTGTGACAGGAATACATTTATACAAACTTCGATTTTCGTGGTAGCGCCGCTGTATTGCAGCTGTGAAGGGTATGTGAAAGTAAAATGGTGGCACTCAGTGATATAGAAAGTAAAGATACGCCTGTCCGAACAATATTCGCTTGACATAGGTACTGTGACACTCTGTGGCAGCTGAAGACTAAGGCACGGTGGCACGCGATTGCCCATGGCGGGCCAACGCATTGGACGAATTACTCTAAAAAAAAAATTTAAAATTTGAACTGTTTATTGCAATAATAGTTTTACATACATTTTTTTTCTTAATTACTTAGCACAATCTTAACTTTTAAAGATTATTTGCTAAGCATATTTTAGTTATATATTATAGATTTGACCTTTATATATTGTTATTTAATTAAGATTAAGATTTTTCTTCACACTTAGTATGGCTTTCTTAGTTACACATTTGGCCTTATGCGGTTTATCTGTTATACTATCTATTACATTTTCAATCATATTTGTAGGGAGACTGTTTAGGACAGCAGGCACATAACTGGACCAGACTCTTCGCCCATAAAAGTTGTTGCTTCTTGGTACTGTAAATGTTTTACTGGTTGTTAGTGTCCGGAGGTTCTGTGGTCTGCTATACCTATTCAGCTTTCCTAGGTATTGTCTATATTCTAGAATCACTGCCATTTTAACTTTGTCATATACATTAAGGAGTCTACAGTATTGGAATAGGTTATCATAGTTGCTTTTGTGCTTATATTTAACTTTTAGTGGTACAATTGTTTTAATTAGCCTTAATTGTAAGTTGTATATACGCTGTAGGTATGTGTTGTATGTTCTTCCATAACTAGATATGCCATAATTTATCACTGAGTCAGCCATGGCCAGGTATATTAGGCGAAGTGTGCTATATGGCATTTTATTTTTAAGTATCTTTAGGTTACTTAGTATCCCTCTTAGTTTTTTACATACATGGTCAATGTGTGGGCTCCAATTAAATTTATCATCTATTATTAATCCAAGGTATGTATGTTGTTTTACTAAGTCTAAGGGCTCGCAGTCGCAGCACGGACTTGGGTCATGCATGCAGGGGTGATTGTGGGCAACTATTTTAGGTATTATGTTAGTTTTATTATGGAATGAATGGATGTGCATTAATTTAGTTTTCTGGTAGTTAATGGATAGACCCATATCATGTGACCACCTGCATAATGTATCAAATTCGCGCTGCATTCTGCTTTCAGCCACAGATATGTCACTGTCAGCTGTTATTAGGCAAGTATCGTCAGCAAACTGGTACACAGAAGCCTCGCTGAATATGTTGTTCATGTCGTTGACGTAGATTAGATACTCAGTTGGGCCGATTATTGAGCCTTGTGCTGTGCCATGCATGGCCATAAGCAGCTCGTGGGCGTTGTGCCTATCTTTACGAAGTAGCAAGCACTACACCATGGGGTTGCGTGTTCGCGTATTTGCTTTGTTTAGCCAAAAACGACCATGTGGGGAGTGTACTTACTTATAGCAACGCTACAATGGTAAGTACTTGTAGCGTTGCTTAATTTCAAATGAGTTTAACCGACTGTTGCAGAGAGTTCCTAAGTTGTATAGCTAATAGACCTCGCACTCGGCACGCGGGTGCGGGGGTAGGACGATAACGTGTCACGGGCGACGTGGGGGAGGGAAACCGCGCCCGCACGCGACCCGCGCCCCGTTATCGTCCTACCCCCGCGCCCGCGCGCCACCCTGTCGAGGGCTGAGTTAAGTGTTCCACCTATGTAGTTTAAGGGTAAAATGTACTTAGGTATATTAGTACCTAAGATATTACTTTGAAAACGCTGTTATGGCCTCTATAAAAATGACAATATAACTTGAAAACGTAATGAAATAAAGTTCGGTAAAGGGACAAATCTGTTACCCACAAAAAACAATCCGATTTTTGCAAGAATTATTTCCCTCAAATTCAACCAACCCTTAAAACAAATTTTCTCTATCGCCGTGCTTGTTCTTAATATTTAAACAGAATTACCGTTCTGGCATTAAAACTTAAGAATTTAAATTAAGTAGGTATTTGTACTAAAATAATACCTCGTGCAAAATGCAGGCCGGGAAATAAACTTCAAACAATATCGAAACCGAAAGTCAGTAATATTTACCACATTAAAACGCTCGAACCTTCAAAGTGGCTTAGGGGGAAAGCATTTTGTCCTTTCACCGAACCAACAATGAGGCGCGCCTTTGGTAAAAACTCGGAACATTTTCCGCTGAATTACACTCTTAGTCAATCAACGGTACTCATTTAGCGACAACTAAGTCGCGAGCACAATACGGACTCGAGAACTGAAGTGAATTTCTGTTCGCCGCCATTTTGAAATCCTCTCTATTATTGTTAAAGTTTTGGCACTGGGAAACTGATTTGTAGGGAATTTTATTATGTTCTTGTTAAAAGCATTGGTTTTTAATCCCTTGTTTTAAGCAGGTAACTTCGTCAATCATAAAATGTAATAACTAAGTAGTGCAACTGAGTGACATGGGTGACACGACAATAAGTAAAGTGCCCAGTGTGGTTTACCATTGAATTGCCGACAAACATTTAATCGAATATTATTTCAAAGACAACGTTTCAAGTATTTTTATTTCATCGGCATGTCATTGCGTCGAGGACTCGATACTAGGTAATTTGAACCGAGGTCTTTTAATTGGTAGTTGACTTATTTCAATAAAATTCATGTCATGGCTTTTCATGTCGGGTTTTTTTAATTCAATTTTTTTTACATGTAATGATATTTTATTCCGCATAAAATTATTTCGAATATATATCTAAATCCCTAACGTTTTTTAACCTATTTTTGCCGTGCAGCGAGTCGACGCCACCCCGCTGCGCGGGGTGTCTATTTCCGGTCTGAGGGGCGCAAGTGAACCCTAACCTAACCGACCTAAAACATAGTTCGCTTGTGAGAAGCCATTTTTGTCCCTGACATTTTTTTGTAATTAACGTTTTACACCAATGATTCTAAGTTTTATTACACATACATATTATGCATATATGTATGACACACAATTAACTACATAATTTGAATAATGTATAAATGTGCAGGATATATAAAATTGTATTAAAGTAATACGTCGAAGAAATGAATTGCAATGTTTTGTAGTTGTGCCATTTAAGATAATTTGAAACAAATCAGCGATCAAGTAATATTCGTTGAATAGTATTTCTACGTAGTAAGATAAATTTAAATAAACAGTAGTTGAAATAAAATAACGCCAAACAATAATACTAGTACTAGTACCGCCCAGTGTATAAGTAGGTACCTACCTAAATGATCCGTTAAATACATTCTGTCAGGTGTCAAGCCCTATCCAGTGCATGTGGTCGAGTAGGAAGACAGAAAATTATACAATTCCTCTTTAAAACTACCCAGTGTAAAAAAAAGGCGGTGAATTTTCTTAAATAAAAATCGTTAATTTAAAAAAAGTTTTTGCTTTCCAAGTATGTATTTGGCAAAACTTTATATGAAACGTCACTGTGTGCGATACGCCAGCCCTTGCTTGACCTCGACAGGAGGTTACCATACAAAAACTTCGTTGAGCACCAAATTTACAGTGGGATAGGCCGGCTGTGGAGCTCAATTCTGGATCAATTTTTACTTTTTTTCTCTCTCAATTAGTATACATTGAAGGATTGAAGGTTTTCGCCCCTTCACTATTTTTGACTCATGTATAATTAAACGAGCAATATTTTACATAATATATGTAAGTATAATAAGGCGTAGGGATGTGACGGCCCCATCGCCCACCAGATTTCTAGTGCAATCAGTCAACGTGAAGCAGCTTGTGGCGGGCTGATAGAGAGTAGCGACCCTACGTACCTGAGTGCTCCTGGGGGTGTCCTGTGGTCAGGCTGAGCCGATCGGGTGGATGGTTGGACAGGCCCCTCTGGCTTGCCTTTACTTGCCGTCCAGAGTGGAGTCGCAAGAGCTGTTGCTCGAGGGTAGATGTGGACACCAAAGTGGCGAGTTGGCTATATGTTTAAAGTCCAGTGCCACCTCTCTACCCCCCAGCTCTCTGACAGGTGTTGCACTTAGGCCATTTTCTGCTTCTTTTGATGTCGCTATTAATAGGGGCCCATATAGCAGTTAGCGCGTCACCGTCTGCCAGAGATAAAAAGTGAAACAGTTTTATTAGGCAGGCGTCCGATGTTTCACCCAATATCCCATCATTTCAACCCAATAACCCGTTTTATTTAGATTCCATCAACCATCAATAGTCCCTATACACCCCAGCGGGTGCTGTCTCTGTGTGCGTCCCATGACACGGGCAGAGACAGCATCCGCTCGGTGTACTACTTGCATTTCATTAAATTGTCAAAAGGGTCTCTAAGTATTGGCTCAGTTGGTACTTTGTAGGTAGCTAGCTCCACGCACGCCTCCCAAAGGTCCGGGACATCAGTGTCCCGTGAGCGGGAAAGACATACACAATAATTACACTTATTTCAGGCACAAAATCCAATCATTATCCTATCACTAATACAATACATGTAAAAAAGTGTAAAAATAACAAGTTACAGACGAATACAAATAATTTTAAAAATAAAAGTAAGTATAAAATTTAAAATAGTATTTATATAAGTATATATAAATCTGTGATAATATGACGCATAACGGTCATTCTAAGACGACTAAAATCGGCACTTATTCAACAGAACAACGGAAATGGAATTTCATCTCTGAAAGAAAAGATTCCTTTGAAATCCATCAAGATGGAAAGTTTTCAAAGGAATCTCACAACGCGCTTACTACGGTTAGACAAAGTACAAGAGAAACTAGCATCCCTAACTTCGTAGTAGGGATGTTGGCTTAAAATAGCTAACAAGAGTAATTCTGGCGGTAAATCTTTGAGTTTAACTTAAAGTTTGAGTTTCTTGTTAAGTTTTAATTTCATGTTTTACTCTTGGAAAGTTTTCGTGCTCTTACAAACTCCGAGTTCTCATCTAAGTAAATAATAAATTCTCAGTCAACATCGTTCGAACATTTTTTACGTTTCAAAGTCCTTTGTAATATTTTATACGTTGCAGAATAAGGTAAAATACTGTTAGCGCACGAGTAGCGCATTTTGTTATTTATTTTAAAGGAGCCCAGAAAAAGCTGTAAAGTAATTTAATTTTCTCACTATATTAAAATTCCCTCGATTTTATAAAACTACTATGGCTGAAGTTTAAAATATTTTAAAATAGCAAGAGTGCTTCGCCTCATTTCAAAGTCTTTTAATACAATAATAAAACCATGGCTCTTCGAGTAGTTAAAATCACGAGTCTTTAAAATACATTTTTTTATGATTTCGAAATCTAATCAACTATAATATATGTAATTATTGAACCCTCACTAAATTTCACGAGAATCGGTTGAAAAATGCGACCTGTAGAGCAGAACAGCCAAACAGCGGAACACTGGACAAACGATTTTCATCAACCATCAATAGTCCCTATACACCCCAGCGGGTGCTGTCTCTGTGTGCGTCCCATGACACGGGCAGAGACAGCATCCGCTCGGTGTACTACTTGCATT
Source organism: Epinotia demarniana (assembly GCA_945867215.1). NCBI lineage: Eukaryota > Metazoa > Arthropoda > Insecta > Lepidoptera > Tortricidae > Epinotia > Epinotia demarniana. The sequence continues at coordinate 3,256,682 of OX244262.1, forward strand.
TCATTAAATTGTCAAAAGGGTCTCTAAGTGTTGGCTCAGTTGGTACTTTGTAGGTAGCTAGCTCCACGCACGCCTCCCAAAGGTCCGGGACATCAGTGTCCCGTGAGCGGGAAAGACATACACAATAATTACACTTATTTCAGGCACAAAATCCAATCATTATCCTATCACTAATACAATACATGTAAAAAAGTGTAAAAATAACAAGTTACAGACGAATACAAATAATTTTAAAAATAAAAGTAAGTATAAAATTTAAAATAGTATTTATATAAGTATATATAAATCTGTGATAATATGACGCATAACGGTCATTCTAAGACGACTAAAATCGGCACTTATTCAACAGAACAACGGAAATGGAATTTCATCTCTGAAAGAAAAGATTCCTTTGAAATCCATCAAGATGGAAAGTTTTCAAAGGAATCTCACAACGCGCTTACTACGGTTAGACAAAGTACAAGAGAAACTAGCATCCCTAACTTCGTAGTAGGGATGTTGGCTTAAAATAGCTAACAAGAGTAATTCTGGCGGTAAATCTTTGAGTTTAACTTAAAGTTTGAGTTTCTTGTTAAGTTTTAATTTCATGTTTTACTCTTGGAAAGTTTTCGTGCTCTTACAAACTCCGAGTTCTCATCTAAGTAAATAATAAATTCTCAGTCAACATCGTTCGAACATTTTTTACGTTTCAAAGTCCTTTGTAATATTTTATACGTTGCAGAATAAGGTAAAATACTGTTAGCGCACGAGTAGCGCATTTTGTTATTTATTTTAAAGGAGCCCAGAAAAAGCTGTAAAGTAATTTAATTTTCTCACTATATTAAAATTCCCTCGATTTTATAAAACTACTATGGCTGAAGTTTAAAATATTTTAAAATAGCAAGAGTGCTTCGCCTCATTTCAAAGTCTTTTAATACAATAATAAAACCATGGCTCTTCGAGTAGTTAAAATCACGAGTCTTTAAAATACATTTTTTTATGATTTCGAAATCTAATCAACTATAATATATGTAATTATTGAACCCTCACTAAATTTCACGAGAATCGGTTGAAAAATGCGACCTGTAGAGCAGAACAGCCAAACAGCGGAACACTGGACAAACGATTTTCGACGCTAGCTGAAGCATAGAACTTCGTTCGCTTCGCTCGTTCGTTGAATAAATTGAGGGATAATCTACCACAAATCGAACTAGATTAGTATGGGAAGCTCAATAAAGCTTGTTATGGGTACTAGACGACGATAAACTCAAACTCAAACTCAAACTCAAAATTATATTTATTCAAGTAGGCCCAGTAACAAGCACTTTCAAATCGTCAGGTAGAAACATAATCTTAAGGTAATTACTTCGAGTAATTTATTAAACATAAAAAGTAACATTTAAATGAAATATTTAAAATTTTATATAAAAAAATACTAGTCTAGAATGTTTCTAGAAAGACAATCTAATGTCAAAAAATAAATAAAACGAGAATAATTAATTAAAAACACAATGTCAAATTTTTCCAAACGGAATAAATAAATTATAAATCCAGTCAAAATTAGTCCCAAGAAGTTTTATCATTCATGTAGTCTTGTGCGCTATAATAAGCTTTAGAAATAAGTTTACGTTTCACATAGTTTTTGAATTTATTAATAGATAACTCAGTTACGTTTCCAGGAAGTTTGTTATAAAACCTTACACAATTACCCATGAATGATTTTTTTATTTTTTGGAGCCGAGTGGTGGGCACCGCGAGCTTATGCTTATTTCTAGTATTAATATTATGTATGTCACAGTTTCTCCTAAAATTGACAATGTTTTTATGTACATACACAATATTTTCATAGATATATTGACAATGCAATGTCATGATATTAATATTTTTAAACTTATCCCTAAGTGAGTCTCTCTGTTTCAATCTATATATCGCCCGAATAGCCCGTTTCTGCAGAACAAAAATCGAATGAATGTCCGAGGCACTGCCCCACAATAAAATACCATATGACATAATGCTATGGAAGTAGCTAAAATATACTAATCGAGCTGTTTTCACGTCTGTTAGTTGACGGATCTTACTCATAGATATATTTAAAACAAGCGAGCGAAGCGAACAAAGTTTTCCTCTTTAGTTTGTTCCAAAATTCTTTTGTCTGTTCGGATATCCGTCTGTCCGGCTGTCTGGCTGTTCTCCTCTACAGTTTTAATTTTCTCAACCGATTCTCATGAAATTTTGTGAGCAGGTAATATAATTTAATGGATTTTTGTGTCGTTTAAATTTTTTCGTTCGTTTCAAGAAAATAGAATAAGAATAAGATTTTTTTTATTTGCCATTAAAGATAAAGAAAAACAAAACACATGCAATACAATAAAAAGTTACAAGAAATTGAAAAAATAATCGGTTTACATTTAATAAGATTACACTGCCTACTTAGTACCTATGGCAAATGGGATACAGTTTCTAAATGTGCTAGGCTTAGCAGCCTGGCGCTGGTTTAGAATAGAAATAGTTGTTGAATTCACCAATCCACTAGTTAATAGATATAAACTACTTATCAAATAAATATTTGCCCGTACCGCGATTTGACCATCTACCTCGTACCTACATTTTTATTTATTTAATAGAAATAGAGAGATAGAATTATTTATTTGCTATTAAATGTGGTAAACATAATGGTGTTACATGATAAATTATAGAGCCGGAGGTTAGGTTAGGTTAGGTTAGCATTTAGACATGCAAATTGAATACAACATTATTATTTTAAAAATTAGCATTAATTAATAAATCTTGTTACAAAGTCGTTTTAATTATGAAAATGACAATTATTTAACACTTTTCAACAAGAAAAGAGAATGGTTTCTTTTAAATGTCGATTTACTAATGCTAGTCACTCTTTAGCACTACCCAGGGGACACGTGCAGGGTTGTGATAGGTAGCTCCTGCGGACGCGAGTAACTAATAGGCAGGGCTAACAACTAGGTTAAGTCATTAGGTGCAAATACACATACGAAATCGGCGGACTGATGGTCTGCCAAGTGCCGATTGATTTCTGCCCGCGTGAATGCGTGCCAGAAGCACGGCGGTCAGGCAAACCAATGTCACTTCGTACTAGATTTTTTGTGACCTCGCTTGGCTGTCCGCCGATTTCGCTCGTTTGGCATCACTAGAAAAGCCAGTAAATATTTATATAGCCCTCGTGAAACGAGAGCAATCTTGAGCGAGTCCTGAATATTAAGAGCTTCTTGTGAATAAAGATAGAAGTTATTTAAAGCAGACTTGTTATTTAAGCGCGGGTTTGAATGTAAATGGGTTTTCTATAATTTTATTATGGTACTTGCTTCTTAACAAAATTTGAAGATGAAGGCATGTTTACATACAAAGCCAATTAAGACTGTCAGTGTTTATCGTCATAAAATGGGAGTTACCTACTAAAAACTTCACGAGAGTTACGTAGTTCCACGAAAAACACACTTAACATTTTGAAAAGGAATATTATTTGATAGGAGAATCAAAAACCGTAATGCATGTATAACAAAAAACGAGGGAATTTGAAACGCAAATACAGTTCATGGTTGAGGCATGCGGCTGTCAAGCGGCGGGCGTGGGTTCGAATCCAGGCTTGTACTAATGAGTTTTCGGAACTTCCGTGAGGAATATGTACCGTTAGCTTTTACGTGAAGGAAAATATCGCGAGAAAACCAATCTAATACCAATAAGTTCTAGTTTTCCCTCTGGGTTGGAAGGTCAGATGATAGTCGCTTTCGTAAAACTAGTGGCTATGCTACATCTTGGGGTTAGGTGTCAAAGTGGAACCCAGCCTCCTTTAGGGGCACAACCGGGAATTAAGGTCTAGGAGGATGATGACTTGATGAGTCTGTGTAAATAAATAAAAATAAATAAATATAAGGGAACAATCTTACACAAATCGAACTAGTCCCACAGTAAGCTCAATAAGGCTCGTGTTGTGGGTACTAGACGACGATATATTATAATAGATGTAAATACTTAAATACATAGAAAAACATCCATGACTCAGAAACAAATATTCATGCTCATCACACAAGTATATGTCCTTACCGGGATTCAAACCCCAGGACCTTCAGCTTCGTAGGCAGCGTCACTACCCACTAGGCTAACCGGTCGTCGGTCGTAGTGTTGTAGCCCGTTTCCGAAATACAATAACCAACTTTTTTTTTTACTATCTTGACTTTGAACCAAAATACATCCCAGTTATCCCAACGTTTCTAAAACTTTCCCAGGTCAGCAAGATACCCAATACCCGCACTTAGTGGAAACATCGAAGACTCGCAAGACTTTCGAGCGCAATTTAATGTTATTTCTGTTAAGATCCAGCACTCGAAGTCGGGAAATAGTTGGAGTGTTTCAAGGGCCGTTCAGAACCTTGCCAAACAGATTGTACTTCAATAGTCCCTCGAAAGTATAATCTAGAAAGTTATTTCATCCGTTTCATCCCCGCTGATATTACAAATTATGTATTTATTTATGTAACTTTATTGCACGGCAACATGTTACAAATACAAATGGCGAACTTAATGCCATAATGCATTCTGTACCAGTCAACCTTTAGGCCAAACAGAAAATAATCATGGTGCGGGATATGAGAACAACTCAGATATGAAGAAAACGAACAACATACTGGGGCCGTAGACAAGGTTACAATCGACAAGCGCTAACGCCAATAGAAATCGAATAAAATGTATGGGAATGACAGATGTCAACGAAAAGTGTGTCGATGGCATCTGTCATTCCCTTACATTTTATTCGTTTTCTATTGGCGTTAGCGCTTCTCGATAGTAACCTTGTCTACGGCCCCTGGTGTGTTATCTACATGTACAATATCTACAATCTAAATCTAATAATATTATAAAGAGGAAAGATTTGATTATTTGTTTGTTTGTATTGAATAGGCTCCGAAACTACCGGACCGATTTGAAAATATTAGAAGTCGACATTACCCCTGATGTACATCAGGCTACTTTTTGATCGCGGGAAAATGCTTCATTCCTACGGGAAAACGGGTAATCCGTGCGAAGCCGGGCCAGGCAGCTAGTATAATATAAAGGCATTAGATTATGTTTTAAGATTTAATATGAAATATAAGTATAATATATATATCATTCAGTATCCCACATCAGAATTTCCCAAATCAGTCCAAGCGTCTTCGACTAATCAGGGAACATACAAAATAAAAAAAATACAACGAATTGAGGACCTCTTCTTCTTCTTAAAGTCGGTTAAAAAACGACAAACTCGCAAAGCACAGATATTAGTTTTTTTTCTTGGCCGACTGTCCCATCTCAAGTAATTTAGCGATAAGGAGACTGAATTCGAAATCAGGTTTAGTGATTCATTTCAAGATCGGGCTAGATTTTAGGTTTTTACGGCGTCTTAAAATAAATTGGCTGGAATATAAAATTCAGCTTTTCTATATATAGCAGGAGAGCTAAATTATGGGGTTTCTGAAAGTTGAACAATCGAACTCGAAGCAGTTTAGATTAGCTAGATGTTCCGTTTTCGTTTCCGATGAGAGCTGCCTCGCATTTCTGTATTAAAACCAAACCACCTAACCTAACCAAGTTTAAAGGCTGCAGTTTTGACTTGACTCACATTACAGAACCTTGTCAACTTTGACTGTAAGTATTTTAAACTCTGAAGATAGGTGGCGCGCTCCGTTGGATAGCTCAACAGATGTAACACCATTGTGAGGCGCCAAAGCACCATCTAAACGGAACGGTCGTGAATTTTAAAATTAGAACACATGACTCCAAGCCAGGCATCATTCCTACGGTTTCTTTCGATTCCATTCGCATCAGTTTTTATAGAGGACCAAATGTTTTGATGAGAAATAGACAAAAAAAAATCTCCTTGTTGGCGCAACCGTTTCCTATTTGTACTAGTTAACTGTTGTATGGATAATTTATTTTAAAAACAAAATTTCTCCAAGCCACGAGAACATTTCTACATTTATTTAAATACAACCGAATTGAGAACCTCCTCCTTTTTTTCGTCTCTCGTTGTCTCTAACAAGCAATATGAAAACGGTTGTAACTTCGTAATTCTTTGAGATATCTGAATGGGATTTTCGTGTTTAGGCATATTTAATTGCCTTCTTTCTAGTGGAGTAATAATTAAGTTTGAGTCTACACCCGAATTGGGCTCTGCTCGTCGGTTTCCTCTGCATACGGAGCTCCCCATGTTATCGGTTACGAGGGTTCAGCAACGAAATCTTTAGCAGTGAGTGTGTTAAGTCGGTTAAAACTCCCAGCCCGTAAAAGCTAGAGCGCTGAAAAGTTAGTTGTTAAGGGAATAAACGGGTAAGTCTTTTAGCGTGCGAGGCTCGAAATTGAATACTAAGCACTCTGTGTTTGCGGAACCACGGGCCTAAGGAGGGACGCTTTGGAGAAGGTTAAAGGTTTGTAACTTGTAAGTCAAGCAGATTCTATTTGAAATGTGTTTCCATGAAATTGTACTTTACTTAAGTAATTCATTATGAGAAATCCGCCTTCCAGGTCGCCACTCGAGAACCTTTCCGCCCCGACGTCCATCGGTACTACGTGCTATATTCCCCGCCCACTGCCACTTAAGTTTAGTGATTCCCACACAAGGTGGAGTGATGACCTGGTAAACGTGGCGGGAGTCCGCTGGATGCGGGTGGCGCACGACCGGTCTTAAGTTTCAGCGACCAAGAGGGCATTAGGTACATTAAATTCGAACCATTATTTTGAGAATTACTGCGAGACAAAGTTTCTTAATTTTGTCACTCACTGACTCACCGATCATCAAAATTCGAAGGTACTTTTAGCAGACACAGTTAGTATTAGGTAAAAATGCACTAGAAAACTAATACACAAACTTTATTTAGCGGTGGGTGAAATAACAAAAAGACACAGTCTATGCAAACATATTAATTCCAGCTGCATTCACTTTTATTTTGTTTTTGTCTTGTAATACTGTGTGTTGTGTCACGAAGAAATGTTTGATTCTGATTCAAATAGCTTCTCCCAAGTGACATACACCGTGGCATTGCGTATGAGTTGGCTTATTCACAGGAAATTAAAAGGTTCCAGCGTACCAGGGTGGGTAATATCGTAATACTGGCTCATAAAGAGGTTTATGTGCGAGGTTAACTTTATCACGTAAGAACTTAACCATATTTTGTCCGGAGCTTTGCGGGGTCGTAAGTTTTAGACTGTTAAGTTCCTTGTCGTAATTCTAGTTTAGAGCGTCGTCGTGAGTTATTCTGGTTGGTTTTATTACCAATAAGTTATTATTATAATACTTCTCCACTTATCCCTTCAGCTGTGGCGAAAAAACATGGCCGCTTACCCACGTCTGTGGCACCCTCTGAGGGGCGCTCCACTAACAAGGTTTGTGGAGTGAAGTGATTTGGTAAAATTAAATTTTCTTTAGTTTTTTACATAATCACAGCCAGGATTTTGGATGAAACTCAATATTTATTAAATTATCTAACTGCAACGATATATCATCTTTACATTAAAGTCGTATTAAGGCTATCTACCTGACCTCGTCACCACCTCACCGAAGTTTACGACGTATTTTGGTTATTTTAAATATAATGTATTAGTTTTTGGGGTGTTAAATGAGCTTAATTTTAAGAAATTTGTGTTATACTTATTCGAAAAACATAAAATGGCAGGCTCGTGAGTATTTTTTTTACACTAGACCATTTGAAATATTCTACCAAAATAATGCCTACACTCAGAAGTTGCTCGTGTAGGCTTCGATTTACATGCTTATATCTGAAGTGTTTTATACTGTATGTAATCAAATTCATGCCTGAACAATAAATACGGGTCATCAACTAGGTGTAACCGTAGCTTTTTTTATTGTAAGTGCAGCAGGTTTTATCTGAGAGTAAAATGAAAAAAGTATGTCTACTTTCATACAAAATAACCTCATCCAAACGAGTGCAATTATCACAGCAACTATATTTTTTAACCAAACAAATTAGGTTTCTTAAAATTCCCATTAAGTATACTTTTAGTCAAAACTATAATATAACCATCAGTTAAACAAAAATCACATCAAAACATGATTTGAAAACGGTATAAATCAAGGTCATGATTAGTATAGAGTGCGGATCGTAGTGACGTCACGAGGTATCATGTGGGCATCCCTCGGAGGGAAATTCCCTGTCGGTTAGGTCCCCCTCTGAGGGGTTTGTTGTGATCATTACCAACTTCAATCGATTTATTTACTTTCGGGCCATTGATAATCCATTTAAGTTCATTTTAAACAAATGTATGATAACTAACGGTAATTTTAATAGCTAATAGTAATATTAAATTATTAGAAAAGCGCTAAAAAACGTGTTGCCAAATTTTGACCATGAGTAGGTATGTCATGTTAGTCACGGTTTTATTACAGCTAACCCGTTGAAATAACACTTGTTTCTATGTTATTCTAAAGATTACTTACATGTCTACAAAAACTGTCCTTCTGGCTCAGCTCTAAACCCACTAATTTTCACTCGCGAACACCGACCGTGTCAAACGTGCTACTGACTATTTTAGACTAACGACTAAATTGATTTTTTCCTCCATTGGCCATTGAAGTTTTCGCTTGCTAGCTGTCTCACTGAATTGGCTATACGTTTCCATGGATTTAAGTGAGATCGATACACGAATGCCGGTTTTATTTCTAAGAAAGTAAGTAAAGCCATTGCGCCCCTCCGAGGGCCGCTCCACCGACCTGCAGGAAAAAATATGAAGCCCACAGAGGGATGAACACAGGTGAAGGGTTATGGTGTACAGCGTGCATGGTAGTTTTATGATTGCGATCGTCACTTTGGCTAAAACCGCATGCATATTTGAGCATTTGTTAGAAAACTGCCACTTGACGATCGCTTTAGCCTAGTTGGTAGTGACCCTGCGTACGAAGCAAGAGGTCCTTGGTTCGAATCCCGGTAAGGGCAAACATTTATGTGATGAGCATGAATATTTGTTTCTGAGTCATGGATATTTTTTATGTATTTAAGTATCTTTATCTATTATATATATATCGTCGTCTTGTACCCATAACACAAGCCTTACTGAGCTTACTATGGGACTAGGTCGATTTGTGTAAGATTGTCCCCTTATATTTATTTATTTATTTACTTAATTTTTTACGAGATTTTGTGCAACTTTTATGTTATTTCTACTCAAAATCACATCTCTTTCCATCCCATGCAGTAGGAGAAAACAATTTTTGTAAAAAATCTTTCCTTTTACGTAATAGTATACGAAGTGTATACTTATAGGAAATGTACCACAGGAAAAAAAGCTTTATGACTTTTGTAGCCCTATTAGGGTCAAAAGAGCATATTGTCAGTGAACATAAAATTTTACAATAATTATAATGATGTTTACATTTTTTATTAGAAACGGTCACTTGACGTTTGGTTTTGTGGCGCGACGGAACGATATAGGTTTCATTCATTTAGTACTTGAGTTTGGATTCGCACTCATCTGATGCACTCTGACGTGACAGCTATTGTGTCAGGCGTCAGGCCATCAGGGAGCCTCAAGTCAGATACCTAAGTATGAATCCAGCTTAAAGGCCTAGATAGTGTCCGTCGGTCCGTCAATGCTTTAAGAACGATGCTAACACATTCCAATTTTTGACACAACATGTCATTATATATTCTCGCAAAGTTTTCTTTTCCGGCAAAACTTGAGGTAGTTAGTAGATTTGGTACAAGGATGTGCCTTAGGGACCCGAAATTAAAGCCGGTAATACTTTAAACCGCAATAATGCTACCTAATATTCTACGATGAACTGGCGTTAGCTAGTTTCCGCTAGTGACAGCGACATCTATCGGTGCATTGTTGGACAGATTTAAATACGAGCTCGAAAACTTCCAAAAACTACTCTGTCTGACTTGAAGTCAGTCCCCTTCTAAGTACCCAAGTATCAGGACTTAAGTTATTCTGAATCGCCGATTTTGATTTCAATGTGTTTTGTTCACTTAAAGACATCCCTGGCAACCAATACAGCCTGGTTAGCAGACTCCTTAAAATCAAAACGCAGCGCATCCACGGGGGCTCTGGCGACCTTATCCACCAGCCTCCCTATTCTGTAACTTGTTTAAGCTCACATCAACGCTCACCCAAAAATATATCTTAACACCGCGATGCGTAAAACTGCCACTTGACGACCGCTTTAGCCTAGTTGGTAGTGACCCTGCCTACGAAGCAAGAGGTCCTGGGTTCGAATCCCGGTAAGGGCAAATATTTGTGTGATGAGCATGAATATTTGTTTCTGAGTCATGGATGTTTTCTATGTATTTAAGTATTTATATCTATTATATATATCGTCGTCTAGTACCCATAACACAAGCCTTACTGAGCTTACTATGGGACTAGGTCGATTTGTGTAAGATTGTCCCCTTATATTTATTTATTTATTTATAGTATCCGCAGAATTAAGTGACGAGCTGGGGTCATAAACGTCAGTAACCGTAGGGGTGGTAACATGTCGATAACTTATGATGTAAACGTCGATATAATTGTTGTATTTTGAAATGAAATCTTACATCATTACTTAATATGTTTTTAGATGGATAATTATTTAATGACTGATAATACAATAAATAAAATTAAGATATTTGTTAAATAATTAGCTAAATAGTTGTTTGTTGTTGTTAGTTTTACACGACGAAGATAAGCAAGCATACGACTTCACAACCCCTATACTGTGACTTGTTTTAAGCTCACCTCATCGCTCACCTACAATTATATCTTGACACCGCAATGAATAGTAACTAAGCGTAGGTAGAGGTTTAGTTTCGTGACGGGTGACCGGCGGGGTCAGACACTTTAGCGCGTAGCGAATAACAGCCCAGGAACACAACAGTGAGTCAAGGGCTGATCGCAGTGTTGTTCCTGATACGGCAATTGCCATAATATACGGCAATTCAGGTATCGTCGGACCTAAAACACGGCATACAGCAGCAGATCCATTACCGTATCATAATGCACGGCAATTCCACGACGCTGCAGCTAGCGATAGATTCGCCATCCAGCGCCACGGACCGTCTGCCAAATTGCTTCGTATGTAATGCGCCTATTAACACGTGACGCGTCCATCCGCCATAAGATAGAGCGAGAAAAGCAAGGTTCATCAACCTATCTCGCTCTATTAGCGTACTTCCCGTGGGCCGAGGTGGACTGCCATGCTAGGTCGTCTGGTGACTGCTTGACGCGACGCAGTGTTGCCGCGTTTCAATTGACAAATCAGAAGGCAATTATTTTTTGAGGTTTTTTCATAAAACACGGCAAGTTTAGACTCTGTACACGGCAACCCAGAATTCGACAGGAACAACACTGGCTGTTCGGCGAAACGTAGTTAAATAGTATGAATTTGGTAAGTGACCGCATGTAATTTTCCAAATTAACAAGTTTCTAAAATAGTCGCATAGTAACAAAGCTACAAACAGAAGTTACTCAAAACTCAAAGAATTGCCGTTTTTATCGAGAAACCCATCAAAATTCCGTCTAACTGCACTCGGAAGCAATTTCGTATTTCCGTACTGTAATGTGGGCGCTTGCTAAATTATTGACAAGCCGGCTTAATGCCGTTGGCTCCTTTAAACACTTGGTTTCATGGGTGAAGGAGCGTGGTGGGCAGTGGACGATAATGAATAGAAAATGGGGTAGCGGCTATTTTTGGAGCTCTGAAGCTTGGAATGGAATTGGATCATACGGGTGCTTGTATGTTTTTTGCTTTAACTTTAAGGAAATTGTGAAAGACGTTACTGGGAGGGAGTTAATTGGAAAAACATTTTTGGCGTTGTAAGGTTGTAACGATTGGAGCAACGTTTTGCTATTACTCTTAACGAAACAAATATTTTTATTGAAAATTTTTTCATATTTGTTTTATTTACCTAATATTTTTTGTCGGTTCTGGTTTATATTTTCATTATATTTGTTCCCTGTAGCATTTCGTTTTGTTATTGTTTTTTCTTGTTCCCATCAACTTTACAATATTGCGCATCAGTATATCTTAGGGTATTATACCTATACTGAAGAAGATCTACGGTTCTGCGATTATCATCTAAGATTTGATAACTACCTACATATTGTAATTTGGTAGACTTTGATTCTTGAAAAGGTTAAGTCACTCTTCATTTGGCGGGCGGACGGAAAATGGCTATGAACTCGAAATAATTGTGAGAATGATTTCATCATTAGCCTCTCAAATCCATACAAAATTATAAATGTGAAAGTGAGTGTCTGTCTGTTTCACGTCACGCTCTAACCGCTGAACCGAATAAGAAATGGTAGGTATAGATATAGTTTGATTCCTGGGGAAGGACATATAATAGTTTTAATCCCGGAAATCAGACCTAAGGGTGAAATGGAGGGTGAAATTTTGTATGAGCTACGACCTAAACGAGTTCCACGCGCACGGAGTCGCGGGCGGAATCTACTATCTCATAATTTCCAAATTAGGAAAGTAATTCTTGAAGGAGAACCGTGATTAGCAACGTCTTCTGGCTAAGATGACCCAATGCAATACAATCGCCATATAGCTGCTACAACTACTGATACACATGTTGAATTACCACACACGCAGGATTAACCACGGATTAAGGTGCTAACTCACAAGTGCACTGTTAGCTAACAGTATTGCAGCGGTGTTTAGGTAGTTTGCGCCAAATTTGCGGCAGTCAAATGTTTACGGAGTGGCCGACAGAAGTTTTTGGCGCGAGTTAAGAGTCGCAGCGAATTTTATGCTCCTGCCACACACTCGAGTGACGTGGGAAATAGCGAGGAAATGAGGCAGTGACATAGTGTGACAACGTTATTTAAGGGCACGTTATCCGAAATCGAGCTATTTTACATTCAATAATAAACACTGAAATCTTGAGTTTAATGATGGGATATTGAGATATGTTATAGTTTAATAATCGCCCTTGTTACTTTTACGGACCAAAATACGAAATTTTAAACTTCGCTCGATCATATCATGCCTAGAAAAAAGGGAATATTCTGATCTTATTTCTAGTCATACATAAAGTGGGCGCAAAATTGACTCAAGTGAATAATGACAAAAAATAGACAATGATGTAAAGAAGATCTTTTTACGGACACTTTCTTTAAAAATGGCTTTAAATTTTTCTATACACAATTTATCTGGGAAAGTGACCTGCGCGTCTCGTCGCAAATGGCCGCGCGGCCTCAGGCTGGACGGACGTCTGTAGCGATTTTTTCATTTTGACAACCGTGATTTTCGAAAATTTAATACCAGCAACCAGATAATAATATGATTTTAGGGAAAAAATATGAGATGTGATTTGGTTGGATAAGCACTCAAACTAGATAATATGGTATTTTTACAAACGCACTAATATAAAAGTTCAAAAAACATGCCAGTACAACGCAATTTTCCATATTTTTCTTCTTCGAGCCCTTTCTTAATGTAAAATGTTTCAATTAGTTTCTATAGTATGAGGAGTATTTCTTTATTACACAGGCCACACTGTCTTTTACGCCGTATAGGAGTATGTGTATGTATTTGTGATAGATTTATCGTGACATATTTTAGTACGTCTGACATTTGAGATATATGTCATGTTGTCTTACGCAATTATTGATTTTGCAAAGCTAATATTCTAAATAAATATTATGAAGTACAAGGAGCACTGTATCTTGTACCTACGAGAAATGCAGATTTTGCCATTTATGACGCTGTAATTGTCATCCAGCCATTATGTTTACGCCACCCAGTGAAGTGCAGTGCTGCAGTGCCAACGACTTGGATCCTAATCGAGAAAGACATAGTCACAATAATTAGATCAACTCGTAATCCTCTACAGTTGGACGTTTCACTGGTCTCCCGCTAATACTGCTGCTGCAAAAACTATCGATGACATAGTAGATATAGCACGCCCCGTCATGATGCTATTGAACAAATTGTGAACAACGCGACCACTATTGGATACCAATCTTCAAAATACTAAACTAGCTACAGCACACTTCAACCTCTGGGTGTTTTTTAAACTGAATGTGAAATGAAGACCCCAACAATCACTTAAAACAGTATGGCGTATACATCTGTTTAATATGTATTTTGTTACCTATGATAACATTGATAACTCATAAACCAAAGAACAAAGCTATTTTATTCTCGAATTTAATTGTGTCATTATAAGGTGTAGTTTACTTGCAGGCAGTTACGTAGGTACCTATATACTGTGTATATTTTTCGTATAAGTATAATATGATAAGGCAAGTAATTGTTTCATTTTATTTACTCTGAGGCTAAGGAATTCTCTTAATTCTAGAACATTATAACATTATAAAATATGCTGGTTATATACTGGTTATATACTGTGGATGGACTATTTTATGTATGTGTCGGAAGCACGGCGTGGTATCTTCGTATCTTCGTATCACTGTTTGAATTTACACAGCTTCAAGATTGCCACATGATTTTGTATGTTTTAAGCGGTTAATGACTCTCCTTTAGGTACAGTCACCAGCATAAATATATGACTATGGGCAACGCTGCAAAAATATCTGATCATCAATTGAAGGTATAGTTATATGACGATACATCATCATCATCATCATCAGCCTATATACGTCCCACTGCTGGGCACAGGCCTTCTCTCATGTATGAGAGGGAACGGGCAGTAGTCCCCACGCTGGCCCAGTGCGGATTGGGAACTTCACATACACCTTTGAATTTCTTCGCAGATGTATGCAGGTTTCCTCACGATGTTTTTCCTTCACCGAAAAGCTAACGGTAAATATGAAATCATATTCCGTACATAAGTTCCGAAAAACATGACGATACAAAGGCGGTAAAAATATGCGATGATTTACAGCCGGCATATAAATCATTTTCCTGTAACAGCATAAATATCAGATCAGACCACGTAAAAATATCTGATACTTCACGAAATCAAAATGATGTGACATATGACCAGCGTAATCATCTATCCGCTGTAGAAGCATAAACATCGGATCACGTAACGACAGCGATATCTGATACGATTGGCAGTAAAAAATATCTCTAAATTCTGCAAAAATGAACTTTATCAGCTTTGAAGGTCGTAATTTGAACAAAGCTATTTGACGCTTCTTGAAAAGAGTATTAACCTGTCATTGGATATCGCCGTCTCACGATTTAAAACGTGAATTTGACAGAATTGCTAATAAGTCAAAATTGTCAGATGGGCCTAATATTGCGTTTCTGAGCCTTATATTCATAAGGAGCCGTTGAATTGATTGACATCTAGTCCCTAATGTAATTTGACCCCTAGAATTGTAGCACATATGTGAGTATTCGGTGGTGCAACTTATACTAGTCCATATATAAATGCAGCTAGTAGCCTGAAAGCTTTGTGGATTTTTCTAATGAAGGTAGTATACTGTGATATGGGGTCAGTTTTATGCACATGCGTGGTGGTGGTGATGATGATGTGGTGTAGCAATTAATTTTGTAGGACCGTGGATAGTCGGGTTGTAAAAGACAGCGCACACTTGTGCAAGATAAATTCTAAAGTCATTAACATTTTTATTTGTGGACTGTGATTTATTGAAATCAGTTGCATTTTTCTTGGATTCTCTTGAAATTAAGTTATACGATAGGAAGATCCATATTTTCGGTAGAAGTTGGCAAAATCATAGGAAAATTTCATCAATGTTCTCCTGCTTATATTCATGCGATTTTGCACCTTAGTGAAAAACGCATAGAGTTACTATAACGTTGTCAATCTAACGTAAGTACTATTGCCTTTTTAATTGTATATCACCTACCGAAATAACCGAAATGTATCTAAGAAACATACTTGGAATAAAATACGAAATGTCAACAGGTCTCCGTCATTTTCCAGTAATATGTTTTGACAATTTCAGTTTCTCTAAGGAGGTTGGTGACTGGTTTTTATTCTTAATGTCACCAAAAAAATAATCGATACTAGGTCAGTGACCTGTCTCGTTAAAGTGAGATAGTGTGCGTGAAATGTAATGGTGTGCGTTACTGGGGATAATTACGATAACGTTGCGCCGCCTAGCGGATATATTGTGTCGCGTAAGTAGCTTTACTCGAATAAGAAAGCCTTAACCCCTTTTTTTACGTTGGGGGAATGCTTTGACGCACCGTCCGCCCAATCAGGGGGGACCACGACCAGACGGGTATGTGGACTCGCCCCCGACGATTGTCCAACCATGTCACTGCCAAGGAGGGACAAAGATTCGCTTGACGCATTCTACTCTGACCCTCGCGACTGGCCCGTTTGCGTGGGCACGACCAGGGCGAGCGCCCCGGGACAATTTCGGGGCGCTACAATCCTGTGGGCTTATTGGACAGACAGGGTCCCCCGACCCTGCCATCCAGACCCCTACGGCGGGGGGAGCAAATGCGCATAGCGACGGCGTGCGCGCCCCGCTCTCCGTCTGCGGATATTTGGAGCGGAAGGGTCGTTTTCCCGCTCTCTCTCCGCCCGCACGTTATTTAACCCTAACCTAACCTAACCATGCCACTCGTCTTGTTCCTCGTCAAGCCCACAGCTCCCTGTTATTACGGTTTTTTGCAAGTTATCCACGTTAATCACCTGGCCCCGATCACCCAGAGGAATTAGCGGTAAATATTTTATATTCAACGAAGAAAAAATGCCGCCAGGCGATGACGCGTCACGCTCGCTTCGCTCGCTCGGCTCGCGCGCTATAGGGTCGCAGTTCACCTAACAACCTCAACGTTTTTTCCCCTCGGGATCAGGCTAGGGGTATTAATGTAGAGAACAGCGTTTTTTGGGCGCCAAAACTGACTTCGAAGTAAATCCTTAGACTTATTACTCGGCGAGAAACAGGGGCACTTACTCTGAGGTTGACTGAAACATATCGATTTAAGGTAAGTACTCGAGTAGATATATGCATAAAGTTGGTTTTTGAAGCTTTTGTTAGCTCAATCAAGAAGGAAAATATAAAATATCTATGTCGAACCAGGGATAACGAAGCGAACGAAGAGCTTGGGCCGAAATTCGTTGGCCGGTGCCCGGTGTCCGGACGTCTCGCTGTCCGGTTGTTCTTCTTTACAGCCCCCCTATTCTGTAACTTGTTTTAAGCTCACCTCAACGCTTACCCGCTTGACACCGCGATGCGTAGTAACTAGGGCTCGCGGTCGTGTCCGGGTATCGTGTACACGTGTCGGGTTCCCGTGTTCGTGTAACCCGCCCGCGGGTTTAAGCGACCGGTCCGAACGGATCCGTGTAATTAGGGCACGGGTACCCGTGTACACGGGTACCCGCGTCCTAATTACACGCGGGTAGTACTACCCGTCCTTGAGGTGTGGTGTGAAGCTAGGAACTATCCCGTTGTTCTAAGAATGTACATACAAGTACTAAATGAGTGTTCGCAGATTTGCAATAATAACATCTTTTTTTGTGAATAAAAATAGCATATTAATAAATGTAACAAATTATAACAAAGTACGTAAAGTTCGCCTTCTCAAATTCAGATTTTCAAAAAAGTAAGTACGAATCCATGCTATAGTTACAAATGTGAAAGTGGGTCTGTCTGCCTGTGTCTTTCTGTTACCCCTTCACGCTTAAACAGCTGAATTGATTTAGATAAAATTTGGTATAGAGATTTGAGTCTGGGGGAGGGACATAGGATATAAACGAGTTCCACGCGGACGAAGTCGCGGGCAGAAACTAGTAAGTTTTATCCCATAAAAAAACATTACATGTAAAAAAGAGGCAAAGTCTCGAACTCTTCCACCTTAAAAAGTTGTGAGATATTTCATAGTACCAATTCTCAGGCTTTCTCATTATACTTTATTTGCTAGCTAAATAGAATTCTGCCACTTGGCAATCACACCACTTTACTGCATTTATGAATTTTTGCACACCTTAAACTATGTAGTATTGTGTAATTGCCAAGTCACATAATTATATTTAGCTAGCAAATAAAGAATAATAAGAATGAGTGAGACTTGGTACTACGAAATATCTCACAACTTTTTTGAGCAAGAGTTTCCCGACTTGGCCTCTTTTTTTTACATAAAATGTTTTTTTTTATGGCATCTCACTTCTTTTTGTAGGTTATTATGTCATCAATACATACAAATTATGAATGCAGTCTCATTCTTGCTTTGGATTTTTTTCTCCCATTCACTGCAAATGTAACTTTGTAATCTAAATATATAAACGTAAAAGTCCTGACTGACTGACTGACTCACTCACTTAAATCAACGCCCAGCCCAAACCGTTGAACCTAGAAAGCTGATTTTTTCACAACAGGTAGGTTATATAACGAAAGTACCCTCTAAGAACGGATTTTTGAAAATTCCACCCTTAAGAGGGTAAATAGGGG
Source organism: Epinotia demarniana (assembly GCA_945867215.1). NCBI lineage: Eukaryota > Metazoa > Arthropoda > Insecta > Lepidoptera > Tortricidae > Epinotia > Epinotia demarniana. The sequence continues at coordinate 3,275,008 of OX244262.1, forward strand.
GTTGAAAGTGTGTATGGGGATGGAGTAAAATTTTAAGTGAGAGACTTGAAACTTTGTGTATAGACAATTATTACAATACAAGAAAAGTGATTTAAGGGTTTTGAAAAAACCCACCCCTAAGCGGGTTAACTAAGGGTGCAATGTTTGTATGGGGGAAACATTATTTTTTGAACTAGAGACTTGAAACTTTGTAGAAAGATTACTTATTAAATTAAAAAAAGCACTTTCAGCGTTTTAGAAAATTCTACCCCTAAGGAGGTTAAGTAGGGGTGCAATGTTTGTATGGGGGAAACGTTATTTTTCGAACTAGAGACTTGAAACTTTGTAAGAAGATTACTCATTAGAATACAAAAAAAGGACTATCAGCGTTTTAGAAAATTCTACCCTTAAGGGGGTTAAATAGGGGTGCAAAAATTGTATGAGGAAAACTTTTCCTTTTGAGCTTGAAACTTGAAACTTGGACAGATTACTTATTTGAATACAAAAAAGAGCTTTAAGCGTGTTGGAAAAATTCACCCCAAAGGGTGAAAAGTTTGTATTGAGAGCAAGAAAATTTTTAAGCAAGAAATTTGTAGCCTGTATGTTAAAAGACTGCAAAACCAATTTCAGCATTTTCTAGGGTTCCGTACCCAAAGACTAAAAACGGGACCCTATTACTAAGACTTCGCTGTCTGTCCGTCCGTCTGTCACCAGACGCCACCACCCACAAAATAAAATAAATATGGAAGGGAGACTCCCATACAACAAACGTTTTTTTCAGGCTGTATCTCAAGAATCACGATAGCTATACATAAATTTTCACATTTTATGTATTTCTGTTGTCGCTATGACAAATAATACTAAAAACAAAATAAAATAAATACTTAAGGCGGGCTCCCATACACCAATTTTAAAGTAAGAGATTTGTTACTTCGGTTTTAGACTGTTTCCTTGAAGACATGAAAATACCAATATTTTCTTGTCTTAAAGAGAGTTAAAAGAGATTCACCCCCTAAAGGGGCAGAAAAGAGTTGGAAATTTATACGGGGAGCAAGACAATTCTAAATTAAGGGTATTGTCAGTTCGGTCAAGGACTAGAAAACAAACTAAGTACTGCGTTTTTATACTCTTCCTTTAAGGTTGGAGGTTCAAGGGGTTGAAAGTATGGGGAACAAGTATTTTTTGAAGTAAGGGAGCAATGTTTACTTCGGTCAGACATATATATTAATTGGTATTGGTAAGCCATTAATTCAGAATATATAATCCTACTGCTAGCAGAAAAGTAGGTTAAGTTAAAACTGCGACCCTCCCAGAACCGAACAGCTACCAGAAAAGTAGGTTAGGTTAGGTTAGGTTAGGTTTTGCTCACGAACCGAAAAAAGGTAATGTTAGATTAAAACTGCGGATCATTTTATTTATTTTGAGAAGTTTAGTTTGGCTAATCAATATAATATATTTTCTATATCACCGTTAAATGGGGACTGGGGATAGAGATGGAAAGCTCTACGTCTTTTGCTGTATGATAATTTTACTTTCAAAACTTTACAGGCACCCCGGACAAACGTAATTGAAACTACTAAACGGATTTTGGCAAAAAAAAGTAGTAGGTACCTAATGTAGCTTAGTAGACATAAGAAAGTACCTTCAATACATTATGAAAAACAAACACTTTAAGTAGTTACAAATGAGTGTATATAAAAAAAAACTGACATTTAAATTAAGCATTTTAGCAATTTAAACCTTTTATGCCTAAACCCAGAACGGAAATACATGAACATAGGCATAGAGATAATTTGAGACCCTTGGAAGGATTTAAGATAGTCTTTATCTCGAAAATCATCCCTGAAAATGGTAGTAGTTTGTTTGGGACAGCGATAAGTAATTAAGGTCACGCCTAAAAAAAAATGGAAATATTTTTTCTCAAGTTCTTCGCGGACGAAGTCGCGGGCAAAAGCTAGTCTTATATATTTATATGGGATTGTTTATGCGTATCTAGAAATCTGGACCGAAACTTGCAAAATATTTTATTTTCATCTTGATTTAAACACTAAACACTAATTATGTTCTAAATTAGTGTTTTTGTTGATCGGTCAGTATGTGAGTGACAAAATGAAGAAACTTTGACTAGTTACAATTCTTAAACTACTGCTTCTAATTGAATGAAATTTGAAATATACCGTATTTAAACATTACCAGCTTGGTTACTGACTTCTAGTCAGGCTCCAAGTTTTATTCACAACGAAGTTATTGGGGGTCGAAAACGGCCTGAACCGCTTTGAAAAAAGATGGTACGGCAGTGCCGCTTCTTTGCTCGACTTGGCGGGGGCACCGCCGTGCACCCAGATTTTTATTTGAGCTTAAAATGTGAAAAATAATGTAGTAGCATTAATCTACTTTTGGTTTTGAACCATAATAGTAACGAAGCTGGTGGTCTAAAATTGGCCGGTCCCAATTTAGAAATAATGATGAGAAATTTACTGCATTAATGAAATTTTGCATACCTAAAACTATGTAGTATTGTGTGATTACCAAGTCACAATAGTACATTACGTAACTAGGGCGGTGAATTCGTGAATGCCCCAGATCGCAGGTGTTTGTGCGCAGCGTGCAGTAAAACTCGTATTATGGCCAGGTGTGACGTATAATATTATTTAGAAAGTATATAAAGCCCCCACAAGGTGGACTGATGACCTGGTAAAGGTTGCGGGAGTCCGCTGGATGCGGGTGGCGCAGGACCGGTCACTTTGACACTCTTTGGGGGAGGCTTATGTCCAGCAGTGGACGTCTTTCGGCTGATATGATGATGATGATGATGAGTAAATAATGATTAATAAGAATGCCTGAGACTTGGCTCTACGAAATGTATAACAACTTTTTAAATTAGAAGAGTTTTGAGACAGCCTCTTTTTTCCATGAAATGTTTTTTTATGGGATAAAACTTACTAGCTTCTGCCCACGACTCCGTCCGCTTGGAACTCGTTTATATCCTATGTCCCTTAAGACCCCTTCCACCTGCCCCTGCCACTTCCCTAATATATCCGTTCAGCGGTAAATTACCACAGCTCAGGTCGGCGAAGATAACAGATAATAGTACCTACATTATTGTCAAAGCATGGGAAGTAGGCAAGTGCTGGCCGAGTATTGAATTTAAATGGTCGACCTTGGGAGACCCGTTTCGCCGGCAGGTGAACAAAGCAAATTTAGGAGTGTTAAGACGTAAGTAATTAGCTTCCATTTTTTTGTTGAAATTTCGACTTTATCGCAAAGGCATAAAACTTAATATTGCTTTGGAATTCAACGACTACTTTATCTTTATTTTAGTCGCTAAGACTTTTGGGTTTATCCAAAAAAAGTTGTAAGACACTGATAACACCTATACAAATGATAATCTCGTTACTGCAAATTATTTTTACCTCGTTAAACTACATCAACGATGTTAAGTATGTCCGAAATTGTAAGATAAAATCCTGTCAAAAACGCAAGCAGAAAACAACTTTATCATGAGAGCATTAAATCGTACCGTTATCCGATATCGAAATAATTATGGTATACTTTGAATCGGTATCGTAAAAGTGAAAGAATCTTTTTGTTTGAGTAGGCACCTTTATTTTTAAATGATAACGGTATACTTTGAAGCAGTAGCAAAATAGTCGCAATATCGTTTGTTCGAGTACCTTTCTTTTAAAATGATTACTGTATCCTTTAGATAGGTAGAGCAGTCGTATGCAGAGTAATGTTGCAAGTATCGTTTTAATTCAGTGCCTTTATTCGGTGCTCATATTCAACCTCGTGAGTATAGGTACGGTTTAAAACGGTATACCTTGCAATACCTTTATTAAGTACCATTAAAACCCTTTCTTTCGATACCACATTCAGTCCCTTATTTAGAACCATAATGGCATGTACGGTCGAGGAAAATGAAGGTTTGGCAATTGTCAACTCTATTTGAATGACGTTAAGGATCAAAAGTGCTCAACATTAAATTTCTTCGACTGTACAATACAATAAGCGCTCGGTTAATATTAAATAGTTCTAATGTACAGTCAGCCAAGAAAGTGGGCTACCACTTTTGGACCTTATTTTGCATGCAATAAAGTACAAAACAGTAGACCACTTTCTTGGCTGAAACTGTACTTTCCTACTGTTGTACTTTTGTTTAGCTATCATAACCATAAGCGGCTATTTATAAAAGTTAAACAGTTTGCGTGCCCTTTGTCGGGCTATCATTAAATAAAATACTAGGTTTATACAATACTAGCTTCTGCCCGCGACTCCGTCCGCGTGGAAGTCGTTTATACCGCAGCTCCATACATACGTTCACCCCCCCCATTTCATCCCCTTAAGGGATGATTTAGGCGATAAGAACTAGCCTATGTCCTTTCCTGAGGCTATCTCTATACCAAATTTCACTTAAATCCGTTCAGCGGTTTGTGCGTGAAGAGTTAACAGACAGACAGACAAACAGACACACTTTCGCATTTAATTTAATAATAATAATTTATTAATTTATTTATTCACGAAGTAAACTTATTCCTATTAACATTCAACATTATAATATTAGTACGGATGGATTATGTCGCAATAGGCTATAGGCTATAGGCTTCCTGCGATGTTTCCTTGTGCCTCATACCTATTACAAAACAACATCATACACACCAAACCCATAGAGTTGCTAAACTTGCTAATGCAAATAGAGTAAAATGAAATAATTATATTCTATTTGCCTCAACTCAAACGGCCGCGGACGGTCCGAACCCGCGTGTAATTAGAACCCGCGGGTACGTGTGTACGGGTACACGGGTACCCGGGTACCCGCCCGCGGACCGGGCGGGTTCGGGCGTGTCCGTGTGGAACGGACGCTTAGCACCGCGGGCTTAAGAACACGGGTATCCGGGCGGGCGGGTTTACACGTGTAGCGGGAGCCCTAGTAGTAACTAGGCGTAGGTAGAGGTCTAGTTTCGTGACGGGTGACCGGCGGGGTGAGCCGCATTAGCGAGTAGGTAGCGAATAACAGCCTAGGGGTCGTATACAAGGTTACAATCGACAAGCGCTAACGCCAATAGAAAACTAATAAAATGTATGAGAATGACAGATGTTAACGAAAAGTGTTTCGTTGGCATCAGTCTGACAAGTTGCTAGCTCACAACAAATTTCAACACAACCCCCTAGTATTATACGACACCAAGGAAAGAATGGAGTTGATCGTGCTATTCTAATCCAACACCACACAGGGATTGTCACCAAAAAGTCCTCGATCCAGCACGGCTATCACAAGACGGCGCGCGAGCTCTCGATTTTTCTCGCAATATCAGTCTCCCTCGCAACTTTGAACAAGATGTACAGTGTGAGAAAAATCGAGAGAATGTCGCGCCCGTCTCATATAGACGTGAAGGACCTAGTAAACCGGCTGCCAGCTTGAAAAATATACTCCTTCAGCAACCTATTAGCCTAGTGGATAGTGACGCTGCCTAAGAAGCTGAAGGTCCTGGGTTCGAATCCCAGCAGGGACAAATATTTGTGTTATGAGACTCGTCTACTACCCATAACAAGCCTAATTGAGATTACTGTGGGACTAGGTTGATTGATGTAAGATTGTCCTGTCCACTAATATCTATCTGTCTATTCGTTAAAAAAATTCTACGCGTTATATATAGATATATTTATTTATTCGGGGATTGTCTAGGGATTCGACTTCACATTAAGACACTAAGGAATCCTGTCCCTATTACATTGTTCTCCGCTTTTTATTTCGACATAAAATTTTATTTACACGCTCGTTTCGGAGTCGGTACCATAAAACTCATTTCAGATTAGGTCTCAATGGGCTTCTGTAACGAATGGCGCCAATTCTGTTTGAGAAAACGAATTTTGAAGAGGCTTGTCAGGATTGAGTAGTGATCTCAGCAATATGGAACTCTGTGACATTTTGGAACGAAGTAAAACAAATACATATTCCCTAAGATTTTATATATAAAGCGACGAAGATTAACTGACCAAACTATGTATATCAAACGAACCTCGATGGCGACGAAATGCAAGCACGGTAAATATTCATACATAAGTTCCGTAAAACTCATTGATACGAGCCGGGATTCGAATCCATGACCGCCGCTTGACAGCCACATGCCTGGACCACTAGGCTTACCATAGCTTCTCTTCTAACTTCTAACATTTCAAACGATATTTTTTCTCCAAAACACACATGTTTTGTGACGCTTCTACGCAGACATTTAGACCCAAATTCTGCAAATCAATTCCGATAGCTCTACCGTAATTCATGTCGATTCACCCCAATAGCGACTCAGCGATGCTGGGATAACTGCGTAAGTGCACGATTCAGGAAAAGTGGGCACATTGGGACGCACTCACATGACGGTTATTTTCCTCTACATAAGAATAAAGTGTGTAGACTTTGTAGATCGTCGCCTTTTTGTTGGGGATTCTAACTTTTTTTACCCTACTACTACCGTAGAAAGTTTGTCAACTGAAGTAGTGTGTGTAAAGGCCCCAATACGGATCGTCTCTTTCACAACCAAATCGCATGTTTTGAAACGTGAAGTATTTGGCATTGGCGACAACGCAAATGGAGTAGCACCGCGCCAAAATTAATTCACAAAAGTCTTAACTTATAAAGATGGCACGGCCTGTTGGATGTCCTGACGGATGGCAAAGCATCGTGACGCGCAAATGCGCCATCCGAATGGAAACCATTGCTAAACGGATGGGAAAGCATCGTGACGCGCAAATGCGCCATCCGAATGGAAAACCATTGCCAAATGGATGGAACACCATTGCAAAGCGCTAACGCGCCATTCGAATGGAAAACCATTGCCAAACGGATGGGAAACCATTGCCAAGCGCAAACTCGCCATCCAAGTGGAATACGTTTGCCAAACGGATGGAAAACCATTGCCAAACGGATGGAAAACGTTTGCCAAGCGCCAACGCGCCATTTAAATGGAAAACGTTTGCCAAGCGCCAACGCGCCATTTAAATGGAAAACCATTGCCAAGCGCCAACACGCCATCCGAATGGTCCGAATTTTTACATATTAAACGTTGGAACAATATTACGTCCATCGTTAACTGTGCTTTCAATCAATATTACGACCGCTTTAGCCTAGTTGGTAGTGACCCTGCCTACGAAGCAAGAGGTCTTGGGTTCGAATCCCGGTAAGGGCAAACATTTATGTGATGAGCATGAATATTTGTTTCTGAGTCATGGATGTTTTCTATGTATTTAAGTATTTATATCTATTATATATATCGTCGTCTAGTACCCATAACACAAGCCTTACTGAGCTTACTATGGACTAGGTCGATTTGTGTAAGATTGTCCCCTTATATTTATTTATATTTTATTTATTTATTTACGTCAATCTACTACAATTGGAGAATCAGTTGTCTTTTCACCCCAAATAAAGATTTAGGTTAGGTAAACTAGCCAACATTTTTTTCAAAACTAATCATAATTCATTAATACATAGATTCACGCCTTTTATCCCAAAAGGGATAGGCAGAGAGGGGTGTTTTATAAGTTTAACGTATCTGTCTGTGTATCTGTGTGTCTGTGTATCTGTGTATCTGTCTGTGGTATCCTTGCTCCCAAACGGATGGACTGATTTGAATTCGGTTTTTTATGTGTCATAGGTAATTTTATACCGAGTGTTCTTAGCCATGTTTCACGAAAAGCTGTTCAGCCGTTTTTGAGATATTGGACTTTGAAATGAAAAGTCGGGCGTTTTTCGACTTTTCTAAGTTGTAGTTATTTTCTGGACAACAAGGTGGACAAGGTGGACAAGGTGGACTGATGGCCTGGTAAAGGTTGCGGGAGTCCGCTGGATGCGGGTGGCGCGGGATCGGTCACTTTGGCACTCTTTGGGGGAGGCCTATGTCCAGCAGTGGACGTCTTTCGGCTGATATGATGATGATGATGATGATGAGTTATTTTCTACCATGATTTTATCAAAGCATTGTCGCATCTCCGCCCCTACTCATCCATGGAAGTGTGAATACTTTTCTGGAACAGGAATTGGGCCAGATGTTCCTCGCTATCTATTCCAACTCCTTTATACCGATCGAGATTGAAATCCGTGATTAATGGCGTTTTTTACTCTTTGTTACAGTTTAGAAGTTTTAAAATTTGGGATAGCAGATTGAATCAGTTTGAAGGGGGAAGAAAGAAAAATTTTCTAACGAATACTTGTGTTTCCAAGAATTAAGTTTTAGTATACAGTACAGTTAAGAAGGTACGGTATCCCAGTGCTACCTGAAGCGGCTGTCAAGCGGCGGTTGAGGGTTCGAATGAGTTTTTCGGAACTCATGTATACAACCGCACTGAATTTTGACGTCAAATAAATCTGAATTAATTTCATTTTATTTTATTTCATCGCACCACTGTCCTTTGGGCGTCTCTTATTTGAGGAACCTTGACAAAAAGAAGAATAAGATCTAAGTACCTTGTTAGAAGCCCAAACAATAAAACGTGGACCTCGAGGTAGCGGCATGTATCAAATGTGAGTCATTGGCCCTGAATGGCTTCAGTTAACTTAATAAAGCTAGTAACAAATAACTCTTTTCCCTGTGTGTTCATCTATCACAGAAATGGATCATCATCATTATCAAACCAGCCGAAAGACGTCCACGGCTGGACATAGGCCTCCCCCGAAAAGTGCCAAAGTGACAGGTCCTGCGCCACCCGCATCCAGCGGACTCCTGCGACAGAAATGAATATTATCATAACTTACAATGCATGAGTAGAATAACCGGATGTTTTGCACCTTCCAATAATGATTTTCTAGAAGATTGAATGAACTGTACCTAATATTGTACATAATTATAATCTGTCTACTTGGATACTGTGGTCAGACCTAATGACAGCATACCTACTCTCATCTTAATGTCCCAATCAATTTAAATTAACTTGCATTGACAAATCTTATATCCTTATCTGGTACAAGTAATTACTCAAATATGTATTTTAGTAGAATAATGTAATATCTTCGTACAGGCTGCATAATCATACAAGTCTTTATTGTTTATAGATAGATTCAAGCATACCTTCTAATACGTTTCTGATAAATGAACGTTAGCAGTAAATTACACTTTACGCAGAAGATAACAGAGTTCCAATTGTATATATGAATTGTAGAAACTATAGGCGATTGTTTATAGTTTTAGTATTTATTGAATTGGTTGAAGGAAAGATGTTCATTTGTTCATTGGTTACGATGAAGTACTGTGTTTTGTTTCTCATTGTGCCTTATTTAACTGCGACGGGGCACCCTGCTCGAGTTGGTATGTATTTTAACCTCATTGTGTGTGTGTGTACCTGTGTATCTATCTATGGCATCCTAGCTCCCAAATCTATGTGTATTTTTCATGTTTACCTTTATTTATATTCTTGTATTTAATTTTGCATTGGCATTGTTTATATTTTGGATATCGTTATTTATTTTTTCTTATATCCAAGGATTTTTGTTTTGTTAGTCTGTCTCTTGCACCCACCGATTAGAAATCTCTGTTGCCACTATGGTTGACTGATAAACCACGCCTTGAGGCATTTAGTGCGCCTTTTGTACATGTTTGTTTTGTGCCATTAACTTTTAAACAACAGATTAAGGCTGTTGTGCACTAGAATCCCTAGTCTGACCCACCAGAGGAAAAACCGGATAGGTTGTTAGGTGAACAGCGACCCCACAGCGCACGAGCCGAGCGAGCGAAGCGAGCGTGATGCGGTAGCGTCCGGTGAAACGCCATAACCGAACATTATGTTTTTTTCCTAGTTGAATATAAAACAATTGCCGCTAGGTTCCCCGGGGTGATCGGGGTCAGGTGAATAACGTCGATAACGTGAAATAAAGGAACGCTCCTTCTAAACTGAATTATTTTACAGCCTCACCAAAATGCCCTCCAAACGAGTATAACCCAGGACCAGACTGCAGTACAGAGCCCACCTGCGCAGCGCTTAGCTCACATTTCTGGCCCAAACACACGTGTGACTGCTGGTGTAAACCTGGACTGTATCGCGATATCGACTCCGATAAGTGTGTGAAGAAATGTGTAGCACCGCCATACTTATCTACGAGGTATCCAAACGGGGCTAAAGGCAAAACATTGTTCGTCAAAACCAAAGTTATAGTAAGCTCTAGACACTAGACGAAAACCTTTCCAATTTAACTGCGTTTTATTTTATACTAGCTTCCGCCCGCGACTTCTTCTGCGTGGACCCGGGCTAAAAACTGTCCTTTACAAATAAAGGATAGTTTGGATTGTCAATCAATCAATCAATCAATGTGTTGGATCCAAAAATCCAGGCTATACACTAACTAGGTACGTGCAAAATTTCATCCAAATCGGTTGAGCCGTTTAAGCGTGATTGAGTAACAAACATCCGAACATCTAAACGTCCAGCCTATCGCATTTAATAGTACATTACGTAACTAGGGCGTTGAATTCGTGAATGCTCCAGATCACAGGTGTTTGTCCATAAATATGCGATCTTGGGCTTTACGAATTACCGCCCGTGTTGAGTACAAAATTTTACGTCTTCACCTGGCCAGAATGTGAGTTTTCCCGTACGCGCAGCGTGCAGTAAAACTCGCATTATGGCCAGGTGTGACGTAAATTTTATATATAATATGGTAGGATTATAGAGCTTCCGATTCCGAATTACTTGAGTTGTGTTCGGTGGTGAGTAAATTCGTCAGAGCTCCCGAAGTTTTGCCGTGTTGAGAACTTGAGAGTTAGGGAGCTGCGTTTGATTTTAACTGCCAAGACAACGAATCTTCAAATCAATAATTGGCGCGGCAAAATCCTTACAATTCTTCTGGAGGTGGAAGCTTTGGTAGGCTTTAGTGTATGCTTACTTTCAGGCAGACCGTAGGTATGCTTGTTTGCCATCATTGTAAAATAAAAGGTTTAATACATTTTTTTTATAATTATTAGGGGGACAATGTTACACAAATCGAACTTGTATGTGTATATGAAATATTTTATTGTATACAAGACATTGGTAAAAACATTGGTAATTGATACACACATATTACTTTGCCTACCCTGTACTAAAATAATAAGTCGTTAAATTAACCAGAGGTATGGTGGAGAAAAAGCTTGCGCGACATGCGCTTAAAGGTAAGTTTTGCTTGTCCTGATAGTCCAGTCAATGAACTGACAACTTGTATGGAAAAAATTGCAATGTTGCAAATAATATATAAAAGCTTATTTTTTCTGTGTAGCGGATAATCTATCAATTAAATAGTCACCCAGCGACAGAATTTCATTCCGATAAAATTTCATACATCAAAAAAAAGATAAGAAATTAACTATTTTCTGAATAGTCAGAAAAAATAATAATAAATATTTTTGTCTTTATTTTGGTTCATTTACTTTTTCTCTACAATATCTACATAATTACTTCCGGATGGAAAGTTTGTCGGATTCGTGAATATTTTTTCTCTATAATATCTACATAATTACTTCCGGATGGAAATTTTGTCGGATTCGTGACTATTATCTTCGAATAAGTAAAACATATTTATTTCCAAAGAAAACCGTCTCGCCTAGTAATCTGATTAAAGCCTCTGTAGCCTAGGTTGGTAGTGACCCTGCCTACGGTAAGGGCATTTATTTGTGTGATGAGCATGAATATTTTGTTCCTGAGTCATGGATGTTTTCTATTTATTTAAGTATTTATTTATCTATTTAAGTATGTATATCGTTGTCTAGTACCCATAGTAAAACCTTTGCTTAGTTTGGGACTAGATCGATTTGTGTAAGATTGTCACCATTTTTTTTTTAATGATAACAAAGCAAGTTCTCATAAGTCTGCGTGTGTTAAATAAAACATTATCCTTCTTTCCTCTTCCCCTAAATGGTCTCCACAACCCCGAAACCCTCGTTGAAGTGCATATGTCTCCCACATTACTTGATCGGGAATTCATTACCTTGCAAACTGACCCGAAGATCCACGACGCTTTGCGGAAATGTACGAAGTATTGGTACTTACCGCTATCTATTCGCTAGGGCGAGGAATATTGGCCGAAATTCTTGCCGACGACGTGATTGGAAACTACGTTGTTCTCTTTGGACGACGGAAGCTAACTAATTGCTATCGTCTGCAGGCATGTTGCGCTGCTAATCCAACTTTCAAACGAGTTGTACTGAGAAATTGCATGCACATATGTGGTCGCATTACATATGACGTCGACATGTTGTACTGAGAAATTGACGTAAAATCACATTATCTGTATACCCCACTTGTGTCTTGCTGTTTTAAGATTCCACGTTGCTGCACTTAAGAGTCCGCAGTAAGCTCGGCCGAATTTCACCTTCCCATACAAACGGAGTTTCGTTCTCATTTTAAAACTACTTGTTGGATTGAAACGAAACTTTGCATATACAATGACATGAGGCATATCTATTTCTGTAATTAGTTAATATGGTTCCAGTTTATAAAACAATCGAATAACAGCAAAAACAAGTTTTGTATGAAAAACTTAAATTCACTGTATTTTTTTTACTATGGTATCCGAAGCTGCATAAACTAATTACAGACCTGGATATACCTTATGTCATTATACATGCAAAGTTTCGTTACCATCCAACAAGTAGTTTTAAAATCAGAGCATAACTACATTTGTATGGAGAATCGAGCTTACTCCGAGCTGCGCTACAACTATAATGGATTCGTCAGACCTACGGATTTTCTTCAAATTCTTACGAAATTTTATCCAAATCTCCGGAATGCACTCTAGTTATACAGCTTGGTGTACCAAAAAACTTCGGTATTCGGTCGAGGAGCCAGCCGAAATCGGCGAGACACGAATCGGCCAATGTTATCCTATTAGGCTAGGATAACATTGGCCTTACGTCTCAACTGTACATAGCGACTTCATGAGAGCGGGCGAGGTTTTATGCTGGGTACATTTCACGATCTCAGAATAACAAGGTCCTAAGTGCTGAAGGGTATTCATCGTCTTAAGACTTTTGTACATAAAGCTGCGCTTGAAGTGAAATTCAGATTTCTTTATTTAGACAAATATTCTGCAGATAGAGATAAAACGTTGGATTGTTATAGGTCTTAAGGTAATGTATGTCTTATCTTTTTAAACTGGAACCAATATTTTTGCTATGAATCTTTGTAATCTATACTAACATTATAAAGAGGAAAAATCTTTGAGATTGTAGCATTGCGAGTTTGTATGTTATTGGTAATCTCCGGAATCGCTAAACCGTTTTCAATAAATCTTTTACCTGCGTGTAAAATGGACTTTCTGGATCGTTATAGGCTAAATTTTATCCCGCGGGAGGGAATTGAGACAAACTTAATGATAATTAATGAAAGCAGGAAAATAAAATTAGCGAATAATATTTTCTTAAATTCTTTCTTTACTTCATATTAATTGATTTAAATTTGATGAGATGTGAAGTTAGCTAAAACAATGACACGTAATATCGGTGTCCAAGAGGCAACCGGATGGCTCGCGGTATTTGAGTTCAACGAGCTCAGCTTCAACAATTATACAATGTAGTGTAAGTACAGTACAGTCTTTCTACGCTTAGCACGCCAAGAATCTCTACGCGCTACGCTCGTAGTGAATCCCGTGATTTTACTCTATGTAGCGGAAAGCGACTACGGCGTAGGCACCCGCTAGGCGGGTTCCTAGCAGTAAAAGTGTTAAATTAGGTTTAATTTTGCTCTATCATATACTATGTATTATGGTTAAAAAACTTTATTCTCATAAGAATACACGGGATTCACTTACATGAGAACATTATAATCTATTGCACTCGTATATCTCAGGTTATAATGTATTGTATATCTAAGGTAAACGAACGAACAATATTTGTATAAATATTTGCATTCACGGTTTCAAAAACGGCTCGAACGATTTCAATAAATTCGAATTTAGTGGTTTATGGGGGCAAAACCATGATCTGTCAAGGTCTCGTGTCTGCGAAAATTAGTTTTCTCCGTGTCTCTATTTTCACCCGAGCAGAGCTCGATCGCCCAGGGACTGCCTTGGTAATAAGGCGAAATATAAATAACAAGATCTTATAAATAACAAGATCGACTTTAAGGTATTGGACTATATACAGTCATCCTCTCAAAAGTACGACTTTGAAGGATGTGGCATAGAGATTCCGTTGTACAATATGATTATTGTATGCGTTTATCGAACGCCAACATCAAGCGTTAATGTCTTCTTCACCTTACTTAACGAAATTTTACAAAAAATTACTAGATATAAATCTAAACATGTAGTCATCTGTGGAGACTGGAACATCGATCTCATAAATGTCTTCTTCACCTTACTTATCGAAATTTTACAAAAAATTACTAGATATAAATCTAAACATGTAGTCATCTGTGGAGGGAACCATTTAGTAGGGTTAGGAAGGAATTAACGTCTATTTTGTCAAATTATAATTTAAATAATCATATAATATCCCCAACGAGGAAAAACTCATGTATCGATCTAATCGCTAGTAATATATTAGACTGTAAGGCTGACACTTTTATGTTAGATCTGTCGGATCACGAAACCTGTCAAATTCTCTCATGCAATGTTAAAACTAATAGTAAATTTAGAGAAAAGCCGCAGCTATGGCATGAAATGACAAGAGACTACTGTAAGGACAATATGAGAAAGTTTGATGAATGTATGTCTGCCCTAGCATTCACCGATGTCATTGACGAAATCGATACAGACACAGCATTTAATGTATTTCAGGAACTGGTTATTTTATTTTATAACCTATGCTTTCCCTTGATTAAAGTTACGAGGAAAAATAAGCCTATTATGAATAAATGGCTTTCTAAAGGGATAAAGGTTTCCTGTGCCAATAAGAGAAAATTACATAAAATAGTAGTTAGGAATTCCGAAAGTAGAGATCTTTTAAAACAGTATAAAACATATACAAAACTGTTAAAAAGGTGTCTTCATAAATCTAGACAAATATCAAATTCTCGTTTTATTCAAAATTCGAAAAATAAATGTAAAGCGTCTTGGCAGTTAATTAAAAAAACCTGTCCTATTAATAATAATAACAATGATTTGATTGAGGCTAACGGAATGGACCCTACGAATTTAGCAGATACATTTAATAATTTCTTTATAGAATTAACAAATAAAAAAAAAGCGCAAACAACAACATGCCATGATATCCAGCAGAATATTAATAGTCTATTTCTTTCCTCGACTAGCTCTACAGAGATCCAGAAAGTAATTAAACAATTAAACAACACAAACTCTACAGGATACGATGGTATATGCACCAAAGTTCTGAAATCAAACGCTAATGCTTTATCGGCCCCTCTAGCTCATATTATGAATTTATCATTCGTAGAAGGCGTTTTTCCAGAGCGTTTGAAATACTCTATAGTAAAACCATTACATAAAAAAGGTCCTAAGATAGACATGAACAATTACAGGCCAATTACTCTCATTCCTGTTATATCTAAAATATTTGAGAAAATAATGTACGATAAGATAATGAATTTTATAACGAAAAACAACATTTTAGTTGATAATCAGTTTGGATTCAGGAAAAACAGCTCAACGTCTTTGGCATGTTTTCATCTAGTTAAAGAAGTAATTGAAAGCCTAGACAAACAAATACCGATAGTAGCTTTGTTTCTAGACATGAGCAAGGCTTTTGATTTTGTAGACCATGACATATTATTAAATAAATTGTACAGATATGGTGTAAGAGGCCCAGCATGGGATTGGATTGCCAGTTACCTTAAAAACCGAAAACAGTGCGTAGAAATTACACGAATTCTCGGCAGGGATAAAATGGTCTTTAAATCAAACTATAGACCCAACCCATCTGGCGTACCGCAGGGTAGTATACTGGGACCATTATTATTTTTGTTGTATATTAACGATATGCCAAATACTATAAGCCATGACTGCATTCTTTTTGCCGACGATACCACATTGCTCCTTAAATATGACGAAAATGTACGATTTGAAAGTCACATTAAAAAGGCTCTATTAGATGTAATTAATTGGTTAGACGTCAACAATTTAAATATTAATGTTAGTAAAACAAAAATGATACAATTCCAAACATACAGAAGTAAACCCGTTGAATTAGACATTAGATATGAAAATACAAAAATTGAAGTAGTAAATTCTACAGCATTCCTTGGCATAACTATTGACCGCTTTTGTAATTGGAAAAGCCATATTGAAAATTTACGCTCTAAATTGGATCGTTTTATATACGTGCTCTATCGTATTCGCAATGTAGTTTCCGAAACGGCTGCTCGCTCGGCATACCATGGGTATGTATCATCTGTTTTAAGATACGGTATTATACTATGGGGCAACTCAGTAGAAAAAAAATGTATACGGATCCTATCGGGAGCAGGGTACTTGGATCATTGTAAGCCTCTATTCATAAACCAAAAAGTATTAACATTGCCTGCAATGTATATCTTTGAAATGAGTATTTTTGTTAAAAAGCATCCAGAGTGTTTTAAAACCAGGACTCTAAAATCCAAAAGGGGTGCATATAGACATAAATTATACTTGCCCAACAACACAAATTTATCACTCAGTAGGAAAAATGTACAATGCATGGCAATAAAAATATTTAACATTTTTACTGACGATTTCAAGGCTCTGCCAATCAATTTATTTAGGAAAACATTATTAGACCATTTAATTAAAAATAGTTATTATTCAATTGACGAGTTCATGACAAAATGCAAGTTATAAGAATTACAGAAATAATGATAATGAATACTTGATTAATTTAAATATAGTAATTAATGTTAATTTATAATGAAATAATAATAATTGACATAAATGGTATAATTATGTAAGGTAAAATATGGAAATAGTAATTTAATGTGAATATTTTCAATATAATAATATTTAGGTGATATCAAACGGGTTACGAATAGACCCAAGTAACTATGGTTAAATCATTACCACCCAGATCCTATTTATTTTTCATTCTTTTTAATCATTTATTTAATTAAGTAGTGATTGAAGTTATTCTAAGTACTAAGCTAAGTCTTGCACACACCTGTTTTGTTTAATTTAAAAACTGCATGCATGACCATACATTCAAATATTTGTACACCATGTCATGGTAAAACAAGATTGGCTATAGAATTTATGTAAGATCATTTTGTACTCTTGTTTATACAAATAAAATTTCTGATTTCTGATTTCTGAATATACACATCTATGACGTAAATTGTCCTCCAAACACAAATACTTAACTGAAAACTGAAACCAAACTGCCAATAGCATCTGGGGTTTAAGAAGCACGTCTAAGCAGTTTGTGGTTTCGCTGTAATTCACTAATTTATCCACGACTGCGCTGTTAGGCCACTGGACCAGTGTATCTTCGACACATCTCTTTCTACCTCTTTAGACACCTATCCTTGTACTTCGTTAGTGTAAGTATGCATGAAGCAAAATTATGTAGTGTCAGGGGCGGCTTGAAACGTGGTCGCTTACTATGGGCGTCATAAGAATGCTCAAAGTCACCGAAAGGGAACAGAGAGGGCTATGTTGGGAGTTTCTCTGAGTGATCGCATCAGAAATTAGGGTATTAGCAGAACCAAGGTAACCGATATAGCCCTCCGAATCGCTAAACTTAAGTGGCAGTGGGTGAACATATAGCACGTAGAAGCGATGACACTTGGGGCGGAAATGTTCTCGGGTGGCGACCACGTACCGGAAGGTGCGGCGTGTGTTGGCCCCCAAGATGGACTGAACTGGTAAAGATCGTGGGAGTCCGCTGGATGCAGGTGACGCAGAAGCGGAGACTTTGGCACTCTTTGTGGGAGGCCTATGTCCAGCAGTGGACGTCTATCGGCTAATATGATGATGAGGGGCGGCCTGTCCGTGGCTTCGTTGCAATGCTACCAGTACATACCGACCCGGTGTGTCAATTAGCGCAGCTACGGCACCCACGCGTTCTATCGCAGCGCGCCGCATGCGTTAGAAAGGGATGGCCACGTTTAGGCTCATCCGGCATACCTAAACAGGGGAGTTGTTAACAGAGAACTTTCTCAACGTAGTTACTATTATTTAATTTGTGGTAGTGTTGTGCTCGCACACTCGTTTTTGATGTGTTCACAGCGCTGGATCTGCATTAATTTTTCCCTTCGCTGTCAACGCTGCGAATCCTCATAAAGAATCTTCCTTTAAAGAACCAGCGATAAAACACAATAGAATAACGAGAATTGCCTACCGCCAGGCAGGTTGGATCATATCCGACCATGTGATACTAACATATTCGAGGCCTGTAGTTTTGGGAGTCGTGTCGCTTTAGGCCTTGGCGTCTCTTGCGCTCTTGAGCCTCGAATGGATTAGGCTCTATAAAAACAGGACTGTCATCATCATTATCATCATATCAACCGAAAGACGTCCACTGCTGGACATAGGCCTCCTCCAAAGAGTGCCACAATGACCGGTCATCCAGTGGAATCTCGCGACCTTTACTATAGGTCATCAGTCTACCAGGTGGGGGTCTACCTAACGGCTTGCGTGGTCGACAATCGGTGTGGTCCTAACACTAATTGTGAGCGTGATAAAAACATGTTCTGGAACGAAATCCTCCGCACTTGGCAGTCGCACTTTAGATTCCAAATGTATTAAGGACATGATTTCTGCCGAGTCAACACTAGTTTACGAATAGGGTAGTGGTCAAAGTGGCCTGTGGCTCGCAATGGGACGAAGTTTTGAACCGTCCAGTGTAAGGAAGTGGTGGTTAATGGATCGAACTTGTTTCTGAAACTGTATCTATAGATGTATTGATGCAGTGCTCCACTTGGAGTCGTGTTGGGTTTCGTCCATAGCTTTATTCGGAGCAAACACATTATGCGTCCGGAAGAGATCAAGTTTCTCGAGGTCAGAAAAATCCTCCCATTTTTTGATACCTACGGCGAGAATTGTAAATGGCAACGAATACAATAGACCAGCAGTGGTCGCTGTGATACCTGGAATAGCCACAACCCGACTAATATTAATAAAAAAAAATGCATTTTCAGACAACTTATAGGTCTATAGCCTTGTTAGTAAACAACCTTAGGCTCGGTCAAACACAGGGCGCGACGTCCGCGCCGCGTGATGCCGGCGCGATGACTGGTCAAACAGGGCGCGCGTGGATCGCGCCGGCATCGCGCTCTCAACACGCCCTCATCACGCGCGCGAACGCGGCGCGATGCGGGCGTGACTCGCGTCCGGATACAGCATGCGCGTGCGGAGGGTCGCTCATTCCTTGATGTGACCCAGTGCGGCGCATCGTGCCCGCGCGTCCGCGCCGCACTGCGCTGCGCTCGCGCCGAGTGGACGCAAGGGGCAGAGCGGCGCGGGTCGCGACAGAAGCGGGGCGCGATGCCGGCGGGACGCAGTCTGTTTGACGTCGCTAACCTGTTAGCATGTATTTAATGCCGCCGCGGTCGCGCCGCGCGCCCGCAGCACTGCGTCGCGCCCTGTGTTTGACCGAGCCTTTAAACTAAAATGAGTTACATGGTTATAGCAAAAATGGGAATATACCTAAACTAACTGCCCTGCAAAACATAAAAAAATTAGTGCGTGTTCGACGGTTTGACTTATATAGCGACTCGCCTGGACATTGCTAAGTAACCACTGTAAATCTACTGTGTTTTAAATTATTAACTTGTTTATCATCCGCCCGGCGCTTTGACACGCAGAATTTCAATTCTCAGAACAGTTACATCCATTAATTACAAAGTTAGAACAAATAACGTAATCTAACTGTAACGTAATTAACCAACAAAAATACGTTTAGGGAACAGCTAATTTCTGTAGATTCCTTTGAGGTTTGGGAGAATTTATTTTTAAGCGCTCTTGTTCGAGTAATTTGTCGCTTTTGATGTAGTGTGGTGAAGGAAGTATGCCGGTTACACAACAATAAGCTGTATTTGGCAAATCTCAAAATGTATGTCTTTGAAAGTTGTTCCACCCAGATCTAGAGCTACATATTCAAATAATATTTTAGACAATACCTGTACATTTAGGGCAGGTTGCACCGACTTACGGTTACAGACCGATCGACGTCAAATATGGCGCCGCCAGCTGCCACTCTAATAGAAACATTTCAAAATTTCTATGTTTGGGCTCGTTAGAATCGTAGTGGATGACGGTTTACAGAAAAGTACAGTCGGCAATAAAAGCTCGTACAATTTTTTTTGTCAGGAACTTATTAACTTCTTGAAGGAGAATATTTTTTTTTATTTATTAAAAAAAAACATCTAAGCGGTAAGTATACATTTTATCAAACTTAGGGCAGTTTGTCGGCAAATGTGCGCTCTTTTCTTAATTTTAAACATGGCTGTGTTATACCTACCTATTTACTAAATAATATTCTTTAACAGCTTTACGAGTGTTGACATTGAACGTAGTGTACCATCGATAACACACTCAACCGTTCATTTGTGGACCCTATTAAAACGGTTTAAAGTCCACCAATAGTCAGCTAAGTGTGTTGCCGCTACTACGTGACGTACAGTCAAGTGCAAAAAATATAAAAATAAATAAATAATACTAATTTATAATAATGTTATTGTGCTCAATTTCTCAGTGTCGCTCACAAACAATAAATATGAGGGGACAATATTACCTACACATGTGTAACATGGGACAAGTTGAGTTACTTGAGACACCGGTTTTCACCAGGGACTAGGGTACGTTTGTCTGTAGGTATACATAGCTTTTACCTCTAGCTCAACATGCAAGCTAGAGGGCGAGATTATTCGTACATACAAACACCCACTCGTTTCTGATGGAAACGATTTACCCCATTGGACCTTAATCGAAAATAAATTATTTAGAACTGAAGTTTGCAACGTTACAGCAGCATAGCTATTCCTCGAAACATAACGAAGAGTTACGTAAACCTATTTACTTTTCTCACTTCACTATGTTCTCAGCTGTTATTTCGTTGGAGTTTGTAATAAGTCACGACTTAGTTTTGTTTTTGTTTAATTTGTTTTAAAGGAAATTTATGTTGTTGAAGTCCCACTCAGTTAGGTTGCAAAATTGGTTCATTTCAAAATTAACACTTACTAAACGGAGAAAAGTTTTTATGTTACTTACCAACAATATTTGGTCCAAGGTGTTGTGTACCTTTCAGTGGCGGTGCGTGTGAGTTTTCACTGGACAACCCGGAGAAAAATAAAGCTGTGAAAGTGGTTAAAGACACCACCTCTCTAAATATTAGGCCAGCCGTTGGGAATCGGCTTGAATGGGCGCTCCGCCACTGGTACCTTTTGCAAATTAAGATACACAGATGTTAAAAAAATGGTCCATCGAATTCTGAATTCTCATGAGCTAAACGTCCTAGTACTCGAGCGACGTTGCACTTGTGTAAGTCATAGGCACTTTATGTCAAAGCAATACGGGTTAAATTCAAACTAGGAGGATCTTTCTTCACTCGTCACTTTGACATAATATGCCCTTTGCTATATAATATTACAAAGTTCAGTAGAAGGACGTTTACCTTAGTTAACTAACAACCGCTTAGGAAAGTTGAAAAACCCCCGACATTTTCATTTCAAAGTCCAATATCTCAAAAACGGTTGAACAGATTCTCATGAAACATGGCTGAGAACACTCGGGATAAAATTATTTATGACACAAAAAAATTGTATTCAAGTCGGTCCATCCGTTAGGGATCTACGCTACCACAGACAGATACACAGATACACAGACAGCACGTTAAACTTATAACACCCCTCTTTTTGCGTCGGGGGTTAATAAAAAATTACGATGTTCTAACTTGAATTATCGAGTTGGTTGAAATAGTGAAGTTGAAACAGTGTTTTTAGCTTGTATTCAAATAATTTAACCGCAGGTTAATTCATTCATTCAAAAGGTGTGTAACAATGCAGCAGAAGCGTTGTGCCATTATGGGCTTTTGGTAAAATCGAGAAAACTCTTCAAATAGGCACACTTGAAGCAGAATACTGAATTGGGGTCAGTTACAACTTAATTTTAAAGTATTAACTATGAAATTGAATACATATAATTTTTTTTTTAGTGGGCTAATATTATATGTTATGAAATAGTTTTATCGAAAACTGTTAGAGTTGTTTACAAAACGAGTAAAATAAATATTTTAAGACATGTACATCGTTAGAAAGCTCGTCTGAACCGAACGCGTTGTGCACTAATGCAGAAAAAGTCGCCAAATTGTAGCTGATATTAAAGGTTTTTGTAGAAAATTCGATATTATTAATAATATCGTAGAATATTTACGAAACAGCGTAGAGCCCTCGACTACAGATGAATGGACGCGAAAGGTATACCCACTCAAACGAATTGCATTCATCTGGAAAAGTTTTAAAGGAACGGACATACCGACCGAATTTAAACTTTCGTGAGACATGTTAAAATAAAACTTCTAATCACACGGTTCAACTCACGTATTCAATGTCACTCCGGGCGACATGTTTCGAACTCTTCGGGAGTTCTTCTTCAGGATAAGTATGCCCGGAGTGACATTGAATACGTGAGTTGAACCGTGTGATTAGAAGTTTTATTTTGGACATACCGACGTTGAAAACTAGGTTAGCTGCGTCATATCAGCTGAAAGACGTCTGCTGGATATAGGGGGTCCATATTGGCTGCCATAAAATTCGTGATCCCATTTTTTTTTGTACTAACGTATTGTAGTCATAATCATCGCTAGTCCTAATTTTTTTCGTCCTAACTTTTTTGTTCCTAAATTTCTGTAACTATCATTGGAAGTCATAATGATCAGTTGTCCTAAAAATTTTCTTAGTAATTTTATTACTAAGAACTTACTTGAAGTCATAATTTTGTTAATCATAACAATTTTCTTCATAACGGACATGCATCATAATTTTGTTAGTCCAAATGTAATAACTAAGAACATACTTCAACTCCTATTTTTTTCTTATGAATAAACGCTTTCGCTAAGTAAATAAAAAAAAAACGGTTCTGGCGCTTTGCCGGCCGCTGCCGCAGCACGCTCGCTTCGCTCGCTCGGCTTGCGCGCGTAGGGTCCAACTAACACTCCTCCTCGCTTCGCTCATCGTCGTACCTACACGGACCTGCCTTAGGCTACGTCCACACAGGCGGCTTGCTTAGCGTCTAGCTAGAGTCTTGTGACCTCGTCTTGTACCTTGCGATAAAAAACTACACTTTTATTTACTTCGATAACGCCAAGTAACATTTATGATGAGAAATATTATGAAAAACAAATTTAGGATTAAATAGTGTATGACTAGTGTCATTATGAATTTAAATAAAACGGACAAGTGAGTGTTATGATGAAAAAAAATATGAAAATCAATATTAGGATTTGAGAAATTTATGATTATTGTCATTATGACCTCGAGTAGCTATGACTAACGATCGTTAGGGATAAGAATTATTATGACTAACGATTATTATGGCGTGAAATTGTATGAAGAACATTTTCGGACTTCCAATAATAGCACTTAAAAAAAAAGGTGAAACAAAGCGCCCCCGGATATAGGCCTTCCCCAGAGAGTGCCAAAGCGACCGGTCCTTAGCCACCCAGCTTCTAGCGGAATCCCGTGGTATTTTACTATGTCAAAGAAAAATCATATACAGTCTTTGAACGAGCGAGCATAGTGAATGATGCTCTCCCTTTCAGTTCGGATTAAAATTCTTTCGCAAGTCCGGAACTCCAGATTCAAAAGCTCATAGAGCTCTAGATCCTCCTCCTAGCTCTAGATCCTAGGGGAAGCTTCGTTCGATAGAATGTGTTTTTTTAATTATTTTTGTGTTTCTTAAAACTGAATCTACAAAATAATTCATATCCATATTCATACTAATATATGTATAAGTACTTATAATATTATAATTTCAAAAGTGTGTGTCTTTCAGTCTGTCTGTCGGTCTCAAGCTTAATTACCGCTGAACCGATTTAGATGGAGGATGAAAATTTGTATGTAGCTACGATACAAACGAGCTCCACGTGGACGGAGTCGCGGGCAGAAGGTAGTTTATGTAACATAAAAAAAAAATCCGTTTGTTTCACTATTTTTTTTAACAAAAGCATACATTTTTTTTAACTAACTATATCTTAACTTTCTTAACTAAGCTTAAATTCGAAAGATTTTTTGAGTTAAGGAGTCTATAATTACTTATATTACTTATACAATTACATAACTTATAGGTTTATCTGTTCTCTCATTATAAGCATGTGTTTTTTATCATATTTCTAGCTTGTTTACGTGTTCGGCCTTCTAATGAGCTTATTAATTCATTTAAAAAAATCTATTCGATATACGCGGTAAAGTGCATTTCCATATTCTTCGACCGTATTCATTGTTGGTTTTTGCGATCTCAAACGTTGGGATGTTATCTAAGTTGCGTAACCGTGAGGATCGCGTTTTTTTGTCTAGGTACTTTATGTTGATGTAGTATTGGGTTACCATGGATAATTCAATTTTTTCAAATACAGTTAACACTGCAGTAATTGAATAGGTTTCCATAATTACTTTTATATATATTTAACTTTCGCAGGTACAATCGTCTTCAGTATACGTAATTGGAGGTTATAAATATCATTTAGGTAGGTTTCGTATGATCTTCCATAACTTTCTAGGCCATAGTTTATTACGGAATCCGCTAAAGACATGTCAAGGAGTCTTAATGTATTAAACGGGATTTTGTGCTTTAGTATACATAGCTTTGCTAATATAGATCTAAGTTTAGTTTATTGATCCTGTTCACAAAATTTCACGAGAATCGGTTCATGCGAGCTTTAGAAGAGAACAGCTGTTAGTTTTACGAAAGAATTGAAGCAAGATTTGTGTTTGGCTTTTACAAAGGGGGAAAATGGGACAGGAAAAAGAGCTTATAGACAAATATGATTTTGGTAAAATGATCTAACCAGTCAGCCAGACAGACACACTTTCGGATTTAAAATATTAGTATCGGAAACATGACGTTCGACCAAATTGCTGAAACACCAAAATCCTAACCCCAGCTCATTACTTGACATTAGGATTAATCACCTAACACGTCCTTTCCAGCCTTATTACACAAACACACCCTTTCCCCAATCGGACATGACCTTGCATTAATTTCTTTCATCAGGCATTTGAAGAGTTTACTTGGGATGTCAATTTTAGATGAAAATAGCTCACGTATAAGGTTGTTTAGTGCGTGGGACGTATGTTCATACGTCATTTGTTTTAAGCCTGTGTTAAGACTGGGATCATGTTAGTGATCGTTATTTTAAGTGATAGATTCAGTGAGGTATAATTTATTCTGAGAACATCGACCTGACTAGCAGGTCAAAATGACGTTCATCAAGTAACGAGCACCTCTACCAAATGACTAAAAAGTGGTGGTATTGCTTTAAATACAACAACTTAGAAAAGTTAATGCAAAGCCCCCCACATGTTTATTTCAAAGTTCAGTATCTTGAAACTGGCTGAACCGATTTGTTAAAACTCAGTCAAGAAACATCTCGATCACGTCAGGTTTCAAATCGCATTAAAATTGCACTTTTCGTTTAGGAGCTACGATGCGACAGAGACACAGATATGTATTTGTGTGTCATCTGTCGCACGCATGCAACACATGTAAAGACACGGCAAACTCATAACACCCCTCTTTTTGCGTGGGAGGTTCAAAAGGGCAATTACTTAGTCTCAGAGTCAGGAGTTCCCTAGAATGGTATCTACATTTGTCTCTAGCTGTCAAAACAACGAATCCTCGAATCAGTAAAGAGTCGGCACCGCGCTTGTGATTGTAAAACTGTCGAGAGGTTCCATAGGCGACGGGGTCTGCTTACCATCGTTGGATCATGTGCTTGTTTGCCACTCTTGAAGTATAAAATAAATAAACGTATGAGGTCATGTAGATATTTAGCAAATATCGAGATAATTATGTACTACATATTTAGTACTGTCTGCCAAGTTGCTTTTAAATATCGTTTCAGGTAATATTTTTTTACACGAGGGATCTTTTCAAGATCAGCCAACTAACGCATATAACTTTTCTTATACATCACAAACCAATTTACCAACAAAAAGTTGCTTGTTATTATTTTTTCTGAACATAAGGGTATGATCTGCCGCTCGTTAAAAGAGACATATGATTCTTGATGTCTCGTACGGTTACGATCTTCTAGAAATGCGATGGAAGTGGGGTTTCCCTCGGGAAACAGATATGTGATCCATCTTGTACACACGAAATATTACACTTTCATGTACTATGTATTCAAATGGCTCCGGAGGTTTTGGTAAATATGATATGGGGCCGAGAATATTTCCTTGGGCAACTGCCTGTGTAGACTTTTTACAATTATTTTCATAACTTTTTAAAACACAACTTTCTTTATTTGAATTAATTTTGATCACCTAATTAAAGAGACCTAAAATAACTATTGACATGTGTTTGCGTTTTGATAAAAAATAACCACACTTTTATTCAAATATTGAAATCGAGACCGTCGTTAAGTCACTCCAATGGCTGAAACTGGTCCATTTCTAGGCAAATAACTTGATCGAATCAAGTTTGGGAACCCGCCCATTAATCGAAGTTGGTTCTGCCAAAATTCTATAGAATAAACTGGTGGCAGATAGCTCACATATAAACGTCTGTATTCCCAAAAAAGGTTAGCCGTTACAATGAAATATTATTTTCTGGGTCATTTCTAGAAATCATATGTTTAAATACGAATGGCCGTATTAATTGAAGCCAAACAAACCTACTTTAGCTAAAATACCGTTATAATTCTTTTGTCTTTATTTGTCACTTCGACATTTATGTTTGTGAGAAAAGATGATACAAATTTTAGTTTGGTAGGTTTTATAAATAACGGAATAAGAATATGTGGTATTGAAATGAGAGACTGTTTATCCACCAATTAACAACATTTCATTTTGTTTAAGTGGGCCATTTTTTGATTTAGTTCGATAGAAAATGAAATATTAAGGAATAAGTACGTGTTTTTCATTTCTCCCTAAATGTTTATTTTCATCCAAAATTATCAAAATTAAAAGTAGTGAATTCCAATAGGTTGTAAGTAAAATATGACGTCAATATTATGGCTCTTTATGGACCTGTCCACATCTTTCACTCAACAGACGTAGGAATGACGTCACGCACGGGGTATACCGCGTTTTACAGATTTTAGTGATTTTCTCGGAAAACGAGTAAGAATAAAAATGGGAAAACCACTTTATTACGTTCAAATAATATAATTACCGAAATGGTTTTCGATTTATTATTTATTATTATTGTTGGTTTTTGGGCCTTTGTTTGCCGCTTCGACCAGCAGGTGATCTATTGTGGCAGCCCTTTTGTTATTAGATTTCACCGTTAAGACCCGTTGCCTCTAGGAAATTCCAGATTCTTTGGGCGGTGATATGTTGTACCTCTTCTGGGTGCACGACGTGTCGCCCTAGATAGATACTTCTTTTTTGCATGAGTGTTCCGCAGGAGCAGAGAATGTGCGTTGCTGTTTCCTCTGTCTCCTGACAGAACCTGCAAGTTGCATCCTGTTTCATACCCATCTGAAACAGGTGTTTGTTTAGTTTGCAGTGACCTGTCAGGATTCTCGTCACTGCGCAGGTTTTGTGCCTTTTGAGTTGTAATAGCTCTTTAGACAGTTTATCATCAAACCCTTTGACGCCCCTGACCCTTTGCTTTAGCCTATTTTTGTCCTTTGGTGAACTTCCACAGCTTTATTGCCTCTGATTTTTCAGTATTGTTTAGAAGAGAATATGCTTTCCGTTTTGTGATACCACAGAACGGTTCTGGGCCGACCAGGGTTGTGTCAGCGCCCTTCCTTGCAAGTTCATCAGCTTTTTCATTTCCTACTATGTCGGAATGTCCTGGTACCCATCTAAGTATGACTTTGTTGGTATTGGCCAGGGCATTTAAATTGTTTTTACAGTTCTGGACTAGTTTCGAGTAGGATTCTAGGGATTCTAGTGCCAGCAGAACAGCTTGGCTGTCCGAATTGATGTACATGTGTTGGTTTCTTAGGTTTCTTTCCAGATTGATCTCCACGCATTTATTTATTGCGAAGAGTTCAGCCTGATAGATTGAGGCCTCTTTCCCCATGCTGACGCTAGCTTTGAGCTTTGGCCTCTCACCGTAGATACCGCATCCAACATCGTCACCTTTTTTTGATCCATCTGTATACCAAATGTGGCTTCCCTCCTTGAAGTCCATTTGGTCGTTCATCCATTTGTCTCTCGGAGGTATTTCCACTGTATACAGTTTGGTGAATTTGCATTCCACGTAAGTGTCGTCAGTGTTTTCGATTTAGGCATCATTACATATTTTGAAATGTTGTCAATTATGGTAGCTATAGTCTGCCAGACTGACGTAAGATATGACAGTAGATGAATTATGGTATGTTGTTTGCAATAAACATTTACCTTTCCAAAATTCTCATCCGCTCCACCTAGTGACCTGACCAGGGCTGGCTCATTCCTCGCTCAACGCATTGGCATTGCCATAAAGCGAGGTAACGCACTATTTATAAGCACCCTACTAAATGGTATTGATCTAGGGGATATATGTAAATATATAGTGTAGGCCCCATAAGTTAAATTAGTTTCAGTCATTTTAGTAGTTTCATACACATATTTGTAATTTATCGTAATTATTATGCTACATAGTAAACATATTAAATAACAAAATTATAAAAAAATTACCTACCCTACATAAAAAAACAATTATCTGAATCTTTTGTTTTCATTCCTACGTGTAAAATAGCTGTCGAACTATAAAGTTTTGCTTGCCCAAAACCTTTCTTAGAAACCGACCATCTTCTTCAACCCACTTTGGCTCATCCCCGACTAGTGCATTAGGCGGTCGTCGATAATTAATGCGTGCGAGGATCGCTTGCGTCATCAATCACTCTGCCATGTTAGCCCTGTTTGCGGGGTTAAGGACAGGGCTATAAAGTTGTATAAACACGAGAAGAAAAGAGGGCGTTTGTACTAGTTCCCTGGCACATCTGTAGATTTTTATTTCAATTTTTTTATTATTTAGGTACTTGTGTATAGAGAAGACTTTCTGGGTGGACATTGACTTTACGCCGTGGCTTCGCCAGGATTCTCTGTTAGAACATTTCAGTTTCATGGACGGACAGACAAAGGAGATTCAAAAGAAAGACGTCAAGAAAATATGCCTAACGAGTAATGATCAAAATCCCATTTAGATATCTCAAAAAATTACGAAGCTACAACAGTTTTAATGTTGCTTGTTAGAGAGAGAAAACCCTCGGAGAGCGTGAAATCAAGATCCTCGAGCGTCAAAGATAATGTCAATCAAGGTGCGTTTTTCGGAAAAGCGATAGAACATACCTCCTATTAAAACTTTGGACACTTTGTGATAATTTAACCTATGGTGTTGCTTTTTTTTTCTTAATTTGACTACATTTTAAATCCAATTTCGAGAAAAAAAAGCATTATTGACTATTTGTTGTAGTGTCTACACCCCTATTAATTTGTATTTTTATATTTCATTGAATAAAATGACGGCTAAGACTGTAAAACTGAATGAAGCTAATATGAGATTGACATTTGAACTTGTTTGCATGGAAATTGTAAGAATTTGACTATAGTTTCAAGGAATAAATGAAGAAATGTATGATAAGTATTCCTCCTTCTTTATGTTTAATTAGTTTTTAGTTTTAAGCTCTATGTAATGTCTAGGTTAAGTTTGTGGCAATAAAGATATTTATTATTTATTTATTATTATTTAAATATTCACATGCCTATCGGCCGAATATATAATGGATCGATGTATATACTATAACACCCTATGTACCATATATTCTGATGAATAAATTATTGATTGATTGATGTTAAGTTATTAAAAGTAGTACTATTTTTTAAAACGCTCGTAAAATGCGGAAGCTAGTATGTTGAAAAACTCTTTCACAGTTAGAAGCTGCTTGTTTTAAGACAAATCGTTTTTAATCGCAACAAAAACAAGATTATTCCAAGCTTGGAAAGACACTTTTGTAATGGACTGAGTAAGGAGATAAAGAGGCAGCCGAGAGAGTATTGTTTTAATCCCAACAAGTAAATAAAATGTATAGGTGGATAGAAAAAAGGGGTGGCCGTCTAGTTGCATAACAACTATTGTCATAACATCGATTGTCATAGAACATTACGCATAAAGTTAATGCCCATATTATTTTTTTGACATAAATTATACTATGGCATAATTGTTCCCTGTCATAATTATGCGGAGTCATAATTGGTTTAAGGGGCTGTATTGAAAAATATCGAGATGTTTGACACGCCATTCTGACCATTCTAGGAGACAATGAGGCCTGATTTTCAGATATATGATTCTTAATTATATGTTTGTTCCTCCAACTAGATCGATACGCGATTGCTTGAAATTTCCTCGATAGAAAAAAAATCCAAAGTTGCGTGCTAGTTTTTAGATTTTTAACCAGTGTGAGTAAACAACATGAAATCAAGCGGCGAAACTTAGTTGAAATGATGATCTATTACTCGTCTTGAATCTCATTTTATAAAATATACTCCCTTCATAATAATATTTGTATGAATCCCATCATTACTGATTTCACGTTTTTGAAAGCAAGCGCCCCTTTCTGAGGATGTTGTTTCCTTGTCTGTCAAACGTTAGTGGCATAAGTTTGTTTCTTACGCGCGGAGTCCATTCGGCCGTCAGCCGCGATCGAAGCAGGATCTACGTTACTTAGCGCCGCAAAAATTACTTACGAATTATAATTATACACCAGTATATTTAGGCATACGGCGCCATTCAAGACGAAACGTGCCGGAGGTCTTTTTGTAATGGGCGTGAGCGCTCCTAAAATCGCACTCACACATGCGCAATAAATGCATAATGTGTACTAAGCACTTACAATTTTCGACGGCTTGGGTAGCGTTCTCGTAGTCCCGTGGATGGGTGGTCGATAATAATCTGAGTTCTTCTGTATCGGGTTCAAATCTCGTGGTCGGAATGTGTTTTTTATCCGACTGCGCGACGCAAAGGAGGGTAATGTGTTTATATATTTCTGTGATACGTCTATGATTAAATTCGTATGAAGTGGCACAATGGCTTGTGTACTCGTAGTTCCGTACTGCCGGAGTTACGTTAGATTATTAAAGAAGACCGGAAAAAGAATCGAGTTTCATCGGTAAGAATATTTTGGTTATTTTTTACATGGATCAAACTTGATATTTTTGGGATATTTAGTAAAAATACAATTGTCGTAAACATGGGTAATTATGGACGACAACATCAACACACGACGGCAGAGCTACGCATCGCGTCATACGAAGATTATACGTAAGAGAAATATGTGATTATTTATAAAGACTTAGATTGTTTAGAGGAAATAAAGAACCCAGTAGTTAAAATCCCCATAGTAATTATTTACATAAAACACCCTCTCATAGCATTCATTTGATATTGTAAACATTCAAGTAAAATCCCAGTACAAATTGTATTAGAAAGAGAGAGGAGATGTTGCCTATGCGCGAGCGCAGCGCAGACTGGCCGCCATGGAGGGGAGGGGTGTATCGCGCCAACATGACCGTAACGAGAGCCGCGGCCACCGAGCCTGAATTAGAATTTAGTACAGCGCATTTTCACTTTGCAATTAATATGTTTACGTTTATATCTTTACAACGGCTCATCGTATCAGAATGGTTTATATATTGTTAGAAAGCTAATTAAAAGTTCTATTAAATGTTTAAACTTACAAAGAAGTAAACTCAGTAGGTTCAGCGCAAATGATAAATAAGAGTTACAAAAGGGACCGAATTACGGTTTGCCCGATTTCCATGTACGATTATTCAAATAAGAAAATATTTACGAACCCTACTGTACTTATAAGATCTCAAGCCATATTAGAACTTTGTAAATCAGCTTAGACTTCCGCCCAATTAATATGTATAACATCCCAATAACATCTTGCAATGTAAATTAGTCAAATCAAAGTGGGCGTAACCTTTATTGTCTCACTCAGCACGTCTTGCTCACCCACTAGCAGGTATAAATAGCAGGTACGGCCCGGAGCAAATCAATTTTTTTTTTTTTCAAAAAAAAAAAAAAAAAAAGGAGCAAATCAGTGTCAATCGGAGCCTCCTGGAAGTCACAACAAGAAGAAGAAGAAAACTACAAAGTAATAGGAAGTTAGGGACTTGTAATCAAGTCACTTAGGGCAGTGATAGGGCAGTTAGGGAAAAGTAAATAAAAAGTCTATTTCTCGTTATTCCTTCTTTTATTTTGGTAACATCGTTTACCCAAAGTGTCTGAGGACACGGGCGAAGCCCAAACACACCATTCGGGCGCCGAGTGGTAGTACGCGCTGTCCGTACACATAGGGGCGGAGCTCGTCCGTCGCCGACTTGTGTCACGGAGCGTGGTCGACGCACTGTCCGAGCACATAGGGGCGGAGCGCGTCCGTCGCCGACTTGTGTCTCGGCACTAGGTCACTCTTAGGTGACTGTGAGGGCGAGCATTGCCGCAGCCGGTAGCGCGCGCGCTCACTCGCCCGGCCGACGCCGCCGAGAGCGGACGTCGCTCACAGTAGTGTTGTTACCATGTATATATCGATATTTCGTCGACATGAATTATTTATGTAGGCGTTTAGACAAAATATTTTAATCAGATGCGATACTTACAGTTTTTCAAAGGCCGGTTGAGGTATGTTGGAATAGTGAGTTTTATTTATTTTATTACTTGACATTTCTGAGGTCCCTCCAGATGAGTTCGCTTCATTTAAGTTTTGTATATGCAAAGAATTTGTATTATAACATTGATTTTCTTTATATATCCATAACTACTAATATGTATTATACATGCGAAAGTAACTCTGTGCCGATTTGTTGTTTACCTTTTCATACTTAAGCAGCTCAACTGATAGAGATTGTATAATAATGTTGTCTTTACTGTGTTTCATGCAGGGATCTCACCAGGATCAACAATTAGAAGGCAACTACAACAAAATTATGCTGAACAGTAATGAAAGGCTACCAGATACAATACCTAAGACGCATTGCCTCTTCAGGTGACGCAAGTTTACTGATTGCAAAAAGTTCTATATAATTGGATAATTATTATTTAAAGCATTGGATGTTGCTTTCTTATTAAAATGAGATATATTCAGGAATATAATTGCGTTGTTATTTTGTGTTAGCTTACTTTAAAAACAAAGTTTTAATCGACTTCAAATCAATACTTCACGAAGCCACATTCCATATTACCGCATGAACTGCTTTCTGAAAGCAAATGCACGATTTCAAATTACCCAAATCGTTTCAAAATAAGATTTGAAGATTGCCCTGGTTTTCTTTAGGATCCCATCTTCAGATCCTGACCTGCCTAGGACCACCTTTTCTAACAAAAAACCATTCTTATCGGTCCAGGCGTCTAAGAGTAATCGAGGAACATACAAAAAAAATAAAGAGCCAGTGGAATTGATTCCTTTCAGAAGTCGGTTAAAAATAAATGTGTTCCACTAAAGATCCACAAAATAGTGAGAGTTAAAAAGTAACTCGTCTGACTACCTATGTATTTGCATAATTTAATTTGTAGCGAACATATGAAACATGAATGCAGTTTATTATATTCGTAGTCGTATAATGGTTTTTGTTTTCTATTTGGTAATTACCATATTAATGTTTGCATAGTATGGATAGAGATACAATTTACTTACGAGTATCGCATATTACGAATTTATTAACAGAAAATATCGATATCGATAACTTGTAAGAAAATATCTTTCTGTGCACTAAATCTCGAGCGAGCGAGAGAGCGAATTACATCGTGCGGGCGAGAAAGCGGAGACAATGACGTATGAAGACCTGTCAGATAACATGGTTTTATCCCTTTCTTACTCGGCGTTCAGTACGTAAGTGAGAAGAGCTCGAATGTATAGAAAACGTTCAATTTATTAGGGCCTGCTTTTCTCTGTAATCTGTGACACATGACAACTCCATGACGTCGGGACCGAAATGAAAGGGATGAATGTATCCCATGACATTACTAGTCTCTTCTCGATGAGCGTCAAATTTGAATATTGATTTCTGTGTGGATATTTATGACATTTCTGTTTACATATTTTTGACCGCTGTTTTGTACAAATGATTATGATTATGACATACGTGGGTAGATATTTGTCCTCCTTTTTGCCTACATATATTTAACTGTCATTGTACATTTATTTATGGCCATGTAAATGTCCAGAACTTTTTGACTAATAAATTGATCACATATTTTTGACCGGATTATCGTACATTTATTTCTGGCTAATCAACTGTACAGATACTTTTAACGCCTTGGGAACGTACATATATGTATGCCCTTGACTGTACTATATAAACCAATTATCTTATCAAGATAACCATATTTTTAAACGTATTTATTTAACTTGCAACGTATGTATCTCAGTAGGTATGTCCTTACAAGCTAAATTAGAATCACTTTCTATTTTAGTCGTGTTGAAGAATGCACGCCATCTATCTTATTTTTGTATAAATTCCCTGTGCATCGTGCAATCATAGTACCTCGTTCCGTACAGTTACGCTAGGTGTCGCGACGTGAGCGGAACGCGGGTGTTTGTGTGTGTAACATACAGCGGTTGTCGCTCAAGCCCCAAAAGGGGCTCGGGGAAGCCTGCCGCGGCTGTGCCGCTTCTGGCGGTTTCGAACGCCGTCCGCTACAACGGACGGGTGGCTGGGGTGGGTTGAAAACCCGTCAAGTCCGGTGGGGTCATCTGCTTCGTCCGTCGGCGCGGTCAAGCCCTGCCGGGTGGGACTCCCTTAGGAGAGGCCCAGCGAGCGACCAGCGAGCCGACGGCACTGCAGGAACATCCTTGCGTCGAGTCAGGGGGTGGCGGGCGGATCCGTGCGGATCAGGTCCCGCGGTAATGCCCTCTTGTCGGGCGGCCGGGAGTGGTACGGGGCTATGTCCTGCAGGTGCGTCAGGCGCGAGCCGTCTGCCCGCTCGAACATAGCCCTGGTCAGTCTGGTGATGAAATCGTCCAGGTGTTCGACTTTCAGGTCACGGTGGAGCACTTTGTTGCTGACGTAAAAGTGCGCGTCGGCTGCGGTGCGGAGCGCCAGCGACTGTTGAGCGCGGAGCCGCTGTCTTTTGCACTCTCCCACCAGCGCGTACCACGCGGGGGCTGCATAGGTCAACCGTGACCTGATGTACCCCTTGTAGATGCCAATCTTGGCGGACAGGGGGAGGGACGATTTCATCACAGGAGTGAGTAGCGCCCGGGCCGTTCTTGTCTGGTTGATGGTGTTCTTTACGTGGGCGGACATGTTAAGTTGCCGGTCGATGGTGACGCCCAGGTACTTAACAGTCCGCAACCACAAAAGAGGCTGTCCCAGTAGGTGGAGTTCCGGTGGCTGGTTCCTCTTCGGGCTGAGGGTGATGGCCTGGGTCTTCGCCACGTTCACCCTCAATCGCCAGCGGTTCAGCCAGTCCGGTAGCAAATCCAGTGTGCGCTGGATCTTGACGGCTGCGTGCGGGAGCTTGTAAGACGTCGCGATGTACGGCGCGTCGTCGGCATACAGCGCGAGTGTGGTCCCCCCTTCCACTGGGATGTCGTCGGTGTACCGCGCGTACAACGCGGGCGACAAACAGCTTCCCTGGGGGACTCCGGCTGCGATGGGTTTCCTCGCCGAGAGCTTGCCTTCGACCACAACTTGGAAGCTGCGATCGGCGAGGAAGCTGGCCACGGTGTGCACGAGCCGTCTTGGCGCTGTGGAGGTCGTCATTTTGTAGACCAGGCCTGCGTGCCAGACCCGGTCAAAAGCCTTCTCCATGTCAAGGAGCACCGCCACCGCGTGCTCCTTTTTGTTCCGCGCCGCCGCTGCGACGTGGAGGATCCGGGCGATCTGGAGGGTCGTCGAGTGCTCCGCCCTGAAGCCGAACTGCTCTGCGCGGGGCTCGATGTGCGGTGTCAAGAGGTGGAGAAAGAGCCGCTCGAACACCTTTGACACCGTGGGTAGCAGGGTGATGGGGCGGTAGCTCTCAGGGCGGAGAATGTTCTTCCCCGGCTTGGGCAGCATGATGACTTTTCCCAGCTTCCAGCAGCTGGGAAAGTGGCACGTTCTCACGATCCCGTTGAACAGGCGCGTCAGCGTCGCGATGGCTCGCGGGGGGAGGTGACGCAGTGCCTCGTTCGGGATCGTGTCTGGTCCTGGGGCCTTGCGGAGCTGGGTTTTTCGTACTGCCCGTTGGATCTGGCCGGGGGAGAAGACGACGACGTCCTCCTCTGGCGGTGGTGGGACCTCGAGATACCCCTCGACCTCGCGTTCCAGCTGTGCAGTGTGCTCGGCATCAGTGGGCGCGTTTGGTCGGAACTGGTTCTCGAGGTGCTCGGCGAATATGTGCGCCCGGTCCTCAGCGCGGTATCGCATGGTACCGTCCGGTGCGAGGAGTGGCCTGGTTGGCAGCGGCTTCCTGGAGAAGCGACGGCATAGTCGGTGTATGCCCCCCCACCCTTCATCGGCTGCGGAGTCGACGCCCTCGAGCCAAGAGTAGCGGGAGTTCGCCGCGAGGCTAGTCCCGATTTTCTCGGCGAGGGCGTTGAGCCGGGTCTTAAGGGTGGGGCAGCGGGTCTCGTTGTAGAGCCGTCGCAACTTCCGCTTCTCCTCCAGCAACCTCTGGATGTGCGGCGGCGCGTCTCTGTGACGGTGTTTGGTGGCGGTGCTCGTGGTGGTGGCGGCGGCGAGGGCCGACTGGGCGTTCCGGCTGAACAGCTCGGCAAGGCGGTCGACTTCCTCGGCTGTGGTGGCTGGGAAGGACTCCGAGTGTTCAGCCATGTGCGCGGCGAACTTCTCCCAGTCGGTCCTTTTCCTCGGTGGTGGCGTCTGTACAGTGGTGGCAGCGGTCCTCAGTCTGACTACGACTGGCTGGTGGTCCGAGAGCATATGGTCACCGAGGACGTCCAGCTCCGGCCAGTGTGCCAGGTTCTGGACCGCTGCCAGGTCTATTACGTCCGGTTCGTGCGTCGCGGTGTACGGGTAGTGGGTGGGGGCCTCCGGGCCCAGCACCGTGTAGTTATGCCCCTCGGCGTGGCGTAGTAGTCGGCGACCCGTGCTGCAGATCTTGGACGAGTTCCATGCCGTATGCTTGGCGTTGAAGTCGCCAGCGACGATGGTTGGTGCGCTCGAGTCCAAGATCTGCTCTAGGTCGGGCTCGGCAAGGTTGGTCTGAGGGGGACGGTAGAAGGCGTATACTCGCAGGTTCGTACCGTCCGCGTGTAGCTCTACGCCGAGGGCATAGCACGTTGTCAGCGTGGGCGTCAGTAGCTGCTGGTGTACCACCCGTCGCGCGACGAATACCGCCAGGCCTCTGTAGGGGCGGCCGTGTGGGGACGTCTCCTCCTTACGGTAGCAGACGTAGCCCGGTATCTTCAAGGGGTCCGCTGCCTTGAGGTGTGTTTCGGATATGAGGGCTACGTCTATCCGCTCTCTCCTTAGGACGTCCGCCAGTAGCTCCCTCTTGGGCCGGTTGTTGAGGCCGGCGGCGTTCCAGTGAAGGATCCTTAGGGGGCTATCCAGCTCCGTAAAGGTCGGCCAGCCCCCTAAGGATGACGGGGACGGGGTTTTCACCTCTCTGCAGGGCGCCGAGTACGCCCTGCAGGATCTCTATGCACTGCGCTATCGTCCTCTCCCTAATGCCATCTTGGCTTGTCGGTAGGGGGAGGGGGGCAGTGTGGTGCATCGGGCCGGCTTGCGCTGCGAGGGCAGGCATGCGGGCGGCGTTGGTGCGGGCGGCGACCGTATGGGCGGCGGCGGCGGCGACCTGCGTGGCGGCGGCTGCGGGGGCGGTCTGCGTGTTGGTGTTAGCGTCGGTGTCGGCGGTGGCGGTGGCGGCGGGTTGTCCTCTGCCCCGTCTGCCCCTCCCTCTACGGCGGCGGCGCATGGGTGCCGCGTCGTTTGCCCTCGCCGTGAGGGAGTTGGGGGCGTTTTCCGCAGCCTCCACGACGCGCTGTTGTGGCACGACTTCCCCGCGGCGGTTTGTGCTGGGGGCCGTGCCGGCCTTTTTCACTCGTGCCTCTTTGTTGTAGATGGGGCACGTCAGGCTGTTGGCGGGGTGGGGGCCAGCGCAGTTGGCGCACGTGCCCTCCTGGTCTCGTGGTCTGTCGCATTCCCCCGCGAAGTGCGGCCCGGCACAGCGGACGCACTTGATGGGGCGGCGGCAGCCGTGGGATGAGTGCCGGAAGGCCTGGCAGCGATGGCATTGCGCCGGCCCCTTCCTGCCGCGCCACGCCTCTACCACCACGCCCGACATCCCCAGCAGCTCCCAGACCTCGTAAATTGCCGGGATGAGGCCGTCCGTCTTCATGAGCTGCGCGTAAAAGATGCAGCCCGGTCTCCCTGCGCGCGCATCGACGTGCCGCGTGTATATGGGGGCAAAGCCTTTTGCCGCCAGGTCCTCCGTAATTGTAGCCGGGTCCGTGTATGCTGGGAGCCCCCTGATGGCCACTTTCAGGGGGATCTCCTCCTTCGGCTGGAGGGCCGACCACGAGATGGTGTCCCCCAGGGACTCTAAGTAGCCCTGCACCACCCTATATTCGTCATGGTCGGCCGGCCTGAATCTAATGCCGTTCCCGTAGGGGCGGGAATCTGGATAGCGGCCCAGTCGCTCCCGGATCCGCTGGAAGTGTGTGTGCCAGTCCGGGAGGTGGTCCACGGTGATGGGTCGTGGCCTCTTCGGGGGCGGCTGGGTCGCGGTCCGGGTTGCCGGCGGGGGCGCCGGGTTTGTGGGCGTCGCGGCGGCAGCCTCATCCTGGCGCTCGTCGTCGCTGTCGGTGCCGGCATCGGCGTCAGTGTCGGCTTGTCCATCCCCGGTGTCCATATCGGACAAGTCCAGACGGGGGAGGCTCGGTTTTTGGGGCCTCTCTTTCGGAGACTCCAAATAGCGCTTGGTCCCCAATGGCGGGGGGAGCGCGGCTGTCGCGGGGGGCGCCTGTGCCGGGGTGCATACCAGCGGCGGCGATGCGGTGGTGGTGGGGGTTGTTAGTCCCCCGAATGGCGGCGTTCTTAGTAGCCCGGCGTGCTGCGGGGCTTGCACGGCGCTCCCCGCTCCGAGGGCGGGTTGTCGCGGCGCGGGCGCGGGCGCTACGCGGTGCGTCGGATTCGACGGTCCCGCTCCGAGGGCGGGCTGCGGTCGCGGCGCGGGCGCTGCGCGGGGCGCCGTGTTCGCTTGTCCCGCTCCGAGGGCGGGACGCGGTCGCGGCGCGGGCGCTGCGCGGAGCGCTAAGTTCGCCGGGCCCGCTCCGAGGGCGGGCGGCGGTCGCGACGCGGTCTGGCGCTGCGCTGCGGGCGCGCGCTGCGGTTGCGGTGCGGGCTGCGGCGCGGGAGCCGGGGCCCTCTTATTAGTGGACGATTAGGTGGCGGCGGCATAAGAGGTAGTTTTGGGGCGCGCGCCCGTAGAGGCGGCGGCGCGGTCGGGCTTGCCCTCCTTCTCGTCCGCGGTGGGCGGGCGTAGGGCGGGCGGTTCGGGTTGGGTGCCGGCGGCGTGGCGTGCTTCGCCTGGCGCTGCGGCGGCGCGGCCTCTTATATTGGGCGCGGCGGCGGCGGCGGCGGGTCTAGTGGTGGCCGCTCGATCGGCGGCCGCGGTTCTGCTCTGGGTGAGCGGAGCGAGGTGGCCAAGTATCTCCTGGACCAGGTCGATTGGCCGGGGAAAGGGGGCTTCACCGGCACCCTCGCTGGTCGGTGTGCCGGGTGTGCTGGGTGTCGAGGCGGCCTCGCGCCCGAAATGCGCGGTCAGGGCGGTTCTGAACGCGTGCTGCACGCGGGGGTTTCGGGCGATTCTGGCCGCGTCGCCTAGGCCGGGGGTGCGGCGGAATGTCCGGGGGTGGGTCCTCCGCTCCTTAGGTGCTCCTGAGGGGAGCGGGGGCGGTGGCGGCATATTTTTTCCTCGTGTGGGTACTCAGCCCACACGGTTTATTTGTCTACCCCCACCTTTGAATGTCATCGGCGGGGGGTCGGGGGGTGTTTGTGTAGCCCTGAGATGGGCTCGCTGGGGCGCTTGGCGCGCGATCGCAGGCAGCACGGCTGCCCTTACCCGTTTTGCGGGTGCCAGACCCCGGTGAGACCCGCTTGTGGGAGGCCGGGGCTGACTCCTACTCGACGGGCGGTACAGCGGTGCGGATAGTGTTGACTGACGAGGGGGTGCGATCCGGGCGGTGGGGGGCGGAGGTGGTTGTTGCTCATCCAAGCGCGGCGAATGTGTGTAACATGTATAAATACGAGACTTTTAATGCGGGGTGCAGAGCGCGGGCGGGTGTTAGGGCGTGGCTTAAAAAACCTAATGTTGTCGCTTGGTAGGGCCTTAACCATAATGTCATACATTTATTTAGTCATAATATTGATAATTATAATAACTTTTAGTAATAATTGTAAATGTCATACATTTATCAAGCCATAATACTGATAATAATTAATTTTGAGATTTTTTCAAAAAACAATACAAAGGATGGGCATCAAATAAACTTTTCTCTGAGATCAACCAACGCCAAGATAGTGTAGTAGATAGTAGTAGATAGTTCAAGTTTCGCGTAGGCAGGGGAGAACAGGGACTTAGTGGCAAAACCAACTTGGATTGCGGATAGGTTAGAATTAGGTTATTATTTTTATAAAAGAGCGGAAAAACTT
Source organism: Epinotia demarniana (assembly GCA_945867215.1). Taxonomy (NCBI): domain Eukaryota; kingdom Metazoa; phylum Arthropoda; class Insecta; order Lepidoptera; family Tortricidae; genus Epinotia; species Epinotia demarniana. The sequence continues at coordinate 3,315,619 of OX244262.1, forward strand.
GTTATTAAATTGTAAACTTTTATAAATACTGACCGCTCTTTGCTTGTTTGTAACTTACTTGCTTCTGGTTCGAGATCTTCATTTACTACTAAGAAAAACATATGCTTATGCTTTTTGTAGTTTATGCGTTTATACAGTATGCAAATACAAATACAAATCATTTATTGTTTGAATATGAGTGTTTATAAATGGTGGTAGGGTTAGTAAATGGTTACATCACAATCAGCCAGAGTGTGGCGTACAATAATTTGACTCTCAATATGCATGTCATTGAAATTATATAACTATTATCTATTGTTTTATTATAGTCAAATCAAAGTGTAGCAATGTCAGACTAAAGATAAATATTGAGAAGAATAAAAATAATAATAATATACCAATAATAAATCAATGTCATGCAATTAGGAAAATGGTCAGAGAAAATAATAAAAATCATAAAAGAATTCATTAGGCAATGGTGGTTACAAAGTGATCATTTAACGGAGTAGAACATTTTTTCTAGACACCACTTGAATAATTTTATTTTGAAACCTTTACAATCCAAGGGTTTCAGGTCGTTTGGCAAATTATATGGTAAAATTGTTTTATGAGCAACTACTTTATGTCAATCAATCAATCAATCAATCATTTATTTATTTCTGTGAATGTGGTACAATTCAGGTTATTATATCTATGTTAGTTCAGCACATCCTGCCAGTATCGGCGTAGAAATAGGTAATACTTATACACTACATAATTACATATACAATATCACAAGTTAAGGAAACTAAAATCATAGAAATCATAACATTATTACTTAAGGTGCCTCTAAGAACTCTTTTATTGAGTAATAACACTTTTCGACCAAAAATGAACCTGACTGTTTTTTAAATTGGTGTGTCTCTAGACTTTTCATAGGGTTTGGAATTTTATTAAATATTCTTATTGCCATTCCAAAAAAGCTATTTCGCATCAATGCTGTTTTCATAGGCTGGTTATACAACTGTCCCTTGTATTGCGAGCGAGTGGGGAGCTTTCGTCTCTCTGACACAGATGTGAACAAATCGAGATGGCGTTTAACAAATAGAGCTACCTCTAAGATATATAATGAAGGCAATGTCAATAGTCTCAATGATTTAAATAGAGGAACACAACTATCTCTTACGTTTTTACCGCACATGGCTCTTACGCATCTTTTTTGGGCTATAAAGGCTGCCTCGCGGTTCACAGAATTACCCCAGAAGATAATGCCATATCTAATTTTCGATACTACTAATCCATGGTATGCTACTAAGACTGTATCACGGTTAGCTATTTTTAATAGTTTGTATAGTGCGTAGGCCGACTTATTCAGATGCTTGCATATTTCATCTAGATGTTGTTTCCAATTTAGCTGACTGTCAATTGATAATCCTAGAAATTTAGTAACAGCTACATGTTCTATTGTTGTGCCTTGATAGTTAACATCGATTTTGCTATTAGTACGAGTCAATGTGTGTAGATGAAAATGCATAATATTTGTTTTATTTAAATAAATTATTAAATTATTATCATCAAGCCATTTTATTATACAATCTTATTCTTTATTAATGTCCTGTTCGTAATTTATTAAATTATTATTACAGTTTATGATTGATGTACTGTCGTCTGCGAATAAAACTATAGGATAATTTCCATTGCTTGGAAAATCATTAATGTATATTAAAAACAATAATGGGCCAAGTACGCTGCCCTGTGGAACTCCAAGTTGTAGGTATTTTTCTTTTGAAACATATTTACATTGTTTCTTTGTCGCAGGGCATACTCTGGATATCTCTGTATATTGTATCCTCTTTTTAAGATAAGATGCTATAAGGTTTAACGCGTTGCCTCTTACACCATACATATAAAGTTTGTCATGGCATACATGATCAAAAGCCTTGGACATATCGGTATAAATTGCACAGACCGGATTTCTTCTATCAATGTTTTCCATTACAACTTTTAGCATGTCATATATAGCAATATCAATGGATATATTTTTCCTAAATCCTTTCTGCTCGTAACATAGTAGGTTAAATTTGTTCATGTATGAATACAGACGTTGATAAATATTTTTTTCAAAGATTTTTGAAAATATAGGGATGAGGGCAATTGGCCCATAGTATTCAAGCCATCCTTATCTCCTTTTTTACGTAACGGTTTTATAACAGTTTTTTTTTAATCTATCAGGGTAAACTCCTGCAGATATGGTAAGGTTGATTAGATGGCACAAATGTTTGTCTAAAGTACTACTGGCAGACTTAATAACTAGCGTGGAGATTTCGTCATATCCGACGCTGTTTGTGTTTCGAAGAGAGTTTATTGTTGTTTTCACCTCTTGCGGCGTTGTGGGTGCTAAAAATATGGAATGTGATACACTTTGCTGTTTAAACTTACTTCTGTTATTTCTGTTATTTTGGGACAGATTTGGGAAGCTATTTTCAAAATATATGTCCATTATAAAGTAAGGAGAAATCATTTTATGCGCATAAAATTTATGCGCTTTACACAATATGTTCTTAAACATTATGATTAAAAACGTTATGCGCATAAATGTATGACTCTTTGCAGTTATGCGTAATGATGAGTATGTCGAATCCACGTATGCCGATCAAACATATGACTTTAGACTTTATGCCACACGACCCCTACCCAAAAAATGGAAGCTTGGGAAATTCAAGTCGCCTCTCCATACAAACCTAGCTTGGTTGTATTTTTAAAACGTCATACTGGAATAGTATAGAATGGCATCCGCCTTTGCCTAATTTCTAGCATCAGAAACTAGCTTCCGACCTAGATATGACGGATCCCATTGTGTTTAAAAAGTTTCAGGTTATTTATGATGGAGCCCACATCTGTGTTACCTTAGTCCTGCTGCGAACAGCGTCATTTCTTGACATTGAGCCTTCTAATGAGGCCCCTAGTGAGCGACCACGTTTGAGTGCCATATGTCATCACATACACCTATACCTATAAAAATCAACTGGCACAAGATCCATTAAACATCGACTGTATTATCTCTCTCGCATTATCGTCGGGAAGAGCCACTCGAGGCGGACATTGGAAATCTCTCGAGAGCTCGTTAGTATGAATATTCTATGGAAATTAAACGTATTCAGCTAATCCTTTGTCAGATCGCATACTGAATGGAGCTAATGGGAAGACTGAATGCAGGTGCGAGTTGGCTTTTGTGGAAGGACTTTGCTAATTGAATTTTATTAGATCCCATTTACTTGGATGAAGTCAGAAGAGCGTCTTTATTTTGACTATTCAGCAGCTGAGAGCTCGATTTAAAATTTGATTCTGCAAAAGAGCTGTATCCCATCAAAAATATCATCATCATCATAACCATTGCGCCATAGTGCCATTGCCAAAGTGACCTGTCCTATGCCGAATAGCTAAACTTAAGTGGGGCGGGGCACATTGCACGTAGGACCAATGGCCGTTGGATCAGAAAGGTTCTGGAGTGGCATCCACGTACCCAAAGACGTAAGAATGTATCATTTTACAAAAATACAGGTCTCGCACCGCAACTCTCCTACCGCAAAAAGTTGTACCTGAAAATTACATTCTTATTAAATAATAGTACATTAACGACCTACCTAAATTACTACACACTATTGACATCAAATCCTTTCTATATGCAGACGATATTTCTATTATATTTCCTAGCATGAACACTGATGAAATAAAAAATAACCTAAATACAATATTTGATACTATTTTACCCTGGCTTGAAGATCACAATCTAAACCTTAATCTGCAAAAAACTAACATAATACAGTTTAGACCACATCAGAGAACCGTGTTAGAAATTAACTATTCCTACCAAAATAACAAACTAGAACCTGTCAACACCTGTCCACTACTTGGTTTAAACATCGACGAACATATAAACTGGAAAGTGCACACCGAGAAAGTTTCAGTTAAATTATCTAGGTTTGCTTATGCCCTCAGACAAATATTGATTAATACCAACCTAAAAACCGCTGTGAGTGCTTACCATGCGTTTGCCCAGCCAGTCATGGCTACAATACGGTATAATGTTGTGGGGCAATAGTGTAAATGCTAAAGACCTATTTTTACTGCAGAAAAGATGCGTACGAGGTCTCAGTAACATAAGAAATGAAGAGAGTTGCCGACCGCACTTCTCTAGACTAAAAATTCTGACCCTCACATTTTTATATATACTGGAAACCTGTAAATTTGTTCAAAAATACCAAAACCTATATCCCAAACCTGATAACCCCAACTCGCACGCACACAACCTACGTCACCGTAATAAAATAGTTCACGCAGTTCCCGCCAAGCTAACAATGTTCAATAAAGGCCCTTACGCTATGTCAATAAGGATCTACAACAAAATTCCGCAGCATATAACAAAGGAAGTAATATTTAACACCTTTGTCAATAAACTAAAAACGTACCTCATCATTAAATGCCCATACACTCTGCAGGAGTTCATGGGGCATTAAAGTGTAATAATGTAATAAGTAGACTAAATATAAATAAGACAGAAGTGTTATAATAGTACATTACGTAACTAGGGCGGTGAATTCGTAAATGCCCCAGATCGCAGGTGTTTGTGGCCCAAACCGAAGGTGAGGGCCATAAATATGCGCTCTGGGGCTTTACTAATTACCGCCCGTGTTGCGTACAAAATTTTACGTCTTCACCTGGCCACAATGCGAGGTTTCCCGTACGCGCAGCGTGCAGTAAAACTCGCATTATGGCCAGGTGTGACGTAAATACCGTTGTAATGTAAGATGTAGATCTATGTTAATTCATAATAATTAAATGTGATAATATGTTAATTTTATAAACATATGTTGTTTTGGTTAGCTTAGTACATAAATATGTTGCTACACCCTAGTAGGGTTCATGTCTGTACTGATTAGATTTTAAGAACATTCTGTGAATACCATGGTTGCAACAAATAAATGAATATGAATATGAATACGTAACTAGGGCGGTGAATTCGTGAATGCCCCAGATCGCAGGTGTTTGTATATTTATATATTATGTATATATATATTATGTATATTTATGGCCCTCACCTTCGGTTCGGGCCATAAATATGCGTATTTATGGCCCTCCTGCGTATTTTACGTGTTCATCTGGCCACAATGCGAGTTTTCCCGTACGCGCAGCGTGCAAGTAAAACTCGCATTATGGCCAGGTGTGACGTAAATATTATTAAATGTCTGTAATAAATAGATTGACTGACTAATAGAGACAATGTTATCATTATCACATAGTTATGCATACTTCCATACTTTAATATTATAAATGCGAAAGTGTGTCTGTCTGTCTGTCTGTAACCGATTTAGGTAAAATTTGGTATATAGTTTGAGTCCCGGGGAAGGACGAAGGATAGTTTTTTATCCCCGTAATCATCCCCTAAGGGGCCACCACCTTAGGGGATGATGAAATGGGGGGGGGGTGGAGTCGCGGGCAGAAGCTGGTAATGAATAACGGCGGAAAACTAACCACACTAATATTATAAAGAGAAAATATTTGATTGTTTGTTTATTTGTATTGAATAGGCTCCGAAACTACTGGACCGATTTGAAAAGCCGACATTATCCCTGATGAACAAAGACTTTTTACCAAGGGAAAATGCTTCATTCCTACGGGAAAACGGGTAATCCGTGCGTAGCCGGGCCGGGCAGCGGGCAGTAACAAATAATTTTATGTCGTACGATAAACAATGTACAAATCTACTTCTAAAACAGACAATAGGCGCCGTAGGTTCATGGTATTCTCTCCCTCTCACTGAGCATAAGCGTGAGCGAGATGGAAGTGCGTGCTCGGAAGCGCGCAAATCATGTTTTTTAATTTTAATTTTTTGGCCGTTTAAATAAATAAAAAAGTAAACACTGAGTTCTCTCAAACATGATATTGCCGATTTTTAGAAGCCATTTTAATATTATTAGCTTTTGTGTGTAATTTGTAACAAATATTTAAAGTGTATTTTAGACCCTTTTAGACCTATGTTCGTGATTTTTTTCTATCGAGCGAAAATTGCTTAATCATGTTTCTAAACACTGATTTCCCTGCAGAAAAGCCTCAAGATTACTATTCGTATTTTTTTGAAACCATATTATTATAAACAGACGCATTATATTGTTTCAAAAATTCTGTTCGCTTAACTTCGCTGAACCTACGCCGCCTTAATGTAATAAGTTTGAATTTGGAATAAATGACGGACTGACCGCGATCGCGCGACGAGAGAATACACCTGTTTCGAAGCTAGCTCCACAATTTTGCCTTATAAAAAATAGTAAACGCGTGTGATATAACAAGTGCTATATGCCAAAACAATCTACGAAGAACGGACAACATAGTCGTGAAAACCGTTTTCAAAAAGTGCTTATACTTACCGAGCAATGACAGTGTTAAGTTAATAAATTTAAACCAAAAACGAATAATACCGGGCGGCCACCGGTCAACAGCGGCTCAAGTTCAGTGACCCCGTGAGTTCGTACATCTTCGGGTCGCTTCGCTGCCACTGTGCGCGAACGCTGCGATAACCGGACAACAAGTGAGTCATAACGAGCTGCGCGCAAATCGCATAAACAATACTCCTCGACTTATTAAGAATGAATTGCGGAACATGTAAGAGAGAATTAAAAACGGGGATCCTACAATGCGTCGCATGTAAAGGATGCCACCACTATCAGTGTTTACACTTTACAACAGCACAATTCATGGCCGGGAACTATAGAAAATGGCTATGTATAAATTGCTCCAATATAACGCATCGGCGAAACGACAACGGACCCGCACCCGCGCCTAAGAGCGTCGCCAGCGCCGACGAAATGAATAACACAAATATGTCCGTAGATAACATGATGGATGAAGACCTAAGCATACCCGGCGATTCACAAAATAACACGCAAAATATTATCCAAGTTGAGCGTACACCCAGCGGTTCCCCCCCGTGTACGTTAACGTCCTCAGACAATATTTTACTTAAAATTGAGGAACTCCTGGATAGAAAACTTAAGGAAAATAATCAGTCAATGATAACAGATCTAAAATATTTAATCATCGTGGAGGTAAACGGTGCTATATCCGAGTTGAAAAATGACATACTTATTAAAATAAAATGCGTCCAATCGGAGCAATCAACGCAAAAAACGGACATAGAAAAAATAAATAATACCATACGTGCACTACAGGCCGAAAATAAAACATTACAAAAACAGATCCACGACTTAAAAACCAGTATGACCCATATAAAGGAGCCTACACAGAGTGATGAGCACATTAAATCGGACAATTGCAAAAAAATTGTTTTACACGGACTGACCTATAATAACCACTGGGAAACCGAAAACGAGCTCTACGATCGTGTGACAAACGTTTTTCAAGACATAATGAACGTAAACCTCGTTAGCTATATCGAAGAATTAAATAGAATTGGTAGCCGGAAAAGTATCAAAAGACCTATAGTTATAGAACTCCTAAGCAAAAAAGTAACGAAATTTGTACTTGAAAACAAGCACTGTTTCAGAGGAACCGGATTATAACAGAGTACTTGGACCAAGAGGCTTTGCAGGTAAGAACAAAACTCCAAGAAAAACTACGCAAAGCCCGTCAGGAAGGACACCACGCCGTTATCAGAAATAACATGCTAATAATAAATGGTAAGCAGTACATACAATCGCAATATATCGACGACGCCCAGAATAGCATAATTCAGGAAGCACCTGGAAAAAGTAATGAACAAGGAAAAGCTTCGCCAGAGAACCATAATTTTCGTCGCCCATGATTATTGCCAACTACAAATACTTTTCCAAAATGTACAAAGCATTAAAAATAAGGTACATATAAATAAATTCGGATACCCGTTATGTAGAGGGCTCAATACCACAGGGAAGTGTGTTAGGGTGTGTTTTCTTTTTAGTTTATATCAATGACTTGCCCAAAACTATTGATTCAACCTGTATAATGTTCGCGGATGACGTATCTATAATGTTTAACTGCATTGATAGCACTGACTGTAACTCACGCCTAGAAACGACACACAAAAGCGTAGATGACTGGCTAACAGATCATAGTCTAGAAATAAACTACAAAAAAACAAAAGTAATGCAATTTAAACCACATCAAAAAAACCCACTAAGTATAAGCCTTATGACTAAATACGGAAAAATGGAGGAGGTCCAAAGTTTCTTGTTACTAGGTATTAATATAGACACTAGCCTAAACTGGAAAACACATATATCAAATACAAGAACGAAATTAACGAGATTCGTGTACGCGCTCAGCATTTTAAAGATGAACACCAATTATGAAACGGCTCTTTCAGCATACTACGCCTACGCATACGCCTGGCTCCGTTATGGAGTAATCTTGTGGGGAGCCAGCACGGACGTCCAAGACCTGTTCGTGATGCAGAAGAAGTGCCTGCGCATCCTCGTAAACATACGAAACACAGAAAGTTGCCGACCACACTTCATAAATAAAGAACTCCTCACTCTTCCTTCCATCTACATACTGGAAGTTTGTATGTTTGTGAGAGAGCACATGCACCTTTTCCGACAAATAAAAGATGCCCCAAATCGCAGAATGGCAACTCGCCATGAAAACAGGCTCGACTTGCCAATATCTAATTTGGTAATACATAAAAATAGTCCATATGTGCGTTTTATAAATATATATAACAAGGCTTCTACAATCATTAAAGCAACAGATAAGAATCACATATTTAAACATAAATTGAAAAACTTCCTGACAAAAAAAAGCGTACTATACAATCGACGAATTTCTAAAGGATAATTTAAATGAACAGTAAATTCAGTATAAATTGCTATAACTTAATGTACCTCATAATTCCTATGTCTATATCGAACCTATTTAATTTTCGCTTCAATTATTATCTACTTCTTCAACTTATTTCTTTGTAAATTGACGTTTAACAAAATTGTATTAAAATAATTATTTATTATACATATATTATATACGACATGAAAATAGAATGGGTACACTAAATACTAGATAATAAGCAATTATTAATTACTAACTTAAAGCAATTCTATGTACCTCTTATTAATCTTTGTGAAATGTTATATGTATATTATCAATGAAATTGAATATGGCTTGCAACGAATGTAAATCGAATATCGCTTTTATATTATAATTTGATACCTACTTATTAAATTGCTACGCCCTAATAGGGCCCATATGGAACATATGTACCTATTACTAAGAACTGTACAACTATGGATGCAATAAACGATATGACTATGACTATGACTATGACTAAATACCTAAAATAAGAATCTGTATTATATACTCGTAAAAAAGACGAATTAGAACACCCCTGAGCTCAGTGCCCTTACAATACCTCTAAGCTGTAAATTCCAGAACGGCAAAATAATATTTGTTAATGTACCAGGATTTATTTTTCCTATTTTGGCAACTTTTTGCTGACGTTATTTCGGGTTTTGACAGACCCAAGAGCGTACTTGTTGGTTTTGTAATGCTAATATCCTTCAAGTTCTTTAAAATTGTAATACTAATAGGTAAAGATCTCGTAAAAATATTTCAGCTTTTATAAGCAATCACGCCAATTTTGCAAAAAATCTTTATAGAATTTGCGATAGAAATAAAACTTTACGAGTAACATTTCTTTTTTCAAGTAAAAAGGATTTTTGCCGACACAGTATTGATGCGAGCGACATTAGGTTGACAGTTTCTCGTTGATATCGGCATTGATGTAGGTGCCTCCAGATAAAATGTTCGTGGTAACTTACTTTTATTATGAACGGGGATGTCAACATGCGACATTAATAAAAGCTTAGTGTAAAAAATATAAGGATATAAGCCCTCCACACATCGAACGCGGGTTGTGTGCGGCGCGAGGCGGGCGAGGCGCGGGTCGGTATATTTCTCTCACTACCAATGCTTTTAATATCTTTCTCACTACGTGTTCGATGTGTGGAGGCCTTTAGGCCGCGGACTAGATGCCAGCGGACAGCGGGGCGACGAGCGGCTGCCCATACATTGAAGTCGCTCGGATTTTTGAATTCCCGCTTGTCGCCCGCTTTCCGCTGGCGGCCAGTCTGCAGCCTCAAGGGTCGATATCAGAGATGCCGTGGATGTAATTTTTTTGACATCCGCGAATGCGGATTTTGGGGTCACTCACTAAAAAACGTAAAAACAACATCCATTTTATAATATCAAGCAATCATCAAACACGTTGAGACTAAATTACAATAATAGCGAACAAATAAAAGGCGCGTCTGCACAGTCTTCATGGGACGGCCGCGACAGATCTACTCTCGATTTTTCTTGCACTATACCTTTTGTTCTAAGTGTTCTAATAAGAGAGAGACGGATAGTGCGTGAAATCGAGAGAGCTTGCGCGCCGTCGCGTGATAGCCGTGCTGGTCTTGGTGCGAACATAACTGAAACGCGCGCGGTAAGCGTTCTTTCAAAACACGCGTTCAAATTTATGCGGAACTTCTGCGGTTGCAGATGCGGATGCGGATGTCGGTATCTCTAAGGCTTTGCGAGGTAGCGGAGTGGTGTGCAAGGTCCGAAATCATCCATAGTATAGCTAGCCTCGCGCACGCATCGCTTCTTATTGGTGGATTTTTCCTTGCACATCGCTACGCTACCTACCGCAACTCTGGTGAAGATCATTCTGATTTTAGTGTACACCGTCATAGACGGGGATATCATTACCGGTATGATTATAAGTTTTATATAGAATACTATACAAATAAAAATACCTATATTGTGACCGGATGGCGTAGCACGGTTGCCATTTTATCACTTATCGCTGTGGATAAGACATCCGTCACGTTCTGACATGTTTGCGAGAACACAATTAATATAGAGGTTCGGTGTAGCACCAACAGCATCCTGAAATCGCTTGTGGAACGGGTGGACTGCCCGATGCTTTTAAGTTACCTGTTAATAACACTAGTTCTCAGGTAAATATAGTCTTACTCACAAATTATGGATTCTGAAGTCCGAAATAAATGATCTTGAACTTATAGATTTCAAACAAATTCATTATTACATAAGCGTTTTATAAATTTTTAAATGAAAGGAAAAATTGAAAAATTTAATGCTCCGAGCCGGATTCGAACCGGCGACCACAGGCATTCATGGCCCGTCGCTACTACCAACTGAGCTATCGGAACAATCCGGTTCGGGCACCAAATCCTTCAATCAGTTCCTTCATATAACGCCTTAGGGAGGCGTATGTAGCGACATCTACCAGAAGACTTAGGCTTCTTTACGGCACCAACGTCTCAAATTATGTTGAGAAATCGTCAGTAACGATGCGCCACCCCATACTAAATTAATATTTGTTTTTAAGCAGTAACGCTGCTAAAGAAAATTATAAATACCGGATTGTTCCGATAGCTCAGTTGGTAGTAGCGACGGGCCATGAATGCCTGTGGTCGCCGGTTCGAATCCGGCTCGGAGCATTACGTTTTTCAATTTTTCCTTTCATTTAAAAATTTATAATTTTCTTTAGCAGCGTTACTGCTTAAAAACAAATATTAATTTAGTATGGGGTGGCGCATCGTTACTGACGATTTCTCAACATAATTTGAGACGTTGGTGCCGTAAAGAAGCCTAAGTCTTCTGGTAGATGTCGCTACATACGCCTCCCTAAGGCGTTATATGAAGGAACTGATTGAAGGATTTGGTGTCCGAACCAGATTGTTCCGATAGCTCAGTTGGTAGTAGCGACGGGCCATGAATGCCTGTGGTCGCCGGTTCGAATCCGGCTCGGAGCATTAAATTTTTCAATTTTTCCTTTCATTTAAAAAATTATAATTTTCTTTAGCAGCGTTACTGCTTAAAAACAAATATTAAGCGTTTTATAATTGCAACCACGGTTGGTGCAGTGTGCACTTTAGTGTAGACAAGGTGGGTTCCACCAACCCATCTATAATCTTAAAGGCCTCCACCCACCGGACGCGTGTGCTGCGCGTGTGCTGCGCGGCACACGCGCATGTTGTAAAGCATTGAAACTACACTTCAAACACACATCGAACGCGGCACACGCGCAGCACCCGCGCAGCTGCAGCGCAGCACCCGCGCGGCACACGCGCAGCACACGCGCAGGTTGTAAAGCATTGAAACTACACTTCAAAAACACATCGAACGCGGCACACGCGCAGCACCCGCGCAGCACACGCGCAGCACACGCGCAGCACACGCGCAGCACACGCGCAGCACACGCGCAGCACACGCGTCCGGTGGGTGGAGGCCTTAAGCGGTATCCCTTGAAATGTACAGGAATGGGAAGTTTGTCAAGTTTCTATGGGATGACAGCTGCCGGCTCCATAATCATAAGTTAGTGCAACCCACCATTATTAGGCTAAATAAGTTTAAAGCTACAATCGCGATTAAATCAGGTCGGCCACAGTAAGAGGCTCGCATCGAACCGGCTCGGTAAGTGCTTGCATAAAATTACAGTATTTCAGAAGTCACAGACAGAGCGAGTAGATAACGCCGTACCGTGTAAAAAATTATCACTTTAAAAAAATATCAAATTTCATTTCGCAGCATTAGCAGCCGTTTGAGGGCGAGGTAGTCCGGTTAACCTAACTACAACTTAGAAAAGTTGAAAAACCCCCGTCATTTTCATTTCAAAGTCCAATATCTCAAAAACGGCTGAACATGGCGAAACATGGCTAAGAACACTCGAGATAAAATTATGTATTACAGAAAAAAAATCACATTCAAATCGGTCCATCCGACAGACAGATACACAGACAGACACGTTAAACTTATAACACCCCTCGTTTTTCGTCGGGGGTTAAAAAAACATGGAAGGGGGAAATTTAAGACCGGAGACGACCCAGGATCGGCCTGCCTGGTGACGCATGATTAGAAGGGCCGACCCTTGGTTTCAGTTTTAACGATACGTAATGCAGCAATAAGAATCCTTAACATGAGCACTTAAGAGATCCCGAGTCGTATTTCAAATGATATTCGCAGTTGACAAACGTCAAGGTGTCGAAGTACTTATGAGTTGGACTGTATTTATTCCTAGTGAGTCCCTGGCTGTTTCCCTACACTGCACTTGGATATGGGTGGTGACATTTTGTACTGTTCTAGTGACGTTGTCTGTTACTTATTCGCGATATCTTTTATGTCTTGGCGCGATTCAATAGCTCGGCAGTTTCTAAAAAAAAATCTGCATAATGTGATAGACATGCAACTTGGCCAGTTTTTCTCTATATTACCCACTTGTACTATCCATTCCTACTAAGCCATTGTCTGTAACCGTGCACTGGGATATGGGGTGAGGAGATTTAGATAACTAGTGTTCCAGTAACGTACTCGAAACACATTAGCGGTGTGTTTTATGTTTTAAGCACTTGCCAGCTACTTAGCTGCAGGTCTGCACTAATAGCGAAAATGGAATAATGAACAATGTTTCTTTGTTAATGTTACAGCAGTGAAATAAATATACTAAAAATGCTTTTCTGGATTTCGGTCCGGAGAGAAAGATAGAACTCGGGATGGATTTAAGCTATATTTTATCCTGCGTTTTTTTAGGGTTCCGTGCCCAAAGGGTAAAACGGGACCCTATTATTAAGACTTCGCTGTCTGTCCGTCCGTCTGTCTGTCACCAGGCTGTATCTCAAGAACCGCGATAGCTTGACAGTTGAAATTTTCACAAATTATGTATTTCTGTTACATAAGTTAACCGTTAAGATCAAAACGCTGTTCTTGTTCTTGTTAGTCTTATTACATAGTCACGTTTACCACATAAACCCAAAAAACGGAGGATAAAAAATATGGCAGTAAATTAGTTGGCTCTAAAATATAAATCACGGGGTTGCTCGAGCTGTGCGTTCTAAAAAAGTGTGTAAAAAAGTCAATCATTGGTCAATTTTCAATTCACTCAGTAAATATCTTTAGGTTATAGGTACTTCGCCTTTCAAAAACGTATCCTCTACCTCTCTCCTCTACTAGAGTACCCTATTCAAAGCCATAATTATTACAATAACCACAGAATAGATAATAGTACAAGTACAGAAGGGACACTCCTTTGATCTTTACAAAAGGCGCTTTTTTCTCGGCCAAAACATTAAGATTCATGGCCCTCTGACGTCGTCGACGACGACTTCGACGTTTGGCTACAAGTACATGCCGGTTCCCCAACGTTGGGGCACCGGCGTGTACTTGTAGCGATGAACGTAAATCGCGGAGTGTCCGCGCCTTGCCATAATCTATGCAGTAGGTTTGACGTCATTTCCGGTGCATCACTGCCGGGGCGGATATTGCTATGAAATGGTGTGCCTGCTGCATCTTATTGAACCACACGGCGTTTGCATCACATCCCGTATTTATTTCTCAAAAAACAAATCTTATTTTTATGCAACCACAAGTTAACATATGACCGCCTGATAAACAGACACTTTAGTCTTTGGACGCTTGCAAATAGAGAAGAATCACAAGCGCATTGTCGAAAGTTAAGGCCCCCTCCACATTCGTGCGCGATTCGCCGGCGTGAATAGCGGCGAGAATCGCGCGTGAACTCTTCCCTGTCTCCATATTCGCAGTGTTCACAATTGTCACTGTGTTCGTGTTCGCACAGGCCCTCACGGGCCAAAAATTGTTAAACAAGACGCGAACCCGCGAAAAATATGCGAGTCCGCTCCACATTCACGCGATCGCGCATATTTTGCGCGCGTTTGTCCGCGAATGTAGAGGGGCCTTTAGAGTATACTAGAGACGAATGCGGGTCCCTCACTTAGACCAAGAAAAAAGATAGACAGAGCATTACTAACAATTAGTGGAGCCGGTTTTCAACCACTCCAAATAAGTTTAACACACGCTCACGAACACATATATACGAACGAAATTGCACAAAACTTTTCAGCACGTGTCGGAACAATGTTGTCAAGATCACGTATTTCGAGTTTGGTGCAATTTAGTTTCTTTATGTATGCACATTGCCTTATCCCAATTCAATCAATTATATAAAATGTTATATCATTGGTATGTATAAGCTACGGTAGCCCAGTGGTTCAGGCATGCGGCTGTCAAACGGCGGTCGTGGGTTCGAATCCCGGCTCGTACCAATGAGTTTTTCGGAACTTATGTACGGAATATGATTTCATATTTACCGTTAGCTTTTCGGTGAAGGAAAAACATCGTGAGGAAACCTGCATACATCTGCGAAGAAATTCAAAGGTGTATGTGAAGTCCTCAATCCGCACTGGGCCAGCGTGGGGACTACTGCCCATACCCTCTCATACATGAGAGGAGACCTGTGCCCAGCAATGGGACGTATATAGGCTGATGATGTGTGATTGGTATGTATTATCCTTAACGTAGGTATATTTAGTGTCGCATATTTTTGTTAGATGCACACCGTTTTAAAGGTTAAATACAACGAAGATGTAACTTGCTGAAACTAGGAGTTTTGAACCCAATTTTGGGACCCCTATGGGTACAGCAAAGTTAAAAGCCCACTGTTGAGGGATCCCTAATGTGGCCGGACTTGGCAAGTAACAAGTTTATTTTGGCACCTAGTGTAGTTTCAAGACCCTAAAACAGCGACAGGAAATAAGTTTCTGTCAAAAACTTCATTTTTGGTACAAGCTTTTATTGCCGACTGTACTTTTCGGTATACCATCATCAACTACTCATTGAGTCGTTTCTAACGAACCCAAACTCAACGGGGTTACGTCAGTTAAGTACTGAATTCTCATGGCCACCTTCCGTCTCCATCACCAGATCAGCTCGTTGGTACCATAATATTGAATTGTCATCCAAACTATGCTTTTACCCAAAATTTTAGCTCAATCAGTCACCGGGAAGTGGGTTAAATTTAACATGCAAGATTTGTCCCATACATACTAAAAATTCCCATGGCCGCCTTCTGTCTCCATCATCAGATCAGCTCAATGGTACAATAATATTGAATTGTCATCTAAACTATACTTATACCCAAAATTTCAGCTCTATCGGGAAGTTGGTCAAATTTAACTCGCAAGATTTGTCCCATACTAACAGGGCAAGTTAAATAAAAGCATGTAAAATATATATTTTTAACCCAGCTACGATACAATAATATTATTGGCAATGTTTTATAAAGTGGAGTTCACAAACAAGTGCCAATCGCTATTGAGTAAATTATTGGTTTTCTGTCATTTGACACTTACGGAAAATCGTCCAACGAAATGGGCATTTGAAATTGGACGAAAAGCAATATCATCATAACTAAATGTAATTCTGTCTATAGATACCTTTTTATGACCAATTTTATTCTTGTCCATAATGAATCTAGCCTAAATATAATTTTGACAAGTATGAAATAAGTATGTTTATATTCAAATACGTGCCAAGTGAATGTTGTCTAATTATTAATGTCATTTATTTAACATGATATTCGTCTATTGTGTACAAAAATGAAATAATCAATTATGTTGTATTTTCTTGAAATAGGATTAAGAATGTGGTCAAATAAAGAAAAAAGCAAAGCAAGAGCTTAAAATAATCACAAAGTTATAAGTGTTCAACGTTTTAAGAAGAGGTATGTTCCGCAAAACGCACCTTCATATGAAACGATTGTCATTTACTATCATGATGACGCTCGAGGATCGTGACGTCACGAGCTGCTAGCATTTTCTATCTCTAACAAGAAACATTGAAACATTTGTAGCATTGTTTTTTAAATATTTTAATGGGATTTTCTTCATTAACAATATTATCTTTTGAAGTAATAACTAGGCCAAGTCTCGAAACTCTTCCACCGTAAAAAGTTTTGAGATATTTCTAGTACCAAGTCTCAAGCATTCCTATTATTCTTTATTTGCTAGCTACAGCGAACGAAAAAACCGTAGAAGTGTAAGTAGCGTCGCAAAATGTCCCCGCAGAATGGGTGCCATTGCCATCATGCGGGGACGGGGGCGGGGTGTCAAAACTATGCCAGGCAGCCGTTTAGTTACAACATGCGCATACTGATTTGAAGCACGTGTTTGGGTAGAAATTTGTAAGGAGCACGTAGGTACTCTTTGTTTTATTCGTTCGCTAGCTAGCCAAATAAAATTTTGTGACTTGGCAATCACACAACACTACATAGTTTAAGTTATGCAAAAATCCATAAATGCAGTAAAGTTGTGTGATAGCCAAGTTGCAGAATTTTATTTAGCTAGCCAGCGAACGAAAAAAACATAGAATACGTGCTCCTTACTACCCAAACACTTGGTTAAAACCAGGGGGTTGAAAATGGCCTGAACTGCTTCGAGAAAAGGATGGTACGGCCGTGCCGCTCGCTGTTTTGCTCGACTTGGCGGGTGCACTGCCGTGCCCCCAGATTTTGAGTTTACACCCCTATTCATAAATCTATTTCCGATTGGTCATATTTTAGGAGTGTAAATGATTCCACGGACGTATTTCTTTCGACCTGTATCAAGTATGTCAATTTAATTTTAGGTCGTTATAAAATTCTTGCATTATTCAAGCTGACATGGAAGACTGAGAAGACAATTTTTCTAGTCGAATATTTTCAAATTGACATTCTTCAGATTTGATTTGACCAATAATTTCGAGTTGTCAATTATCCAATTGTGTTGGATGACAGTAGATCAATTATTGAAACCTGTCAGTTGACAAAACTTCCCTAATTAGGGACACAAAAACATTACATTGTTATGTTATCTTAGTAAGAGGAAAATTAAAACCATATATAGATAAGATGCTGGATAAAAATCTACGTGTGGATTATGCCTGCATTATTTACTAAAGTGAGTGATGTGATGAGTTTTTCGGAACTTATGTACGGAATATGATTTCATATTTACCGTTAGCTTTTCGGTGAAGGAAAAACATCGTGAGGAAACCTGCATACATCTGCGAAGAAATTCAAAGGTGTATGTGAAGTCCCCAATCCGCACTGGGCCAGCGTGGGGACTACTGCCCGTTCCCTTTCATACATGAGAGGAGGCCTGTGCACAGCAGTGGGACGTATATAGGCTGATGATGATGTACTAAAGTACTTACGAGTATGTACTTACTTATTTAAGTGATTTAATGTTAAAAATTTAAAACTAAGGCGTAATTAGTGAGATTAGGTACTCTGTCATCTCATCATCACAGGACCCTATTACTAAGACTCCGCTGTCCGTCCGTCTGTCTGTCTGTCCGTCTGTTTGTCGGTCTGTATGCCTGTCTGTCTGCCCGCCTGTCACCAGGCTGTATCCCATGAACCGTGATAGTCAGACAAAGTTGTTCACAGATGATGTATTTCTGTTGCCGCTATAACAAAAATATAATGGAAAAGAAATCACGACAATTTATACAATCGTTTTTCTTGTGGAATAGCAAAGGAATATGGTTTTCGTAACTAAAGTAGCTGAGTAAATTGTTGTTTTTGTGCTTACGTCACAGATCCGACAACAGTTGAAATAAATAAATCTTTACTAATAATATTCGGCGCAAAATTCTGTAAGGTTGCATCATCGTAAGAGGTAATCTACGGAACTAGTCATTGAATAAAAAAAAAAATTCTCTCTTTATAGAATGCACCGTCGCAATGGACAAGGTAAGTATATTTTCCTGCTCTATTTCTCTGTAATACCACAGAATAAATAATAATAGTACTACGTATAGAAGTTTGGCTATTAACAAGTCCCCTGTTCAGGTATGCCGAAACGAGAGTAAACGTGGTGGTCCCTTTCTATCGCATGCAACGCTGCTATACGCTTGCGTGTCGTAGCAACCCTAATATACCGGCTAGAGCCGGTAGGCTCTATGTACTTGTAGCAGCGCGATAAAATCACGGAGTGAGCCATCCCTGCTAATACGCAGAGGGCCAACCGCGAAACGAAAACGAAATTCGTTCGTGTATCTCCATCTCTGTCGCACTTGCTATATCGAGCGACACAGAGGGAGATGCCCGAACGAAGTTCGTTTTCACTTCGCGTTGGCCCCCGAGGAAGACCCAGGTGGGCAGCGAGTGTAAAATAATTTTAAATAGAGCTAATCTGGTGATAATGCGAATCCCCCAAACTACGGTAATTAATAGTTTGCAGGTGTTCGCATCACTAATTAGTTAATTAATACCTAAATCGCCTCGTTAGCAGATAAACTCGATAATGATACTTAATTAGTCGAGTCATTTTAATTACGAGAACGCAAATAAATGATATAATACAACAAAAGGTAAAGGTTGGTAAAGGTTGCTGGAGATCGCTGGATGCGGGTGGCGCAGGACCGGTCACTTTGGCACTCTTTGGGGAGGCCTATGTCCAGCAGTGGACGTCTTTCAGCTGATGATGATAATGATGAAATAAATGATGATATTTCACAGTTTGCAATTAAAATGTCTTTCCCGGCAGTGCCCTAAAGGAGCCCGGGGTCCGCTTTGACACCCCGACCACGACATTGCGCGAATTACGGCGCGGCAAGCGTTCTATCTGTTCACTGCGCGGTCGAGACGCGCAACACACTGTGGTTAGTTGGGATCAGACGCAATGGATTAGCAAAACCGCTGCCGCTGCCGTCACCGCTCGAAGTCGTGGCCGGGCCGTTACACTTGATTCCAGGATTTGGCACCGTCACTAGTTTTACGAAAGCGACTGCCATCTGACCTTCCAACATAGAGGGAAAACTAGACCCTATTGGGATTAGTTCGGAGATGTTTTCCTTTACCGAAAAGCTAACATTAAATTTTCCGTACATACTCGTAAGTTCCGAAAAAATCATTGGTACGAGCCGCGGGATTCAAACCTTCGACCACCGCTTGAGATCCGCACCCCTAAACCACTAGGCTACCGTAGCTTTACAGTTTGCAATAGGTAACCAGAAATTAATACGCCTCCGAGACGTCTGTCAAAACTTCACTACAAGCTGCTCGCGCGGATTTGCACGCGTATTGCATAGAACGCAGGAAAACCCGCGGTAAAAAGCCTAGCCTATGTCTATCCGAAAAGTCCGTTCTATACGCAGATAGAATGTAGAATAGTGTCAGATATTACACATTACATACACCAAAGCTACAATTTCATAGACACAGATAAAACAAAGTTGCTTCCCGCTGTCTGTCCCTATTTATGACGGATTACGGATATATGTGTGACAGATTTTGATGCGGTTTTTTCATAGATAGAGTGATTCAAGAGGAACGTTTATATGTATAATATAGTACCCGTGCACAGCCGGGACGGGTCGCTAGTATGGGTATAGTTTACAATTGATTAATATTAGTAAATAACCGGAAGCATGTATAAAACTCAGGAAAAATCAATAATAACCAAAACCAACAGAATTCCCGATTGCATACAGATTTTTACTAGCATCACCGTTTAATCAAATGCATTCGCGCAAGCCATTTCCATACAAATTACACCGCAGGCCACTGCCAGCGCAAACTTTGGAAACGACTTTGTTGGCCGGTCCTTTAGCGTTGTACAACTCATCAGGAGAGCTCGTTTCGTGTTTCGTAAACTTGTGCGACTAGCGGGGCTGATTTTAAAGGCGTACTATTTACAGAATGTTTGCTTCAGTTGTTAAATAGGGTTGTAGATACCATATAAAATAGCCAAAAATGTTGACTTTTCCGCAAAAAGGATTCAAAATATTGTCAAATGGAGAAAATAGTACAGCAGGGGATTAAATAATCACAAATTATAAGTGTCTAAAGTTTTATAGGGATATATTCTGTCCTTTTTCCGCAAAACGCACCTTCATATGAAACGATTTTCATTTACTACGACACTCGCGTTTTCCCTCTCTAACAAGCAATATTAAAACGGTTGTAGATTCGTGATTCTTTGAGATATCGGAATGGGATTTTCGTCATTAGGCATTTTTTTGCCTTCTTTCTTTTGGAGTAATAATACATTTTGAGTCTTCATTTTTACGGTCTTAATTTTTAGGTTAAAAAATGTTCAAAAATTTATTATGCAAGCCTCAAGGGCTGCTTTAGTTATTGGCTAACAAGTAGGGCCTACTGGTAAACAGACCTTACCGTGTAGCTTTAGGACGTTTTCGACTATAGAGGAGTAACAAGCGTATCGTCGACCTTTTATTGAAAGAATAGAATAGAATAGAATAGAAAAACTTTATTCAACATCACACAATTCAAATAACATGAGAACCTTAGAAATCTTAGAATGAAGACTTAACATAATATAAATTGAAATATAATCTTACAGTTATCATTAAGCGATGTTGAAAAGGGGCTTGCCTCAGCATAATGTTACAGTAGTAAGGCCACTGCAACGCTGGTTTTCAGGCAGAGCCTTGTAACTATATTAATCCATTTTACATTGCCCGCTGTTTGTCGGAAACGAAATGTCTCAGTTTGTGTGTACGCGTGTGTGTGAGTGTGAGAGTGTGCGTATGTGTATAAGTGTGTGTGTGTTAGAGTTGACGGAATACGGAGTGTGTGATATTGTGTTTTAGGAATAAAATTGCAGTAGTAGGTAATAATATCTATGTTTGGATATGCACTGTAAACATTTTCTGGCCAATGAAATAATTAAAAGCTAATATTATTATTATTAATTTACTTTAATTTGCTAGGTACTCTAACGTTAATTCATATATGAATTTAAATCTTAGGGTTATTATTGATTTGAAGATTCGCTGTGTCGACGATACACAATACAAGGAACACAACAAAACCATACAAGTAAGGGTGTTATTATAGCAGTTCCAAATATAAGCGAGATGACATTCCTTAAGCCTTATCTCGACTAACATGTTTTAAGCAAAGTCAAGCGTAATTTGAGGTATTTACTTTTTTGAAACAAATACGACCGTTCCGCCATTTACAAAGATGTCGCAAACTCGTAGCTAGATGGCGCTGTACATAGCGCAAACTAGCTAACGCTTTGTTACCCTAACAGCACGGCATGGCTTCTCGCCGCTTCTTAGATGTGTTTACACTACACCTCTCACGGCGCAGCTTGCATAGCTACAGGTGTTTCTTGAATTATTTTCTTATGTGACTTGTTTGCGCCATAATTTCTTGACGCTTTTTCACCGAAAAACTTAATTTCTGTAGAAGAGCCATTGGCCTGCTTGTATGTTTAAATCTTGTTTTGTATTTTTCCTGTCTTGGTAAATATTTAGAGCTTGTACAATATTTGTTACTAAAACACTGGTCTCTGAAATTTCCTTTTGATTTTGTTTCCTGCGTTGTAAATACTTCCTTTACGGCCCCGGCTATGACATTGCGCGAATCGCGACGCGGCAGGCGTTTTATTTGTTAACCGAATTCAAAAAGTTATAAACCGAATTCAAAAACTTAAAAAACTTTTTTAAAAAAGGGAACCGCGTTCAAAAACAAACCCACTGAAAAGCACTAAATAACTTTTTGTGCTTTTCAGTGGGTTTGTTTTTGAAGGCGGTTCCCTTTTTAAAAAAAAGTTTTATTCATTGCACGGTCGAGACGCGCAACTCGCTGTGGTTAGTTGGGATCACACGCATGAATTAGAAAAACCGCTGCCGCTACCGCCGCCCCGCAACCTCGTGGCCGGGCCGGGCCGTTAGATAGCCATTTTAGATCCTAGTATATAAATCACTACACAGCGATTTAAAGACGAATATGACCCAGTTTTGACCCAGTGCTTGCATTTTACGATGCCGGCCAATTTCCATACAAATTACACGCCAGCCGCAGCGGTGCCCAACTTTGTTGCGGATTTACTCCCGCCACTTTTAAGTGGCTTTGTAAAGTTGCCCTGGGCATTTTTAGGGGTCTTTGGCGTAAAACAACACAACGCTGATATGTAACCATTTCGTGGCAATCTTTCTTATTTTTGGATGCTGATCTATGTGCATGTTGTTATTATGAATAATTGTTTATTCAAACCTATTCTACCCTATTCTAAAATTAACTCCATCAAACATCATAGCTAATAACTGTTTATTGTATCAAGTGTTTATTAAGTTTTTTGCAAATAAGTAAAAAACCGGCCAAGTGCAAGTCGGCCGAGGGTACCGTGCCATAACCTATAAAATCGTTTGTTGTATGAGAGTCCCCATAAATATAAATTTTATTCTGTTTTTTAGTATTTGCTGTTATGGCGGCAATAGAAATACATCATCTGTGAAATTTGATAGTGAGATACACGCGAGTTCATGAGATACAGGCTGGTGACAGACGAACGGATGAAACCGGACTCTTCAACTTTAGCCCCAAACAGTCTTGCAATGTTAGATGCAAGAGAAAAACTAATTGTTTGTGTGCGTCACATAATAATATGTATATCACCACCACCATCCACCACCATTCGTGGTTTTTACCATTTCGTGGCAATTTGTCTACCATTCTGTTTTTTGATTTATGTACATGTATGTGCTGTTGCCATGAATAAATATGATTCTATTCTATTCTATATTCCAAGAACGAAGATTGTGCTAGGAAGAACTGTTCGACATGATGCCTTTTAATATTTTACCGCACCGCTTGCCGTTGGCAGGGTTTTCAGACTTTTTCGTTTTCATCTTCACACCTTGGAGTCTACGAAATAGCATACGGTACAGTTCCAGAGGACTTCACTCCAGTGAACGCTCTGGTTATGGAATGGACTCCCGCCGAGGTTTTACCTAGGGAGCGCTGCATGGGGTTGTTCAAGAATGAGTGTACTTACTACTGTGTAGCTACGGCTAGGAACTGGTGGGGCTACGGTCTACGGTTTGGTAAAATTGTTTGAGGCTGTTACGTACGTACTTGGTAACAGAAGCATCTAGTCATGCCTTATTTATCAGAGACAGGACATTGAACCTTTCTTTCCCCTCAACCAGTAAAACCCCTTTTTCAATATGACAGTTGAATAAGTGAACGTTTTCACCTAACGATAGAATCTAATAAAATCTGCGGAACCATCGCAGCGTATTCCGACTTCCGCTCACCTCAGCGGCTCAGGGAAAGGTACGAAAGGGGAAAATCGTTTAGGAAATGTATAAATCTGATTAGGGATCAAAGTGGATCCGTTTTTTCAGCTTTAAGATGATTTTTGTAGATGCCTTTGTAGAGAATTATAGGTAAAGCGTTTTATTGAAAAGGAATGGGAATGAAATTAAATGTGGCATTGCGAATGTAAGTTAAAATATATGTGAAGGAATGGAATTCGTGCTGTTCTTACTATATTTCCTGAGGACTACGATCTAGGTGCCTTCAAAACAAGAGGGAGCCATGTACTAGCTAAAGAAAGAACTGTTGAGATACCAAGTAGGAGTCGCAGCTCTCCAAGAAGTCAGATGGCCGGGAAGTGAGTAAGGGCAGGTTGCACCGATTTACGATTACAGACCGATCAACGTTAAATATGGCGCTGACAGCTGTCAGCCCATAGAAACTTGTCAAACGTTCCCTACATTCAGATTTTAACGAACACCGCTTACGATTACAGACGGTTTGGTGCAACTCACCCTTAATGTAACGTAGACAACGGAATAATATTTTATAGTGGAAGCGATAGCGGTCAACATACACATGGTAACTGTTTTTTGTGGCTAGAAATTTTCTGGGGAATGTGATTTGATTTGAAGCAGTGTCTGAGTCTGACAGAATTTTCGTCCTTCGTCTCGGAACCAGGTTGTAAAATATATAAATTATTCACGCCTACGCACCCACGGAAGTAACTAGCGATGAAGTAAAATACACTTCTACGAACACCTACCGTGTATATACCGACATAAAATATCGTCTCACAACCTTTGCGATGAGGGGTTATCCGGCCTGTAAACATGAAATACATATTGCCAC
Source organism: Epinotia demarniana (assembly GCA_945867215.1). NCBI lineage: Eukaryota > Metazoa > Arthropoda > Insecta > Lepidoptera > Tortricidae > Epinotia > Epinotia demarniana. The sequence continues at coordinate 3,340,334 of OX244262.1, forward strand.
CATCAAAAGAAAGGATTGTAGTGACAAGATCTGACGCCGCATGAGAAGATGCAAGGAAAGCTACTATCCTTCTACCCAGGGTACGCTTTTGTGCTATTGAATTTGAAACTTTTTGGTAAAAGTTCAAAGTCAATTTTGGAATTTGTACATAATTTTGTACGCGGGAGGCTCTAGCGACATAATGCATGCCATGAACCCCTAATCCCCCAAAACGAACAGGAAGAGTTACCTGGGGCTACTGTGTCTCGTTGAAACTGACGTTTAACATAGTTTCAAGGCCATGCTCAAGCATGCGATCAAAGATCTCTACATCCTGTCCAGATATAATACAATAATATGAGTGACACTGGCAAGTGTTCCAAATCCAAAAAAGCAGACTCCACTGTCTGAGTTTTAGTCTGTGTGAAAATGTATCATGTGAGCATGACTTTAGAGAAGTTGGTGGTTATTGACAAAGTAATCAGGTTGCTCTGACTGGTCTCACAGGCAGAAAGAGTGAACAGGCTGCAAGGTCTTTGAACCAAGAGTTCACTGTGGTGCAAGGCTACATTCCAGTGTAAATTAGGGGTTTGACGGTAGTTTATTATAGCTCGAGGAACAAGATGGGCGAATAAAGACCTACTCGTAATGTGAGTAAAGGTTGGTTGGAAAGATCTGGCATGTAACTATCAGTTTTAGTGCGTCTGCCAATTTTTGGAATTATGGTATTCAGACCCTTGGGTTCTTTTAGTATGCATGATCTTGTTATAGTAAGAAGTGGTAGAGGATCTACCGTGAATGAAGAGAAGTAGTTTCGGCTCTTATTTGCATTGATTGCGTTGGAAAAGTATAAATATAACAAGACATTTTTAGAATATAGGCGGGCAATCTTACACTAATCAAACTAGTCCTAAACAGCAGCAAAGCTTGTACCATGGATGGGTACCAGACGACGATTAAGATACTTAATACTTGTAATATATATAAATAAATACATAAATACAAAGAAAACATCCATGACTCAGGAACGAATATTTGTGCTCATCACACAAATAAATGCCCTTATCGGGATTCGAACCCAGGACCTCTAGCTTCGTAGACAGGGTCACTACCAACTAGGCTAGACCGGTCGCGTCTGTTTTGTGTCAAAAGTGGAAACTGTTTTGGCTTCTGTAGGTATAAACTAATTAAACATAATATATATAGCTATTGCTAAACGATGCGTGCAATGAACGCCGTTTGAATCCATATCCAAAAAAGGTGTTACCTGAAATTTATTAATTCAGTCCTTAAGTGGTATTTGAACAATAAAACTTTATGTTAATAAAGTTACATTCGACGGCACGTGCATTGTATTTTCCAATAGGTACAGCATTTACTTATTTATTATTAAGATTAATACAATTTGACAAAATCGAGGGTAGTAATTAAAATATTATGTTTAAAGAAAGTGTTTAGTAAAATGTAGGCTAATCGCCACTTAGAATTGTAGAAGTAAAGTGCTACAATTAGTTTCTAAAAGTGCTATAAAATTCAGTTAATCGCTGTTAATGACAGTGAACGTGGTATAACAACAGTAATTATTTTATAACGACGTGGACGCTCGAAAATGTACCACCATCTAAATTACTTCCTAAATTGGTTGTATTTTGTATCAATTTTGTGTAAAATTCATGAGGTTTTCTTGGAATTTAAGAAAAATAATAATGAAACATGTATTCGAGATAACATAAAAGTGATTTATCACTGGTTTTGCGTACGAGAAAAAAGAATGACTCCATAATAATTTTATAAATGCGTAAGTTTGTCTGTCTGTCTGTCTGTCTGTTACCTTTTCACGCTTTTTAAACCGCTGAACCGATTCAGGTGAAATTTGGTATAGCGATAATAAATAAATATATGTTGTACATACTTACATAAATAACATGTAAACACACTGCATGCATTGTTATAATACTTATGCAACTGTGTTGAGACCTATTTTGTTTTTTCTTTGACATGTAAAATGACATTTTTATCAATAAATGATTGTATTGTACTGTATTGTAGTTTGAGTCCCGGGGAAGGACATAGGATAGTTTTTACCCCCGAAATCATTCCCAAAGGGGGTGAAATGAGTGGGTGAATGTTTGTATGGAGCTGCGATATAAACGATTTCCACGCGGACGGAGTCGCAAGCAGAAGCTAGTAAGATTATAAATGCGAAACTTTGTCTGCCTGTCTGTTACATCAGCACAAATTGCTGAACCGATTTAGATGAAATTTGGTACTGAGATAGTTTGAGTCCCGGGGAAGGATAGGATAGTTTTTATCTCAGTAATCATCCCCTATCGGGGTGAAGGGGTGGGTGAAATTTTGCATAAAAAAAAATAAAAAAAAAATTTGTTTATTTCGGACAAAATCCATATAGTATTAGTTTTAGTTATTTAATTAGGTAGGTATATAACACTTAAAACTATGTTAGTTAGGTTAGGTTAATGCTGTCCTTTAGTGCTAATACAATTCAATTTAAGTACCTGCCACCCTCAGGAACACCCGGTACGTGCGCATGCGTTTGTACCCAGTGTCTCAGAATGGGGCAGTCCATCCTCTCGCTGATGACCCTCAGGATGGTGTTGTGACTCCCCCGCACCCTGCGCATGAGTGATGCAACACGGTGACGAATCACCGCGCTGAACCCCTCCGTGCGTGCGTACGCAAACATTGCTGAAGCGCTGCAGTAGCGTGGGAGCCCCAACAACACCCTGAAAGCATTATTGTATTGTATTCGGAGGGCGTTGAAGGCTCGCTGCGTGTAATTGACCCACAGATTGCACGTATACAAAGTTTGGCACAAGGCTTTAAAGAGAGTAATCTTTACTTCAATGCTAGATCGTGCAAACCTGCGGGCCAGCATGTTACAGCGAACCGCCATCGCCCTCCTTTCCCTCTCCATGTCGCTATCATCTTTCAAGTCCTCTGTCACCACATGGCCGAGGTACTTAAATTGCTTAACTCTGACGAGTCCTACACCATTTAGCAACACTGAGGGCATGGTCGTCACTTTACGACTTTTAGGATGAAATACTAGAAGCTCACTTTTTTTTACATTGTATAGGAGACCGTGCAACTTAGCGTACTCTTCACACGTTCTCAATAACCTTCTGAGTGCTGAGATCGATGGGCTGAGCAGCACCATGTCGTCTGCATAACTAATACTGTTGACAATATGTCCGTCAATCGAGCAGCCGACATTAGTGCTACCCAGCTCATCGATCAGCTGGTTCACATACAGGTTGAAAAGCGAAGGAGACGTCAACCCCCCCCTTGTCTCACTCCGCATTCCAACCTGTACTCATCAGAAAGTTCACTACGCCATTTGACCCGGTTAATTTGATGTCTGTACCAATATTTAAAAATATTGACCAGTTCACCCGGCACACCGGCGTTGATTAGTTTAGACCACAGAATATCATACCTAACCAGGTCAAATGCCCTAGATAAATCAAGAAAAGCAGCATAAACAGGCGTATTTCTGTCGGTGTAGTACCTAACAACATGCTTGAGGGACAAAATGGCACTTTCAGTCGATAGCCCGGGTCTAAATCCGAACTGTGCATCATGTAACTTTAATTGTTTTTTAAGTTGTCTCTCAAGCATGGCGTCAAGCACTTCGGACGCAGTTGTAGCTAATGATATCGGCCGGTAATTGCATTTATCTGAGACATCCCCAGTTTTATTTTTAGTTATAGGCACCACGACCGTCATCATTAGCTCGCTGGGCAGGTAGGAATGACGAATACATAACGTGTATAGCAACCCCAGCACCCTCGGGAGGTGTGGCCCCGCGTGCTGAAAATGTTCGATGCTCAGACCGTCATGTCCGGGCGACTTGCCTCTCTTCATGCTTTTTATTATGAGAGCAACTTGTTCTGCGGTGATCCTCTCAGGCACCCCCGACACCACGGCCTCAACATCCCTGTGAACATCCTTAAGAGGTGATTCCACCTGAAAATGACAACCGAACATATTTGCGATGCCTTTAGGGTCACTGATGCCATTGACACTCACCGGGACGCCAGGTTTCGGGCTTAACTTTTTCGTTTCCCGCCAAAAACCTTTAAAATCTTTATTTTTATGCTTTGAGGCTAAAATATTCATTTTAATGAGGTCTTGGTTATTTTGACAATACTTTAATTTATGCTTAAACAATTTTCTGGACTCATTCATATCGTTATAGATATTACCACTAGTAGGCCTGCCGTACCACACCCAGGTCAGGAACTTGTGCCTAGCGTCCTGGTGAGCATCACGCACATATCTATTCCAGCCGGCAATGTGACGGCCACGGCTGGGTTTAACCGCTCCCGCACGCCCCGTATGACAAAACACAGCGCCCTCCTGCAAGGTAGTTATAATTGACCAAGTTGTCAATTGCAGTTGTGTGCACTAAACATTTATTACTACACATGCTATCAGCACATAAACTGAATTCCTGTGGAAACTCAATACTTCGTAATTTATCAATACAGTAATTGGTATACATTTCTATTTGATCTAAGCTCCTCTCGCCCCACAGGATCCTATTAGCTATAACGCGTGACGGTTTAGAAGTTACACAGACTGACTTCAAATTACATAGTACCTCTAACGGGAAATGGTCTGACCAGTAGACGTCATAATGCACTTTAACAGACAGTACTGACTTCATCGCTGCCTGGGTGACCAGACAGTGATCAAGCCACCTGCGGCTGCCGTGTGCTTCGCTGACAAAAGATGTACCGGAATTTAACCCTAACATTGTAAAATCCACACAGTTCCAATTTTGATCCGCACAAAAGTTCAGCATTTCATTTCCAAAAAGCTCACCTGGATGTGAGTTCAAGTCCCCCAAAATATAGGCGGTTTCGATATTGTTGTTATCAATTATAGCCACGATTTCACTTAAGCACTGTACGTATTCGGTTAAATTATCAGACGAGTCCGTAGGCATGTAAACCGAAAATAATAATATTGTCTGACCCGGCAAACAGGCCTTAATTGCTATAATGCGATCACTGCTACACTGAATCACTGATACGTTATTAAACTTACTGGTTCTCCACAGCAGTGCAACTCCGCCATATTTGCGGCCCCTTAAAATGCCACTCGAGATATCCACAGCTGATTTTCCACAAAAACTGTAGTCACTATTCACAGTGCCAAGTTCCGGTATCTCCGACTCCAACATCCAAGTTTCCTGGAGGGCAATAAGGTCTGCCTTTTGACTCGGCATTCTCACACAGTCTATGGATCTCCTAAAGGACTTACAATTAAAACTAATCAATTTTGCTGTGCAGCATAGTGCTACGACATAAACCAGTTCCACGCGGACGGAGCCATGGGCAGAAGGTATTCGTATAATTCACACAGTCATATCTACTCTATATGTTGCTCAATCGAGTGGTCTACATGACAGAGCAACAATGTTCAGCTCGATTTAAAATTTAAAACCGCTAAGCTCCCAGCATCCAGCCCCTCTGATCCAACATCGCTTCTACTCGTGTACTTTGTTCAACTAGTATCTTTGAATTTTGTTTTTAACTCCCAACGCCAGCGTTACCGGGGGTTTTTTAGTTTAACATTTTTGTATCTGTGTGTCTGTCCGAGTCAATGTAGCTCCAAATCAGGTCAACCGATTTGATGGCTTTATTGATCGAGAGTACAAATTGTCTGTTGTGATTCTTAGCTTAGATTAGCGGGGGTCGTTGATTTTTTTAATTTATGTAGCTAGATATGAAGACTGTATTTTTCACCCCAGCAGCTCGAACAAGCATATTTTGCTGCGTGAAAACAGTGTGCAAAAAGCGATTTTGCTCACTCCGTGAGACAAAGTAGCTTTTTAATTTTGGTGCGGAGCACTGACATTTCGTCGTATGGGGTCTATTACCTACAAGTTCAGAATATTTGAACTTTATTAGCACTGTCCCTTTCATTCCATTACGAAAAAAGAAAATGGCAGACATAGGTCGATCCATAGTTCGACCATCGAATTTCAAAGTAGACCCCCAGAAAAGCGGGCAACTAACACGTTCGAAAACTATCAAATTAAAACGTTTAAATTACCAAAATAATTATACAAAGTAATTTTAAATTGAAGAATATTTAGATAAAAGATCTCAGAATAAACTCAGTTTTTCATAACAAATAGAAAAACATGAATTTTATTATGCTAGCTAATTAAAAATTCTAGTTTAAACAATTTAAATTCTATGAACGTATACCACAGATGCAGTTTCCGAACGCAAGCGCGGGGCCCCGCCCCTTTTAAAAAGTTGCGCGCTGTTAATTTGTTTGCGATTTTAGTCTGTATATTATTCGTCATTATTGATATTGGTTTTAAATATAAAAAATACTAGGATAAATCAATTCTCTATCTAACTAGGAAATATAGTGAAGTCAGTGACATGACGGAGGCAGTCTTTTAACAACAGTACGGATAGTTTTTGGTGTGCACGCGAGATACACGTAATATGCTAATGTGTGCCCTTTGTGATAATGATAAATATTTCATAAATATCTCGAAGATATTAGTAAAATCTGTGAATTTTAACAATAACACGGTTAGTTTTTATTGATGTGTTAGTGTCACGCGACACTCGTATACTTAGATACTCACTGAAATATCCTTCGGTTTCTCGCGCCTTGTCTCGCCTTTCTAGTATTGAATAACGAGGCGGCCGACGCTGAGGAGTTAAAGCAAGCAGTAACTAACGCCTAATTAAGTTCTCTTCCTGAATAATCGTGAGACGAATAGGTACGTGATACTATGATATATTTTTTGATGTGAATGTGTTCTCACTGCTGAGGTGAAAAGTTGTATGTGTTACTCGAGAGCAAAGTATTTGCATCTCGTGCTTTTGAGTCCTTCGCTGCGCTCAAGATTCAAACTTCGCTTCCTCAGGACTCAAAATTAGCACTCGCAGCAAAAACAAACTTTGCTCTCTTGTTGCACAAATAACTATTGTGCACTTGCGTTCACGCACGACGGCGAGTTAATGAGTCAGAAAGATCGCGTGATTAAAGAAATATATTGATCTATTTCAAGTATTGCAACTCAACGGTCAATCTTTTTGTTTTAAACCAGGGTTCGTATTTTATTTGCGATATCTTTACAGAAGGGCATAATTATTATGCCACCCTTTTCACAATCAAAATGACAGAGACGTGAAAACGGGGACGTATTTTTTTCTGTCATTTATCGCGAATGGAATACTGGCTATAGTGAAAATGAGCTTACATTCAATATTTGACAGCTGTCATTCCAGTACAATTTCAGTCATCATATATCGGCTGTTAAACAAACTAATTATAATATGAGTATGAATGGCCGTAAGTATTCTTACTAGTAAAATGCTCGTAATCTCTGTAAAATGCACCAAAAGACTCTTGTCGATAGCTATAAGTGTACAGTTATTGTAATAATTCACAAACCCTTTTCCATAGAAATGTTGAAAAGTTCAACCTACACCGGTCGATAAGGAAGAAGTTTCGACGATGGGAAATAAATCCAGCGCCAACTGATGCCACAGTATATGGAAAACTAAAATCAGTTTCCCAACTGCTAAAATGTAGTCGCAAGTCTTTCAAATACATAGAACATCGGTAAATATATCGGTAATAGCTGCCGCTTGCTTCGTGTTCATGGACCTTGGATAAAAATTGTCCTGTGTTTTAACAATTTCCAAATCTGTTAACCCGCGCAAGCGTGATTGAGTAACAAACATCTATACATCGAAACACCTAAACTTTCGCTTTTATAATATTTGTAAGATAGTAGGATGTCATTTACATGATTATTAGGAATTCATCGATACCTCGTTTGTCAAAATACATCAAAGTGTTTGGACTGTAGCCCGTGAAATAGAATTTTCTTGTCCACATTCATACATACATATATAAGCTCGAAACACACGACTTTGGCCGTCGGGTAAAAATGACAACTAGACCCTGAAATCGATATTTGACAGCTTAGTCGGTCATCTCTTTCGCGCGTCACCGCTATGGCACAATGTCGGCTACGCTACGATGAGTATTACTGTCCAGCGTCCAAGATTGGGTGAATAAGTACATTGGGCGTACAGCCGAATCTAAACACAGCATGAAGGAAGACAGGTCTGGTAACAGTCGATAGTCATCGCGTTGGCCATTATTGAGAAATTGGACGAGACAACGGTCGCCCGTCTCATAAAACTGTCTCAGACAACTCACTGTAAGTATAATCGGAATTGTGTCGTTGTCGGTGTTTGATAACACCTAGGTGAGTTGACAGGGCCACGTGGAAGGAAAAAGGAGCCGTGGAAGATCAACAACCCGCTGGACCGAAGCAGTGAAGGAAACTTGCAGACGTCTCTATCCGGATGGCCGAACACCGATTAGCCTGAAGAGCATTTGTGCGCAAAGCGTCAACCTCGTGTAATCTCCACAGTCATGACGATGCAACAAAAAAGAAGGAGAGAAGTTGAGTTACTGCTTTAGTATGTACTGTGCCGCCCGAAGTTGGCTCCTGTCTACATCTGCTCCGCTTCCGATCTAGGTGGATGGCATAAACTGTCATCGTATATCAGCTTTTATACTCTTACATATTGTGGGGAACGGTTTGGATTTTGCTCCAGTTTGATATATATACTGCGAGTTTTCGGCATAGTGGCTAGAGTTTCGTGATTCATTTGATTTATTTCCAATTTATTTGTTCATTATCATACAGTGCAAGCTCGCAGTATAATCACGAAATCCCTTAATCGCAAAAACAAAACGAAAAAGATACACATGCACGGGTAAATCGGGTATCGTGTAGGCGTAGCACGATTGCCATTTTATCACTTATCGCTGTGGATAAGACATCCGTCACTCATCTACTCGTATACTTGTCAGAACGTGACGGATGTCTTATCCACAGCGATAAGTGATAAAATGGCAACCGTGCTACGCCTTGAAGGCTTCGTATGAGCACCAACTACCAAATAGGCTAAAGTTATCGTCAAAGTGACGTCAAATCTTAGAATTATGTGTCACAGGTACCAAGAGCTCCTTAGGATAAAACCAGGATAAACACTAGGAAGCTGACGAGATACCTCCTTCCGATTCTTCTAGTGAAACTAAGTATGGACTGCACCAAACCGTCTGTAATCCTAAGCGGTTTTCGTTAAAATCTGAATCTCAGAGCATAAAATACTATAGAGCGGACAAGCCGCCGGCAACTGTGTCGCACATGTCAGCTCATTGAGCATACTCCGCAATACATTCACCGTTGTCCACCGAGAAAGTTCCGTTTTTTGCCAAAATGCCGACTTGTGCAATAATTACTTGCAAACATCGTAGTGATTTGATTAATTTCCACACAAATAGGATCACCTTTTACTATACTATAAATACTATTTATTTCAAATAAAACCACGGATTCAAGATCTTGCGACAGGCATATTCAATACAAATTGCGCGGCATGTCCGATCTCCTTATTTCCTATATCTGTGATCTGAATGTATGGGAAGTGTGAAAAGTTTCTAAGGAATGACAGCTGCCGCCCGCGCCGCTATATTTAGCGTTGATCGGTCTGTAATTACGATTTGTTGTTGAAGTTTGCGCAACCCGACCTAAGTGAAACAGCCTACAACTTTTGCCCGCTGAAAACACACTTGCAAAACTTCCGTAGAATGTTCCACATTATCGCAACTTAACACAAGCTTAAGGCCCGATTGGATTTCCTCCGTAAACCGATACTTTCGACAAAGTTCCAGTCTTGGCACTACCCGCAAATATGTTGCCAACGTTGTGGGATACTAAAGGTTATAAATAACGAACTGATTGAGGCTAGTTTAGACATTTTGGTATTACGGTGCTTGTAACATATCGGGATACATGGAGGCAAAGCTTAATATAAAGTTTCGTCAAGTTTGCTAGATTATGATGTTCATTGGTGTTAAATGATCTTGTAGAAGGAAACTGTGTCACAATAAAATGAAGAAGACATTTCTTATGGTAAAAATTGTTTTGCATAATGTGACGACATGAAAGTGACGGTCTATCTATCCTATTCGATACTTTATACTTATGATACAACAAAGAAAACGATATAATTCCACAGCGGCTACTGTGGATGATGTCTCCGCATTAATTTCGGAAGTCAATCGAAACCTAGAATCTATACGCTGCTGGGCGTGTAAGTATGGTTTACAAATTAATGCGAAGAAATCGCAAGCGATTGTTATTGGTAGTCCTTACTATGTAGATAAGCTCTCAAAGGTGGTGGTGCCTGACATTATTTTTGATGGAATTTCTATTCCTCTTTCCTCTACTGTCAGGAATTTGGGTATCACCATGGACCAGACGCTTTCTTGGTCACCCCATATAGCTGAGGTGAGTCAGAGGATCTTTAGATCCCTTCACTCCCTAAGACGTCTCCAGAATTTCCTTCCTCTTCGTACCAAGTTGACCCTTACTCAATCTCTTTTGCTTCCTCTTCTGGACTATGGCGATATTGCGTTTCTGGACCTCAACGAGGAGCTACTTGATAAGCTGGAGCGTCTACAAAATGTATGTATCAGATATGTATTTGGTCTACGCAAGTATGATCATATCTCTGAATTCCGCTCTAAGCTTCGATGGTTACCGATTCGCCGGCGCAGGGATGTGCATATCCTGTCATTACTTTTCAATACACTGTTCAGCCCTACTTCCCCTCCTTACCTTTCTGAGCGGTTTAGTTATATGGCAGACGGCAGTGGCCACCGCTTGCGGTCGAGTACTAACCTTACTCTTGCTGTACCGTCTAGAAAGACGCGAACATACTCCAGATCTTTTACTGCGCGCGCTGTTAAATTGTGGAATGAGTTGCCTTTGTCGCTGAGACAGTCGCAGTCTGTTGCGTCACTTAAGATGAATTTGAAGAAGTTGTGGCTTTCCAATGACTTGTGAATTGGTTGAATATAGTATTTATTTATTTATTGTATATTTGCGATATATATGTAACATATGTTAGTGTGTATTATATTTTATATTGTATATTTATATATGTATTGGCATGTTTTTATTTGTCTAGAATTAATACTAATTAGGATTTGCTTTATTTTCTCTGTTTTTGTACACGGTATAAGTTTGCCTATCTCGTTCTACCTACCTTCCTCTCAATTGCTCAAAGGTTAGCTGGAAGAGATCCCTTATAGGGATAAGTTCGCCTTTGTACTTTGATCTATTGTGTGACATGTATATTCCTTAACCTGTTATTGTGTACAATAAAGTGCTTACATACATACATACATACATACATACATACATAATTATTGAACTTGAGCTCACAAATTTTCACGAGGATCGGTTGATAAGTTCAAACTGTAGTGGAAAACAGCCAGACACGGGAAAGAAATGTTTGGCCAAGCTGAAAAAGAGACGAGACTTCGCAGAATGTCCCTATAGGTAATATTTTATTCCGCAGATCCACCTGTGTTCCTTCTAATGTGCGGGCGGAGCCGAAGGCCGCGCTGGTAGCTTCATAAATAATTTATTGTACTGCCTACTATTTTGATAATGCCATTTTCCCTTTGATACTTATTATATAAAGACTCATTCTGGCCAGTCTAAGTGTTTTTAAAAATAGTTCTATTAAGATCCCCGACAAGGTCGACTAAAGTTAACTCTCCAAGTCTCCATACAATCGTAGTTTGGTTTCTATTTTAGAACGGCATATTGGGATAACTTTTCTTCTATTTCTACTATATTCCGAAATAATATATACTTTATAGTTGAAAATGAAGCGATTATAAATTTATTAATTTACACGCTACATATTGTTTTCTATTTTAATTTCTAAAAAACTAGTACACGACCTAGATCTGCGGATTCCATTGTCTTTACAAAGATTCATGTTATCCTAGCATGTAGTTTTAAAATGAGAACCAAACTGTGTTTGTATGGAGAGTCAAGAGAGCCCGCTTGAAGCTGGTTTTCTACCAGAGGGGCGAGAAGAGACGAGACGACACGAGGCGAGAATTGAAATCAGTGTTCGTCCTATTTTTGTATTTCTCTGTTGTTATTTAAATGTGTTTTTATACTCGTCGACCTTAATGTTTGAATTAAGACTTCGTACACCAAACTTAAATCACATACTTTTTACTATGGAGCTACCAACTCAACATTTCATAACTGTAGAGAACTGTAATGAAATTGACCAATCACGTGGCGCCTTTACTGAACTATAATGGATTTGACCAATAGGACGCCGTCATGAGAAAGTCAAAAGGTAAATAGACATCATCGCTCAAAATGAAAAAAGTCGTTGGTTGCACTTCGTTTTCAATAGATACCAAGTTTGTTTAATTAGTTCAGTTGACTCGTAGAAAAAGTATTGTTGACAATAGTGTCATAATCAAGCTTTTTAATCTCGTACCTTACTTAGGCCACTCAGCAAGCTTCGTGGCCTAAACACGGTACTCGACTAAAAAGCTCTCTATTATAACACGATTGTGAAAAATAGTATTGTCATAAATAAATGTTTTTCTTTCTTTCTTTCTTTCTTTCTTTTCTTTCAAATCGTATGGGATCTCGTCTCGCCTCTCTGGTGAAAAACCAGCTTAATACTTATTCTTGCCTCAATGACTCGTGAAACCGGTGTCAAGTAATCACAATCAGATAAAGAAAAAAAAAATTATCACATTTCTCACTTGTAACAAAAATTAATTAAAACTAAAAATGTTAACCACAACGCTACAAATTAGATTTTAATCTCTCAAATTAACATTTACATTCAACCATGTTTTCCCTTCCTAAAGTTAAGGAATATCTACGTGAATATCATGCAGTGGAATTTAGGCCTTGGCTCTAGGACGTAATGTTAAAATTCTTTTGTCGCTCAGCCTGCTTATATTGCAACACTTCGGAGGTTTGTAGCAACTAAGGATAAGCTGACTTTCATTAAGCTGAACATTTCGGAGTTTTGGCCACGCACAAAACCAAGTAAGTAGTACAGTACCAAGCAGCCAATGTCGCTATTTGGCTTTCTTTTATTACAATGTTCATGGTTATGCGTCTGCTGCCCGTGTATGCCAGTACCGCCAATACAGAGGGCACAAGATCGAGTCTTGTACTGGGCTGTTATTCGCTACCCGCAAAAGCGGCCTACCCCACCGGTCACCCGTCACGAAACTAGACCTCTACCTACGCTTGGTTACTACGCATCGCGGTGTCAAGATATATTTGTGGGTGAGCATTGAGGTGAGCTTAAAACAAGTTACATAATAGGGGGGGCTGGGCTCCAGACGTCGATGGTTTGTTATTCATTTATTCTCTGTTTAATGTTTTTAAAGTTAGATCGTGGTAACTTCCACGTTAAAGTGACTCGAGTCAAAAAATACGTATGTAGGTATATTAAAATGAAATAGTTACGACCTATAGTTGCGCATTTTGCTATTTTGTATAAAAGTTGCGCATTTGGCTATTTCGAACGACGAATTTAATTTCACCCTGTAAATAAATACGTATATCGTCTAGTTTATTAGTAAATATAGTAAGATTGTCCGCAAATACATTTACATTTTACACTACTATTTATATACTATTACGCTAAGTGACCGCTTATAGGTAGGTTAGGTTCGTTAGTTTTCTTCAGATGCCCGAAGGGCAAACAGACCAGAAATAGGAGCCCCGCTCCGCGGGGCTCTGTCAATATCGCTAACGTATCCTCAAAACGACGAAAATGTGATGTAGGCATTTTGCGTTTTAGGCATAATGCTCGGTGGTCAAACTGCAATGTGGGCAAAACTCCAACTAGGCAAACTGCGTTCAGGGCCGTCTGAGACCAACCCCTACTACTTACTACTACTACTTACTAGTAGTACCTACTTAGTACAGTACTCACTGTGTATGCATTCCTGAATATTGTAAAACTATATCCCCCACCCAATAGGTGTAGACCGTATGCACAGTTGACGTCAAACATAATTCTGTATACACTGCACGTTATTCTATAGCGAAGGTATATCTTAAACGCCGACTAATACATGATGTGTTTCTTTGCTTTAAGACAAAGACTAAAAGAGGTCTGTCATAAGGACGCCAGCCTGAGTAAATACTTCAGGGAATATGAGATTAACTGACTTCCTATTTGCCTTGCCACAGAGTTAAAGTACAGTGAGGCTACTGGGAAACGAAAACCACGTTTGCTCGAGAGAGCAGATGGGTTATCACCAGACATCGTAAACTGCGATCGAAATCCATTGAAGTACTAGGGTTGTTACTCAGTCAAGTCAAAGTCAAAAATTATTTATTGAGTAGGCTTAGCAACAAGCACTTTCGAATCGTCAGTTATGCTACTTATGCATTTATATGGCGGAATGTGTTTATTTATCATTAATATTATTATAGTATTAAATTACACTTATCAATGTCTAGGTAACCTAGACACTGATAAGTGTACCTAATCTATGATATTAAACTAAAACTTCTTGGAATTGATAAATATATTGTCTATAGATTTATTATATTATATTATATTCTATTTATTAGTTATTATTATTTGTATTATTTTAGTACATAATATTTTAGTTCATTAATTTAGAACCATCGTCATACGTCATTTCAATGGATTTCGATCGCAGTTTACGGTGTCTGGTTATCACGTAACGTTTTGAACGCGCGTTAGAAAAATATCATATCAGCCGAAAGACGTCCATTGCTGGACATAGGCCTCCCCCAAAGAGTGCCAAAGTGATCGGTCCTGCGCCACTCGCATCCAGCGGACTCCCGCAACCTTTACCAGGTCATCAGTCCACCCTATCCACGCCGCGCCTTCCAGCGGATTTTTCCATGTGGAAAGTGACACTGACGCACGTACAATGCGTTGCGTGGTCGACCTGCAGGTGTGACAAAGAACAGAGATAGATACAGAAACGAGATCCGTTTTTGTTTCGCGGTCGCCGTTCAGAAGAAATACAAACCGCACAGCGTAGCTCTATCTGGGTCTCCAATCTATGGTATATAATCTGTCAGTATTGCACAATACTGTAGGTTTTTTTACTGTTATATTTTCATTCACAGAAAAGTTAACACTTTTACTGCCGGTAGCCCGCCTAGCGGGCGCTTACGCCGTACCTACTCACTTTCCGCTACATAGCGTAGCGAATCTTGGCTTTGCCGCTTGACATGTAAAAGTGCCCTTGGGGCCTATTTGCAGAAAAAATAATTGATTTTGATTTTGAGTTTATATGGTAATGGTTAATACAAGAATTAAATCGAATCTATTTATTGCAAACAAACAATCACAACGTTCTTGACTTCGTTTTTCAATAATGTAGCACACTCGTCATGACACTTAGCTAAAATCTGACATATACGATGCGAAGTGACAAACGTATGACGTCTAGGATTTTCCGGCCAAAAAAACCGTTCATGAGTACTAAATTATTATTGCTCAAAGAATTTCAAAGTTTCTTAGAGATCATTTCAACCCCAAATTTTTAACTGGTGACCGAAGGGGTCCATATCGGGTTGCATGATATTTGTAGCCATAAGGCCGACAGGCATAACTACTTGTGTCATAATCATCATTAAGCATAAACGACAATAGTCATAAATTAGTTCGCATACATTTTTTAGCCATAGTATTTGAGCGCATAAATAGCACATCATCAGCCTATATACGTCCCACTGCTGGGCACAGGCCTCCTCTCATGTATGAGAGGGAACGGGCAGTAGTCCCCACGCTGGCCCAGTGCGGATTGGGGACTTCACATACACCTTTGGATTTCTTCGCAGATGTATGCAGGTTTCCTCACGATGTTTTTCCTTCACCGAAAAGCTAACGGTAAATATGAAATCATATTCCGTACATAAGTTCCGAAAAACTCATTAGTACGAGCCGGGATTCGAACCTACGACCGCCGTTTGACAGACAATTTATTGTGCTTTAAGCATAGATATCAATCGCCGTAATAGGTTTGCGTTCAACGTTTTCAAGTCATAGCTATAAGACGAACGGGTAGGGGTCGGGTTGCATATAGTTTAAAGTCATATTTTTGGTAGGCATACGTGGATTCGTCTTACTCATCATTACGCATAACTGTAAATAGTCATACATTTATGCGCATAAAGTTTTTAGTCATAATGTTTAAGAACATATTGTGTAATGCGCATAAATATGATGCGCATAAAATTATTTAAGCATACTTTATAATGGACAAAAAGACTTTTATGCGCAACAACTTTATGCGTAAAGTTGTATGGCTTTCGAAATTATGATGAGAGTCATTATGCGACTAGAATCTAGATGGACACCCTGACCGAAGAGCTGGCGGCATTCTCGCGCAACGCATGAGCATTGCAATTCAGCCAGCTAGGAAATGCTGCCAGCATCCTTAAGTACAATGCCTTGGGGGCCTTTATTAGATTTTACTTAGCTTGAATTTAATTAAGTTATTTAATGTAAATGACCAACTTGCATAATGTATAGTTTAGGAAAGAAATGATTTTTACTTATTATATACACGAGTTCTCTGTATTTTGTATCTCTGTTCACCTCGAAATTAGTGCCCGCGGCAGTTCGCCAACACACGGATATTGCGCCGTAAGCGACCAGTATAACATAAACCTTGCTTTATAAGAAAATGAGTGGAATGAAAGGGTCACGAAATCCTGGTCTGGCTTTGACAGTAGATTTGTGCGTGTGACATATACTAGTGTTATCATGTTTTTAGTGAATAATATGTAAAAATGTAGGTGCACACCCACTTTACTCATAAATATGTACCAATATGCTGATATTTAATCCGCTGGGATTAAGGTTTCAGTGCATATTTATGGGAGGACAAAATTGATGCATATTATATTTGCACTTGATTGCAGGATATCGGTTGAAAAATATAAATAATATGTATATCATCATCTTCCTAGCGGTTTTCCCGGTTGTGCCCTAAAAGCTCGGTGTCTGTTTTGGCAACTAACCCCAAGTATGGCGTAGGCACTAGTTTTGCGGAAGCGACTGCCTAAAATTCATAATATATTTACAACTTTACTCCATTGCGAGCACAAGTGTAGTATATTTTTTAACTATTTGTGATCTTTTAAAAACGGATTTCAAGAATTTTATAAATATGAAACATCTTTACCCAACCCAAGAAACAATACGACAACTATCGTGCATTCAAATTATATTTAATATGTTTGATTTAAAATGACGTGGATGTGGCATATAACACCTTCTTTTGTTTCTAAATATGAAAGAAACAGATACCTAGGTAACTAAGAGACGCCATAAAACTGACCGAGGTGTGGCACGCGTACTAGCTACAGATTTTAATATCGTTTAGCGTCAATGTCTTACAACACCCTACTTGAAGATAACAATTTAACAATAGAGGTCGGTGTTGGTTTTAAGTACTTTTCGTCATCTAAACTAAAACATTTTACACTTATAAGGTATAGCAGAATGTCATACCGCTCATATTTAGAGCAGTCAAAGAGGGGAAGTACCTCCTCACATAACACCACAGCCATGATACCGCCACTACTTACTCCCGAGTTTGCAATGTACTGTCGCCCAATTCGACACTGCAAACTCAATTAATCCTCAATCCTCAAATCAGTAAAGAGTCGGCAACGCGCTTGTGGCTCTTCTAGAGTAGGGAGCATCCATAGGGCACGGAGTCCGCTTATTACGCACGCCATTTGCTTGTTTGCCGTAAAATCGTGCATACAACAACCGCAAAAACATTTCAGGGCAAAGAGATAAGAAATATTCAAAGGCGCTATGAATCCCTAAAAAAGACAATATTGGAGCTCCATAAAATACCCAAAACACGGAAACAGAGCGTATGGGACTGTAAAATACTTCTAAAATAACACCTTTTAGTTTTACTGAGAAAATTCACGATGACAGTGACAACCCTATTTTTATTGAACGAATCGTTTATGGTTTATTTGGTTTTATTCGATTGTGTTCGAGTGAAGTGGCGAATAATTCTGTATAGGTTTAGGTAATTGTATCGAATCTCTTTGTTTATCGCTGGAGTTATTCCATTGTTTTGCTAGGAGCCATTTTAACCGATTAGAGAATGGTGGGGACGCTTCATCTACGTACGGATGTATTTAACTGTTTGAATAGGCATTTGTTGAAGTAGGCAGTAATGAAAAGGATTAGCTATTTACGATACAAGTGCCGAAAATAGGAAATTAGCAACGAGTGGTGATAAATTAAAACACGACCGATGGGAGTGTTTTAAATCGACACGAGTTGCGAATTACCTATTCGCGCGTGTATCGTACAACGTTTTACTGTACATATGGCTCTTTAAAGTTCCGACATATGCATGAAAAGTGCTCTTTTCCGCACTAGTGCGGGAAAGTAGCACCATATGTACTGTAAAAAATATTGTACACTTACTGCCTTTACTACTACGTACTATTACGCCTTTCTTAATTTTTTTGACCACAAGTAACATTTATTGAGCTATCATTAAAAACGATTACTTCTATTTTATCTTACGCAGATTTAGAATACCTAGTTTATAAACTGCTAAGCTATGGAATTCACTCCCGACCTCTTCAGTCCCGGATAATTACAAATTAGTTAAGTGTCTTCACGCCAATAGTGAATAGGTTATAACTGAATCATTGAGCTCCATTTTGCACCATGTCGTCAAAAAATCAGGTGAAACTAGGGTCAATCACTGGTGAATCTGTAATAATAAAATAAAACAAAAACTACCTTTGAGATACCACTGCTCCTTCTAGCCGGATGCGGGCTGACCTAACATCTTAATTCCCTACTTCCTTCCCGCAAATTTACGGTGCTGTAAACCTTTTATTACGACTCGTATAGTTATTGGATGAGATTTTTACTGCGAGCAAAGCCGCAGCATTAACGGTGTCGCCGGGGTGCTGTTTTATTTAGGTTTTCATTTGTGATATGGGGCATGACAGATGGCTTTCAAAGTTGTAACATAAATTGTTTTATTTGGACGCGCGTAAATAACCAAACATTGTACACTAGCTGCCCACGCGACTTGTAGGCTAGCCCGCGGGATAAAAAACTGTTATCCATCTACAAATGGGTCAAACATTTTTTGAAGCCGGAGTAGTGGTTACGTAATTTATCCCCTAATACAAACTCACCAACTTGCAAAGCTAAAATCTTATAGACTTTCCTTCTTGATAATAGACTAAAGTTTAGGTAAGATTAGTGTACATTTAATAACATATATATACATTTTCGTATGTACATACGTATACATTCTACGGTAGCCTAGTGGTTCAGGCATGCGGCTGTCAAGCGGCGGTCATGGGTTTGAATCCCGGCTCGTATCAATGAGTTTTTCGGAACTTATGTAGGTACGGAATATTTACCGTTAGCTTTTCGGTGAAGGAAAACATAGTGAGGAAACCGGTCTAATCCCAATAAGGTCTAGTTTTTCCTCTGGGTTGGCAGGTCAGATGGCAGTCGCTTTCGTAAAACTAGAGCCTATGCCAAATCTTGGGATTAGGTGTCAAAGCGGATCCCGGGCTCCTTTAGGGCCATTACCGGGAATAGCGCTAGGAGGATGATGATACATTTTCGCATGTATTCCCAGTATACACACAAATAGAAATACGATACCAAATCAAAAAGTAACACATAATAAATAAATAAATTAACTTTTACGTCACACCTGATGCCTGATAATGCAAGTTTTAGCGCACGCTGCGCGTACGGTTAAACTCACATTGTGGCCAGATGAAGACGTAAAATTGTGTACGCACCACAGGCGGTAATTCGTAAAGCCCCAGATCGCATATTTATGGCCCTCACCTTGAGTTCGAGTCACAAACACCTGCGATCTGGGCTATTCACGAATCACCGCCCTAGGTGCGTAATGTACTATTATTTCAAGCTCGTGGTTCATAAAGTGTATAATGGTGTTTTTATCACACTCCAAATTAGGCTGAGCCTGTGTCTTGGACGTCAACGAGAGGGATTGACAGCATAATTAACTTATACCTAAAAACTTAATCACAATGCAATTTATGTAAAATCATAACTTGACTTTGGATTGGTTTTACTCATAAACAGTACGATTTAGTAATTATTTAGTACCTACTAATTCCAATATTGGAGCTGAAAGTCAAGAGTCGCTACTCAAAAGCAAAGTTTAATGCAGACAAAATGTCTGGTAGCATTCCTCCCAAGAAATGCCTTTCCAAGCGCTAAAGATCGGATCACGACCTGTTTACAGTCTGCTTTGCATAAATTACGCAGCCTTCTAAAAAACACGAACATCTATCTTCAGAAAGCTTCTAAAGCTGCGAAAACGTTATTAAATTGCCCACACTTTTAAATTAAGTGGAAAATTTAGGAGCTGAATCCAAATAAGCGTTTTGTTTTGGCAATTTAGCGCGGCGCACTATAAATTGTGTTTCAGTGTTTTCTTAAATATAATTCAAATGGTCGATTGAACCCGAAACTGATTCCGGTTTTATTTTAGTATGTGATTATAGCCCCAACAGCTATGGGTCCTGGGGAACGGCTGCATATGAAAAAAGTGGCTAGGCCAAGAATATGTCTTTGGTCTCCCCCGTCTGCCATAGAAGGCGGAAGGAATCATCGGGTTCCAAGTGTTTCTGGCGGGGCCCGCGGCACCCACCTTAAAACCCTACGAAAAGCGACGAACATCTTTTCCACCCTAAGACTTGACTTATTTTCCTGTGTCCAGATTTTCATGGGGCAGAGGACGTCCACAGTGCGCCGCCATCCCGTTCGGTCTTGAGCTTCGCGCTTCAATTCGCTCCAAGTCTTCCCTATGGTCTTCGCCTCTGCGATGATCGTCCGCCGCCAGGTCTGTTTAGGGCGGCCACGTTTACGCTTTCTTTGGGGATTCCAGTCCAGGGCTTGCCTCGGTATGTGATCAGGGTCCCTTCGGCTGATACCACATAACCTAGTCATCCCATGTTCCCACTTCCCAGCCATTGGGGGAAGTGGGATCATGGTTCGTAGGTTTTCTCCAAAAAAAAAAAATTAAAAAAGGTGACCTGATTCATATTAATGTTTTTTTGTCAAATTGCCAAAGTTAAAAAAGATTTTCAGGTGCATGTCCGCTTCAGTTACAGGTGATTAAAATAAGTAAGGTCAAAAGTACATCATGTACGGTCTCGGAATGGAGAGGTTCTTTCACTTTTGGACCTTTTTTAACATTATTCATAAAGTCGATAAATTATGGACCTTTTTAGACATCGTCGTATTCAAAATATTCTCAGTTTGCTACGAATTACTGCGTCATAGTTATCATCATATCGACCAAAAGACATCCAGTGCTGGCCTCCTCAGGATATGCATCTCATGGTGCTGCGCCACCTGCATCCAGCGGCCTACCAGCGGCTTCATATCACTGCGCTAAAACTAACACTATTTTATATTGTTATTTAAATATTTGCTGTCCCTTCTTCTAGACCTTATTACATTCCAACAAAGAAATAACATTTCGTACGACTTATGAAAGATTTTCGAAAAAAACATATTTTAAACCCCTTCACGATTTCCAGATATGAAATCAAATCTCGGAGGCAAAGCTTACGTCACCTGCAAGCGATCCGAACCAATAAACACCGAGTACAGTCAGAAACGCATTTCACTTTGCACGTCAAACCGAGCTATTTTGCAAACTACGTGATATTCCGACTTCGCTTCCAGAACGGTGTTAAAGCCAAAAATTGGATACGACGGGGAAATGCGACTGTAGAAAGTCTATGGATTTATGGTAAAACAAAATGGTTTGTGTTTACTGTCAATGCCATTACAAAAACAAGCATAATATATGAAGTTCAAAAAAACGCTTCGGAAAAGCGAAATTTTTCAAGCAAAAGACCTATTAATTTTTGTTTTTAAGCAGTATTAATTTTTGTTTTTCCTTTCATTTAAAATTTATAATTTTCGTTAGCAGCGTTACTGCTTAAAAACACAAATTAATTTAGGTTGGGGTAGCGCGTCGTTACTGACGATTTCTCAATATAATTTGAGACGTTGGTGCCGTTAAGAGGCCTAAGTCTTCTGCCTCCCTAAGCCTCCCTAAGGCGTTGCATGAAAGAACTGATTGAGGGATTTGGTGCCCGAACCGGATTGTTCCGATAGCTCAGTTGGTTAGTAGCGACGGGCCATGAATGCCTGTGGTCGCCGGTTCGAATCCGGCTCGGAGCATTAAATTTTTCAAATTTTCCTTTCATTCAAAAGACCTATGTCAACGGGAGGATAATTACGAATCGATTGATACCTTTTTCACCAAAGTCGGTTGAGTATCCTAAACGCTAATAACAAACGTTAAGAGTCCGCAGTAAGCTCGATTCTCCATAGAAACGTAGTTACGCTCTCATTTTAAAACTACGTGTTGGATTGTAACGAAACTTTGCATGTTCAATGAAAAGAGGTATATCTATGTCTGAAATTAGTTTACGTAGCTTCAGATACCATAATAAAAAAGATACAGTGAATTTAAGTTTTTCATACAAACCTAGTTTTTGCTGCATTTACTTAGTTTTATAAATTGGAACCATATAAACTAATTACAAACATAGACATACCTCATGTCATTGTATATGCAAAGTTTCGTCACAATCCAACACGTAGTTTTAAAATGAGAGCGTAACTACGTTTGTATGGGAAGGTGAAATTCGGCCGAGCTTACTGCGGCCTCTTAATTCAAACATAATCTGCTGAAATCACAACCCTTCTTTTCGGCTCTGCCGTCGTCGGACAAAAAACAGGGGTTTTGTTTAACTTCTCTCTCGTCTCGACATTTCTTCCGAAAACCCGTTTTGTTCTTATGTTAGGATACAAAACTAAGTTACTGAATTATCTGCCTGTTCCACCTATATTTCGAGCTAGAGAAAACGGGTCACGGAATTCGATTAATACTTTATTCAGTCGGATTTTAATGTATGTTCCGGCGTCGCCCTGGGGGGTAATAACAAAATGTTTCCAACGCGCATTAGAAAAGTCTAACTGTCATTTCTCCATATAAAAATTGTCATTTTTGATCTACGGCCATACAATGCGTTACGTAATCATAATGCTGATCACGGAACGGGCACGGAACTGTTAACTGCGAGATATCATTTTATAATACCCTACCCTTTTTACCCTTACACATCTTCACTAATTACTGCTTGAAGTTATTTCTTATCACTGCTATTAAATTCATAGTTTCAGTTTCAGAAGCTCTTTAGTAAACTTGAACACTACTTCAATCCTTGAGCTTTCAAAAGCTTATTACCAGTAAAACTTTTCTTAATGGATTAGGTTTTCTTTAAACAATGAGCGGCTCTTGCGAAGACCCATTTCTGTATTTTAATGTAACTTCAAAAGTTATCTAGTTAACATTTTAATTTTGAAAATGGCAACACTTTCGTTATTGGTTTCGTAGTTCTTATGTCCATGTATAGGAGTTAAAAGTTTAACGAGGTATTGTTTTCCTGCTATAATGTAGCGTGTTCGAATTTATATATATTACCAGCAGGTCTATTAGACTTGACGTAGCGGTTATATAAATTTAATTTTATTTTGCTTTTACACGTTAATAATGTTACATAAAAGTAATATTGATATCAAACTATACTTTTAATACAGTTGCTCAAAAAGTGGTACTTTTTGTGGCTGCGTAGCGTACGAGAAGCTCAATTTCTCGAACTAGTGCTTTTTACTTTTTAGTTCCAAACTATACTTTCGAAACGCAGTAATTTTATATTACATTTTTTACCCGATGGCGCTGATTCCAATAGTATGTTGTCACTGTCAGTGTCATTTGTAAAGTATGGGTTCGTTCAAAAATAACTTCGAAGCAAGCATATTTTATCGCAATGATATATTAATTTATTATTTTTCGCAATTGTATTAAAAAACGTCGTTTACAACACGTGTGAAATGTCTTTTACCACTCGTACCGAGTCTTGCCACTCGCTTTCAGCTCGTGGCAAGATACCTCGGTACTAGTGGTAAAAAGACATTCTTTTCACACTAGTTGTAAAATGTACTATTATTTTCTAAAATAGAATATAGAATAAAATAGAATAGCCATTTATTGATTATAAAACTATTACATAAAAATATAGTTTTTAACAGCGACGATAAATGTTAGAAATTAAATTATTGCATTTACATTTACGTTTATTATTATTATTGCTTTAAATTAACTATAAATTGCCTCTCCTTCGGTGAAGAGGGAGGGATGGTAATAAGACTCCATGGGTTACCAGCTCTGCTAGAAGTATATATTTATATAATACAAGTTTTTACTAATCATATTATATTTTGTGTGTTGTTTTTACCTTTACATTACGATAGTAACAAGCGTTAAATATAATATACTAACTAATAATTTTATAGAACAACAGTGGCAAACAAGCAGACAAGCAAGACAAAGTTACAGAAATACCAGAAGAGCTACAATCACATTGCCGACGCTTTATTAATTCGAGGATTCTATGAGTTTACAGCTAGATATAAACAAAATGTCTCACTCTCAAGTACTAAAATAATAATTGGCGGTTCGAGTGGCAGAGATGGAGATACACGAACGAAGTTCGTTTTCTTTTCGCGGTAGGCCCTCTGGCTCGTACTCGCCGCACCAGGGACGCCGCGCACGCGCGTGGTACTCCTACATGGTGCTTCCCCGCCGTGCGTACCTCCGCGAATATGCCCGATGCTCTGCAGTAGCGAGGCAGTCCCATCGCCGCCCTGAACGCTTTGTTGAACTGAACCCGAAGAGCACTGTACGATTATCTTCACTTCACTGGAACATTGTGTGAACCTGCGGACTAACATATTCGCCCTCACGCGTTCGATGTCATTATCATCTTTGAAGTCAGCAGTAACGTTGTGGCCGCGGTATTTAAACTGCCGAACTCTTTCGATTGGTACTCCATTTTAACATGACAGGTAGTAGGTACACTAGATGGTCTGTTACTGCCGGCCTCAAACACTATGTACATATTTACTTTTATTTACGTTATATTTTAAACCACAGCTGGAGGCGTACTCTTCGCACGTTTTATAAGCTTCCTAAGACCTCAAGCAGACGCGCTCAACCGTAGCTTAAATATGATTCACTACTCAAAAGACACACAGATACAAAGAGAGTAGTATACAATAACATTGACACATATTGTGTGTGTCTTCGCGTCAGTGAATCGGTCGCTGTTTCTGCATTACGCCGAGGTGTCAGACACCTATATAGCACTTATTTTCAAATAGCACCGTACGTGACCCACGGAACGTTACACAACATACTACGAATACAGATACAAACGTATATACATAATAAATAAATAATTAATGTAATAAATCTAGGTTTAATCTAGCTTGAGATTTATACTAATGGGAAACAAATAGTAAAGAAACAGTTCACTAGCTTCAACCCAAACATATCTCTCAAATGTGGTTAAAAGCAAAATCCAGTGACCTGTTTCCCTTGGCACGTGACGGGAGATTTACTTGTATATTCAAAACTTTGTTTCGAAACGTCTAGCATAGACAATATGCCGTTAGGAGGTGAGGACCACATCAAATGTGGCGTTGGCAAAATGCACTTTAGCCACTGTGACACCGAAAAGTAATATGAAAACATGATTTTTGACTTTTATGATAACTGGTGAGCTTGAGGGATTTAACAATTATGTGATTTAACTGTGTTATAGTATAACGTCGCTCTCAGGTCGACTGCTTACTTAACCAGTTAATATGTCAATTCAATTTAATTATTATCCTATACTATTAAACGAGCAGTATTTGTATTATGTTTGTAATCATGTTCTGGAACGCGGATGTAACGATTAAATTTGGAATATAGGGGTTTACGGGGCAAGAAAATCGTTAAAGCTAGGTCGCATTTTTGGGAAAAATCGTCTTCTCCATATTTTCACCCGAGCTGCTGGGCTCGATCGCCCAGTTACTTTTATTTATTCGCAACTTCAATACTTTTACTGGATTACATTTAATTAACTCATCATCCTCCTAGTGCTAATCCTGGTTCCTTATCCCAAGATTTAGCATAAGCAATAGTTTTTACGAAAGCAACTGCCATCCGACATTTGTTTTTTACTAGCTAGCCTATAAAATAAATGCGAGATGAACGAAGCCTTTATGTCCGACCTAAAATCGGTCATGGCACCTAGCCATGAAGCGGCTTAACCAAAAGATATACGTTACACCACGGTGTGAGAGAGCCAGGCTCTCCGATTTACGTCGTCGAGAGCGTCGATAACAAGTGTGAACCCGCTTACTGCGCCAGTCATCCCGCCACTGAGGTGGTCCAAGTCATGAACTATCTAGTCCACATCGAGAGGGTAATTACGTAACTATACAAATGAGTGTTCAGACATTATCAACTCTCATTTTCACCTAAAAACCATGATAGTTGATATGCCCTTACGCTCCTTCAACCCTGCCGGTCAGCTCATGGATGAGAATTTCACTGTCTGCGAAGTCATGTCCAGGGAGAGTTTTTATCTTTACTGTTACTCTAAACAAAGAGCAAATTCGGAAGGATATGCTATCAAGTGCGAACGTGAGTGAGTCGTGAGTACTACCAACTAAACAAACCACTGAATGTTTTTACTTCAAAGAAATTATTGTACTAAAGGCATTGCTGCCAACTTAAGAAAAACCTTATTCTTAATATGACAGTACTGGCAAGTTGAATTAAGAACAAAACAGACCATAAACAAGAGGTGTAAATGTGTCATGTTTCCAATTTCCCACCAAAGTTCCAGTTCAAAATGAAAAGACGAAATATGATAACTATTCGTTATTAATAACTTCTTAAGATTTGATTCGTGTTTGTGAAGTGGAGAAAAATATGTACGTTCCTTTTAAAATGGACGAAGAAGAAAATAAGTGCACCGCTGAAGAAATTGCGTGAGTAGTAATAAAACGGAACGGAACAGAAACGAAAAACTTACTGCCTGAAAAGTCAAATGCTATTTATTTAAAATTTGTCGTAGAAAAACTATTGTATGCAACGGTGTAAAACTTGGTCTTAAAACGCTCGTGGCGTCTTTAATTGCGATGCTCGCCAAGGCTCGCATCGCAACTCACGACACTCGCGTTTTAAGACCCTACTTATACAACAGTTGCATAAAATACTATTATGAAACAGGAATCTTTTATAGAATGTCTCTCATTTTATAGCTGTCGTCATTATTTTCTTTGGTCCATTGCTTTATTTTCTAAAATCTTTATGCATTTAAAAGCCATTAGCAAAAATAAGTAGAAGCGTGACGTTTCTTAGTCTGAGTTAGGTGTTTCCCAATTTTTTTTGAAAGTCGGAACTTGGTTATTAAAAAATATTTAACACATTTTAATGTTGTCAATTAATATCGTATTACCATTATTTCAAAATTCAATTTGAATTTGGCTTTTTACAGCTTTAACGCTTTGTAATAGGATATTATTATGCCATGACAAAACTTAAGACAGTTGATTTCATACAAAGATATAATAGTATTAATGAAAAGAAGATATACCGAACATATACAACTACTTATTTAAATGAACAACTAAATGGCATTGGGCGGGGCACATTGCGCTTAGAACTGACGGACGACGTAGAAGATTCTCGATTAGTGACCACGTACCGGAAGGTGCAGCGTGGGTAGGCCCCCTAAAAGGTGGACTGATGACTACCAAAAGACGTCCACTGCTGGACATAGGCCTCCCCCAAAGAGTGCCACAATGACAGATTTCTACGTTTTGGTGACGCGTACAAGTCAGTTCACCCAAACGCGAGATAATCGCGGACAAACATACAGGTCAAACTGAGAACCTTCTTTTTTGAAGTCTTTTAAAAAGGTATATTCTTAAGAATGCATTTTATTTTAGG
Source organism: Epinotia demarniana (assembly GCA_945867215.1). NCBI lineage: Eukaryota > Metazoa > Arthropoda > Insecta > Lepidoptera > Tortricidae > Epinotia > Epinotia demarniana. The sequence continues at coordinate 3,368,156 of OX244262.1, forward strand.
ATTATCTACTGAACTTTGCACCCATTTAGATTCTTATTCTTTTGTCGGCAAAGTTGACAACCACGCATATTCTTAATTACATAATAACTTTATTAACATGGCTTTCATTTTCACATTTAACAGTTTTGGTGGTAAGTATATTTACCAGGTAGTGGTTGGCGATTGAATAAAGTGTCCACTACCTGGCAATAATTAAGAAATTGATGGGGGAGTAGAGAGGGTGAGTGTGGATTTCACCCCAGTGTTATGACAGTCCACACTCAGAAAGAGACTCCTAAGTACTGTCTATATGATAGTTATTTGGGGATGGCAGAATAACTGCGTCTGAGCCGGAGTCCCTGAGACTTTGCCGTCTCGAGGGCTACTTGGCGCAGTCATTAGCCGAGCCATCTTTCTTTTCAACATGTAGTATTGAATGTTTTTTACTGTTTTAGTTAAATCTAATTGTTCTGTTAAACGATGATAGTGTATGCAAACCTGATGAATTAGTCTATTATTATTATTGTATATTCTTTCCATATCTCGGGATCATGGGATCTCGGACTTTTGGAAGGCATGCGTGGGGCCGAAGCCAACAGCGCAGAGGCTCTTTAAAACAAAAATAATCTAAAGCGGAAAGGGATACATAACACATGGCGGATACCATCCTCGAGCGCACAACATGATACACCCGATGATAGTCCCCGCCAGGTGCAAAGACTATTGCTGAGCAACATTGTGCTGCGATGGAAAATAAGATCATGGGTTATTGAGTTGAATGGTGGGTGGTCTGGAAAATAGGTTATGAGAGGAGACTAGCGGACACCTGCCGTGTCAATAAGTCTCAAAATTGTGAAAAAGAAGGCGGTGACTCGCCAACTCGTTAAATCGGCCCCACAAGCAGTCGCACGCACAGTGCGACGGTGGAGCAACACGTCTGAGCGGCTGCGAGGTTGTCGAGAGGTGAGTCTGCGGTGCGCCAGATCCCGGTAATCCGTTCAAGGGCCGCCCGCGTTATGACATTTTACACTTCCAACCTCCAGGTCCTTCCAACCTATGCTCCAAGGTTCCGCTCTTGCGACTCCACTCTGACCGGCCGGTTAAGGCAAGCACAGAGGTGAGGGCCAGATCACTCGGGCCCTCTGGAGGTTAGGGGTCAGCGGTGTCGCCATTCACCGTCAGCTCACCACAAGCTGCCCCCTCGGGTTTTTTTTTTATTCATCAACTCACACGGTATATATAATAACTACTAAACTAGTCCAATCTGAAATCAAATCCGCCGTCCAAGATCTGGAAAGTAACTTCACGGCCACTACTGATTTTATATGCGCGGAACAGGACACTCTCAAGACTCTCGTCTCAAACCAAAACAATAAAATCAAATTACTCGAAAGTGAGAATATTAAGTTGCAGGCCAGCCTTCAGAATATGACAACGCGTCTGTCTACTACGGAGAACTTGTCGCGAACCTATAATTTAGAAATTCAAGCCGTCCCAGAAAAAAAAACCAAAATGTACTCCTGCTCTTCAAAAATCTCTGCTCTACCGTAAAACTGCCATTAGCGGAGAACAGCGTCACGGCCTGTCGCAGAGTTGCTAAAATGGACGCCAAATCTGCCAGACCTCGAAATATTTTAGTTTCATTATCATCCCCGCTTCTTCGCGACTCAGTTCTATCATCAGTCAGCCGCTACAACAAGTCAGTTAAACATTCCGCTGATCCCACCGCTGCTCTGCTGAACAGTTCCCATCTCGGAGTGTCCGGGCCAGGCACACGAGTTTACGTCGTGGAACACCTTTCGCCGGAATGTAAAATGCTTCACGCGGAGACTCGAAAGGTAGCTAAGGCTAGGGGGTTCAATTTTGTATGGACGCGGTACGGCAAAATTTTTGTGCGCAGGGACGAGAACTCTGATGCTATCCATATTAAAGATACCAATAGTCTAAACAAAATAGTGTAATTCTGTTTTTGATCATACTTTGTTACTTATAATTATTTACTAAATAAGAGCAACCATAATGTTAATATATTACCAAAATGTTAATAGAATACGTAGCAAGTTAAATGAAATATATCTTAACATCTTAAACTGTAACTACGACATTATTTGTCTCACGGAAACGAACTTAAACGACGGCGTTTATGACTCCGAATTTTTAGACTCTAGGTATAATATTTATCGGAGAGATCGCGGATCCACGTCGCTCAGCAAAACAGAAGGTGGTGGTGTAGCTATTGCTGTAAAAAAACAACTGACCGTTGATCGTTTGAGCAAGTGGGAGAGTGAGATTGAGGATCTCTGGCTTCAAGTTAAAATTACCACCTGTCGTACATTGATCATTTGCCTTTGCTATTTACCACCAGATCTTGAAAAAGACAAACTTAGGTCGTTCTTTTGTAATTGCCAAAGAAGGATGTCGCACACTAGTAACATTGATTTCATTTTGTTGGGTGACCTTAATGCCCTCACATTCACTGGACAAAGGCCCCTAGCTCGTCACATATGTCATCATCAATTTCTACACACGATATTAGAACCGATTTACTACTTGAAACCATTTCTCTATGCAACCTCACACAATATAATAATGTACCAAATAAAAATAATAGGTTTTTAGATCTCATTTTGTCAAGTCTCAACAGTGTTGAGGTCTACAGTGCTGTCCCGCTCAGCCGCATTGATGCACAACATCCAGCTTTGCTAGCAGATATCCACATCGATGCTTCACCACCCAAGACGATTAATCCTAGAAATACAGATAGACCAAATTTTTATAAGTGTAACTACGACGAGCATCGGAAGGACTTAGCCGCAGTTGACTGGGAACAAACTTTGTCAGATGTTTCCGTGGATGTTGATGTCCAAATGTTTCATAATAAGCTAAATGTACTTATAAAGAAATATGCACCTAACAAAAAAGTACGAAATCAGTTATACCCAAACTGGTTTAGCCCTGCTTTAGTTCGCGCCTTAAGGGAGAAGTTAAAGTATCACAAACGCTATAAAAAGTTTGGCAACCCTCTCGACTATGACACATTTGATCTTTTACTCGCACGATGTAAGAAACTTATTGATAGTTGTTACAAGACTTATATCAGTTCCGTACAAGTATCTATTAAACACAACATAAAGCATTTCTGGAGATATGTCAGTGACAAAAAAGGCGCCACATCTATACCTGTCACAATGAAGTACGATAATTTGGTGTCATCAAATCCCATGGAGGTTTGTGAAACGTTCTCGAGCTACTTTGGTTCAGTTTTTGAAAAATCTACTGGCTCCAACACGTATGCGTTTCCAGTAGCCCCGTCGCAGAATACAACTTTAAGCGACATCAATATTAGCATTGACCTTATACAAGCTAAGATTAAAGGTCTGAATTGTAAGAAAGGACCGGGCCCTGATGGCATTCCTCCACGGTTTATAAAAGAATGCTGTGATGAACTCTGCCTACCGCTTTGTATCATTTTTAATAAATCTCTCAAGACTGGTAATTTCCCTGCACTCTGAAAAACGGCTCATATCATACCAATACATAAGTCAGGAGACAATAACCATTGCCAAAACTACAGGCCGATTAGTATTTTATCCGTTTTTCCAAAATTATTCGAATCAGTTATGTACAATTATTTTTATTCCCATTTTAAAATGATTATATCACCCAGTCAACACGGTTTCGTTCCTAATAGGTCCACTATCAGCAATCTACTAGTATATAAAAATTATCTATGTAATGCATTTGCTAAAAGGACTCAAGTAGATTCTATTTACACAGATTTTTTAAAGGCCTTCGACAAAGTCAACCATTCAATCCTAATACAGAAACTAGAAGGTTATGGTTTTCACGGAAACTTGCTTAGATGGATAAGTTCTTACCTTAATAACAGAAGTCAACATATAAACATTAAGGGACATCTTTCTGCACCAGTTACTATTTCATCTGGTGTGCCGCAAGGATCGCACTTAGGGCCTCTCCTCTTTATCGTTTGTATCAACGACCTGGTTCAGCATTTGTCATGTCCTTGTCTTTTATACGCGGACGATCTTAAGATATATTCTAGTATAACTAAACCCGTGGACTGTGTAATCTTGTAGAATAACCTTGATGCTATAGTTGATTGGTGTGCTGCAAACTGCATGTTTTTAAATTCTTATAAATGCTACATTATTTATTTTACAACATCAAAGCAAAAAATTATTTTTAATTATTCTCTTAACAGTTTTACATTAAATCGTACGTCGGTTATTCGCGATCTTGGAATAAATTTTGACGAAAAATTAACCTTTCATAATCACTATGCCGTATTAATATCCAAGTGCACTAAGTTGGTCGGTTTCATTTCTCGCTCCACAAGAGACTTCAGGAATACAAACACTTTCAAATATTTATATTATGCATTGATTAGAAGCAGTTTGGAGTACGGTTGTGTTATTTGGTCACCATTTTACAAAGTCCATATTGATAGGATAGAAAAAGTCCAAAGGCAGTTTCTTAACATCCTATGCTTCAGGCTTCAGCTAGGACGCAATCTCAGGTCATACTTCAGCAGGCTGAAACATTTCAATATACCATCTCTTTCATCTCGCAGAAAATGTTGTGAATTGATCACATTATACAAAATTGTACACTACACATTTATTGTCCTTCCCTTCTTTCTCTCTTGTACTTTATTACCAGGTACAAATCTCGTAATCCATCACACAGATTATTCCAACTCGAAATTTACAAAAATAACACATCGTTTTATAATCCCGTTGTCCGAATGTGTCGTTTGTATAATGATATAGTGGCTGAACATCCTTCTTTGGACATCTTTATACACACCCTACCCTTGTTTAAAAATAAAGTTAAAGATGCATTCAAATTAGGCATTTAAGTTTTAAGTCTTAAGTTAGAGTCAAAGTTAGACGAATAAGTATTATTAGGCAGATATTTAACGCAATATTCTGGGAAATGTCATATTAATTATTAAATGTTATGCACTTTGCCTATCCTTGTAAGCTGGGCAATACTCATATGTTATTCCATCAAGTTTGTCTTTAAGTTATTAATCTTTCTGTGCACACACTGTTAGAATTGTAGTCCAGATCTAGACACTAAGCTTTAAATGTACTGAATGAATGACTGCAATTTGTTGTGTGAGCCTAATAAATAAATAAATAAATAAATTATAAATAAATGAATATAAGGGGACAATCTTACACAAATCGAGCTAGTCCCATAGTAAGCTCAATAAGGCTTGGGTTATGGGTACTAGACGACGATATATATAATAGATACAACTACTTAAATACGTAGAAAACATCCATGACTCAGAAACAAATATTCATACTCATCACACAAATATTTGCCCTTACCGGGATTCGAACCCAGGACCTTCAGCTTCGTAGGCAGCGTCACTACCCACTAGGCTACCCGGTCGTCCAATGTGGATGGTCGATGGTTGTATGGTATGTATGGGGTTATATGTCGGCGGCCCATCGTAAAATCCGCCAGATCACGAAATTTCTAGGCATATCGTGAAATGCCGCCATTTCATGATTGACATAATAATCATTCACTCGTATCGTACGTACCTACTTAATCTATGACTTATCCTAACACGTTTTATACAATATGTAATCGCTACCATAGGATGTGCTTTATATAGGCACAATATACTTTACAGTACATATGGTGCTACTTTCCCGCAATAGTGCGGAAAAGAGCACTTTCCGTGCATATTTCGAAACTTTAAAGAGCCATATGTACAGTAAAACGTTGTACGATACACGTGCAAATAGGTAATTCGCAACGCAACGAGTGGTGATAAAGAAAATAACTTGGCAGGCCTATATACAATTTTTATCTATGAAAAGGATTTTTTTCCTAGCAAAATGTGTTGAAAAACGTCGTATAAAACGCGTGAGCTTTGATAATTACATCCTTGGCTCTCTTATCACGCTCACCTGCGGTTCGCGTGAACAATTTCGTCTCTGATGTAATTATCAACATCAGAGAAAAACACTACAAACAAAAAATAAACCATTAATGGCACCACAACTACCACAAGTTAATCAGTATAGTTTTCTTCTATACAAAAACCTTGTTCTAACTATTCTATAGAATGAAATGAAATCCACTATCACGTCGCATCACAATCGAAAAAGTTTATTTCCCGTCCGGATCAGACATCCAAATCCGAAGCGCTTTACAAACTGTAAAGGTCCTTATGGTTCATAAGCCTCTTTAGCACTGTGTGATCTGAGGACTGAGGCCTTGTTTTTAACCCTGGAACTGGGGACAAAGAGTGCCCCACCCCTTATTTCCGACGTGCTCGGTGTTTAGATAAACACAGTTATAAATAGACCGCCGTGTAGTATATTTAAAAACAGAAGGGGGATTTTACTGAAAAATGAAAGTGATGATGCTCTTCTGACCGATTTCTGCCACAGCGACTGTGTGTTCTGGATTTGGTATCAAGGATTACCAATATGACTGAAGTGTCGATGCTGTACTCTCTAGTGCACTCTCATATGGGTTGCTCACGCTATTTTTTGCAAACTCGTTAGTGAAAAAAAAAGAAACTAGAAACTGCTAACAAAATTTCACGAGGATCGGCTGAGCAAATGCAACCTGCAAAGGAGAACAACTGGCCAGCGGGTCATCCGGACAAACAATTTTTGGCCCAAACTGAAATAAAAATTAGCAGTGTTTGCGAGTCCAGCTTAGCGAGTTTGTATGTAGGGGCTCATGAAATCTCAAAACCTATTTCACCTGTGTAAAGAAAGGACCTCCTGGACCGATAAAGGCTTTTCATCCCGCGGATTACTTATCAATGTTTTTAAATATTTTGGGGACAATCTCACACCTATCGACCTAGTCACAAACTAAGCAAAGCTTGTACTAAGGTTACTTACCGACAATATACATACTTGTATGGATAAATAAATATTTTAATAAATAAAAAACACCCATAACTCAGGAACACATGTTCGTGTTTATCACACAAATAACCGATACGACCCTCAAACCTTCAGGAAAAGAGCGTACACCCATCTTAAAGGCCGGCAACGCACTCACAACACCTCTGGTGTTGCGGGTGTCCATGGGCGGCGGTAATCGCTTACCATCAGGTGATCTGTCTGCTCGTTTGCCTTCTATCGCATAAAAAAAACGTCCTTACCGGAATTGGAACCCAGGGCCTCTAACATCGTAGGCAGGGACGATATCGACTAGGACGTTAACTCGAAGTACTTTATTCAAAGAGTCCCGTCTGTTTTCTTACTCACTCCACAACAGCCGTCGAAGAAAATTTCTCATTGTACAGCAAGGACAATAGGCCGTGGACAATCACGTTCCTTATTTGAAAGAGCACAGATAACACAAAATGATTCAGCGCCCTTTGTATCTGTAACTAAATGGAACGCACCATTTAACTGCAAATGAAAAACAACCTAATACGATCGAGATACAGGCCTATATTGGCTGCGGCCGCAATCGACTTTCGTTTGTTTTTGGTGTGATTGAATTTGGTCGCGGTATAATTTTATTTAGGATGGCTTTGTGTTAAAAATAGGAGATTATAAAATGATATCTAACGATAACGATAACGAGATTTAATACAATGTCCATTTATGTATTTTGAAGTGAGTTTTAATTCATTATTTTCTGTGATTTTAGGAGAAATTGTTATAAGCATAAAATAACTTTAATTGAGTATGCTTTGACAAAAAAAAATCTTTAATACATTTCTAGTTAGTTTGATTTACGTATTTATTTAACAACGAGCCCTGGCACTGAAAGCGTGCAATTGAACCTTGCCTTTGAATATTGAAAACAGTATTTACTTAATATAAATTATTATGTATTGTAAAAAAAATCGTTATTTCTCAGTTATAGAAACAACGAATACAGACAATTTTTTTTTTTTACAGACTCACCAGCAACGTTAGCCCCACTGACACGCCAATCTGCCCTCCTCTTTGTAATGTGTACAGTGCTACTAACACAGTGAGCCACGTGATTTGGCACTTAGCTGTGGCATTGGTAGACGTTTTTTTTCGTAGGGAAATTATTTTACGCATCCCGCCTGGCTGGGGAACCTGGACGGGTATGACGGACTTCCGGGAACCGCCCGGACTACCGTCTAAAACCCCACGGTGTTCTACGCGCTGCCCTTTGGCGAAGCCACGGGAACGCTTGCGCACACTTCCGTGACTCCGCCAGCAATATTGGTAGACCAGGGCAGACAGGGCTTTAAGATGGAACCATGTGGTCAGTCGCGGCTCACTCCGTGATTTCTTCGCGCCGCTACAAGAACATGCTGACCGGCCCCGCCCTGTATTTTAGCACTGCTACGGCACGCACGCGTTCTGGCGCAGCGCGTTGCATGCTAAAGAAAGGGATGCCCACGATGAGGCTCGTTCTGCACACCTAAGAGATTTGTTAAAAGAGAACATTCTGTGCGTAGTTATCTTTTTTTTCTGTGACCTAGATCATAATAGACAGGAATAGAAACGACGAAAGCGACTTCCTCTTTAACAGTTTGTGGAAAGTAAATACTTAAGTATAATTTAATTTACAAATATTTTTCATTATCATTGGCCTGTGTCAGTCCACTTATATTGGACAGGCCTCTCCCATGGCCAAAAATGAGGTCAATGGCTTGCCAACCAGTTTTCTTAACCTTAAATATGCCTATTTAATATCGACTCTGCAAAATGAAAAACCATTCCTACACTTAATTTCCATTCATATTTCCAGCTGTGCCTCATTTGTCTCACCAATCTCATAATCTTCAGTCAAATTCCACAAAAAATCGCACGAGACTTTGATTAAACTCGGCGATAAATGGCATGAATTAAACCCGATACCCCTTATCCCGAGATTATTCCGAAAGCAATTACAGCAACTATGCCTATCTAGTTTGCATTAACTACCCCTTAAATATTAATTGGGGTGGTCGGTTTAACCGTTTCTTGCTTAATGAATAGTAAAAGTACTTAGATGTTTTTTTAATGATAGTGGAGCGGAAACAACGCATCATTTTGGAAATCGATGTCTGAAGATGGACTGAAAAAAGTACGGATAAAGCTATACACGGGTACATTTGATTTAATCCATTTATCGTCATCTTCCTAGCGCTATTCCCGGTTTTACTATAAAGGAGCCAGGGGTCCGCTTTGACACTTAATCCTAAGATTTGGCATAGGCCTGCCATCTGGCCTTCCAACACAGAGGGAAAATTAAACCTTTTTGGGATTAGACCGGTTTCCTCACGATTTTTTCCTTCACCGAAAGGCTAACGGTAAATATTCCGTACCTACATAAATAAGTTCCGAAAAACTCATTGGTACAAGCCGGGATTGGAACCCACGACCGCCGCCATACCATAGGTTACCACAGAATAGCTTACCGTAGCTTTTTGTTGTGTCCGTTCCGTTGTTTTTAATCCATTCGAAAAAAAACGGCCAAGTGCGAGTCGGACTCGCGCACCGAGGGTTCCGTACAATTATTTACGGTTTTTCCTTTATCTGTGCTATAAGACGTTGCTTCGTACCAAATTTCAAGATTCTGAGTTCACGGGAAGTAGGTACCCTGTAGGTTTTGATTCCCTTGCGAGTTTCGAAAATTTGCGGCATAAACGGCTGTATCTTTTGATTGCGTCGGCTTAGAAGTTTTAATTTTTTCACAGCTCCAAGGGACAGTAGACCTGAGTATTTGCTATAAATTTTAGCGTGATACCTCACGCGTTCCTGAGAAAAAGGGTCTTGACAGACGTACGGACGGACGGACACCAAGTGATCTTATAAGGTTTCCGTTTTTCTTTTGAGGACCCCTGATGTAACGTTCAATGCGTTACGTGTTCTACCAGCTGGCGAAAATTAAGGCCGTTGGTTATGCTTTCAGAATTTGAGTACACTACTCTTGAAGTGATAAAATCACCGGAAAATTGCAGAAGAGATGTATACGCACCATATACCGCTTACATTACCAACATTCGCTTCGAATTATTTTTAAAGAAAAGGCTCTTCTCACTCTTACCGGTATATATATAATGGAATTATGTCTATTTGTAAAAACATATCCAGACTATTTTGCTAAATAAAACTCGTTAAGAGAAAATCTAAGGTCTCAATATAAATTTAATTTGCGTCCAATTGCTAACAATACAATGTATTACACATTTTTAACGGCAATACGAGTGTTTAATGAATTACCTAACGAATTAAAAATGCTGCAAGGTAATATATTTAAGTATAAGTTAAAGAAATGGCTGATTGAGAAGGTGTACTACAATCTTAAAGACTTTTTTGACGACGCATGCAGCTACAGAATGTAAATTATTTTGTTAATATAGTATATGCTTAGTTTATAAGTAGTTTATAAGAATTATATTGTATGTTCGCAAAGGGCAACTGTTGATACCATTTTCTGTACCGATCATCTATATGTATACCTACACAGTGGACAATAAAAACATTCTATTCTATTCTATTCTAATCGTTTTTTTATGAATTACTCTTTATACTACTTTATGAAACTAAATATCAATGAAAGCACATAGAGAAAGATATAGAGCAACTCTGATTTTGTACATGAAATTATGGTTAAAATAAAACGGGGAGACATTTTGGAAAATGAACCGCCAAGAACCGAACCTAGAATTAGGTCCTCTGCATGTAAGGGACCGGTTTTCTATCCTCTGAAGAACTCAAATTATTACACGTCTTAGCGAAACAAAATGTGTTTTTAAAAATGTTTGTTTTGGTGTCAAAATGGAAGATACCAAGGTCAAATTATAAACGATGATTCAGAGAACAAATGCAATGGAAAAAATTAACCATCATCATATGAAGCCCGGGACAAGATCCGAACTTGTGCCCTCTGTATTGCTAGTACAAACATTAAATTTCGCTTCTATTAGTTCATTTATTCTAGAGTATTCTAGACAATCCTGTTTTGGAGCCATATATTTTTTAATTAAAATGATCTGGATTAACTGCTCAAGCAGCCAGCTAACCAAAATCCTACAAAATTTCGCTCCAAACGCAGTGTAAATTGTAACGTCCACGTTTTAACATTGCGCAGGAATATCTGTTATTAATTAAAAGTTTGTGCTGCCGCAGCAACCAGCGCAATACAATTAGTGGTATTCCCCTTAATGAATGCTTTATCTGTGGTGGCCCCGGTTAGGGCCGGGGCACATTAGTTGCGATTATTTCATAATTATTATGTAAGAGATTTGGTCTTGTCAGTTCTTCATGAGCCGACAACATGCTCCTTTATATTTTAAGTTTTTTTTAATGACCTGCTAAATAAACCTGCTTACACCAACGTGCTGTTAACACGCGGTCCACTTACTTACTACACTGGTTTCTTACATCGATGTCCCCCAAAAAGGATCTTAGCCTCTGACACAACATAACGCCATCATTCCCTATTCTTCGTCACCTCAAGCCAGTTGGATGCCCCAAAGAAGATTGGATATTTTAGGGCTTCGTCACTCCAGTGGTATCTAGGCAAGCCCTGGGCGTTTCCCATTGAGCCGACCCATATACGGTCTCCTTACTGCACGATCACCTCTCCAGGTGCCTGAGCTTTGCATTAACTTCGCCAATTATGTTCGGCATGTCCATTAGTTCTTCCAACTCCCTGTTTATTCTCCGCTCCCAATTCCCGTCTTCATTCCTCATTGGTCCCAGAATCCTCCGTTTATCTAACCCCGCTGCCTTGATCGCGATTTGACATTTCACACTCAAAACCATGATTTTCCCCATTTCGTCGTCACCACCTTTGCAAGCAACGTTACAATGACATTTACCTTACCATCAAGTGAATCATACGATTGTTTGGTACAATCGATGTTTAAAAAAACGATTCGTATCATCCATATTCGTCCACGGTGCCCCCAACTCTAGTACCGCGGCAACCTGCTGATTCTTTGTTTAATGCTTGTTTAAACTTTACTTTGTCGGGAATTTCGTTAATTTTTTCTTTAAAAGGTTCGCAACGGGCTATTTAATCCTCTTTATGGCCATTACTATGGTAATCACATCACGCCATTCTGACTCACGGCACGCAAAAAAAGAACGCGTTTTAGGTAATTTAGGGTTGCTTTGATAGCTTATTTAAATCATATATATTCTATTGACTATTTACATTCAAAACCTGACCTTGTATCAAAGATAGCCCAATGAAATTACGTAAATTAAAAATATTTTTAGATGCACGTTATTAGGCACTGTAAAATCAATACCACAAAAAGTAAAAGGATTAATATGTTATACATAAAATGGGTTCATCAAAATCATCATCATTTAAGCGGGGATCGGTGTATTGATAATCCTCTTACATAATATGGTCAACGAAATTGCAATATTTTATACCTGAAATGTAAAAGAGAAGGCACAATGTAATGTATATTGAATGATGGAAAATCATCGCAAATACAGACTAAAAAGCCCCTAAATTTTTCAAAATAAAACGCTTAACTAATTTAGGTTCCAAATACTAAACACAGAAATGATGAAACTGTGTTACCTATTCACAGACTTACACCTAGGGACAGTACTTATTAAATGTACGCTACGCTGAAACTTTTACCTGTTTCTGAGAAGCACAAAACAAACTGGCTTCAAAGGGTATAATTTGAAACTACTAGAAACTCATGTTAAATTCACAGAAATACTATCAACACTGTGACTCATGTAATATTCACATTTTCACGTAATATGAAAACAAATTTCTACTTTCATCTGCACCGTACTGACGAGAGAGCACATTAAAAAAGGTCCTGAGTCAGGAGACTACAGAAAATACTGAATGATTTACTTTAAGTATTCTTTGAAACCTCTTATTGGAATCGAATTAACTTCTCGATTGTACTATGGCCCGATTACGGGACACGTTTTGCTTTAAAATCATAATTATGTGAATCGTCTTGATTCAATCGCTTTCTTTTGTCTAAGTGCAAAGCTATGTGTGTGAGCGTGACACACTGATACAGAAATGGGATTGGATACAAACAAAATGATTTTTTTAATTGCAAAATTGATGTCTCGGTTATTGTATTTGAGTCAAATACAGTTGGCTCATCGCTATCCATTACCTGGCAAAGACTACAATGCGGGGCAACCAATCTTTGAATTAAAGTCAGGTAATTGTAAAAGATAATTTTGGCGACCGCAAGTAGACCGCTATACCTTTAGTCTAAGGCTATGCTCAGTACATGCGATGCGTGTGACGAAGCGACGCTTGCGTAGCAAATCAATGAAATACGAACTTTTTCTATCCGTTTAAATAATTTAGTGCATGAAACTCCTGTGCTGTGCCCCAATTTACGAAGCTGCATCCTATCCATCCAAATATTATGAATGCGAAGGTTTTTCTCTGTGTCTGTCTGCCGGTCTGTTACCTCTTCAGGGTTAAACCGCTGAAGAACCGATTTAGATGATGGTATAGAGATAGTTTGAATGCCGAGGAAGAACATGGGATATCTTTTATCTCGGAAATCATCCCCTGAGGGAGTGAAATGGGGGGTGAACATTTGTATGGACCTGCGATATAAACGGGGTCCACGTGGACGGAATCGCGGGCAAAAGCTAGTTCTACAATAAACAGGCAACACAAAGACGCTCGACCGATAATAAACTGGCCATTTGACTTGTGCTATCTGTACTAGTAAAATTGTGAGTTGCACTTTCCTGAAACGGGCTACTGGTACAGATCACGGATCAAAATTGATCCACTTAGTTTAGTTCTTGAAGCGCATTTTTATTTTTAGCTCTACACGGAATAAGCCATCATCACCCTCCTAGCGTTATTTTTGGTTGTGCTTTAAAGGAGCCCGGGGTCCGCTTTGACACCTAATTCGAAGATTTGGCATAGACACTAGTTTTACGAAAGCGACTGCCATCTGACCTTCCAACCCAGAGGGAAAACTAGACCTTATTTCGTTTAGACCGCTTTCTTCACGATGTTTTCCTTCACCGACAAGCTTGTAACATTTGAGGGTTACAAAGCCTAGGTTCAGAACTTAAATTACAGACTCCACTAGTAGCCCGCGTATATATCATTAACTATAAAGGTATATAGTGTTCAACACGATTGATTTTACTCTTCAGTTGAGCTAGAATAGTTTTTAGTAGCGATTTAAGGACACAAACCTGATGATGGCATTCTCATCACTTCAAAGTGGAAAATTCACTGCACTTTCACGTTGCCGTGGATAAAATCATGCCTCACTGCCTCTATTATTTGTACTCTCTTCTGGATTAATTTAATTATGCAAACACTAATAATAAAGCTGTCAAATAAAGCAATCAATAAATTGCATAAAAGAAAAACATTATGTCTGTTTTGACAGATGAGTAATTACCACAGATACGCCTAGAGCGGTGCGCGTTTGCATAAACGATAGGTCTTCATTGACAAGAAAAATCCTTAATTAATACAATAATTATTTAATAACTAACGGCCGTATTCATAAACGTACTACAAACCTGTTTTAACTAAAATGGCGTTAAAATTCGTTTGTCCTTATCTGTCACTTTGAAATTTGTGTTCGTAAGAAAGGGACAAAGCACATTATATTTAGCAGAGGCATTTTAAGTTTTATGAATAAGGGGGTAAAGCATTATCGGAAGAATATCTACATTATTTATAACAATAAAATTATCAATTTGAGTGGTATGGTTTTGAGTTTAGAAAGTCTATGTTCTGTCTTGATGTTGTCACGAACATATTTACGTTTCGTTACAGGTGGATGTCGTTCGGTAGTTGTGACTCCTGAAGGACTCGTATATTCTCTTTGCTTGCTTTTTAGGTTGTTCCACGCCAATATAAGCATATCTTTGAGTTCGTAGGGAATCGTCGACTCTCACGAGTAAAAATTTAGGTAATGTAATTTTTGTTCTTTTCCAATTGGAAGGCGAAATGGATGTGAAACGGAACGTTTAATAATTTTTTTTTTTAATGTCGCGACCTTTTGCTGAAGGGCATGACAGAGCATTTCGTTCGGGTCTCGGCTCATGATTGTAACGCAAATGCACTTCTAACCGTGAATCACCAATTTCGGGGTAGGTGACATGGTCTTGGAGCAGCTTTGCATCCTCCTGTCCATTGTAACTTACGCCTTTCGTTTCTGTTTTTAGTCGTTATCGGCGAGGGACGCAAAAATGTGAACATGTAGTTCGCGGAAGCCCCCTTTTAAACACAACACAATGATGGTAAGCTTTATACACGCTTTTTTTGTTCTTCCAACCTAATAAAAAAGGTTGTATTCCGTGTTTCAAGGGCCTCATATAATAATGCTCGTGTGTTCTTTTTTCCACAGCAGTATCCACCTACTATCGCCTACGTGGCAAACCTAACCTTTTATAATTGAACCCGCCATGTAGCGGTAAGTTTAACCTTTTATTTTTTTTTAATATAAAGACTAAAAAGCTCCATCGTAAATTCCAAGTTTATAACCTGAACATTTTTTGTTCACAGGGTTCCTACTTTAGGTTTTAGAACCAGTATTAACTTTATGTTTCAGAATCAGGTTTCTACGTTAGGTTCTACTCATGACCGCTGGTCTATAATGGCTAGATAACTTTGTATCAGAAGAATGGTCCCTCTTCAACTCTTTAATATATCTCGAGCTGTACGACACGTGCAGACTCCAACGTGTATGTGAAGGAAGGCCTGCCGGTAGTCCACCGCCATTGGGTGCGCGGTATACCCATCTCGTTGTGCTGCGGACCATCGCAACTGTGGCGTTGGAGTAGCGCCTCGGCTTATCCTGGGTGCAGCTAAGTAGCTGTGATAGCTGGTAATGTATTGATACTTTTGGTATATAAACTTTAAATGCTGTGCGTCTTAGACACTTATAGTGAAATGTGATGACAAAGGAAGACTTTCCTTGACTGAGTGTGACAGTACCCTTTTATTAAAGTGTGTAAAGTATACTTCTTGGTTTGAACAAAGCTTGTTTTATTTAAGCATGATCATTCAGCTTGAGTATTGGTAATTGTCTGGCGCCCTGTGCTAATTATAAATTTTGACAGTTGCCTACCTCCGAGGGTGGTCCAACACAACCCATGCCTTGAGAACGCTTGAGTTACTTTCTTTCCGCTGAGCCTAGTCAAACTATTACAAGCTAACGGTAAATATTCCGCACATAAGTTCCGGAAAACTCATTGGTAAGAGCCGGGATTCGAAGCCACGACCACCGCACGCCTGAACTTAATGGTAGGCTACAGTAGCTTCTCGCTACACGGTATAAGTAGGTTGAGAAAATGAATGTAATTTTAATAATGTTCGAATAGCAGTAAAAGATTCATTGTTTGCCTGCCTTCGTCAATCTTGAAACATTCACAAACATAAAAAAGTAATGTTGTTGTTGGCTATGGAACAATTTTGTAACGACGAGTTCAAAAGACCTACTGTTATTCAAAGGCTTGTTAGAAATAGAGATTTAGATAAACTGTTTGTGCCTAGGTTTACTAATTATTATGGCCAAAGGCAAAGAAAGTACTTAATTCCGAAAATATATAACTATTTACCGGCCGAGATAAAAAGTGCAAGTGTCACAAAACAATTGTTTAAAAGGAAAGTAAGCGATGCCCTATTAAAAAAATTAAAAAATGAAATTCAGCTATCCTAAGTTAACGTAACTAATTATCTGTTCTAGCATAAGGAAATACCGTGCCTACATATATACTAATATTTATACAGCTTTTAGCTAACACTTGTAAAATCAATTAGGAGCACTGTCTGCCAACAAACCGCATTGTGGTTTGGCGGATTTGTATTTGTATTTAGCTTTAAGTATGCAAGAAAAAGAGAATAAACATTTTATTCATTTTTTTTTTCATATCGCTCCATAAAATCCGGCATAAAGTAATCTCACAATTTGTGAAGTGCCACTTTTCCTCTTAAATCTTCACAGCCACTTCGCTTCTTTACTTGTCCGAGTTTCTGCGAAACTAATTTTCTATAAACCCATACTTAGTCGCTCCTTTGTGGAGATTTTCAAGAAAATCTGGAGCTATTTTCGTGAATTGAAAATTGGGTATTTTCTGTTGCCTTATATTTTCATTATTTCTTCTTACATCTGAGGAGGGTATTTTCTTAACGTACCCTGTGTTAAAAGAGTAAGCATTATGAATTTGGCTACAATGAAAACCGGCTAAGACGGGTTTCATCCAAAAATATAAACACCGGTACTATCATCATTCATATAAATACAGGCTGGTCAGTTAACTGTGTTGATGTTTGTACGTACTGTTCTCATAGAAAATAAAACTCCTTTTGTTAATTGATTGAAAAAAAAAACGAGTTATCAAATTTTTGCATTTTCTAGCTCTGTTAAAAAAAGAGTGAGTGAATCATATAAACTGTGAAAAAAGAATTGAAGCTTTGCAGATGTCTACTCCTCAACAGATCCAAATTACGCTTATAAAGCATTTATTGATACCTTCAGGCTTGTTCTTGACCTGTGCATACCGACTGAAAGAACTAGAATTACTTACAAAAAAAAGCCAAACTGGAAGACTAAAGGGATTGTTGTAGCTAGCAAACGGAAACGGCAATTATACTTGCAAACCCAAAAATTTGGTAACGAAAAGTTTAAAAATGAGTACAAAAAATATTGCCGGATTATGAAATTGGTAACAAAGCAGTCCAAGCGTAACACAAATATGAATTATATTACCCAGAGTGCGAACAAAAGTAAGGCTACATAGCAAATTATAAAACAAAACACATCACAAACAAACACAATAAAAAACACGTTAGAGTCTGTAAAGATAAATAATATGGTTCTGGATAATCCTCTTGACATTGCAAATGCAGTAAATAAGTTCTTCATAAATTTGAATAATACTCGTACACAAAGCGATATTCAATATAAACCACTGTCTCAGCCAATCTTATCCAGTATTTTTATGAGACCGACGACAAAAGAAGAGATCGTGAAAATTGTTAAAGAATTAAAAAGTAAGAATAGCACTGGTCATGACCAAATACCTATGAAAGTAATAAAATCAAGTATTGAATACAAGTCATAGCGGAACCCCTGACTCATATAATAAATTTAACTTTAGAAAATGGTATCTTTCCGGACGATCTAAAGAAGGCATTAATAAGACCTTTGCATAAAAAAGGATCTAAACAGGAATTGAACAATTATAGACCCATTGCTTTGCTGCCAAATTTCTCAAAAATATTCGAAAAAGTTATATTGAATCGCTTGACATCTTTCTTTGACAAATATAAAATATTAAACGCAAATCAGTTTGGGTTTCAAAAGGGGAAAAACACAACCTTAGCCATATTCAAAATTCTTTATCAAATATGGCTAGATATGGATAAGAAAAAAACGTCTTTCGGTTTATTTATAGATCTGTCAAAGGCTTTTGACTGCGTGACTCACGAAATTTTACTGAAACAGCTAGATCTCATCGGGATACGGGGAATTGCCTTAAAATTAATAGAGACCTATCTTGATAAAAGAACGCAAGTAACTGTATAAGATTCATATGACAGGACTACTAAAACAGTAATAAGAGTGCAGTCAAATTGTGAAATAAATCGGCAAGGGGTACCTCAAGGCAGTGTGCTGGGACCGCTACTGTTTCTGGTATATGTAAATGAGTTCCCCCTGATAGCTCACCACTTGTGTGTTATGTTTGCCGATGATGTCACTATTTTCGTCTCCAAAGAGAATGGGTCAGATATAGCCAATGAATTACATAATACCTTAAGTCATGTTATTAATTGGTTGTCGACTTTAAATCTAAGTGTAAACCTAGACAAAACGAAAATTATACAATTCTTAAATTATAAACAGGTACCTAAAAGTTTTAATCTAGTTATGAACAACAAACAAGTTGAACAAGTAAATAGTACAAACTTCTTAGGAGTCACAATCGATTGCAACCTAAACTGGAAGCATCACATAGATAAAATAAATAAGAATCTAGCCAGAGCTTGCTACGCATTATCAATATTGACAAATATAACCTCAACCGATGTCGCAAAGAAGGCGTACTATGGAAATGTTTATCCCCACCTGACATATGGCGTAATATTTTGGGGTAATTCTGTAAATGTAAAAACGACATTCGTTCTTCAAAAAAGATGCATACGTATAATATTTAAGCTTTGGCATCTAGAATCTCTTAGAGAAGTTTTTAAAGACAATGAAATATTACCTCTGACATGTATCTATATTTTGGACATTTGTGTATTAGTTAAGGAACAAAATGACATATTTATTAAGAAAACTGACTTAAAAAATAATATAAGATTGCAATATAAATATGATGTCTGTACGGTTAGACCGTCTAGTTTCATACTAAGTGATTGAATATTTTTATTCCTGACGCATATGTACGTCAGGAATAAAAATATTCAATCACTTGCCTGAACATATCAAGGCCCAAGATGGGATCAGATTTAAAAACATGCTCAAGAAATGGCTGTTAACAAAAAGTTTCTATAATCTAAATGAATATTTTATGTACATTGATAATTAATTGGTTATATGTTAGTTTTATTGATTTATTATTGTTTTACACCTGCATGGATTAGTATAGTAAAATTGTACGCCCGAAATGGCCAAGCTGGTGGACTTCTAATATTTATAAGACCTATGTAACACAGCATTGACAATAAAGAAATCTTATCTTATCTTATCTTGAGTAAGTACCTATTGTGAGAATATTACTTTGTAAATCATCTTTTAAAAGAAACTTACTGATATTGAATTTTACGTCCAAAACCTACAACAAACCCTGCATTCAATAAAATTGATGTAATCATTCATTAATGAATAATTGATTTACGCATTCAGCAAATATTCTGTTTATACAACAGAAAACTATGTATTCAAATGTTTAATTAACATACGCTAAAAAAAAGAATAAAACGAATAAAAATAACACTAAAGGTAAAAAAATGCCCCAGGTCACTGTCAGGCGGTAGTATGCTCAGAAGGCTGGCAGCATTGCCGCGTTGAATGGCAAATTTATCATTCATCGTATGTTTGTTTTTTATTTCCTTAAATTAACATACTAAATATTTTGTAATAACAGACTATTAGAAACGATGAAAACATTATTTGTTTTATGTAAATCGCATCAACCACATTTAAATTAAATATAAAGTGAAAACACATCCCGTTTTATTTACTGCAATTACCGTCTGCGTACGTCCCCACTGTTGGTTTTTGTTCATTAAAAAGCTAATAGGAAATATCAAATGAGATTCTATACATAGCTTACTTTATTTCCAAGGAACTCATTCCGTCACGAGACGCGATTTTAATCACCTGCTATGTATACTAGCCGCACGTTACGCGCAATACATGGTAATCACATTAACTTTTTATAAATGCTAAAATACGTTTATGAGACCAGTGCTGGCTATTAAAGCCAGCATCATACTGAGCCGGGTTCATTTCGTGGGACGGCCTAGGCCATTAATTTTGTCTGCGTCATATCTGTGCTTGTGTTAATGACTTGGTGTCACGAATAAATGTTTTGAATGTTTTTTTTGTTCGTTGATGATTAAAAACATACGAATTGGAGGGTTTTAGTGTCCCACAATGCCTTCTTTTTGCCATAATGACCATGATGGTGGGCCACCAGAAACGACACAAGTTTCTTGTTAAACATCATAGAAGGTCAAATTTAAGGCAAGAGAGGCAGAGTGCCTTTTTAGAAAAGTAAAGGATACAGTTCATGTCGAGGAGTATGAGGAAGTCAAGAGGTTGCTAATGGACAGATAAAAGTGGCGGTTACTCCACCGACAAGAGCAACGCTCTAAAGTAATGATGATGATGATCAAACTCTATAGAGATTCATAGTGCTCAACGGTTTTGCAACTTAGTATACCTGTCAATCAATATCGAATGTTGTTATTTAGTAGACCATTTTCAATCCTATAAATTCCGTCAATAGGCAACTGTTAGTGTTACTGACCTGCATTCGCTTTATAGTCAAAGCAAGTGGCCGAATGATTAAAAAAGTAAAAAAACTCAGTTTTCGGAAATGGGACACGCAAACTGAAAATATTTTAAATTTGCCTCTCCCCTCGGGAAATAAAAGCACAAATATGGCTGGTCCCGTTTGACGCACATGTTTGTTAGCAAAACATAACCTATTCGGAAAGAGTTCACAAAAAAAGGCTACGTAAACTAAAGTACGTAAGTGCTCAATAAGATGACAGGTGGTTTTGGGGACTTAGGGAATATTTACATGGCCGATATAAAGAATTGGCGACGCGTTTAATAGAAGCTTCGGGCAACCAGAGGGCCTCTTTTTCGCACAGCGTGGTAGTATCGCTTTACAGCGAGGAAATACGGCCAGCCAGAAGGCACCTTGTTCGTTGACGGCGATTTATGCCAATTTTTTTCCTATAGGTTAAGTTTTATTATGTTTGGTTTTATTGATTGTCTGTAATGTATTTCGGAATGTCTGGAATCTTTGATCCGACCATCTACTTGGTGAACGGGCTCTGGGTCTACTCCCCTCTGTGTTCCCAACGAAGACTAGCTTCTCGAGACTGTGGTTTCCACCTCTCATTATGTGTCTCAAAGAACTGAGCACACGCTGATAACACATCATGACTTGCAATATGTAACGAATTTAAAGAAAATGCTACAGTAGCCTAGGCGTGCGGCTGCTAATGACTTTTTCGGAACTTGTGTATTTACTGTTAGCTTTCCGATAAAGGAAAACATCGTGAGGAAACCGGTCTAGTTTTCCCTCTGGGTTGGAAGTTCAGACGGCAGTCGCTTTCGTAAAAGTAATGCCTATGCCAAATCTTGGGATTAGGTGACATGACTGACCCCTGGCTCCTTTAGACCACAACCGGGAATTACGCTAGGGGATGATGATGAAATAAATAAATTTTAAACTCAATAACTCTACCGCATCAATCGCTCGCATAAAATACCTCGTTTTTCCTTTACAAACCATTGTTAACTTTAAACAAACAAAGATCCAACACTATTGAACACTGTCGCACACTACAGTCCGCGTTCGACGTTTGAACAAAGTGCGCTGAACAAAGAAACTTGAACAAAGTCTGATCGTACGCCTACAATGCCTGCGACTGCGTACGAACATTAACTATCTGTTTGCTGTCTAAGTCATAAACTGAAGAGGAGTGTGACGAAAAGCGTATCTAATCGAAATCTAAATAGTATGCTTACTTCACGCGGAGACCACCGCGTGGGTTAAATTTGCCTGAGAGCGCAGATGCTGTTTTTTGTGTAAGTGAATAGAAATACCACATAACCCAGTTATCCCCCGATGATTGCATACCAGGATCGCAGGTTATCTCCAGGAAAAAAAAGACGCTCTAGCTAACCTTTAAATGGTTTCGGCCACTTATGAAAAAAAAAACTATAAGTTGCAGTACATTCCAGCGAATCTAAAACTTATAATCTTCTAGCAGATTGTATATTTTTTTTAATATTCCGAGAATCATTTTAAATGTATATCACGCTTGGCGGTCTCTTTAACCCGCGACCATACCCCGTGCAACTTCCGGTGCCGACGGCGAGAATAAACGATCATCTACCGCGGTTGTCTTTTGTTTAATCATACATACCATGCACATATGAATATGAGTGCAATGTGTATCATACATACAGGGTGTTATTGTTATTGTTGGTTTTTTGGGCCTTTGTTTGCCGCTTCGACCAGCAGGTGATCTATTGTGGCAGCCCTTTTGTTATTAGATTTCACCGTTAAGACCCGTTGCCTCTAGGAAATTCCAGATTCTTTGGGCGGTGATATGTTGTACCTCTTCTGGGTGCACGACGTGTCGCCCTAGATAGATACTTCTTTTTTGCATGAGTGTTCCGCAGGAGCAGAGAATGTGCGTTGCTGTTTCCTCTGTCTCCTGACAGAACCTGCAAGTTGCATCCTGTTTCATACCCATCTGAAACAGGGTGTTACAAAAATAGCTATCTTAAGGGTTTTAATTGGTGGTAAAGAGTCTTCTAACAATATGTTATCCTTTAACAAAATTTATTATGAAAGGTGTAGAAGACTTTTTGATTTGACAAAAAATATATTTTTCATCAACATTTTTTTCATTACCCTATTTTAAGTAGTTAAATCATAGAGTATTTATTAGTTAATAAAATATTTTAGTTAAATGTTTACCTAATATCGCCGAAGAAACAAATGACGATTTCCAGTGATGATTTTTGACGGATTCTTGAGAAATAAGATAAACATCCGAGTGCTCGACGCTGTGCTAGTATATGGCATGGGCACTCTATCTCAAAGCAATATGGCATAAATTCGAATTAAGAGGCTTTTTCATCATTCCAAATTTAAGCCATTTCACTTTGACATAGAGTACCCATGCCATATACTACTAGTTAAGCGTCGAACACTCGGACATTTACCTTACTCTTGCTAAAATCATTCTTTTAAAATAGTACATAATTATGAAATTTGAACTTACTTTAAGTATCTGTAAAGATGGAGTGAGAGAAATTATTCCCCTTCAAAGTTCTTATGAAATTGAAATAATATGTAATTTTATATTATAGCCTGTGTATTTTCAACAATACGTACTTTAGGTATATGTTGCAATAATACCAATAAGAAGGTGAAAATTCCATGTTTATTAATCAGTAATTATCAATATTCATGGCATATTATCGAATATTCTATTCCGAAATATCCTTAACGAACCGTGAATTTAATTAATTTTGTAATTTAATATTTTGGGTAAATTCGAGATTGTACCCGGAACACATTAATTATACAGGGTGTAAAGTTTAAATGGATCAGTAATGGATAATGCATTCGTTGTAAATACGAAAAGGCATTGAGGTCTTGTCAGTCTTGGTTAAATTAATCTTTTAATCGATCAGATGTGAGAACTCTGCATTAACTTGTTATGATATGAGTTATGTATGTGTATGGTCGTTTTAAAAATGAGACCGGACTAAGTTTGTATGGGGAGGCGGGCGTCCTAGCGACTCTTTTGTCAATGTCTATGTTCGTGCTAGATAGCTTTTATCCCGGGTCCACGCAAACGAAGTCACGGGCGAAAGCTAGTCATTTTATAACGGTTGAAAAACGGGGTAGATGTTTTTATAAGGAAACCATATTTAGGCTTACGCCTGAAATATTTTAATAGCAATAATCCTCTGAGGCTATTATTTCGCTTCAGCAAGAAGCTTGTATAAAATACAATTCGTAAAAGCTTGCAATGTGTCTCTAAAACATGAACATTTACAAAGATCACGTTTCATGTCATGACTTCAAACGAGAATCTAGTAGAGAATAATTAGGTCCCAAAATAGCAACTGTGG
The DNA here is from genome assembly GCA_945867215.1 of Epinotia demarniana. Lineage (NCBI taxonomy): Eukaryota > Metazoa > Arthropoda > Insecta > Lepidoptera > Tortricidae > Epinotia > Epinotia demarniana. The sequence goes on from OX244262.1 coordinate 3,392,454, forward strand.
AGTCAGAATACCAACACAGAGTAAGTGGCACGAAACTAAAATTACAACTAAAATATGAATTTAAATATTCACAAAGCTACGTCGCACGGAGTGCCGCACGAATTACGACACAAAGGGACACGTTGAAAACTTGCATGGTGCTGTTTCGGTTTCGGCTTTTGGCAATTTGAAACTGATTTTTAAACAATTTATAATAACGTACGACAGCCAAGCGGTATTTTTTTGTTCCTATGATTTCACCAGAAAGCTGTCCCCGCGAAGGATACGGGCGACTGAATCCGCGATTACTGTATGGTAAATGATTTCTGATGGAATAAGTGATTCTGTGTATGAATGATGAGTATGGTTGTAATGGATGATGGGTGAAATGAAGAATGAACTATGTGCCATTGAACTTTTTGAGGTTATTCACTATGGAGGTGCCGAGTCTGCAAAAAGAGGTTTTTGTACTTTCTATACGAATGATGTCCTGCAGGTTATATGGTTCTAAATATATGGAGGTTATGACAGGTGATTTCATGGTTAAATCTTGAAGACCGGTTAGTCGGTATAAATATCGCTGGAAGGAGGAGGTAGAGAAAGACTTTCGCAGGGAACTGGGAGGAGATCGCACAGAATAAAGCGCGCTCTGGTGCCAACTCGTATGGGATGCCAAGATCCACTTCGCGTCGCTGAGTAAGGGAGTAAATAAGTAACATTGGAAAGGGCATCCAATGCTTCGTCTTAAGGGTCGCCAGGATGCTCGACTCAACACACAAACGTAGTATTATAGTTCTCATTTTAAAACAACATGCTACAATGAACTTTAAAAGATTGATTGAATCGATGTTCAAATTGTCGAACAATAACATTGTTGGACAATTTGAACACATAGTTGGCCTGTTCGTGTGATGTCCAGCTTTGAAGCCTGAAATCTGACCTGATCTTTTGCCACATATCCGAGCAGTAGTGGTGTGAAAAGTCTATAATAGCATCGTTTTATTCTTATATAGGTAATTTATAGAAACGCTACAGTAGCCACGTGGTTCGGCATGCAGCTGTAAATCAGCCCGTGGGTTCAGGCCCGGGCTCGTACCAATTAGTTTTTCAAAATTTATGTACGGATTATTTACCGTAAACTTTTCGGTGGAGGTGAGGAAAACACCGTGAGGAAACCACCGTGAGGAAACTAGACGGTGCGTTCTGCTTAGCATTAGGCACGCTCGTTTGCCACATTTGTGGCATAAAGAAATATTTATTGGTAAAACCGGATTACCTTTGCTTTACCAAAAAAAATTTGACAAATTATCACTTCCCAAAACATTTTTCATAGAATTTCATTTGCCAAATAATCGTTTGCCAAATTAACACTCGACAAATAATTCTTACGCAAACCTTATGTTTGGCATATTTATGTTTAGGCAATATCTCGTTTACCAACTGGTACTTTGACCAAATTTCATTCAGTCAAATATATTAGTTGGCATAATATGTTTTAACCAAAACAAAATTAGGCAAATGATGTGTATCGTCAATATTTAGTTGACCATTTCTATTCCGTCGGTTAATCAGCAGGGGAACTCTTCAATGACAAATCATTTGCATCTTTATTTCAATGGTGTCTAGATTCACAATAAAATAACAACTTTTTTTGTTATGTGGGTAGGGAAAATTAATTTGTGTAGAAGTCGCAATTCTAACCTACCCGCCAGCGTGTCGACGTCACCCCGCTTCGCGGGGTGCCTATTTCCGCTCTAAGGGACACAAGCTAACCGTAACCTAACCTACCAAATAATACCATTGTTACGATTGTTTGTTTTTTTTTACTGCTAGGAGGCTTCGCCCCCCGAGCCCCCCCCTTTTTGGCTGCACTAACCTAATTTTACGCCTTTGCCTACCGACCTACTTAACCGTGCTTTTTTTATTAAAGGGACCGAGCCGTTTTATTAATAGTATTTTGGTAAAATGTCATAACCCAAACAACTGTGATTTTTGTCTTTTTATAGTTTGCCAAAACATTAACTTGACGAAATGTTTATTGACTAATATTTTTTTGCCTTATTAAAGCATTTGCTAAAAGACCACATGCCATTATGTAATTTTTCGTTATAATATTTTGCTGAATGAAAATTTGACGTAATGAAAATATTCGTATTAAAATTGTGCCAAAATTTGCATTGGCAAACAAAACAGTTGCTAAAATTTGTTTGGGAAATGAAATTTGACCAAAATAAATTTGGTAAAACAACAGGATCCCGGAAAAACCATATCTTAAACTATATTCCATTTTGGTTTTATGGTTTCGGCCATAACTCTTCGTCCCAACACGAACCTTACATGTTACTCTTTTAAGCACCGAACTCAAATTACTGCCTTCCCGACTAGCCGTGCGGTGCGCTGGTACAAATTAAATTGAAGATGTTTCTTCTTCAATTAATGTTCTTCTGTAATAGAGAACTGAATTATATGTATGAATATTAACGCGTACCTATTAGAGAACTCTAATGCAGTTAAATAGTGTTATTAATTTTAATTACACAAAGACTAGAGTGTATATTTTTCAGCGAGTGTCAGTTATTTCAGTAATTGCCCATTCACCCGATAATGCTTATTACTTTGCAGACTACACGACGCAACGAAGCCACGTTGTTTCGTCGCCGTAACATAGTTTTCAGGGTTAAACCGGGACCCTATTACTAAGACTTCGATGTCTGTCCGTCTGTCTGTCACCAGTATGTATCTCAAGAACCGCGATAGCTAGACAGTTGACATTTTCACAGATGATGTATTTCTGTTGCCGCTATAACAACAAATACTAAAAACAAAATAAAATAAATATTTTAAGGAGGCTCCGATACAACAAACGTGATTTTTTTGCCGTTTTTATAGATTGTGGTACAGAACCCTCCGTGCGCGAGTCTGACTCGCACTTTGTTTGGGGAAACTCGACTGACGCTGGCAGAGTCATGCGTATGCAAAAACGAGCAGTGTGTGCTATGCTTGGCTTGAATCAGCGACAGTCGTGCAAAGAATTGTTTGTGGAACACAGGATTATGACACACTACTCCCACTACCTCTACGAGATCATTATGTTCACGCGGAGACATCTAGATGAGTTTAAGCGAGTGGAAGTTATGGGCAACTGCCTCCGCAGCACGGGAAAGCTTCGGACGGTGCCGCGTCGCACAGTTCTGCACGAAAGAAATCCGCGTATCATTGGACCAACGTATTATGAGCACCTGCCCGATGATATAAAGACTGAGTGCTGCGACGAAACATTTAAACGCAAACTCATAAGCCACTTGTTGATGAAGTCATTCTACTCCGTAAAAGAATTCATAGAAATTAAGAAATAGAGTATAATTACATTGTAAATTTGCTTTTTTATTATCTGACATATTCGTTTTGATTATTTATTTATTTGGTATTAGTAGGTATTAAGAGTTGATATTATTAAATCGTTTAAGGTTATTGATAGGTACCACTGGTACTGCAATTACTAAATTGTATTGTTCATTATTATTTATTACGACATGATTTATTTTATATTTTTATTTATTAAGGTTATTGCAATGAATAAGTACCTGTATGACCATATTGTTAGTTATCATTATTATTTATTTACTCCTAAAATTGACATGTTTTTCCATTGTGTATAACCAAATAGTAATTTGTAGTGATAAACGATCGCTATATGAAAACTAATATAAGATAACTGTACTTATGTGAAATTTATGTGATGAGATTTAATAAACTAAACTAAAACTAAACACTTGGCCGGATTTTTTTAATTTTACTATTTTATTGTATTTATGTTAGTCTGTGTATTTGAATGACTGTTATACATGAATTCGAAACGATGTCCGAGGGATGTCACCTTCACGTACGAGTGACTAATGGAATCACTGTCGTGGTTTTCAAAGGTGACAGATTTGTTGAACACTTGTAATGAGTATTCCAGCGTAAAAACCTCACAAAATAAACGGAATAAATTCTAGTGAAACGATAATAAAACTTCGAGGTTTTTGCCGAGCCGAGCAATTTCGTTACGCAGCGGTGAAGTCTGAGAACCCCGTGAAGAATACGTTTTTCGGGGAGCGTTCGCTAGAATGGTCGTCAAAATATCCGTAGCAATGTTGGGCTTTATGCTCGGCTCGTTGTTCTGTTACATGTGAATTCTCAAGTCATCTTAACAAATTGACGTTTAACTTTCATTGTTAACTGTAAAAAAGTTCATACAAGAGAGGCCTTTATGTTTTTAAACCCCTATCATACCGTGACTACAAGTCCCTGTCTGTGGCATCGCTCAAGGAAAAGCTGAAAAAGTTGTGGCTCTCCAATGACTTGTAATTCAATTGGATACTGTTTGTTTATTTTGTTGATATTTTTATTTATTTATAGTATGTGTACAATATTTCATTTTATTAGTACTAGCTTGTTATATTAAGGGGCTCCCATAATTGGCGTATGGGATCGTACCTGCGATCTGAATCTCTTAGTTTTCTTATGTTTTTTGTAGCTTATTATGTTAACACCCACGGCTTTAAGCAATATATGGTATCCCATATTTACTTCAAAGTTCATTGTTTTCGAGATATTTGGCATCAAAGTTGAACAATTTTAGGCCAAAAAACCAGTTTCTGCCCATAACTTTTGTGTTAATTGCTTTAAAATGAAAACCTTAGACCAGTTTTTAGCGACGTCACAGACGAACCCAAATATGTAGATTTCGTATGTGTTAGATCTTTCACATTTTCATTTTTTTTCATTTATTTCTTGATAAAATATAGTATTTTACATGTCAACTTAAATAATAATGATTTACATTTCATTTTAAAATAATGTTAATGTCAGTAAATTTAAATTATAATCATGCAATATTCATGGTAGGTAAGTACATACTTATTCTAGTAGTCATTTTTTAGTTTTGTCAGCAACGCTAATATCCGAAAAACTCATCAATGCTATAATATGCCCGGTCGATTAATAGCGTTTTAAGTTTATTTCTAAATAATATGTCATTATCCAATTCAGATATGTCTTGTGGGAGCGAATTGTATAATTTGACCCCAATGACGCCAAGTGACTTCCGAGATTTAGCGAGTCTGCATCTGGGAGTTATCAAAAGATTTCGCCTACGAGTGCTCCTACTGTGGGCGTGGGTCTTGTCGAAGCCGTGAAGGTTTGCTCTTACGTAATTACATGCAGTCAAGATGTAAACAGCGGGCAACGTAAGTATTTTAGATTCCCTAAACAGGTCTTTCGCGGGGTGATCGTAAGGTTTGCGTGTTACTATCCTTATGGCGCGTTTCTGCATTTTGAATGCTTTGTCTCGATCAGCCGCGGTTCCCCACAGATCTACTGCTTGGGTTAACAAAGAGTGGAAGTACCCATAATAAGCCTTCTTCATGTTTTCGTATGATAGGGTTGGCGCAAGTCTAGAGAGTGCAAAGCAAGCCGACGCCAGCCTATCACAGAGTGACTGGATGTGGGGGGACCACGTGAGGCCGGAATCAATGGTGCAGCCTAGGTATTGAACCTGGTCGACTTGTGGAACTGTGACCCCATTGAGTGATATATTTAAATTACCAATTACTGATCTAAGTTGAAAATGCATTATGTTAGTTTTTTCAGTATTTAATTGCATGCCGTTTGCAGCAAACCACTGTGATAAGCGGTGCATTGCATTTGTTAACTTTATTTCTAGGGTTTCAAAGTTCTCAGCGTCAACCAACACACACGTATGGTCAGCGAATGTTATAAATTCAAGATCGGGACAAGCCGTTGGGATATCATTGACTAAAATTAAAAATAAATAATTCCCCATTGACGAGCCCTGGGGGACGGCACGATTGCCAATTTGTTCAAGTTCCGACCTTGAATCTACGACATATGTACACTGCTTTCTGTTCTTTAAAAAGGAGGCGATTGTATTATAAAATCCTCCATTGATTCCGTATTTAGACAACTTACTTAGAAGCAGTGTATGGTCAACCAATTCGAAGGCGCGCGACAAATCGCAGAATATCGCTGCAACCCGTCGCCCGCCCTCAAGGTGCGACAGGACGCGCGCCACGACGTCTCGACAAGCGTCCGCGGTCGATCTGCCCGGCTGGTATGCATACTGTTGACTATTTAACAGGTTTCTTGCCGTAAGGTATCCCATTAGGGCTGAGCTAATTAAGCTTTCAAATAATTTGGAAATAACCGGAATTAGAGATATTGGACGATAGCATTTTTCTAGGTTTGTTTCACCCTTACCCTTGTAAATTGGTAGGACTTTAATTAATTTTAAACTATCGGGATATACGCCGTTCAAAACACACTGATTAAATAACATAAGGAAAATTGATACAACTGCGGGTGGTAAGTAATCTAGTAACCGGGTCGACATATCATTGATATCTTTAGAGTCTTTCCTCTTGATTTTTTTAATGGCATTTATAATGTCACTGAGGGTAAAGGGTTCTAATTGGAGGGGAGGGCTTTCAAACGGCAAGTACTGGGACAGATATTGGAGCGCGGATCGAACGCACGGGTGCCTATCGCTATTATTTGTACTTACATAATACCGGTTTAGCCGAGACGCTGCGTCGGCAGCGCGCGCCGTATCGCAGTCACCAGCTGATTGTGATATGAATATATTAATTGCACTATTTTTCTTGGTATTATTTTTGCAGGTCTCTGAAGCAATTACCCGCCATACACTGCGGCACATATCTATGTTCGGTTGGGAGATCTGATTATTAATATAATCGCTGCGTTGAGCTCTTTGCATTGACCAATAATCTATTTCTTTATTTTGCAAGCTGAGACGTAACTCAGTGTCATTCGGTTCGTTTGTGATTTGAAATTTTAGTTTGCATATTTGATAGCGTAGCTGTCGAATAGCGTCACTGACCCATATATCAACAGGTTTTTTTATTACTAGTTTCTTAAGAGGAAAACAAATGTCAAAGTAGTGTTTAATAACATTTATAACTAATCCTATTTTGTCACCCGGGCATTTACACTTTGATGTTATAATATTCCAGTCAAACATGTCAAGATTCATTTGGAAGTTGGCTATGTTATTTTTGGTGAAGTTTCGCCTAAGTGCGTGGTTATTTAACTGGTGGTTCTTGTGGATATTTACGGCTACATTTATGCATAAATGATCGGAGAGGTTGAGCTCATCGCACGATACATTTACTATGTCAGATTTAGCCATATTTGAGAATGCATGGTCAATACATGTACTTGTTGAGTAAGTAACTCTAGTAGGGATGTTAACTAATTGTCTAAAACCGAATTGCTTTATTGTATTGTTTAAATTTTTGGATATGGTACTTTTTGTCAGTAGATCGATATTTATGTCACCTACTATCAACACTCTATAGTTTTGTAGCACATCTAGGTTAAGTAGTTGAGACTTCACGTCAATAAAGATACAAAATAAGTGTTATTTTAGACAATGTTTAAAAAGATCATACAACATTTAGTATTCATTTGTTTCAAAATCCGGTAGACCAAAATGGAGATAAAAGATTGAAGAACCGATAACCGTTTGATTTATACTTCTATCTGTAGTGCAAAACTAGGAGATACGATTCAAAACTTGTCTAAAATCGATGGAAACCTCGGGTAGCCCCTTAAGATTTATTTACGTCTCTGTACGCGTGTTAGTTCGTCTATATTTTAGTTCCTGATTTCGTCTCAATTGCTTATAGGTTAACCGGAAGATATCCCTTACAGGGATAAGTTTGTCTTTGTACCTGCTTAACCTATTTTGTCTGTATTTTTTACTAATGTCTTCTGTACAATAAAGTATTTACGTACATACATACATACTATTTATTATATTACCTACATATGATCAGGGACACGCCCTATTAACCTAGTTCCAAGCACCTCGAGCAATAATTTAAATCTACAGTTCTCCAGCCGTTTTCTATGCAATTTAAAATCACGCAACTCCTATTCAGCTCGATTTGCTTCTCTTTACGTGGAACTTCGTAAAAGGTCATAACTCAATAAAATTTATTTCAAAGAGTGGAAAAAGGTATGAAATAGTGTCCGCCACGATCCCGCGGGTTCGTGTTATCATTTTTCTATGTAGCCTTTTTTATTTTTATTTTTATTCGTTTTGTTCCTGTGAATGTAGATGTTCAACTCGCTTTTAACTGTCATTTTTCAAGGCGGGTTCGTTTTGCAAAAATGTGATCTTGTTTCGCTTTTGTGGGGCTTTGCGTGTTCAACGCAAATTATTATGTCCGTATTGTTGAAGCTAAGAAGTATACACTTGAAAACATTGAATAAATATTGATGGTTAATGTTAATCTTAATCTCGACACTTGATTCATTTTTTATTTGGTCAAAACCGTCACGTTCACTGCCAAAAATTGCTACACGCTAAAATAGCATGCTTGTAGTATAAGCATTCATTTGAGTTCTTTGGAAAAAACAGCGTAGCTACGGTACGGTGTGTTCAAGCATACCAATGAGTTTTTCTGAATTCCGAATCTACGGAATAATCACCGACAGCTTTTCGTTGAAGGAAAACATCGTGAGGAAACCTACTCCCAATAAGATCTAGTTTTCCCTCTGGGTTGGAACTTGGAATGTCAGATATCAGTCACTTTCGTAAAACTAGTGCCGATGCCAAATCTTAGGATTAAGTGTCAACGCGCACCCCGGCACCTTTAGAGCACAACCAGAGGATGAGAGGAGAGGAGAAAGAAGCGTTGCTTTCAACCATTTTTATTTCATACGGGATCCTGACCCTTTGTCGTGGTCGGCCTTATCACACGATAAGTGACAGGATAGAGCATCGGTCACTGGCTGACACCGTTCGATAGAAGGAGACGACGCTCCTATCTCGTCACATATCGCGTGATAAGGCCGACCATGATAGGGGTTCAGTTGTGAATTGTGGGCCCTATGACGCTTAGTGACTTTCTGAGCTTGAAGAGTCTATTTACAAAGGGCGAGCAGTATGGGTGGCCTGCAGTAATGTGTCGTGGTTACTGCCTGAGCAAAGAAATATAATATTATATCTGTTAATGTTAATAGTATTACTATTCATTATAATTTTGATGTAAGAAACTATACAATTACATAATACATAAATCTCAATATTTTAAATTATTGATAAATGGGTGAGGACCAAATTCTTGGCCAGTAGTTAGCCTAATTAATTGATAGTAGTTAAAAAGTTCCGTTGTGACACGAAAATTAGCCATACATTTTCTATGACTAATTTTAGTGTCACAACGGAACTTTTTAACTACTACCAATTAACGACGCTAACTATTGGCCAAGAATTTGGTCCTCACCCAAATAAGCTTATCTTACTTATAATGATGCTTTTATGAATATTATAATAATCATAATAACATGAGTCGAAAATCACAATAATAGGTATGGTCATACACAGAGACGAAAAATTCAAAATTATAATTAAAACATAAATACGTATTTTCGTATTTGAATTCTATTTCTGAAATATCTATCAAGATACCTCTAAGTTCATTTCTAGATTGAAATTTCTCAGTCAACAAGTTTCAATCATTCCTAATTAATAATTTACATAAAAGCGACCGACTAAATACTTACTAACATTTAACTTTACTTAAATACAGTGAAAATAACCAAAGGGTTTATTCCGCTAAACGTATTGTATTCAGAACAGTTTTTATTTGATACATTAAAATACAATAAAAAACAAATCGATCACAAATGATGGAGTTTAGAGGAACATAAAAAAACTACTAATAATCCTTCCACACATACGAGAGGTGTTAGTAAGTTTAATCTGTATTTTTGGCATCGTAGCTCCGAAACGGATGAACATTTGTTTTTTTTTTAACTTTTTTTTAGTCTTGTCTGTCGAGATGGTTTTAAATTAAATCAAATCATAACATTTTAACACACAGATTGTTTTCCATTTGTTTAATATATGTAACTAGATACTAGTGGTCTGTGAGCTATAGAAAAAAACTTAACTTAATTGGTAAATAAAAACATGTTTTTACACAGCTCACAAAATTTCACGAAAATCGGTTGAGAAATTCGACCAGTAGACGAGACATCCGGACATATGAAATGATTTTAGCCCAACCTAAAACGTATAACTTTGGTCGCTTCGGTCGTTCGTTCAATTAGGAAATCAGATGATAGCTGAGTTTATAAACATATAAATAAGGGAGAATATGCTCAACAAATGCAAATTCGATTTAAATTCAAAGTCTTAAGATGGACCAAGTTTGAGGAGATCGAGGCACTAAAATTAATGGTCGGTGCTCAGCTCAAACTGTTCCAAGTGATTGATTTAATATCAGACAGGACTTGAACTGTGAACGGGGAATCAAAGACACAGATTATTAAGGTTATTCTAAAGTCATTGAGGTCAAGATGTTGAATGGCAATTGTAACTTTTAGAATATGCTTTATTTAAATCATAGTTTAGCCGGTCAAACACAGTGTAGTAGTAGAAGTAGTGTTATTTGTCAATTTTATGATATATTATATAACTTGTCATAGTAAAGTTGTAAATATATATAAGTAAAATATCTTAACTTAAAATTTTCCATACGAACTAATATTAAATGGCATAGATTTATGGCCATGTCGTTTGATTTCAGATTTAGCACGTTACAGTATTGACAAAGTACGACTAAATAAATGTTTTATAAAATAAAAATCACTTCATCTGTAGCAGCACCTGCATTGAATTCTATGAGAGGTGTTTTGTGTTTCAATCTATTTTAGAAATCAAGAAAAAAAACGATAGTTTCGATCACACAGACCTCAATTCATCAAAACTCAACAGCAGTTGAATTTCACCGCAAAATCGTTCCAGAGCTTACGGTTGTAGCCAACGTAATTAGCATTTCTTAACGTTCCAAGCAGCCAAACCATTCACAGACCAACCTCACTCCGCTGCAAGCAGGCCAGCATATCTCTGACCTTGTATTACACGCAATTGTTTCGAATCTAGGGATCTGTGCCAAGTTTAGAGCTGTTAGCTGCACTGTTGGGCCGGTGTTTTGTGAATGCTTAGTACTGTTTGCAGCGTATCGAGAACATTACCATAATGGGGGCAATTTGGGAACTAGGCCTTGCTCGTTGCCAAGACGACCTATTTATACCGATTTTTCAGTTTAATTTACAGTTACATTTCAGTGTGTGGTAATAATGTGGCTGGCTTAGGGCTTTTCATGTAGCGTTATTTTCGAATAAAACGCGTTGGCTGCATAGTTGTAACTGTAAACTTGGTGAAGGACTTGGTTCGCGTATCTCCATCTCTGTCGCACTTGCTAGTTAGAGCGACATAGACTGAGATATTCGAACGAAGTTCGTTTTCACTTCACAGTAGCCCCTCTGTGCAGCTGCCAAGTTATCATGTTTTAAGTCCTCAGTGTGTTAAACGCAAAAAGAACCCCGACGCAAAAAGAAGGGTGTTATAAGTTTGACGTGTCTGTCTGTCTGTTTGTGGCATCGTAGCTCCTAACCAAATGGACCGATTTTAACGCAGTTTTTGTCCAAAAGCTGACGTGATCTAGATGGTTTTTAGCTACGTTTCAACAAAATTGGTTCAGTTTTGAAATGAACATGTCGGGGGTTTTCATCTTTTTTAAGTTTATAATTATAAATTATATCAAGATAGTTTATAAATATATAAAGATAATTATTAATTTTAAATTAAAGTAAACTTAAAAAAAAAAAATGTTCCAAGCCGATTTGAATCGGCGACTACAGGCATTCGTCGCTACTAACCAACTAAGCTATCGGAGTAATCCGGTTCGGCTACCAAATTTTTTAATCAGTTCCTTCCTACAACGCCTTAGGTTGGCGTGTATGTTTTTTTAAGAAGTTATATCATTTAGCCGATTTAAAAATGTATGGCCTGCTTGCACCTATATGTCGAAGGGAAATGGCCAAAACAGAAATTTGAACAAATCCCTAAGGTATATGTAATGATCAAATCACGCAGGATGTTAAAATAGCGGATCCATTTTATCATTTGCCTAATAAAAATCAGTCATTTGATCAAATCTCTGAATCTGTTTATTGAAATGACGAAATCAGCCAAAAAAGGCAACTCGTATTTTTTATTTCACGAGATTAGTTCAGTTTGATCAAACATCATTGTAGATAAACACTGAAACAGTTCAGAGATTTGATCAAATGACCTAAACCGTGTTACAGTTTAGACTTGATCATTTCACTAAACGTGTCTAGTGAAATGATAAAACGAATTGACTCTGCGAGTTAGTTACATCAACTCGCTGACGCGTTTCAGGGATTTTATCAAATCACTAAACCAATCTAGTGACATGAAAAAACGAGTTGCCTTTTTGCCCGATTTCGTCATTTCAGTAAACAGATTCAGAGAATATTGATCAAATGACTGATTTGTATTAGGCAAATGATAAAATGGATTCGCCATTTTAACATCCTGCGTGATTTGATCATATATATCCCTTAGAGATTTGTTCAAATCTCTGTTTTGGTCATTTCCCTGCGACATGTATATGACGTACTTGTCATGTAACATTCGCTAGAATTCTCGTTACAAGTGAATACTATGCCTTACACCACCTTTGTAACGCCCCTCGTTTTCGTAGTGAAAAACAGACAGCGAACGAAAAAAAGCACATAAACCTTTTTGTTTGTCGCCCGCCTAATACTAGTGAGTTATCGGTCAAAATCGTAACCGCACGGGCGGTATTAAAATCATAAATTCTCTTTTATACCCTCGGAAAGGGCCCCTTATAATGGCAGTTCAAGACCTTTTTGCTTTCGAGTTTCGAGTAATATTTTGCTATTAGGTTGTGTCGTTGCACGAAATGAGTTCCTGGGTTAATATAGCGCTTATTTTAGGTAAATCTGGATTTAGGACGGTGTTTCTTAAATTGTAGCCGACGTAAAATAAGTGATGCATATTGCATTGTTTGTTTTACGCTCCAGCTGCTTGGCTGGATGCCATGACGCGTAGCAAACATGGTAGGAAGTAGGTTATTATTTGGTTATGAAAAGAGAGGAACTTTTTTAGGTATCCTGTAGAGCAACTCAACATTTTGACGACCGGTTAGCCTAGTGGGTAGTGACGCTGCCTACGAAGCTGAAGGTCCTGGGTTCAAATCCCGGTAAGGACAAATATTTGTGTGATGAGCATAAATATTTGTTTCTGAGTCATGGATGTTTTCTATGTATTTAAGTATTTATATCTATTATATGTATCGTCGTCTAGTACCCATAACACAAGCCTTATTGAGCTTACTATGGGACTAGGTCGTTTTGTGTAAGATTGTCCCCTTGTATTTATTTATTTATTTATTTAACTCAAGTCAGATATTGCTTATAAAATTAGTAAAAAAAAAAAAACTGCTGGTCGATTGCGTAAGGCGTGTAACGCTTCATACGGCATACAGCGTGCGTTAGGTACATATAAATGTCATTTTTGAACGGGAAAATGACAGTTGAGAAATGTTAACGCTCGTCGGAAAGCATATGAAATAACCCCTCTGTTCGATTGCGTAATGGTTCGGGTGAACATTAGGTTGATTTAAATGTATTTTTAGTGTGGGACAATTACGCTCTAGTCTAGCCTCCTGAGACCCAGGGTACGTAACTTTGATGGAGTCAAAATATTTCGCGGGGTAAGCTTAGGAGGCTAGGCTAGTGTTATATTGTTATTTTTTTATTTATGGTATTATTAAGTATATTGAATGGAAGGCATTCATGAAAGACTAAGCTATGTTATGTTGTATTAGCTAGTTAAAATTCCCCAACATAGTGGCAATTTATGTCCACACTTCAAGAAATAATAGCTAACTTTGATATATAATCAAAGTTAGCTATTATTTCTTGAATTGTGGATAAAAAAATATTTTGGGAGATGAGAAAAATAAGTAAATAAACTTATAATCTGTACCAGTTAATATAATCTCTATAGGTCTGACCCATATTTGAACTACAAAGAAAATCATGCCCGAAAACACCAATTAGGTTATTAAAAGCTTAATATATCATCTGATCCGTATTTACGAAAATACCCGGGTATTTCGGGACCAAGGAAACGATATTTACCTTGTAACATGATATGAATAGTACATTATTGCAGCGGCCGGGAAGTTGCAATTCGTGGATGAGATGATTTTGTCGGATGAAGCGAAGCTGAATCCGACAATAGAGACGAATCCACAAATTGCCATTCCCGCCAAGGCAGATATAGTGCTTTTCTCCAAAAATGTAAGGAAATCAAATAAATATTTTAAATAATCTTAAAAAAGCGCGTATGCCAATAACCTATCTAGTTCCCGCCTAACTTATTTTTTTAAAGTGTGTATAGGTATGGCATGACTCATAGTGACTCGTAGTGGCACAAAAAAAATTACCATTAGAATCGGTCACAATTTGAAATGTTTAATGCCATTAAAATTATTTAAGATTAAACGGGATTGCAATCTAAATGCATTTGAATTCAGTGTGAGTTTTATTTCGATAAATATTTTTTATTTTTTCATTGAAAACTATTTGAGACATTTTTAAAAACGTCACTTTGATCACTTTCAAAATTAAGCGTTTGTCTATGACCATTAAAAAAAAGAAAACTCGAGAAAACTTTAAGCAGGCTACAAACGGGTGTAATTTGTCACAGCAACTTGCAATAGTTGGAAAGAGACAGCCGTACACTACATACATACTCTCGATTTTTCTCGCACTATACCTCTTTTTCTAAGTGTTCTAGTAAGAGAGAGACGGATAGTGCAATAAAAATCATATATATGGATGTCGCGGCCGTCTCATGATAGACGTGCTGTCTAACTCTTAAGTTGTTGTGACAAATTGCAAGGTCTCTAAATATACCGAGCACTGTTTGTATTGTAGTAATTTGTCTTAGTCCAAGTATATAGTTAAAAAGTAGGCCTGCAACACACTGGCGCGGCCTGCGGTGGCGGACAATAGAAAATTTGACAGCGGCGGACAAGTTTCCTATTGTCCGCCGCTGGCGTAAGGCGATCGTTTCCGAGCATATTGGAGTAAATATAATTAGCTACCATTTACGTAGAAGGCAAGTAAGCTAAATTTATTTCAAGGGATGTCGGATATACTTAGCAAAGTCATTGTCATTTTATAATAATATCGGACTCGCGCACGAAGGGTTCCGTACCATTATCTATAAAAACAGCAAAAAAATGTGTTTGTTGTACGGGAGCCACCTTAAATATTTATTTTATTCTGTTTTTTAGTATTTGCTGTTATAGCGGCAACAGAAACACATCATCTGTGAAAATTTCGAATGTCCAACTGTCACGGTTCATGAGATACAGTCTGGTGACAGTCGGACAGACGGACGGACGGACAGCGGATTCTTAGTAACAGGGTCCAGTTTTTACCCTTTGGTTACGGAACCCTAAAATGATCCAACATTTACTGAGGCCCTGGGGCCTTGGAGTATGGATTCTCTCCCACAAGTCTGGAAGGATTTGACAGGGGCCCCACGATTGCAGTGTGTATGAATTCCCATGAGACATGTCATACATACCGCGATACGTGCACGTCTACGCGTATACATCAGGCATTTAGGTGAGGCGTTATGCCATTATACATGTGCCAAACAACCTTACGTGATGGTAAGTGGTCACCGTAGCCTATGAACCCTTGCAACTCCAGGGTTGTAACAGGCGCGTTGCCGACTGTGTAAGAATTTATACACGCCTTTTTAGGGTTCCGTACACAAAGGGTAAAAACGACATCCTATTACTAAGGCTCCGTCCATCCGTCCGTCTGTCACCAGGCTGTATCTCATGAACCGTGATAGACAGTTGAAATTTTCACAGTTGATGTATTTCTGTTGCTGTTATAACAACAAATACTAAAAACAGAATATAATAAATATTTAAGGAGCTCTCATACAACAAACGTGTTTTTTGCCGTTTTTATAGATAATGGTACGAAACGAAACGCACTTGGCCGGTTTTTATTTAAAGAACCCCATACTGTAGTCCCTCGGGCAAACCTTAGCGTCCGGAGCTGATTCCACAACCGGAGCGTCCGAGGGAGGAAACTCCTCTGAAACTGATATGTGATATTTTGTACTGTACCGAGAGTCTACTGCTGCCGCCCAGCACGTCTTTCACGAGACGGCCCCAACATACTGACGATTTTTCTCGCATACCTCTTGTTCTAAGTGTTCTAATAAGACAGAGGCGTATAGTGCGAGAAAAATCAAGAGAGCTCGCGCGCCGTCTCGTGATGTTCGTGCAGGTTTCATCACTTGTCAGCACACTTAGCAAGAAGCGTACTAACAGTACCCTAAATATCCGACACTGTTGGCCCAACCATCTGTGTTTGCCGCAGTGAGTCCATTCATAGTTATAGTTACGAGTGTTACGACCGCCTCTGCACCGCTACTATCCGCCATTAATATCAAGTAGCTGACGATTATCTACAGTCTCCATTAGATAAATATATCGGAGGCGACCAGTTGCTCACAAATAGTGGTAGCCCTACGCTTAAAGAAACCGCAAATCGATGTACAGTTTAGCCGTTTGGCACACACATACTAGAGGGCAAAACAAATTTTTTGACTCGCAGTTCCTAAATTATTTTTGTTTTAATTAAAAAAATATGGCTAAAATGTAATGATGCGGTATATTTTTAGAATCGCCTCAAAAAGCCCTTTCATATGATACTACACACGATAGGTTTCTGAAAAAGGGAATTTTTTTAGGAACTGCTTCTTCTGGTCAAAAAAATTGATTTGCCCCCTAGTATGCGTGTGCCAAACGGCTAAACTGTACATCGATTTACGGTTTTCTCATGAAATTGGGCTTGTGGGGCTTCCACTTAAATATTTGAATACGACTCTACAAACTTATGACCTAATTCATATTAATATATTTATTTTTTGTAGCTTATAATACTGTCCCACTGCTGGGCAAAGGCAGCCTCTCGACTTCCACTAGTCCGGGCTTTGGTCAATCTCTGGCCAATCGTTACAAAATGTCGTCCCGCGATCTCAGTCTCGGCTTGCCACGTCGCCGTCACCCTTAACAGTTTATGAAACCTGTTTTAACTACAATATTTCCCTTAAAATTGGGTTATCTTTATCTGTCACTTTGTCATTTTTGATAGTGGAGGCCGCGGGAGTCCGCCGGATGCGAGTGGCGCAGGACCGGTCATTGTGGCACTGTTTGGGGGAGGCCTGTGGACGTCTTTCTGTTGATGTGACTATTATGATGATGCCATTTATGTGTGTGAGAAAGGGACAAAGGACGTGACTGTAATAAGTGGAGCATGACTAGAGAAATAATGTTAAGTAGGTAACCTCTGGAGGATGACTTTTAGGGCGGGTTGCACCGACTTACGATTACAGACCGATCAACGTTAAATATGGCGCTGACAGCAGCTGTCAGCGCCATATTTAACGTTGATCGGTCTGTAATCGTAAGTCGAGTGTTTCTATGGACTGACAGCTGCTGTCAGTCCATAGAAACTTGTCAAACTCTCCATGCATTCAGATTTTAACGAACACCACTTACGATTACAGATGGTTTGGTGCAACTCACCCTTAAGAGAGGTAGGGCAGAGTGGATGTCATCTCACTTATATTATTAGGAGCAGCCCAATTGGTGGAGGCACTTCAATCTCCATCGTACAGAAGGGCGTCATCATAACGCCATCGCCACTACATGGCCAGCAGGTAATATATGGTGTTGTCTTTCTGGCCCCGTATCATGGTCGGCCTTATCACGATAAGTGACAAGATAAGAGCGTCGTCACGTTCTATCTAGCGTTGTCAGCCAGTCACGGACGCTCTATCTTGTCACTTATCGTGTGATAAGGCCGACCATGATACGGGGTCTGGTGATCAAAAAGAGGATGTGCTGTGTTAAAAGTGAGACCCGTTTTCGTCTTTAGCTATCAACACAACGAATTATCAAATCAGTAAAGGGTTGGCAACGCCCTTGTGATTCCGTCCGTCTATAGGCTATAGTGTCTTCTTGTAGACAGAATACTTGTTTGCCACCGTCGTAGTCTAAAAAGCATATAAATAATTATATTGATCAGTGCCTTACACAACTATACACAGCTTTACCCAAACCATGCATAGAAGAAATATAACATTTGTGTTCTACGGGGTATTTAGTGCCTATTTTATCCACTAACTAAATTAGCAGTCTAGCTTTAGTGTGAGAAGCACGTTCTAGATACCGGTCTTTGGTACACAGCGCAAATTCCCTAATTTACATACTATTTCATCTAGAGGAACGCAGACTTGCAATTAGCAACGAATATAACCTGGAGCTCGGTATTTGTTAGCTATCCGGTTCGTTATTATGTGTATTGTGGAGTAGCTTAAGCAAGTACTGAAGTTACTTATTCCTCAGGAGTAGAAGAGATAAATAAAGGTTATTTACGTCACACCTGGCCATAATGCGAGTTTTAATGCACGCTGCGCGTACGGGAAAACTCGCATTGTGGTCAGGTGAAGACGTAAAATTTTGTACTCAACACGGGCGGTAATTCGTAAAGCCCCAGAGCGCAGATTTATGGCCCTCACCTTCGGTTCGGGCCACAAACACCTGCGATCTGGGGCATTTATGAATTCACCGCCCTAGTTACGTAATGTACTATTAAGGGCATGAATGAATGATGGAATTTTTAAAGGCTTGTACTGCGAAGCAAATTGTTCATTTGTATATTATTTTGTTTTTTGTCAAAAGCAAAAAACATACAATTTCTCTGAAAGGAACCCACCTAGCGGGCATCTACGCCGTAGTCGCATTCAGCTCCCTAGTATGTAAACAAAGGGATCGGTTCTTGGCAGTGAATGTGACACGCAAAAATGTTTATCAAACCAGTGAGCAACGCGAATGAAGTCCTATGCTTGAGCTTGGGCCGAAAATAGTTTGTCCGGTATCCTGTGTCTGTCCTGCTGTCCCGCTGTTCTCCACTACGGGTCGCATTTCTCGTGAAATCTTGTGAGCAGGTCCGTCAATTAAATGGTTTTTTTTTGTCGCGTAACTTTTTCGATATTCATTTTTTTTAAAGAAGGCACAGGCACAGGCCGGTTCTTCAACTCGACCTCTGGTTATACTTTTTCAACTTAAGCAACTAAAAAACTACATTTCTAAACATCTTATTAAAATTATTACAAATGTCCATAGTTTACGACATCTAAAATCTATTTTGAAAAATAAACTATACGCGGACAATATAATGCTTCCTGATACTCGGTGAGTTGCGAGTATAGCTACACCCACACTCATCTTGTGTTACAGTCAACCCACCGCACTAGTTCACATAAGGTATAATTAAATGTCAGCCAATAGATCCAGCAATTGGGTGTACTGCTTTAATTTGAATGTAGTCTAAGAACGATTGTAATTTGGTCATTCGAATAAATATGCATCTCGTTTTAACGTGCGCAAAAAACTGCCTGGGTTTAAAACATCGAGGCATCTACAAAAAAACTCCAAATCTCTCATTTAATATCGCCATTAAATATGACTTAATAGCGCCTATCCCAATAATATTACGTAGTTTATATATTACAATTAAATGACGTTCCAGGGTCATCAAGAGTGCTGACTGAAAATCAGCGCTGTAGGGTTTCTGACACCTGAGCGTAATGTTGAGCCAGCGTCCGGTTCACTTCCACAGAGACACACTTGTTTCTTGCTTAAAGTATTTTTGTTAATATTGTAGTTCATTATGTGTATTTATTAGGAGAACAATATTTCTTTGCTATTCCGCTAAAAATTATTACGCTATTTTTATTGCGCTATTGCGCTTTTTTTTTTTTTTTTTTTTTTTTTTTTTTTTTTTTTTTTTTTTTTTTTTTTTTTTTTTTTTTTTTTTTTTTTTAGCGGAATAGCAAAGAAATATTGTTCTCCTAATATATCATGGACTTCCGCAAAGTAACGCCTGATTCAATAAATTATTTTATGTGTATTTATTTATTTCTTTTTTCAAAATGCTTCGAATGGCAGCTTCTTTAAATTATTCTCATTGCCGATTCATTAAAAAGAGTCTTGTGAACAGCCGGTCAAGTAAAACAAGCCCCATTACTCCATTAATCCGGTCATTAATTTCCCTGCAGACTAAACCGTGCAATTAGGGAAAGGCCAAGTTTGCGTGACAATTCTCAACCGTGCATTATCCGGGTGGGATTCACCTGGCGAGGCCACGAAAACAGAGCTTACGCGGTAGAAAAAGAATACATACATACACGCCTTTATCCCTAAAAGGGGCAGGCAGAGCAGATGAAACTTGTGTCCAGTGTCACTGTTAGCATAAATGTGGGTACAAAATATCAACAAAAGGTGATATCGCAGTGATACCCACACCACACTTCAACCCTGTTCCCTTAGTCGACTCTTACGACACCGACGGGAGGAAAGGGGATGGTGCTATTCTAATCCGACACCACACGGGTCAAAAAGAAATAGAGTTTAAATTGAAACATTGCTGCAAACATAAGCATTGTAGTACACTAAGTATTTCCAAAGATGTATACCGTGGAATACCGAAATGTTGCGGGATTATTCTGAACCGTGGAAATATGGGCATTGGTAGGCAAAATGCTTGTATAAAACAAAATAATTTAACTACCAACAAACTGCATACAAACATTGCGTTAAACCATTAATTATATTAGTGTTGTAACCGAAATCACGAATAGAATAGAATCGAACAAATTTATTTCTCCGATTGTGATATATTTGTTGGCATGTTTTACATAAGTCAGTTTCACATATCCTGCCGACATTCAAATTATCAAGACAACAATAATTAATCAAAAGTACAAAATACAATACGGCAAATTAATTATAAAAGTAGTAAGATACACGAAAATTAGTAAGTAAAAAGCAGCCAGTTAAATAATTTCCTATCTAAATGAGTGTTGGGCAAACATTTCAAGTCATTTGGAACTATATAATACAATTTTATTACCATAATGTAAGCATTTTAACAACAAAAAAAATACATTTCTGTCTAGAGTCATTAAAGCTTGTGCGGATATCTGCCATTGGTTTAATTTAGGACAACGTTATGCAAAAGGAATATGAGTATGTGCGGATGTTTTTAACAAATTTAGTTATCTCATGTATGTTTAGCAGGGCAAGGGGAGAACTTTTAGCTCCTTAAATATTGGTCGGCAATAGGTCAAATAATGGAATCCATACAGCTCGGACACATTTTTTTGTGAGATAAATGCTCTCCGTGCGTCAACCGAATTACCCCACATGATTAACCCGTAACGAATCACATATGATACGTATCCATGATACGCGGAAAGTGTAGCCTCTTTAGATGAAACGGTTCTGAGATGCCCTAGGTAGGTAGGTATACTAATCGGAAGTGAGGGAGATTAACCTTCAAATGAAGACACAAATATACATATTAATTACAAGTTTACCCACAGTAGCATGGTTCAGGCATGCGGCTGTCATGCGGCGGTCGTGGTTACGAATTCTCGCTGGTACCAATGAGTTTCTCGGAACTTATGTACGAAATATTTAACGTGAGCTTTTCGGTGAAGGTGAAAAACATAGTGAGGAAACCGGTCTAATCCCAATAAGGACTGGTTTTCTCTCTAGGTTGGAAAGTCAGATGGCAGTTGCTTTCGTAAAAACTAGTGTCAAAGCAAGCCACGGGCTCTTTTACGGCCACTTTTACTTTTACATAACCACACTTTTGACACACATGCATCAGAGCGCTACGGGCGCGTTTTGCTAAATTGTGGAGTTTAAACTGCTACGGACCGTTAGTCCGGCGTAGCGCTCCGAGCGTAGCATAAACGTGGATGAGTCAAATTGAGCCTTATTAAGGAAACCCATATCTATGAACATCTATCAGCCTTCACCAAGGAACATTTTTGACCCAACGGAGTGAAGTTCCGGTATTTTCGCGAGCGGTTACCTAGCACCACGAAGTTGGGTAACACATCGCAGTTATAGAGTGTTTCGGTTTCATGTTTATATTGATAAAATATGTGTGCCTGTAAGTGCCTTTGAAGGATCATATTTTTAAAAATAAATATGCTGCGTTCACCCATGGAGGAGAGCATTAACCAAACATTTGGACTTGTGTGTGAGTGTGCATACATGTTGAAAGAAGCCTTCTTTTCCCGAGAATGATGAAAGCGCGTCTGAAACTAGGCCCCAGTTGTGCTGTACAGTTTGCATAACTTGTTTTTGTTAAAATAAAACGACGGCTTCTCTATTTAGTATCACAACTTACTAGAAAGAAACACTTAAGTTGATTAGGGATTTAACAATTCTCATCTACACTCTTTAAACGCATCTCTATTCCCAACGCTGTGGCCCGCCATGACTGGCGTCTTTTTATTCCCAAGAAACTTTTCAATTTACTAAGAATATTCAGGCAGTTTTTTCTGTTTAAGCCCGTACACAAAGAATCGTATAAAAGATTTTATTATTCAAACTAGATTACTTTTTCACAAGCTTTGAAATGGCGAATGTATTTTGTTATAAGATTTGTCTTTTTCCTTCTATGGCACTTGAGATGGTTTACCCTTAGGCTATTCATATTTTACTTTGGCATTAAAATATTTAATTTTAGCCGCCTTGGGTCTTAAAACGCGAGTAAAGTGTAATGGAAGTTGATTAATTAAAATTGGCGTTTGTAAGCCGTTTGGTTAAAATTAATACTTTTCGCTACCTTGTTTGTTTTAAGCGCCCTTTGCTCACTGTATATTCCACTGTAGTATAGGACGCTGGTTTCCAGTATATCCGATTAAAGTGAAGATTGTGAGAATGGGATATTTTTTTATGATGAATTATTAATTGCTCAATAGTTCAATCATCATCATAATCATATCAGTCGAAAGACGTCCACTGCTGGACATAGGCCTCCCTAACCTACGTTCTCAATAGTTCAGTAATGTTAATTTTATTTTGTGTAAGAATAACACAAAAGAAACAATAATATTTTAAATTAAATTTGGCTCATTAAGTGTTTTTTCATCAATAACTGTCGAGTCCAAAAAAAAGTACCTTCTCATTTTCTAGATTGCTGAACAGGCCCTAACAAAGAAAATGAGTACTAAAATGTTTACCACATAAAAATGCCAATTTACAAGAAGATTAATCAAAGTCAGACGCCTAGCCTGCTTTTTTTAAGACCGCTCAGTAAATGATTTGCCCACTAAGCATTCGGCATTCATTTTCATTTTATTACTAAAATAACGAGAACGCTCTGGAAGTACGATTTGACTCGACTTTTTGCTTTCAAATCAATACTAATGGTCTTGTTTATGAAATTTCATCAAACCTTTTTTACATGCATACATACATACATTCACGCCTTTATTCCCAAAAGGGGTAGGCAGAGCACATGAAACGTATGTTCCAGCGCCACTTTTAGCATAAAATGTACGTATAAAAATTTGACTAAATGTGATATTGCAGGGATAGGTTGCTAGCCATCGCCCACAACACACTTCAACCCTGGTCCCTTAGTCGACTTATACAACACCCACGGGAAGAAAGGGGGTGGTGAAATTCAACTAACCTATAACCTATTTTAGCTATATTTTTTTTTGTGTTTATCAGTCACTTCGGTGTCCTTATTACACTAGTATATAATATATGTTTGTTATAACTAGACAAAACATGTGTTAGTTAAAAGAAGGTTGTTAAGTTTTATGCATAAGGAGTTATGCTGTCTCGAAGACATACCTTTGACAATCAATTTGCACTTCAAGGCGGAAATATAATGCTACGTGTTGCTTAGCCTCAAACGGATTAAATGCGAAAGTACTTTTGTTTCTTCGCTACCTTTCCGCGATTAAAGAACTGCTTAAATTATAATGAAGACACGAAGATAGTTTTGATACCGGAGAAGGATAGGATACTGTTAATCCCGACAATCACCTTAAAAATAAATTAGGTAAATAGTTTGTGGGTGTAAGTTTGCATGCGAGAGCAATAATTTCCTGATCCAACCATCGAAATTCAAAAATTCTTTCGCGATTACATATTTTTGTTTAAATGTTTCCTACACAGAGGTTGTCTGTAAGAGATCACTTAAAAACTATGAGACCGCCTGTTGTTTCAATTATTTATGAAGCAAATTATTTGTAAATAGTTTCTCTCTTGTCGTGGTGCAATAAAGAGTTTTTTTTTTATTATAATATTCCTTCAGGATGGACATAGGCTATGTTTCATCCTGCAGCTCCGCTTACTAACGTTAGGTATACCTTAAATTGTATAATGTACTTGAAACGAGAACGCTGTACTTACAAATGTACATATTGAGATTCAAAATGTCGTTTCAAATAGACCTCCAGTCAGCTGAATTTATTCACATTATAAGCGAATATTTAATCATATTACGTTGTTGTGTTTCGCGATTTATTCGTAAATTGAAATGAAAGCTACATTTTCTCATGGAAAATATTATGAACGCATTGCATTTTATCTTATTTTGCAAACTTTATATCATTTTGCGTAAAAAACAGCTGAAGTTAAAAAGCGCACGACGTTTTTTGGTATTTATCATACATTCATTATAACCAAAAGATTTACTATGAGTTCGTTTTATGTTTTTCAAAGACTCGAAATATGTAGGTATATTATTGCTTATTCGACGCTTTATCTAAAACAAGTCGGTATCGCGAAATAATCCGTTTTACAACTAAGTTTAAGACTAGACGCAGAACACCTTAAAGTTTATCGTGACTAAGACTCCCGTATTCTAATTAAAAAAAAATGCCACCGTGGCAGCATTGTGCCGTTATGCCATTGGTGGGTAGGCGACGACATTTTATCTGGAAGACTGTCCGTAGGCCAGTTGTGCCATAGCGATCGACGCCGTCACCACGTTTTTTTGTCGACTACCGGCACATCTCCACATAATTCGTTAATACACATCAATTTGTTTGTACAACAGCGGCATTATGCGAAATAGCTCAGTAGAACACTAGCGACATTTTGTGCAATATAGGATTATTCATGGATGGGGCACTTTCCGTTAAACAGTAAGTACCGATGTTTTGACTTAATAAAAAATAAACGAGTATTCACGAAAATAATGAAAGTTGGCTTGTTCATGTAAGCAAAATAAGACCGTTTACTACATAAGATTTACTTCATTATAGGTATACAATACGAATTGGGACTATGTTTATCATAAATATCTTAATATGCATTCAGTTTCTTGATTCAAAACGAGAAAAACCACTATAAATAGATAAGAAGCACGATGATAAACTTATTTAGATGTTATAATAGTATTACTAGAAAAGGTACTTTCTCGTTATTTATTTATTTATATCTATTAAAATAATAATGCTCCGTCAACATATGCCTTATTGAGCTTACTATGGGCTTAGTTCGATTTACGTAAGATTAGCCTCTAACAGGTATTTATTTATTTTGCAATATCAAAAAAGATAAGTATGAGATACACACCTACATACCTACATGCTCCATGTACATGGGGACTTCAATTAATCGTGTGTTTCTTTTTTGTATAAACAGTGGTTTAATAACAATGATTATATTTTTATTATGAACACTATTTAAGGGTTTGTCCTGCCTCACTTTCGTGGCTCAATTCGTGTCATAGATTCAGTAACTCTTTCAGTTGACTATAAAATAATACTTTACAGAAATGAACACGCGAACTGGTCCGAAATCTCCTCATATAGCCTCGCGCAAATGCGCGAATGCGCAGAGAAACTCCCAGCATAGCCCTCTCCATTGCCCTTTGGGTGACCCCAAGAGCTTTCAGCTGGAACTAAAAAACCGTTTCGATTGCCTAGGGTTTGTGGAAGTTGTACCTGCCACTGAGTCTAAGTTCTTCAAGGCCCAGCGGGCCAACGGAACTAAAAGGCTCTCTAGTTCCAATCAGAAGCTCATGAAGGAAAGGAGTCAAATGATTCTGCAGTCTTCAAACCTTGCGATTGGTACCGACAGCTCAATAAACAGATCTTCAAGTCCCTTAGGTACCCGTAATCTGCGCCAATTCAATACGAACCGTATAGAATAGAGAATAGAATAGTAGTCTATTGGGCAGAGCCAGATCGCAAGGTAAAAAACTGAGGACGGGAGAGTTGTTTCTTCCAAACCTGAGTTTTGAGTGAGATGGTACGTTTCTACACGTCATACATATAGTATACAAGTCTCGCAGAGCCGAAATTGGTCTGGCGGAAGACCCTAGAGCTAGACCAACCCGACACTGTACCGACGATATCCCGGACAACAGCCTGTACGAGATTAGAAAGGCTCTGAAACAGCTTAAGAACAGCAAGGCACCCAGTGAAGACGGAATTACAGCCAAACTCATGACGGCGGGTGGAAAACCTCTCCTTACGACCCTTCAGAAGTTGTTCGACACCGCCCTACTGGAAGGGAGAACGCCAAAGGCGTGGAACAGAGGTAAGGTGGTGCTGTTCTTCGAAAAAGGGGACAACACCCTGCTGAAGATTTACCGAGCCATCTCACTTCTGAGCCATGTTTACAAGCTGTTCTTTAGCTTCAAGAGTCATTACGAATCGTCTCACACGCAGGCTTAGTGACTTCCAGCCTTCCGAAAAAGCAAGTTTCCGAAGAGGCTTTAGTACTGTAGAACGCACTCATACGCTCCGCCAGGTTATACAGAAGACTGACGAGTAAAATTTTCCTCTCTGCTTAGCGTTCGTGGAGAAAGTTTTCGATTAGATTGAACACTGGGCTGTACTACAGTGTCTCAAGCGGTGCCAAGTAGACTGTCGCTATATCGAAGTACTGAAGTGTTTGTACGAGAACGTCACTATGTCAGTCCAACTCCAGGATCGCAGCTTGAAGCCTATTCCGCTGCAGCGGGTTAGGCAAATGAATGTTATTTCCCCAAAACTGTACACCGCTGCAATGGAGGACGTTTTCAAGACTCCAGACTGGAGAAGGCTAGCCATCAACATCAACGGCGAGTACATCCCTCACATTTGGGTTGCTGATGATACAGTAGTCTTGGCTGAGACCATGGGGGACTTGAGTACTATGCTCGATGACCTCAGTAAAACCTACGAGCGAGTTGGTCAAAGGATGAACATAGATAAAACAGAGATCATGTCAAACGTCCATGTAGTACCAACTCCCATGTCAATCGGACACTTTACGCTCGAAGTTGTGGACAATTATATATACCTAGGACAGACTGTCCTGTAAGGTAGGGCCAAATTTAAGTCAGAGGTCAATCGTCGAATCCGACTCGGCTGGGCTGCATTCGGGAAGCTACGGCACATCTTTTCGTCCATTACTTCGCAGTGCCTCAAGACGAGAGTTTTTGACCAGTGTGTGTTGCCAGCGATGACGTATGGCACGGAAACGTAGACACTTACCTCATAAGAAGGCTCAAAGTCACCCAAAGAGCAATGGAGATTACTACGCTGGGAGTTTCTTTGCGCGATCGCCTCAGAAATGAGGTTTTATCCGATATGGCCTTCCGAATCGCTAAACTTAACTGGCAATGGGCTGCACATTGCACGTAGAATCCATGGCTGTTGGGGCGGAAAGGTTCTCGAGATGTGATCACGTACCGGAGCGTGGCTAGGCCCCCCACGAGGTTCAAAGATTCAAAGATTTTTATTTTGCTGAACTTATGTAACTTCATAAGTTACATAAGTTCTTAAAAATAGTCCAGTGCATTCAGTCTGTGTGCAGACGTGCAAAACATTTTTGGAGCCTTAAAGTCCATAATAATATCTTTGAATCTTTAAAAAGGATTAACTAGTTTACATACATACCAAGCGTTGTAAACTAAATTATACCGTTATTGTCTATATTGTTTAAGTATTATTGTGATGTATGTCGTTTAAGGCCATTATTGGCCATATAAAATAATAATATTTGAGAAACAAAACAAAATAAGTCCGTATTCTTTTAATATTTTATACATACGTTTGTCTTAAAGCCGAATAATACACTATTATTCATAAGAAAAAACTACATTTTTGAATTATTTTCTTTTGAGACGTTAGTACACATAAAAACTTATCCAAAGCATATAAATATCGTGACACAACTCTAACCTGTAGTACATTTTAGAGTTTTTTTGTGTACTTTTTATGTTGTTTTCTTTTTATTTTCTTGGTTTTAAATAGCTGGATGACAGTGGAAACTGTAACTAAAAGAAGATTGAAATTGGTTGTCTTAATAAAAAGATATAACGACATATTTTTTGTGTTTTTTTGAAACCTCTGCCCTGAAAAAACACAGTTTTTGAGATACCGAGTTGTTTTAGATAAGCATATTTTGAATCAAATCTGGTTATGAACGAAAACACAACATGTTTATGGCAACCTTACTATTTCTGTAGAAACTAGATTATATTTATGACTTTACTTTAAGTCATACATGTTTTTAACTTTAGCCAGGACCTTGCAGCAAATCGTGGAAAGTAATTGCTTGGCAAAGAATTTAAATATCCAGGTAACAATGCCTATCTGTACTGTGTGAAACCTAACGTAGTTAAGACCAAAATGTTAATATGGAACACCATGTTTACCCAAAATCTTGGACTGAGTCTTGTCTCAACATCATAAGAGCAATAGTTGCGTCAATAATTCAACATGGGAAAAGTTGGCAAAAGTTCAAATAAATTTACCCGCTATTAAAATCGATAAGAATTAGGAATAGCTAATGATTAAAAAAAATTGCTCCTCTTGAAGAGAATACATGCGTATTACTATGAAGGATTCGTAAAGCAAAAAAAAAACATACCATAAAAAATATGAGATTCGTGTTTTTCAGGAAAAAAACGAGCAAACCGGTCTAAACGTGATACCTACTATTAAATAAGTAAATAAATATTAGGGGACAATTTTACTCAAACCGTACTAGATGTAGCTCTTAGCTCGATAAGGCTTATGTTATATATTGGCTCTCAGCTTAAGTGGCTACCTATTCGTTATCGTCGTAACGCTCATGTCCTGACCCTTCCATATAATGTTCTGTTTCATACCGCTACACCCCGCTACCTCAAAGAACGATTTAGTTTCGTCAAGTCGGCCAGGTCATCCCAAAATTTTCTTCTCACTATTCCGTCATCCTCTTCAAAATTCTATATTTGCTCGTTTACATTCAAAGCCATTCGACTCTGGAATTCTCTGCCCGTGGATTTGAGGGGTGCTAAATCAGTCGCTTCTTTCAAAGCTCACCTTAAGGAGCACTATCTGTCTCTGCCATGATTCCTCATAGATACTTTTTTTTTTTAATCCGTCTCATTGGTTAACACTATATGTATATGTATTTATGTAGAAATTTATGTATGTTTATTGTATGCTTTATGTGTGTATGTTTATTATTGATGTAATTGTGTGTGTTGGAAGTTCGTTTAGTTCCAAATTTGCCACCTACCTATTATGTAATTTTTTGTTGCTATTCCTCCGCTACCTAAAGGTTGTCTGAAAGAGATCGCTCTTTAGCGATAAGACCGCCTGTTGTCAACATCTATTTTTTAATAAGTTATTATGTTTATTTGATTCATGTTTTGAGGTGTGCAAGAAAGAGTATTTGTAGTGTATTGTATTGTATTGTTATAGCCGTTATAGCCGTTATAGGTACTAGACGACGATATAAAAAGTGTTAATAAAATAACGCCAAACCTGAAATAGGATTTTTTTGACGCGATTTATTTTTTACACTTGTATGGTCGCCCTAGTCGGCCAACGCTCCATACAGATGTAAATACAAAACTCTTAAAAAAATCCTATTTTTTCACATTCTACTGTCGATTATAAATATAACTACCAAAATACATAGTAAATATCCAAGACTCAGAAAGATACAGGTATTTTTGTTCATTACACAAATTTTGCCCTTACCGGGATTCGAACCCAGGACCTACAGATTCGTAGGCAGCGGCACTACCCACTATTAGGCTAACCGGTCTTCAAACTACATTAAACTAAACTATTAGGTACACTATCACATTACGTATCTTAATTGGAAAACGTATGTTAAACACTTTAAAATTTAATTGGAATACGAAGCAATAAACAAAAATATACCTCCAACTGTAGAGGACATGACAGAGACAGGGCAAAGGGACTTTGTGTGCGATCTGAGACAAGGCAGATGACAACCTTGCTTTATGTTTTGTTCTGTAGGGCTGTAGCCGTGGTATCGATGATGGTATCAGTAGTTACTAGACTCCTGATAAAGATACTAGTAACTCTATCATAATTATGTAGACATTGCAAGACTGTCAAAAAAAACCTAAAACTGAATTGACAATAAATCCCTACAATTTTGAAACAGGCTCACAATTTTTTACGAAAATCATGTAAGAAGAATTGGTAATATTATACTGCCCTGTCAAGCCGAAGTCACGTATCTTTGAAATAGATATTTCGAAAAAACGATTTTTAGCGATACCAAAAAAGGTAAATTTGTAAGAACTAACAAACTTTCAACAAAAATTACATGATTACAAGATAAAATCGACCTTTTCTATATTTAACTACGCCATACTTTTGAACTCCAGAAGCCATAAGGAATCAACAGCTAATGCGAGCGGTCTCTTCCAGCAATTTATTTGCATACAGTATCTATTATATTACAGCTAATACACATGCTAAAATCAGACTGACTGGCAGGTTAAGCTTATGTGATTTGACAATATGATTATGCGTTGCATTGAGCCTTGTGTGTCAGAACGATTGCTGATTCATGATGATATCGCTCTGGCCAATTTCGGCCACAGCGACTGTGTATTCTGACTTTACTATTAACAATTAATATTCCTACCACTACCACTATTATATACCATTGTTAAATATTGTACCATGTATTGTTTCTACGTCGGATCAAACTTTTATTATCGAATTGGTATTGGTATCTCTAAATACCATAAATGCAACGTCTGCAACACAGGCCTCCCTTCTGTTCCACAATTGTCTCGATCGGTACTATCAGTATTCCCGAGATATCTATGTTTATTGTTTATTTCAATTCGCTACTCAGCTATGAAACAAGCTTATAATAAAGCCTAGAACAATTCCTTATTATAACAAACGAGATGCTGGCAAGTATCGGGGTCTTGTAATATTTTGGGGTTTGTTTTAAACTACGCACATGAACAGTTCAGAGGATATAATTAATAGAAACTCTCAGAAAATTTCCATTGTTGAAAACGAATTAAAAGAATGATTATCACGATATTATATTAAATTATATTTATTTATTTATTGTTATTCAAGATAACAACAGCCATAAATATACAGTTTACATAATGTTTCCTTACAAAATAAGAGGCCAATAATAAATCCTTTAATTACATCAATAAAAAGAAAAAGAAAAAGAAAAACAGAGTTACCTAGGTAGTTATAACTGTGATAATTAATGTGGAAGCACGCTACAAAAAACTGACAACATGGTATAGTTAAGATTATTTGAGCTGACCGACTTTTTGTGAGACAGTCATTGTTAATCAATCTCAGTTAATCTATTCATTTCATAAGTGAAGTTGTATTACTAGTGGACAAAGATGCGATTTCGTCGTCTCAAACAAAACCAACTACACCTAAGATAATTATCAATTAAATTGGATACTAGAAAGGTTATATGCAGAAACAGCACATTTAGTAGAAATAGGTTTTCAGTAGAATGGAAAATAACACTATTTAAAGAAAAAATACACAGAAAACTCAGGTGTCTGAGTTAATCAAACCTCATGTACATTGAAGATCTATTTTTTGTTTTTTTTTTCCTACTATTTATTGACAAAACATTTTTTTTTATGTGCCTACGTTGTTATCAGTTTACCAGACATTATACTTGTTTGTTTAGTAAAACCGCACATACCTCATTTTTAAATTTAGCTTTTGATCCGCTAAATGGGTCTGTTGTATCACAAATACAAATACAAATTATTTATTCTGCAAATAGGCCACAAGGGCACTTTTACATGTCAAACGGTAATTTACAATAAAAATAATAATCTTACAATAAAAGAATAATAATCTAACACAATGGTAATTTAAAATTTGCACATTAAGGACTGATATAACAACACACTAAATGTCACAAAGATAAGGAAAACAAAACAAAATATGACCATTACATTCGATTAGAATAAGGTCTATGCATTAACAGAAAGTTAATGATATTAATTCAGTATTCCAGAGATGTATAAGGTCTCTGAGCGTCCAAATACAATTAATAATTATTCAATGTTCATAGAGATGTATACGGTCTCTAAGCGTCAAAACAAAACAATAAAAAAAAGGAATATTAATGTAATATATTGTCAGTGATGTACATACATGGTCAATAACAATAAAACGTGTCAAGATCGGAATGATGTCTCTCGTCAATACGATAATAATAAAATAACACTAGTATTTAAGAAGTTAGGTACTATGCCCTTGCAAGCATGAACAGTCCGGACTCCACAAACAGCACCCGATCACGAGTATGACGCATATCTCAGCCATCGCCTCCCTCAAATCAAATTCCTGATATACAGATGGGGGATACGGGATAGTACAGCGTTAGCACCATAGTTAGTAGAATGTAGTAGAACTTGAAAGAGAGTGGTTTTTCTGGTGCGACGTTTAGGAACACGAAACAATAAGCTGGATAATAATTCAGGGCAATCAAGACGATTAACAGTAGGCTCATATCTGACAATTTACGTCTATCCTCAAGCGTTAGAAAGTTATTCTTATGGCAGTTATCGTGATAAGTGGACGAAGAATGATTAAATTTAAAATTTAGGTGCTTTACAATTTTTTCCTGTATGTTTTCTATGCGATTTTTGTGGACAGCATAGTTAACTGACCAGACAGGGGAAGTATATTCAAGAACACTTCGCACATATGCGAAATACACTATTTTCATACTCAATAAATTACGGAATGGTTTGCAGGTCCTAATTACAAAACCGAGGTTGCGGTAAGATTTATTAACTATTAAGTCCACGTGATTTCTCATGGTCATTTTAGCATCTAACGTCACCCCCAGGTCCCTCACCCCGTCGACCCTCTGAACTACGACGCCATTGAAATTGTACAAAAATTTTAATGGATTCGTTTTGCGAGTGAAAATACATTGACATTTATTTATGCTTAAAGTGATATTATTTTGCGAGTAGTATTTTAGTAGATATATGATATAGTATATGATACAGAGAGAAATAATATAATGGAAAAATAACCCATCTTCGTCTGTAATGTTCCATGTTCGTCTTCGTGTGTGTTGTTTTTCCATTATATTCTTTCTCTCTGTATCTTATCATTTAAAATATGACGCCTGCCTCGTTAAAAATGACACGAATTAAAAATAATTCAATTTACTTATTGCACGAGTGAGCAAAGCGAAGGAAGTACTCTGTTAATTAGTAATTCTTGGGATGTGCCGCTGTCCCACTGTCCAGCAGTTCTCCTCTAGAGGTCACATATCTCAACTGATTCTCGTGAAATTTTGTAAGCAGGTTCGATAATTATATCGTCGTGGCAGAGAGGTGGGACTGCACCCTAATCAGGCACTGCACCTCTCAGCACTTAAGTACAAAGTTCATCACCATCATCATCATATCAGCCGAAAGACGTCCACTGCTAGACATAGGCCTCCCCCAAATAGTGCCAAAGTGACCGGTCCTGCGCCACCCACGTCCAGTGGACTCCCGCAACCTTTACCGTTACAAAGTTATTTTAGTTAAATTGTAATACTGACATTAATGGATTAATCCGTCTGAATTAAATCCTTTTTTGCTAAATTTTTTGTCGAATCAGTTTTTGAAAAAAAAGTAACAGGCCCGCTAGTTCTGCAACTTATAGAGCCACTAGCACATGAAGGTGTCAACAAATGGGCCGCCATGTTATTAGAGACATTCCAGCATTTGTGTCACTGTTTTTCAATTTAGAATGCCAGAGATATGTAACAACACCAATTTCCTTGGGATTACTTCCTCTTATGTCAGTTAAGCCAAATGGAAGTGCTACAAATTCGAAACGCAATTTTGAATATTAAAGTCATGTTGTTTAATTTTGGAGGAAGTTCTCAATTCGTCGGAATCCGTATTGTTCCCCGATTACTCAGCCACCTGGACCGATTTGTTTTTTTTAAAGGGTATCTTTCCCCATCAGTCACGAGGATCATGGGAAAAAACTCTTCAAATTATATAAGCACAAGGAAGTACTTAATTGAAGTTGGTCACAACTATTTTTAAATGCATATTACTACAGAGACCGGAAAGTAACGGCTTGCCGGCCGAGTACATATAGACGGTCGCGTAGTGAGGTCAGATAGTTATGAGGCTGGCCACCCTTTTCACGCCAAGGTATGTTTTTCTCAAACATGCAAAGAAAAAAAAACTCCAAGAAATCAAACGTTAATTTTCATGGCTGAACGCCGTGATCCTTACAATTAAAAGACCATCTCAGGCCTCCGATTTCGTACGAAATGCAATTTCACGAGAGACTCGTAATGACGAGTCTCTCGTCTCGGTGCGCCCGAAACGTGGGACTTGGAAGCCCATTATGAAGAACACAACGTCAATATTTCATTGCATGTTTGAGAAAAGTAAATTATTGTAACTTTATTAAAGGTTAAATGCAGCCAGTAAGACTTTTAAATGCAGCCCGTAGTCGTCTGCCAGTTGTTACGGATTCCATAAAGGTTTTGATAAAACTTGTATTATTTATGCATGCCGGTTTCTGTAACTTTCGTTGTTACTACTTCGTTGAGTTTCGGATTACTTCGCTAAACTTCGACTAACTTTGGAAAACTTCGGTTATGGCTGTTCGCTTGTTTTACTTTGTCATTGCAAGATACAACAGATTTCACAAAAGCTCCGTACACTAGAGAGTGGGTGCTTCTACACACCCACTACTTAATCGAAAAACAATTGATATCAAATCGAAATAATTTATGTAAATCTTAATAAGTAAAATAATTTATATCATGCATACGTACCTATATTTAGATATAAATTAACGCTTAATATGTACAGGATTCATAATCTCTCATATGCATAAAAATGTATAAATAGGTCAATTACATACTTTAAGTAAGTTAGTAAAGCAAATAATGAATTCGATCGCAGATATTAGACTCCCAAGGGGGATAAATATGCGATCTCCGACTTTCCTTATTACCACCCACGATGAGTACAAAAGTTTGAAGTCGTTCGCGTCACGACAGGTCACGTCAGATTAGAATGAATCCAGCTTTAATCGGTTATTGGTTTAAAAGTCCAACAAGATTGTATAAGATATTATAAAGTTAATAAAGTCTGTAGACACACCCGCTTGTGTCATCCAAGATTAAAACCAGCATCTGTGGCTGATTGCTCTGAGACGTACATTTGAATAAGTAATGTGTGTCGCTTGCTGCCACAGTAGATATGCAGATTAAAGCAGTAAAACAAATAGCATATCATATCATTTACTTGCATTATAAGTTCAACCTTCCGATTTCACGCACTCACATAGATCATATCAGTCAAAAGACGTCCACTGCTGGAGAGCAGCCTACCCAAGAGTGCCACAATAACCAGTCCTGCGCCACCCACATCCAGCGGACTCCAAAGGTCGCGCTTTGCGATAGGCGTAAAGCTTTCGGTGTGACGATGATGAAATAAAATGTATTTACTTGAGACATGGTTAGTAATAAGGTGCAAAACAACTTTGTTAGAATCAGCACATCTCGCCAACATTTGGACACGCAAGACTTAAAAAACTTACAACTTATTATACATATTTACTATCAATAATTCTTATTAAGTTAACTTTAATTGATGCTACATAAATTCAAAAGGGTTACCTTTGTTTCACCAAAAAAAAAATTGACAAATGATCACTTCCCAAAACATTTTTCGTAGAATTTCATTTGCCAAATAATCGTTTGCCAAATTTACACTCTACAAATAATTCTTACGCAAATCTTATGTTTGGTATATTTATGTTTAGGCAATATCTCGTTCACCAAATGGTACTTTGACCAAATTTCATTCAGTCAAATGTATTAGTTGGCATTATATGTTTTAACCAAAACAAAATAAGGCAAATGATTTGTATCGTCAATATTTAGTTTAGTTGATTTATATTCCGTCGGTTAATCAGCAGGGGAACTCTTCAATGACAAATCATCTTTATTTCAATGGTGTATAAGTATAAGATACACAATAAAATAACAACTTTTTTTGTTACGTGGGTAGGGAAAATTAATTTGTGTAGAGGTCGCAATTCTAACCTAACCGCCAGCATGTCGACGTCACCCCGCTTCGCGGGGTGCCTATTTCCGCTCTAAGGGACACAAGCTAACCCTAACCTAACCTACCAAATAATACCATTGTTACGATTGTTTGTTTTTTTACTGCTAGGAGGCTTCGCCCCCCGAGCCCCCCTTTTTTGACTGCCCTAACCTAATTTAACGCCTTTGCCTACCGACCTACTTAACTGTGCATTTTTTTATTTAAGGGACCGAGCCGTTTTATTAATAGTATTTTGGTAAAATGTCTTAACCTAAACAATTGTGATTTTTGTCTATTTATAGTTTGCCATAACATTAACTTGACGAAATGTTTATTGTCTAATGTTTTTTTGCCTTATTAAAGCATTTGCTAAAAGACCACATGCCATAATGTAATTTTTCGTAATGACATTTTGCTGAATGAAAATTTGACTTTATGAAAATATTCGTATTAAAATTGTGCCAAAGTTTGCATTGGCAAACAAAATAGTTGCTAAAATTTGTTTGGGAAATGAAATTTGACCAAAATAAATTTGGTAAAACAACAGGATCCCATTCAAAATCTTGTAATGAGTAAACATTTGTCGACTAACCATTTGTGTAATGCAAATGTGAACGGTGTTAGTGCGAGGCCTGAGTCGTGCAGCGTCCATATAAAACAAATGCAATTTATATGGACGCTCGACGTCCACTCAGGCCTTGCAGTTAGGGCAAGCTGTGTGCTATGTCAATTGGTATATTACGATTATTGTACAATTTGACCAACCACCATGGCATAATTGATTTTTGTTTCAGCGCTAGCTATACAAGCAACTGGTGATACAATTTTATTGGGGCTTTCGACCTTTTTTTAACCGCCTTCAAAATAAAGGAGGAGGTTCTCAATTCCGCTGTATATATTATTATTATTATTATTATTTTCAATGTTTGTTACCTCAGAACTTCGTTATTGATGAGCTGACTCGAAAAATTATTTTTTTGTTCGTATGTATATACTTCCAGGTGGGTCCCATTTTTTTCAAAATTCAGTTAGATGATGGGATCCATGAGGAATTGAGGGGACTCCTCAATTTAATTAGGCACGCGTGTAGTGATTTTGGTATTTTCTGTTATAACTTGTGTATTTACATCCGAAATCATAAATTTGGTGGCGAGGAATTGATGTTGAAGACCACAGATGACTTATTGAATTCCTCAATTATGTACTTAAAAGTGCAAAAGTACGTCACAGGTTCTGATAAGATTCCGTTGAAATAGGAACTAATTAAGGGCCATTGGTGATGATCTTGGGGAATCGATGGAAGTCCTCAAATATTATCGGCCCCCATCGGTTTTTTTCTATAGTAATCAACGCATTTGCTATCGGAAATCAGTTCATGTGGTAAATTGTAAAAAAAATAGGAAATGTTCTCGTGGCTTGGCGTAGTACTAAATTGAAGTCGGTTAAAACTTTGTTTTTAAAGTAAATTATTTTACAAACGCCTACTAACCGACCTAGTCCCAAACTAAGCAAAGTTTGTACTATTGGTACTAGATGACGATGAACATACTTTCATAGATAATACATTTAAAAAATCCATGACTCAGGAACAAATATTCGTACACGTCACACATATAAATGCCCTTAACCCAGGACCTTCAGCTTCCACGGCGCTGCCCATTTTCGGCTAAACCGTTCGTCTTAGATCAGTTAAATTGTCTTACATTAAAAAAACACTGCTTATTTAATAAATAGCTCAGGAAGTAATCTGGTAAATTTATCCCCTTCATCACTCGTCTGGGCAATAGGGCTCTTAGAAGGGTCTTCAATCTCCTTGCAGCAAAGACCCGTTGAGGTAGCATCTGCCAACTATTGCTCACTTGTGTATACAAGTGAGCAATAGTCCACCACTGTATAGTGGTGCGAAGGTGACCTGAAGGGTGATAACGTAACTTCTTGAACGCACGTTAGCATCCAACTGTCATTTTTTCCATATAAAAAGTGACATTCTGCAGGTCGATCACGTAACGCAGTTAATTTTTATATGGAAAAATTACACTTAGATCTACTTAACGCGCGTACAAAACTTTACTTGACTACCCCGAAGATCTACCTGACATACGAGCAATGCATTACCTTAGTGACCTGCTGGTTTCCTTTTCCCGGAAGATTTTGGAGCGTATAAGGATAACTTACTACATTTTGTACGAACCTTTCAGTATCAGGTCTTTAGTCCACCTCGTCTACAATACCTACCCAAACTGCACCTTCCGGTGCGTTGTCGCCACTTGTGAACCTATCACCCTCAACGGCCATAGATATGCATCCTTGCCACTGCCACTTAAGTAAACTTAAGCTGACTTCAGTGGGCGCAGCGGTGGTTCATTATTCACATGCAGTCAACTGGTTTCTACGGAGCGCAGGTCAGAAAACGTCTTAACTCAAGTGGACCTTGTGGCAGATCCGATTGTGTAGAGAAATTTTCAGGTTATTCTAGCAGCTTGTTTTCAATTGAGAACCAAACTATGTTTGTATTGAAAATCGAGTATCCTGATGATCTTTGAGAGACTCTAGTTGACATATAGGTACTGTTCTCGCTAATTATTTACTGTGTCCCTACACAGTCGCTTTTGTCAGAACTTAACATGTTTAATTACATTTCTATCCGAGCACGGGATTCATAAATGGGGTTTTGCTAGTGAAGCATAAATTTGCAGTTGAAGAGGCTAGTTAATTTTAATAACTTAGCAGGTACAGATGACATCAAAGATATATTATTTTGCACATTTTTGCCTCATGATGCAATGGTACATATAAACTTAAACGTGTTCAAATGTACAAATGTTTGAGCTTGACTGTACGTATTGCTATTGAAATAGATTTATTGACGTCTCATTTATACAAATATTTAATTTAGAAAAAATTGATATTGGCTACGTCAAAATCCAGCATAGAAAACCACTTTTTTACAACTTAACACTGAAGAAAGGTCAGACAAGAATACCCTAAAACAACTAGCATGTATAAGGAATGTGATGAAACCGCAAGAAGTATGAAAGGTTTGTCACTATCGTAGGAAGTGGGAATCCGTGATCTCTACCTACCCCTCCGGAAAATAGGCGTGATTATGCGTATGTGTATGTAAGTTTCATTCAACTTGCAGGTTTTGTACGTAATATGCCCTTGACCACTTGCAGCAGCCCAGCAGCAGATGCTGGTATCCAATTGCCCTAAAAGGCATGCTTATGTCAATTCTGTAACAATTGTCTCCATCATCAAATCGAGTTGATTTGATGATGGAGACAGATCTTTGCCGACCTTGAATTGTACGTAAGGATTCGCCACGGCTCAAGTCATTTACCAGATAAGTCCCTCAATTCCATCAAAACGCATCTTTTAGAGCTTTGAAAAAGAATAGACTAGAGAAAAAGATTATTAACATAAAGCACACATTACAGACCAAAAAAAAATACCTAAGTTGCTTCGGCGACCTTACTCTCCACTACAA
This sequence comes from Epinotia demarniana, assembly GCA_945867215.1. NCBI lineage: Eukaryota > Metazoa > Arthropoda > Insecta > Lepidoptera > Tortricidae > Epinotia > Epinotia demarniana. The sequence continues at coordinate 3,432,121 of OX244262.1, forward strand.
ACAGTTGAAACACAACACTACACGCCCGCATAGCAAATATTAGCCGATGCACTGTTTAAATTATTTCTTGGTAACATACGATCGCCCTGATTATAAATAAACATGTGCCAATAGTAGTCCGTTCAATAAACTGATCATACAGCAATATCAAAGTTATTTCCACGAATTACAATTCCGCGTTCATATTCGAATGCGGAGAGGTATCTACTCGTAACATAACAACAGACTCTTGACATCAAAAACGGCCTAACTGATGGGGATTTCCTGGCAATTTACGTCTTGTATTGATGTGTTGTTTTGTCATTTCACACGTCGCGGTTGCGGTGATATGACGGTACGGCACGTTGTGTGTAGGTACCTACTGGGTAATATTACGTTCGCGTGCTCATACTGAATGGTAACGACTTGCGTTTAGACTACGTTTTAGGTTTACCTACATCGAAACACTCGTATTCAAAATTTGACGCCTGGAGAATAAGGTCGTATATGTATGTTTGCGAGACACTCAACCAGTAGTTGATGATGAACCCTGTGCAAAAAAGTATAGTACGCAATAAAAACTTGTATTTATCAATAATAATATTTCAGTTTTCTTTTTTATTCATGTCGGGTTTCAATTACATTCCAACTTCATTCAACTAATGTAATTGAAAAATGTATATGGCCAACTTCCGTATCTATCATCAGACCAGCCTTATATCATATTCAATTATCATCATCTCCTCTCAAGCTAAACGTTGATGAATTTCAGCTCAATCGGTTGAGTATAACGTATTTAGGTACAGTTCAGTTTGATTTTCTAAACAAACACATATATCGCAAATTAAATAAATGTTTGTTACATACATAATACAGCCCTCTTGTATCTACCTAAGAAGTCGCCTAAAATTGCCGAGCCCGGAATAATCTATAAGCCTTGAAATAGTCCAGCCAGTCACTCTGCCAAGCTAACTGAAAACGTCATTTCTCCAAACGCGATCTTCAGTGACATACAACCTTTTAATTCTGGCTTCTACTGCGGAACGAGATTCAGCACCTGTTAAATGAAAATAAAACGACCCCGGGACAGAATCGACGCTCGGAAAAATTGCCAGTCATAGCTCCGATCGGGAGAAGCGACGAGAGAGTATTTTTAGTGTGATCAAAGGGCATTCGATGTTTAAGACGTTATATTTAAGTGTTTTAAGAATAGATCTCCCTTCAGACGGGTTTTACGCCAATGCTTAAATTAGGCCAAACCCACGTTTGGTAGAGCGGGGTCGGTATAAGGTAGGTATTCTATACATTAATCATCCGCGAAATAGTTTTAGTTAGTAGCGAGGTGCTACGCATGCAGTGTTGCGTTCGTACCGCTCATTATCGAGCATACCGCGGCAACATGGTGACCTCTCAATGTAGACTCTTAGTAAAAATCTGGAGCAACTTGATTGACAGCTGACACCGACAATCGCGCCGCACAGCCTATACCAACAAACGTGGAAGAGGCCCTACATAGAACAGCCCTTACGAGGTAAATGGGTCGTTTTTACGATTAAATGGAGAGCATATTAGCCCTCATCAGAATTGGCTTTGTCAAGTAAGTGGGTAATTTTACTCATGAAAGGTCTACATTTATTTCGTATGGCAATAAGACATCTGCTTAACACAGTAGGACCATGTATGAACTCAATGAGAGATCTCCTAAGACGCTAAAAAGTAACCGGTCTATTGTCAAACTAGTTACAGCTATGCTGGCTTCCCTTAAGGGGCTCCCATAATTGGCGTATGGGATCGTACCTTCGATCTGAATCTCTTAGTTTTCTTAGGTTTTTTGTAGCTTATTATGTTAACAACAACGGCTTTAAACAATATAGTATCCCATATTTACTTCAAAATTCATTATTTTCAAGATATTTGGCATCAAAGTTAAACAGTTTTAGGCCAAAAAACTGGTTTCTGGCCATAACTTTTGTGTTATTTGCTTTAAAATGAAAATCGTAGCCCAGTTTTTAGGGACGCCACAGACAAACCCAAATATGTAGATTTCGTATGTGTTAGATATTACACGTCAATAGAGATACAACATAAGTGTTATTTTAGAAAATGTTTAAAAAGATCATACAAAATTCAAAATCCGGTAGACCAAAATGGAGATAAAAGATTGAAGAACCGATAACCGTTTGATTTATACTTCTATCTGTAGTGCAAAAGTAGGAGATACGATTCAAAATTTGTCAAAAATCGATGGAAACCTCGGGTAGCCCCTTAAACCCTTATTAAGTCAGAGCTTACATTTTATGGAAATTAGAAACTGAGGTCGAAACGGTGTCTTTCAATTCAGAAAAAATACGTAAAAGTGGAAGCAAGTAATTTGAAAGGGGTGATTTCTAGTGGGGAATTATTTCCCCTTGTTCGATGATCACATCGGAAAAATCGGCTTCCGTTGGAGATAGTCTATATTATTTATTTATTCATGTTTTCGATGTGTTTCTTTGTCTCAACGACAACACAACAAGGTTTAATACTATAAAAACAGAAAGAAGGTAATTCAAGGATATTATATAACCTCTGTTTTGTTTGTAATCCATTATAAAAATATGATGAATTTAAGACATTATTTCATACTTGCGAAATAAAACAGCATAATAATCATTATTAGTCTGTTACAATTCAAGGTCCTGTTTCACACAAAATATGCGTTGAATAGTAATGATTGTGTACTAAACGTTAAAAAAATATAAAATTACTTTTAATTATACATAAAGAAACGTGACATTGATTGTATAAACTTTTGGTGGCAGTTTTTATAACTCACTATTCTCTACTGGCAAGTGAGGACTCTCTCCGGCAATCTCTCAGTCGGGGATGTTGTGATTCATTAATCCCACGAGAACAAAAGGTAATGGCTGCAGCGCTAATACCCGCTGACAGCGCAATATTCTTAACTCTTCCTGTGAGGGATTTGTTTGTCAACAGATCAATATTACGATGATTAAAGTGACTGAGACCTATTAATGTCTTGCTCGCCCGATATGCTGTGCACTTCGCCAATTCGACATTTGCAAAATAAAGAAAAACGTATTATCAAAGTGCATGATTATTTTGGAACATCAAACTTTAGCCATTATATTACTGCGTTGCGTTTGCGTTTTTGCGCACTTGCGTTTTTGGGAAAATAAATGCTTAAGTTATAATTTCAGACCCTTTAGCCAAGTTGGTAGTGACTCTGCCAAGAAAGATGGAGGTACTGGGTTTGAATCCCGGTAACGGCATTTATTTGTGTGATGAGCACGAATATTTGTACCTGAGTCATAGATGCATCCGATGTATATATGTAAGTATTTATTTATTTCTATAAGTATGCATATCGTCGCTTAGAAACCATTGTACAAGCTTTGCTTACTTTGAGACTGGGTATTTATTTAGGGAGAACTTTATTAATTTTATTGTGTTACATAAAAATCTTAAAAGTAGGGGTAAAAAAAGGTATTAGTCCGAATGCGGGGGGAGAGCAGCACCGTCGTCTAAGCCGAGCCATCTGGCTACGGGTTTAAAGCGGTGTCGTCCCGCGGATACACATACAGGCGGCGCGTATGACGGCAATGCCGATTCGTGCTCTCAGCCAGCCCAGTATGGTGCTTAAGGAGCGGTTTCAGCGCTTTGAGATTTTCTCTGCCATGTGTTTGATAAATGAGTTCATTTGGGGAGCGAAGACGGCACTTAGTTAGGTATTTAATTATCACAAAGTTTCACATAACAAATTTTAAAAACATAAGACCTCTGTATCATCAAAATTGTGTACTTACAAGTGTGTTATTAATGTTATTAGAGTGCTTTTCAAAGTACAGTCAGCAGCAAAGGTCCGCGTTACCTTCAAGTGCTCAAAATGACCTACCAACGACTCTAATGTCAAAAGGATAAGGACTGTCTTGATAATTTTGAGGGTATTATTTTGACCATTGATTTCAATAATAAAATTTGACTTGACTTTGACTTTGACATACAAATCCTCAACCTCATTAGGGATGATATCCAGGATAAAAACTATCCTATGCCCTATCCCCGGGACTCAAATTATCTCTATGCCAAATTGCATCTTAATCGGTTCAGTGGTTAAGCGTTAAGAGGTATGTAACAGACAGATAGACAGACAGGCAGACGCACTTTCGGATTTACAATATTGTGTATGGATTTATGAAAGTTAAATGACAGGTGTCACCATGCCCAAGCTATGTGAAAAGCACTATAGTCATTTGTATTATTACCGAGTATTACGCCTTCTTGATTTACAGCCAATATATCGAATTTCATTAGTCATGTTAACTATCGTCATAAACGCAGTACACTACGTTAATCCTTTATAACATAGTTTCATTACTATACTGAGTAACCTACATGTACATGCATTAGTATGTAAACGCTCTATATTCAAGCCATTTGCCAAGTATACTGGCAATAAATGTCTCGCAATGTACCGAAATTTCAGTACTACGCTGTCGGAATGCTCAGAATGAAATAGAAATGTATAGACCATTACTAAAACATTTCTCAGAAGCGTATTTAGTCAATCACTTTAGTTTGAGGTTGCTTATCGAGACAGTTTAATCGAAGAAACTACAATTTGACGTGAGGTAAGTAAATCTTTGGAATACTGCGTACTCGTCCACACAAAAACACAAAACGTGTTTCCACTTCTAAATATTTTCCAATATCAAATCAACACAATGAAGGCTATGTTCATTATTTCAAAATTTGCAATAAATTCAAACTTATAAGCACCTCAAAAACTATATATATATTTTTTAAAACGGAAGCCAATAAAACTAGTACATATTAGGTATGTTGAAGCAATCGACATCAAAATTAAATTTGTTAAGATTTACGAGTAGTCGGTGAAAACCGTTTTCTTTCGAAATTGAAATAATTATCATCAAAAAAGTACCTATTGTCGCGAGCTGCTAGGTGCTGCAAAGATATTCTTCCTAAAGCTATTAAGGTGCTGATTGACTTGAACATTCACTTGTTATAAGCATTCTAGGGAATGTTACATGACAGGTAAAAGCTTACGAAATAAACAGGAGCGTTTTAGCGAGCATTGTAGCGAGAGCGACTGCCACCTGACCTTCCAAACCAGAGGGAAAACTAGACCTTATTAGGATTAGACCAGTTTCCTCACGATGTTTTCTTCTTCACGATAAGTTCCGAAAAGCTCATTGGTACGAGCCGGGATTCGAAGCCACGACCGCCGCTTGACAGCCGCATGCCTGTACCACTAGGCTACTTTAGCTTGCATCAAAGTAGACATATTCAAAAAGCAACTCCAAAGTAGATTCATTTATAATGACAGTTTTATAAATTGGCACCATTTAATAATTTTCAGTGGCCATAAAGTATTGTTATTATACGGTTTTCCCTTGTTGCTTTTTTCTTAAATTGTAAACTTAATAGGATTATTGCGAAACAAACCTAACCTTATGATTTTTATTTTATGATATTTGAAGAAAGCCCGAAAAGATGACTGTTTCGAAGAAAAATGCATTAGGTCTAGTGAATCATTAAAGCATAAGTTATAAGATCAAATGTCAGGCCAGGACCCCGTGGTATTCAAGCCGCCTGGCATGTAGCTGGGACATATCCAATAAGTAATCTAAGCATTAAACATTTGGTGTCGAGACCCTGGTCCGCGGAGTCCCAGTGAGCAAAAGTTATTTGCGGAAATCGTGAAACCTCTGGTTGACGTAACTGGTGTCTGAAGTGCTGGCGGCATTCTCGCGCCACGCATCAATCAGCATTGCAATTCAGCGAGGAATTGCCACCAGCATCCTCTGTACAATGCCCCGAGGGCCTTTCTTAGATTCCACTTGTGTAAATGTAAGATTTTAAAATATTGATGGTTCTAAATTATAGTTAAGAACACCCGATCGAAGATACTGGAAGAGCGGGGTCTCCTGACACAAGCTATTTCTATGCTTAAAAGGTTCCAACTTTTAATGTATTTTTGACATGTAAGACACTTATAAATATATTAATTTTTAAGTGTCACTTAGATTTAATTTAATTAATTAATGTTAGTTATCATCTTGTGAATACTTTAGGAAATAAATATTATCTAAGAATGATGTAGTCTTTATTGAATGTGGTAAGTAACAATAATGACCGTGAATAAGCTCGGGTCAACCTTTCGAATTGCGCTCTTACACTGAACTTGTCTACATAAATTTCAAGCGCTTTGAAAATAAAAAGGAATTTCATAGAAAATTGTCCCATGACTGTATTTTATCCAACTTTGTTGTACTAAAACGCGTTAAAAGCATGTTTTCAGCGAATAACTCGCATGGTGAGTGTAATTCGAGTCTGTTCTGTCGGAAGAAGATAAAAAGTAAAGGAACGATTTACAGGCAGTGACCGGCCCCAGCCGACCGACGTGCTGATGTACCGCCTGAACCTTTGTGGTACAAGTGATGAGATTTTTGGTACAAGATCATTTTAGTCTTTGCTGTTGGCTCATCCCAAGTTTAAGAGTGTGGGTTACCACACGGCGCGACATTTTATAGCAATACAATCGTGATACAGCACCGTTACTAAGACCACTACTTCGACGGATATTCTCTCTTGCGCGCAATATCCTACTAATTCTATTATAATATAATCTTATCCATATCACAATTATATATCTTGAAAATGTCGCCGCTCGACTAACCGGTCATAAGGCTTTTTTACGAATAATGCCATGTAGGAAAGTGCCGTACGAATTTTTGTAATACGATATTTTTTGGAATACATTAGAAAAAGTATGTTATTGAACGAGAGAGGGAAGCGAATCAAGTTCTCCTAGCTTGGACCATAAAGTTTCGTATGTCCGGATGTCCAGATGTCTGGCTGTTCTCCTCTACGGATCACATTTCTATACCGATCCCCGTGAATATAAGTGAGCAGGTTCTGTAATTTAAAGAATTTGTTTGTCGAGTCCGTTTTCCAAAATAAAAAAAATAGAGCTTTAGAGCCACTACCTAGTTAATTTTTTACTCTGAAACAGTGTTTTTCACTCTGTTGGTCACCCCTGAGCTTGCTTTTTTTGGTTTAAATTGGTGAAAAAACATATTAATACAATAAAAATAAGTATCGAACAGTGGGTGGAGGCCGCCACACATTGTTTCATACCACGGGAAAAAAAGGTTAATGAACAACTTAAAAACGTTGAAAAGCCCCGACATTTTCATATCAAAATACAATATCTTAAAAAAAAAATCGATCACGTCAGCTCCCGGACAAAAACAACAGCATTTAAAATCGGCCCGTTCGTTTAGAAGCTACAACGCCGCAGACAGACAGAGGCACAAAGACACAAAGGTACACAAACAAAGTAGGGTGTTATAAGTTTCACTTGTCTGTGTAGGCACGTCCAATTTATAATACCCCTCTTTTTGCCCCGGTGGTTAACACTTTCGCAACCGGACTAAAAATGGAACATTTCAGCAGAAACCGACAGAATTTGCTAGGCGTGTAAGTTCATACAACTGCCCGTGTAGCGGGCTCAGCCGGCACCTGAGCAAACATTACGAGTGCTTGAGTGCCCACCTGGGTTCTTGGTGGCGAACGTGTTAAAACAAAAGAAGCTCTCAAAAGTTGATCACTTGGACCACGCATACGCTACTACGTCAGGGCGGTGCCTGGACGCCGTTCCGACTGCAGTTTATGGCGTCTTTTACCTGATCTATTTTTTTAGATCCCCACTCGGTAGCCCCGACTCGTTACAAACGGTTTCGGGCCGGAGCATGGGAGAGGAAAATTAGTAAATGTAACTACAGAATAACAAGGAAGAGGTATTGAAAGAGCAATGGCAAGCATTTTATTTCTGTTGTTGAATTTCAGGCATCAATACAGCGACCAGCCTACGAAGCTGAAGGTCAAGGTTCGAATCCCAATAAGGGCAAATATTTGTGTTCGGGCCGACCGTCTGCCCGCCCCTTAAACTCCTCACGTGTGTACGCCTTTTGAGTCTGTGGTTTGACAGTGACACTTCTTGTCAAGGCGCGGAGAAAAAAACGTGTCGATTTTGTGATAACCTCTTTTTTGCAGACCCGAAAGTCACGAGTGGTTTTTGAGTAATTTGGAAACGCATTTTTCCTTGTTTTTTTTGTAATATCGCTCGCGTTGAAGACACAGGGGTGTCCGAGTGTTTTGTGTAGATACTTGGGTAGTATCCGAAAAGTTGGTGAAGAAGACGCCGCGAATTGTTGGCGAGACGGCCCGCGGAACACCACGACGGCTCCTTCGGCTCCGGAGACCCTCGTAATTGACTTTGACCTGACCTGACAGTTGACAGAACCCTGAACAGATACTAACCGGAGTTGAAACGAACATCGCGCCTCCCGGAATCAGGTGAGTTGAACACGTTTTGTAGCCAATCCACTGGCTTATATGACCCGCGATACGCGTGGCAGTTTACTCCACTCGCACTAGGCGAGGAGTTGAACAATTTTTGGTACCCAGAGCGTGGTTACCCACAAAGAAAAAACGCGAATTTTGATAGTTTTTTCCTTTTGGGTAAAAAAGGGCATTTTGAGGTTATTTGTTGAAACCAAATTTAGCTACAAGTATTTAAAACTTCTATTTTGTGGCACTGCAAGTGTTTTGTACTGTAGATTTCACGAAATTATTGTACTTGCAGTGCAAATTAGTGAGATTACAACCTCCGGAAGGTGATTCTGAGTGTTTGGTACAATTTAATTTGGAAAATAGTTGAAGGCAAATTTAAGCCACATATTTGATTGATTGTAATTTGGGAAGCCTTTCATAGCTTGTTGTTTGGTAATAAGGCATTTGTTTTATTCAGTTTGCTATAAGCGGCCAAGGTTGCTAAGAATATAAGCTAAAAAATAAGGTTGCTATAAATATTAGTTGTAAGCTAGATTATTGTAGAAGTGATGTAACTAGCCAATTATAGATTATAGTTTGAGCTTCCACTGCGTTTTGAGAATCTATATTGGTTGTTATTGTAAGGCATTTCTGTAATTGAGTTGATATTTGGTTTTGATTCACTAGGGTGACGAAGAGATTGGAATTTCCACATTAATTAAATTAATTTTAATTTTCTCTGGTATTGTTGGAAATTAATTTAAAATGGGATCTACACCTAAGGCTAAGATCCAGTCTGCACTGCGTTGGTTTTCATCTGCAGCAGCTTTGGTTGACAGAAATGACCGGGAGGAGGCTTTGTTGGCCCGGTACGAGGAGGTGTCAGACCGTCTTAAGGCTGTGGAGTTCCAGGTTGAACTCTACCTAGCGGAGCCCGGCCGGACGACCCCGGAGGCCGAGCAGGTGGAGCGGGACTTTGAGCAATGTATGGATTTTGGGGACAGGATTGTCGAGAGGGCTTCTAAGATACTGCGGGTTCGGAATGGTGCGGCCCGGGACGTTCCGAAACACGCAGTTATCTATAACCCAGGGTTGGCAGCGCGCTTGCCAGCCATACAGATGCCGGTCTTCCGAGGAGACCTGGACGAGTGGACCAGCTTCATCGACCTCTTTGATAGCTTGGTGCATGCCCGGACGGACCTGCCAGCGGCGTTGAAGTTGGCGCAGCTGATGTCTGCTCTCGTCGGGGAGCCGCGCGACTTGATCGCGCATTTGTCGGTCACCGACGACAATTATGAAATCGCGCGCACGTTGCTGAGGGACCGATACCAGAACGTGCGGCGACTTGCGGATACTCTTATGACTAAGATCTGGAATATCCCTCGGATCGCTCAGGCTTCAGACATCCGGCTGAAAATGCTGAATCCTGTTTTGACAGCGACCAAAGGGTTAGAGAACCTTGGTTTGCCGGTGGACCAGTGGTCCTACATACTGTTGAATTTTTTGTTGAACCGGCTGCCGGCTGATGTACGGGCCAGGTTTGAGCACCGGTATGGTGGTGAAAGTGATCAGCATCTGCCGACCTTCACCAATCTTATCGACCAATTGGAACTTGAGTGTCGACGGGCCGACACCTCGGATCTACCTCCACCCCCGAGGCCTCCTGGGGCCCAGCGGGCCCAGGGGAGAGTTGCACCTCAAAGGGGAGGGTGGGGCAAATCGGCCCCACAACCAGCGGGTCCTCACCAATATAATACCAGTGCATTGGACCCTGAAGTCTGCCTATGCTGCAAGAACCCTGGCCATCGGGTGCCAGCGTGTCCGAAGTTTCTTGCGCAGCGGGTTGTGGGACGCCGCAACATTGCTAAGCAGCGGCAATGGTGCTTTGTTTGCTTGGGCCCACATTTTGTGCGAGATTGTGCCCACCCGCAGGCGTGTAGGTCCTGTGGTGGGAAGCACCACCCCATTTTATGCATGAATCGCAGTGGGGACGTCGGGTAACACCCCCTTCCCCCCCCCTCAAAAACTACGTGACTACTTCGCACGCACCCGTGCCCCAACGGGGGGTCCTTACGGGCGGGTGCCCGCAAACGCCTCCACCCCGGCAGGCGCCACGGATGTCGCCGCCGCTTGTGGAGCGACCCCGCTTGGCGTCGGGACCTCCGGTGTACGGCCGGAGTAGGACATACCAGGGGCCGCAGGCGGCACGCATGGCGCGACGGCAGTACCAGCCGGAGTGGGACCCGCTCGAGCGGTACGAGCGGCCCGCCCATGCGGAACAGGATGCAACGCGTTATCCCTGCTAGGGATACGCCGCCCACGCACCAGCAACCGCCACGCCCTTGGAGACCGTGTTATTGCCCACGGCTTCGGTTTGTGTTTGGGGCCCTGGCGGAGGATCAGCCTGCGTGCGCTCTCTCCTTGACACGGGAGCGCAAGGCTGCATGGTATCCAGTAGGTTGGTGTGACAGTTGGGCTTGGTTGTGAAACCCCACCCGGAAAGTATACGTGGGGTAGGCAATGTGACAGTGTCAAACCTGGTAGGGCAGACCTTACTCACCTTTGGACCGGGTCCCACTTCACGCGCGAGGATTCATGCTCCCGCGTTAGTATTGGATGAAGTGGTGGGGAGACTCCCCCAGGTGAAGCTGCCTCCAGAGGTTCGGAGTTTGACAGCTGGATTAGTTCTGGCGGATGCTGGATTTGAAAGACTTGGTCCGATTGACGTGTTGCTGGGTGCAGACGTTCTTGGGCGGGTGCTGTTGAGCGGCAACCGTACCTTACAGCCTGGCGGACTGGTTACACTGGAAACGGTGTTTGGCTATGCTGTAATGGGTTTGGTGTTAGCGGCTCCACCGCCTCCTACTGAGGAGGGCTGTCTGGTTGGAACTGCTCTTTCAGAAGCCGTGCAACGGTTCTGGGAGATTGAGGAACCACCTACCGCGTCGCGTATGAGCCCCGAGCAGGAAGAGTGCGAACGGTTTTACCAAAATAATACATTTCAATTCGAACTTTGTTAGAATTGGCGTCTCGAGAGAGACTGAGGTTCCCTCGAGCGTCCGCCATTTTGGAACGGGACTTATTTGTCGATGACGTGTGCACCGGGGCAAACAGTGTCGAAGAGGCTTTGGTTTTGCGGGATGAGCTGGTGGAACTCTTGCGGACGGGTGGATATGAATTGCACAAATGGATGTCCAACTCACCGGCCGTGGTGGCCGGCCTCCCCGAGGATCACCAGCAGGATCCGCACCTGTTCGAAAATGTTGAGAGCCCGCACATGTTATCAGTCCTAGGCGTGCAATATCGACCAGTCCAAGATGTGTTCACCTATCGGGTGGAACTGGATTCCCCGAGGGTCTGGACGAAGCGGCTTGTGCTGTCCACGGTGGCCAGGACGTACGATCCGAATGGATGGATCGCGCCGGTCATCTTCACGGCAAAGGCATTTATGCAGCGCCTGTGGATGGTCCAACTGGGTTGGGATGATCCACTATCCGGAAATTTGTTGAGCGATTGGGAGGTTTTCTTCTCCACGCTCCCGGAGATAAATCAGGTCGAACTGCCGCGTAAGCTGTTGCCGGCAGGGAAATGCCGAGTAACCCTACACGGGTTTTGCGACGCCTCCGAGCGAGGGTATGCAGCTGCCGTTTACTTGCGGACGGTCAGCTCCGCCGGATCGGTCGATTTGCACTTGGTAATGGCGAAGAGCAAGGTGGCTCCCCTTCGCACGCGTTTGACAATCCCAAAAATGGAATTATCTGGAGCGGCTCTTCTTGTACGCCTACTGAACCACGTGGCCTCTACCTTGAAGGACACCGTGAACCTTGAGGAGAGTGTCTACGCATGGACTGATAGCCAAATTGTATTGTGTTGGCTGCAGTCGTCATTCCATACTTTGGAGGTCTTTGTGGCCAACCGGGTCTCGCAGATCCAGAACTCGGAGACTGCTTTGGTTTGGAGACACGTGCCAGGTGAACTGAACCCAGCGGACGTGGCGTCCAGGGGTTGCACGGCACCTGAGCTTGTTGCCCACTCACTGTGGTGGAGACCAGATTGGTTGTTGGAACCGGAGACACTCTGGCCTGCCAGTTGTGTGATTGGGACCCCATCCTCTGGCTTGGGTGTCCACCTTGTCGAGACCGCTCCAGTGTCAGACACTGCTTGGTTGCTAGAACGGTATAGCTCTCTCGACAAGCTTGTTGGAGTGACCGCCTGGGTCAAGCGATTTATACACAATTGTCGCCACCCTGACAACCGGTCACGCGTTAGAGTTCTCGCCACAGAAGAGCGGAATGCCGCCCTACATCATTGGATTAGGGTTGTGCAGGAAGAACACTTTGGGGACGTATTGAATCCCCTGCGGCAGGGACGTCCTAAGCTACCGAAGGCGATAGCACGCCTCAACCCGTTCATTGACGAGTCGGGTACACTCCGGGTTGGAGGACGGCTCCGCAACGCTAGCTTGCCGTACTCGGTGCGCCACCCCATTTTGCTGCCTAAGAAGAATAAGAATAAGAATATTTATTTGCGTTAAACATTACCAAACAGGTGTTACAGACAAAGTTATAGGTAGGTTTCCATGCTTAACCATGACTGGTATGCAAAGTAATAATAAACGGAATTATACAAAATTACACATTTAAAATATTTACAGAACTATAAATCATTACATAAAACCGACTAATTTAATACATTCTGATACATATCTGAATATTGCTAAAAAAAAAACATTATTTCATGTCAGAATAATTAAACGTAGAATTTACATCATGTCATGTCAAGAGAACAAAAAAAAGTCATTTAAGGAATAAAAATTATTATTATTTAGCCATTGGTGCAGTTTTAGTTTAAATAATCTTATATCTAATTTTTTAATGTCTCCTGGTATTTTATTATAGATTTTAATCGACAATATTATGCAACTTTTCCTGTATTTCGACAAAGTAGGGTGCTCGTCAGGTAGTAGTCTATCCGGATTTCGACATGTTCGTGGATGACTATCACATGCTTTTTCAAATATACTTTTATTTTTATGAACAAACATGTATATCTCATAAATATACAAGGCAGAAAGTGGTAATATATTATGCTCTTTAAAAATTGGTCTGCACGATTCATCTGGTCGCATACCATGCATTGCTCTGATGCATTTTTTTTGTGCAACGAACACGCAATTTATGTCAGTGCTGTTCCCCCATATAATCAAGCCATAGCGTAGGACAGATTCCACATATGCATGATAGCAGGAGAGCGCAGTTTTTATATCTGTAACCCTCCTTACTGGTTTAAGAGCAAAAACATATTTATTTATTTTATTTGTAACATAATCTAAATGCGGCTTCCAGTCCAGTTTCTCATCCACAATTATTCCTAGAAATTTTATCTGCGGCATCTGGTCAATAGTGGGAATATTAAGATCGATATTTGACTTGACATGAACAGCCTTATTAAATTGGACATACTTCGATTTGTCAAGATTTAAGATTAAATTATTTGATAATAGCCAATCTTTCACTATGCTAATTGTATTATTTATCTCTTTTTCATGGTCTTTACTTGTATTCTTATTTTTACTAGATGTCACAATAATAGAAATGTCGTCGGCAAATAAAATGCATCTGTGATGCGTAATATCAGTAATGTCATTGATATATAATAGAAATAATATAGGGCCTAGAACGCTACCCTGTGGTACACCGAACTTATTATATCTGAATCCCGATGAATAGATAGTCATTTCGCTGTTTTCGTTCATTTTTGTGATTTTGACACATTGTTTTCTGTCATTTAGGTAGGACGTCATCCATTTGAGTGCCGGCCCTCTGATTCCGAGTGCCTCTAGTTTGCATAATAGTATATCATGGGAAACAAAATCGAACGCTTTGGACATATCAAAAAATAGCCCTGTAGTGAAGCTTTTATTGTTAAGACCAGCTAAAACTAATTTAAGAAGTGAGTAAATGGCTAACGTAGTAGATTTATTTTTTTGGAATCCAAATTGTTCACTTTTGATTATATTGAATTTCGTGCAAAAATCAAGCAACCGTTTAAACATACATTTCTCAAAAATTTTGGAAATAATGGGTATCAATGTAATTGGCCGGTAATTACTGACGTCATCTTTTTTACCCTTTTTAAATAATGGCATGATAACTGATGTTTTTAGAGTATCAGGAAAAGTACCCGTTATAAAAGAGATATTTATTAAATAAGTTAAGACAGCCAAAATTTCACTTAAGCACGTCTTAAGTACAAAAGTACTAATACCATCATAGCCTTCGGATTTTGTGTTATTTAATGACAACACTTCACCTTGAACTTCGTTTTCTGACATGGGTTTCAGAAACATAGAGTTGACTCTTGAACTATTTTTGATATTTACTTTGGGAGCGGTAGTTGATGACTTGTGCGTTGATTCTATATAGTGGTCATTGAAGGTGGTAGCGATTTTTACTGGGTCCGATATTATAGTGTTATGTAGAGTTATATATTCGAACGCTTGTCGTGGCTTTGTAGAGCCTAACTGGTTCTTAATTACTTGCCATGACGCTTTACATTTGTTAGAGCTTTTATTAATGAATTGTATGTTTGCATTTCTTTTGGATTTGTATATACACTGCTTTAATATACTAGAGTATTTAGTGTACAAAGCCTTGTCTTTAGCTGCTTTTTCTTTGTAATACTTATACCTTATATGACGTTTGGTTTTGCAGCTGACCTTTAGTCCTTTACTAATCCAATTTTGATTATTTTTGTTTTTACTATTTACTAATTTACGTATTATAGGAAAACAGAGATTATAAAAAAGACATAGTAGGTCATGGAATTTAATGAAGGCAGAGTTTAGATCTGTCTCCTCATATACGTCAGACCAAGAAAGGCTCTGTAGACACTGTTTGAGCTTGCGCACGTTATCTATGCTATAGTCTCTTTGATAGTAAAAGTACTTGGTCGCCTTCAGCGGTGCTTCTTGTACAGGAAAACTTAGCAGTTGTGCTGTGTCGTGGTCAGAGAGATAAAGTGGCAGCACGGTAGCTGTAGCGCTTGGAATATTACTAAGTATGTGGTCAATACACGAGAGCTTTCGTGTGGGTACGTCAATATGTAAAGTCAAATTATGGTTTTTTGCCAGGTCTAACAAATCCGTTACAGAAGGGCTTTTTTTCAGTGTGTTTATGTTAAAATCACCGGCTATTACTATGTGATGTTTTGATTTGTATCTCTCTTGCAATTTGTGTAATAAGATATCTAATTTTTTTAGGAATATTGTAGGATTTGACGACGGAGTTCTATAGAGACAGATGATTATAAGCTTTTGTAGTGGGAATTCTATACCACATAACTCAAATACGTGATCGGTAGGCAAGCCCTTAATAAATGACAGTTCCTTACAATGTTGACCTTTTTTAGCTAATATACATGTTCCACCTCGTTGTTTTTCTCTGGAAAAAACAGCTACCATGTCATAATTGTAGAGTTGAACGTAACTTTCACTGCCTGCCTTTAGGAATGTCTCCGTAAGACATATCACATTCGGAATATAATTCTTTGCTCTCAGTTCTTGCAATGTTAGTTCTAGTAGATCCTGTTTTGCCAAAATACTGGCTATATTCTGGTGAAGAATAGAAAATTTGCAGATTGATGTTTTATTTACGAAAAAAGTCTCGTTTTGTTAGCAATGGAAAATAATCTGTTATAGTCCCTTTCTTCGACTTATTATTTTCCACGCAGTGCATGGAAGTGGCATTTACAGTTGCAGCAGGTTTAGGTTTTACGCGCGCAAAATAATATGGGATAGTACCTTTTTTTAACACTGATAAATTAGTTTTGTGTTTACTCTGTCCTAGGCCGCATTTAAATTTATTGCTCCGTTTACTTATATTTAAGTAATTGTTTTCGTAATCTATACAATCTATATGATAGTTGATCAATTTCGACATGCTGTGAAGTTTTTTATACGAGCAATCTATAAAGAGACTGTTTTTATATTCAGCACATATCTCTTCAATTTCGAAGTTGAGCTTGACTGTATCTACATGTATGTTATTTTTTACACTTAATATTAGCACCGTATTTTTGGCAAATTTATCAAGTATAATTCGCAACTCAGATAAAGTGCTTTGTATACTACCATCATTTTCACCCAAACATATGACTAGTTTGTCCTCCGGCTTCAGCGGCGCAGCCAGACAATTCTTCGTTATTTCAGCGCTCGATGAGTGTGGCTTAGTTATCGCAGTAGCTTCATACTTCACATAATTGTCAGTCCTCCTAGAACTGACCAATGATGAGGCGAGGCCGACGCATTGCTGTGTACCGTAGATCAATATTTTAGGCCCTATATAGAGTCTTTCGCTGTTTCTCAAAGACTGGTACTTAGTCTTTTGGGTTTCGTTAGATGGCGCTAGGTTTGCTAGAGGTGAAGTTGGTGCAGCAGGTGCAGGTGCGGGGGTACGAAGGCTTTCCGTCAAGGACTTCATCTGTTTATCAAGTTCTGTGAGCTGGTTTCCCATATTCTCCACTAGTTTTCCCGTCTCCATAATTTTTATTTGCAATTGAAATATATTCTTATTGATATGGGATTCTTTGTCAATATAAGCAGTAGTGCTTGGCGTTGAAGTTGTTGATGACTTGGGTATTAAAGATAATCTATTTTTCTTCACTGTACTGGTACTGTTTTTCGGTTCTATAGATTGTATGTGACATAGTGACTGGAGTACTTCTGTCTCCAGCGAAAGCTTGTCGACCTTTTTTTGCAGCTCAATATTTTCCATAATTTTATTTTCTAGCTCGTTCTGCGTGCTCGCTAGAGCAAGCTCGAGTTCGGAAATCTTTTCGTTTGTTTCATGAGGTGGTAAGTGTATGCCAGCCCTCAGTATTGAGCCGTCCACGCTTTTTGATAATAATTTACCAAGAGGTGATGAAAAGCCGTAAGACCAATCCTTGTTCGATAGAGTACTAATGTGGGAATCCGAAGTCGGAGAGTTATTTTGGGTGTGTAGAAAAAACTGCGAGTCCTCTGTGTCTTGTATTTCACATCTATCGACGAGTGATTCCTCATTTCTTTCGTTTGCGTTAGTGTACACTAGTAGGTCCGGGTCCAACGCCGGTGAGTTGATAGGAGTCTTCGCCGGAGACGATGATGCGGGTTCAGTTAGGGGTTTATTCGGTGGTAGCGTCGAATCAAACGCCTGGACAATGTTTGATGCACCTGGCATAGATTGCGACGAAATATCTAAATTGGTATTTCTATTCAGGTTTCCTTTATTTACTTTTCGATAAGTGATGTTGGACGGGCCGCTTCGCATTTTGTCATCCTTTTTTGTCAAACATGACTTGCATTGTCATTCTTTTTTAGAATCTTCGGTCTTTAGCTGTTTAAGATTATGTAGTTTTCTGGAGTAGCCAGCACAATCGAACTCGTATCGATGTTTGCATATGGTGCATAGAATGGTGTCCTTTACATCAACACAGGATTTGCATTTATGGCAGGTTACTGGTGCTACCATCTTGCGGTCACTACCTGAAGCTCCACTTTTGAGTTTAGATGACATTTTTTGTTATTCTTGAATTAATGTTCGTTCACTAAACTGCTCTTTTTCAAATGTAAAAGTCACTGTCTCTATATTTGAATTAATCTTATAATAGTTCGCACCTCAGTGTTTATTATTTATTTCCATTTGTTCGTAGGCGCCCTCTCTTGAGCTCCCGTAGAAACGTTGCGGCGTGCAGCAACGTTGAGGAATAAACTATGCAAGGTAGTACGTACGTGATTCGCTCAACCTGCTAGAGATGGCGTTAAGTTTACCAGTGATTGATTACTTGCGCAAGAGTATGACTGAAATGTGCGAAAGATGGCGCTTATGATCCCAGATAAGTCCAGTTGTTCTTATTACAGAATGGCAACACTGAGTTCAATCCCGCTCGGTTGGCACAACTGCTTGAGTGTCAGCTGTCACGCTGTCAGTACGTCGAGCAGCAGTTGTTGACACATGTGATACCGTTATTTTTCTCGAACAACATACTGATTTTTGCCGTTTTGTTTTCAAATTTGGATTAAAGTCAATATCCAACGTCTTAGTAGCTTCTCACCTAAGTGTTTTTCGTGCAGTGTGTGCTTGAAGTTGACCATTTGAATGTTGTAAACAATATGTAAGTTTCTTGGTTATGTTTTTGTTGCACTTTCACTGATATTAAGACACGTATTTCAATATTTTTGAATTAAATTGTCGGACGTAATCAATAGTATGTGTTTACATGGCTAGGGTTGCCATACTTTTGAACTACGAAGCCATACTAAGAAGGGGCATCTGGTGGAATTGTTGGTGATTGACCGCCACATAAAGAACTCGCATGCCAGCTGCAATGCACTCTTGGGCATTTTGCAGCGAGACTTTTGGATATTGAACAGCCGACGGGTTATTCGGAGCATCGTGTTTCGGTGCATGCCTTGCTTTCGGCTCAAGGCAGCCACGATGCAGCCCCAGATGGGGGACCTTCCTCCTGATCGAGTCAACGAGGCTAGAACCTTCTCTAGGGTTGGGACCGATTTTGCGGGACTTTTTTTAGTGAAAACGTCGCGACTTCGAAATGCGAAGGTTGTAAAAGCGTATTTGTGCGTTTTCGTATGCCTGTCGACCAAGGCTGCTCATCTTGAACTTGTTGGTGATCTTACGACGGAGGCTTTTATTGCGGCATTGGATAGATTTGTATCCCGTAGGGGACTCCCATCTCTGATCCGGTCAGATTGTGGAACCAATTACAAGGGTGCCGACCGTTATTTACAAGATGTTGTAAAATTTTTATTTGAAAATAAGATTGATATTGGAACAGACCTCTCCCGTCGGGGTATCACCTAGACGTTCGATCCGCCAGGCTGCCCCCACTGGGGTGGAATCTGGGAGGCGTGAAGCAAGCAAAAGCCCATATGTATCGGGTAGTCGGTCAAACTGTATTGACTTTTGAGGAACTCGCGACGTTGTTTTGTAGAATTGAGGCCGTCCTCAATTCCCGTCCGTTGTGTCCGCTCAGCTCCGACCCAAATGACCTGGAAGCGCTCTCTCCAGGCCATTTCTTGATTGGTCAGCCACTTGCCGCGTTGCCGGAGCACCCCCTCCGGGACGTACCCTCCGGTCGTTTGTCGCGCTACCAGATGCTGCAACAAATGGCTCAGAACTTTTGGACCAGATGGTCATTAGAGTATTTGCATGTTTTGCAGCAGCGCCTCAAGTGGACTGACAAAACCAGTCCCCCCAGAGTTGGAGACCTTGTGCTAGTTAAGGATGCTAACCTTCCGCCACTGCGATGGCGCCGGGGGCGCATTGTTAATTTGTTTCCCGGTAAAGACGGGACCCCTCGGTTTGCCGAGGTCATGGTTGGGGACTCGGTTCTGAAGCGAGCGGTAGCAACCCTATCGCGACTTCCCCTAGTATAGCGGACCGGCTTAGAGGCCGTTCTGAGGCGGGTGATTGTTCGGGCCGACCGTCTGCCCGCCCCTTAAACTTCTCACGTGTGTACGCCTTTTGAGTCTGTGGTTTGACAGTGACACTTCTTGTCAAGGCGCGGAGAAAAAAACGTGTCGATTTTGTGATAACCTCGTTTTTGCAGACCCGAAAGTCACGAGTGGTTTTTGAGTAATTTGGAAACGCATTTTTCCTTGTTTTTTTTGTAATATCGCTCGCGTTGAAGACACAGGGGTGTCCGAGTGTTTTGTGTAGATACTTGGGTAGTATCCGAAAAGTTGGTGAAAAAGACGCCGCGAATTGTTGGCGAGACGGCCCGCGGAACACCACGACGGCTCCTTCGGCTCCGGAGACCCTCGTAATTGACTTTGACCTGACCTGACAGTTGACAGAACCTTGAACAGATACTAACCGGAGTTGAAACGAACATCGCGCCTCCCGGAATCAGGTGAGTTGAACACGTTTTGTAGCCAATCCACTGGCTTATATGACCCGCGAAACGCGTGGCAGTTCACTCCACTCGCACTAGGCGAGGAGTTGAACAATTTGCGTGATGAGCATGAATAGTTATTTCTGAGTGAATGTAAATAAGTATTTTTATCCATTGAATATATCGTCGTGTAGTACTCTTAACACAAGCCTTATTGGGCTTCGATTTGTGTAAGATTGTTAAGATTCCCCTATTTTTTTTTTTTTTTTATCATGACCGCGGCTTTCCATTCGGTGGACTTCCCCAATGAGGTGCTCCAAACAAACGAACTGTAAGACTTACCTCACTTTCTCTATTTCTATATGTACTTTTCTTTGCTAGATGATAGTGTCACTAACTTGTTTCTCAATTATAGTCAAGCTAATGTAGCCACGCGACTTTCAACCTCGAGGTCATGAGTTCAAACCCCGGCTCGTAAAAAATGAAAAAATTGCATTTGATGTTAAAAGAAGAAGTTCGGTAAAGGAAAACATCGCGAGGGAACCATTCTAATCCTATCAAGGTCAAGTTTGCCCTTTCTAGTAGAAGCGACTGTCATTAGTTTAGAAAATCTAATGACAGTCGCTTATGCTATGTATGCTTCACATAACTTTACCACCTAGGTATATCACTAGTAATATTGTAAGGTTAAAAAGCTGTTTTAAAATACGAACCTCTAGGCATAAGATCATTTTAATAACATCAGCGTTCCAGCGAGCGGGCCAAGCCAGACGCTACCTTGCATTTTCTATACGATAAGCCGCGACCATGGCGACATCCGCGCAGCCTGGCCGATCGTGAGAGCGCCGATCATTTATTAGTCCTAAGATATTATTCGAACATGTAACATTGTAACTGAGAAAATGTTAATTATATGTAGTTAAACAAAGGACTCCTACATTTTTATTTAATACACTCACCGCGAGTGTATAATTGGCGCAGTCGGTAATTCTCACTGAGCTGGACAACCGAAAATCGTGTTCAGTGTCCGTTTTAACGGTTTATGGTGCGAACTATTTTTCCCGAAAGTTAACCTTTTATTTTTGTGGAAGCTGTGACGCCCTGGGGGACACAATTCGCCTTCGTGGGACTAATGACAATGATTGGTTTGCTGATAATACTGTGAGTATTCTTAGATAAATATGATCAGTTCATAACTTATCCTATCCCTCATTCCAAGAATATTGTATTATAAAGTGAAGTGAAAAGTGATAAAAATAAAAACTTACAATTTGACTTTAATGCTTTAAGTCGTAAATAAATACCTTAAATAAATAGTTTTTTGTTAATTGTAAGAACTTTTAAACCATGGCAGAGCAACAACAATTACAACTTTTTGATTTAGCGCTAAAAGTAGTGCCAGAATATGACGGTAACGTAAATTCGTTGTACAGATTTATCAATGCTGTCAGTAGTGTTGTAACGCAATATTGTGATGAAAATAATGAACATAATTTTCAGAATGTGATTATTATCAATGGCATAATCGGAAAATTGCGCGGAAAAGCTCTAAACTTAATTGATGTACATTCCGCCAATACCTGGGCAAGAATAAAAGCAGTTTTAATTGAAAATTTCTCCGATCAAAGGGATGAAAATTCCTTTACCCGTGACCTTGTAAATTTATACCAAGGCAACGAGAGCCCGCAGCAATTTTACGACAGATGCGTCAGCCTGTTGACGACTGTAATAAATTATATTAATATACATAACGAAGACGCGAACCTCATTTCTTGGAAACGTGAATTTTTCACAGCTCAAGCCTTGAAAACATTTTTGGCAGGTTTAAAAGAGCCCCTAGGCTCTACAATTCGCGCTATGCGACCTGATTCATTTCCAGCAGCCCTTCAATATATTAAAGAAGAAGCTAATATAATGTATTTACAAAAACGCAACCAGCCGCAAAATCAACCTTCAAATCAAAATTATGGATATAACATCCCGAGGTTTCCTCCAAACCAGCTTCAACAAAGAAATAATTTTATGACCTTGAATGAAAACCGCCAATTCGGAAATCGTAACAATTCACAAAACGTTCTAATGCCAAGGCCAAATAACAACAACCAAATGCAAAGCCAGCCAAATAGAACTAACTACTTTTATCAAGATCCAAATACAACTCCAAAGCCAAGGCCTACCCCTATGAGTGGAATGTCGCATTCAAACGCGCCTAGGAATAATATTAATGCTCCCCGTATGAGTGGGATTTCACATCAAAGCGCATCTGGAAATTACGCCCCAAGGTTCATTCCGAACCCAAATTTCCGGCCACAGCAGCCTAATCCAAGACAACCAAATTATTTCCAATATAATATCCTGATTTTGCTTTGAAATCGAAAATACCGATTTATCTGATCGAAACAACCCTAATGACTACCAACCGCAACCTATTCCAACCACATACGAGCAAGCCTACGAATGCGAGGTGTTGCCAGAAAATAATCAACGAGACCTTTATGAGACGTGCAACAACCAAAATTTTCACCCGGCTTCAAACCCAGTCGACGAAACGTAATACAAGTCAATGTTCATTCTAAGAGACAGCTTCCTTACATTCAAATAAACAACCCCCCTCTCAAGCTACTTATTGACACAGGCTCGAATCAATCATTCCTGTCTCCTGAAGCAGTCAAAAACTATTTTCCGAATTTTGAAATGAATCACGAACCCTTCTCAGTTACCAATGTACATTGCACTACCGATCACAAATATACCATCAATCTGCCGCTATTTAGTGAATTCAATTCAGACATGATTTATAAATTTCACGTTTATAAATTTCATAACGTTTTTGACGGTCTAATAGGGTTAGATCTATTGTAAACACTGAAAGCATGTATCAACCTTTAAAAGAAGGAACTTCATACTGAGCATGCTAAAAATAAAATCCAAATGATGAAAACAGGCGTTCATAATTTATTTGAAGCCATTGTCAAAGCCAAAAGCACTAATATTTTTAAGGTCCCCGTGAGCATAAAAGATGGAGATATCTTTTTACCTGAGATGACCTTCAACAAGTGTATCATGCCAGCATTGATAACACAATCAGATAAAAGCTATGCTTATATTGAGCTTAACAACCCAACGTGTAACGACGCTATCGTCAGCCTAACGGACCCCATTAACTCCCAACCAATGAAGAAAAACTTCGAATGTCACAGCATTGAAACTCCTCTTTCAAAATCTACAAATATTGAAGATCTAATGAGAACCGACCACTTGAATTCTGAAGAAAGACAAAAACTTACAAAACTATGCAAAGAATACAATGATGTGTTTTATAATGAAGATTGCCCGCTGACATTTACTAACACGGTAAAACACAAGATTCGAACCACTGACGAAATTCCAGTATATACGAAATCCTACAGATACCCACATAGTCATAAAGAGGAAGTTAAATACCAAATCGACAAAATGCTGCAACAGAAAATAATACAACCCTCCGAGTCACCATGGTCCTCTCCTATATGGATAGTTTCAAAAAAGAAGGACGCAACAGGGAAGCAAAAGTGGCGTCTCGTTGTTGACTACCGAAAATTGAATAAAAAAACCATCAGTGACCGATATCCCATTCCGAACATCTCAGACATCTTAGACAAACTAGGCCGTTGCCAATACTTTACAACACTCGATTTGGCTAGCGGTTTTCATCAAATCGAAATGGATCTGAATGACATTCAAAAAACAGCATTCACAGTGAACAACGGACACTACGAGTACTGTCGTATGCCGTTCGGATTGAAGAACGCTCCTTCAACCTTCCAAAGGGCCATGGAAAACGTACTTCGTGGCCTCGTCAAGGAAATATGCGTTGTATACATGGACGACATCATAATATTCTCGACATCTCTTCAAGAACATATCACGAACATCGAGAAAGTCTTCCAACGCCTTAGAGAAGCCAACTTCAAAATACAACTTAATAAGTCTGAATTCATGAAACGAGATACTGCTTATTTGGGACATATTGTCACACCTGAAGGTATTAAACCCAACCCAGATAAAGTTGACGCCATAAAAAAAATTCCGATTCCCAAAACAACGAAAGAAATAAAATGTTTTCTCGGTCTCCTCGGCTATTACCGTAAATTCATTCCCAATTTTTCAAAATTAACTAAACCCTTCACATCGTGCCTCAAAAAAGGCGCCCCAAAAATTGATATCAAAAACCCAAAATACACGAACACGTTTAAAATTTGCCAAGAGATTCTAATGAACGACCCGATACTCAGTTACCCCGATTTTGAAAAAGACTTTATCATCACTACGGATTCTTCCAATTACGCAATTGGCGCCGTGCTGTCTCAAGGGCCCATTGGCTCAGACAAACCAATAACATATACATCTAGGACTCTTAATGACAGTGAAATAAATTACAGTGTTATTGAAAAAGAACTGCTTGCCATAGTCCATGCGACTAAATACTTTCGACCATATATATATGGCCGAGTGTTCAAAATCGTGACTGACCACAAACCTCTCGAATGGCTTATGTCACTAAAAGAACCTAACTCTCGCCTGGTTAGATGGAGGCTCAAACTAGAAGAATTCGAATACGACGTTATCTACAAAAAAGGAAAAGCAAACACCAACGCAGATGCGCTGTCTAGGGTTATATACATAACAACGAGACAGAATCACTCACCTTTACCGACCCAGAGGCCCGTTTCTCCCCTGTACCTCCTGATGATGATACCTCGTCACTCTTCAACAACGTTTCTGAAACACCCGAAAAAGAGAATTTGGACTCTGGTTCACAACAATGTGAAACCATCCACACCAACCAAGGACAGCCAATTTTCGAAATTCCTATAGTGGACAAACCAATAAACAGCCAAAATAATCAATTATTTATCAAGGTCGTGCTACACACTCCTTCTAAGACAAGTACCAAAGAAATTTTTCCAGGTAAAACTCGAATAATGGCTCAGATTGGCTTAAACAACTTTCAAGTGGAAGTAATCGACTTCTTCAAAAATTTTATTAAACCAGGCACCCGATACGGTATTTGGCTTTCAGATTTCAATTATTTACCTGACCTTACCAAGACCCTGCAAGGAAAATTTAAGCACTCTACATACGACCTTATATTCTGCAAAGAAAATTTATATGACGTCACGGACACAGATGAACAATACCGCCTAGCGAAGGCACATCATGTAGGCAAATCCAATCACAGAGGGATTCTGGAAACCGAAAAGCAAATAAAACGAAATTACTACTGGCCCAATATGACAACAGTTGTTACAAAAGTTATCAATAATTGCTCAACATGTCAAATTAATAAATACGAGAGACATCCAAATAAACAAGAACTCCAGGTAACCCCAGTGCCTACAAAACCGTTCGAAATCGTTCACATGGATACTTTCCAAATAAAGGGTCAAAAATTCCTCACGATAATAGACACATTTTCAAAATATGCTCAAGCTTATCCCTTGGAAAGCGTGACAGGAATTAGCGTCATCAATTCACTCACTATCTGGATGACCCACCACAACTTACCTATCAACATCACGGTTGATCAGGGACAGAGTTTAAAAACCTTCCCTTGAAAGAATACGCCGCCTTACATAAAATTAATCTGCATTTCACTAGCGTCAACAACCCTCAGTCTAATGGAGCAATCGAGAGATTTCACTCAACCATCACGGAGCACATTCGCTTACTCCAGGAAAAACATAAACAATCGACAATCACAGAATTAATGCTTTTCGCCGTATTAGCGTACAATAGCTTGATTCATTCAGCCACAGATAAAAAACCCCTCGAAATCATTAACGAACACTTGGATAACAGAGACCCGTTCGACCTTAATTTAGAAAAACAGTGTCTACAAAATTACATAAATAGACATAAAGAAATATCAACCGACTTATATTCAAAAATTAACGAACGTCTTAATTCTAGACAAGCAACCACCATTAATAATCGTAACGAAAAATTAGAAACCCCTTTAGAATATGAAGCAGGACACGCATTTTATTCTACAAACCCTCTAGCTGCTCGACATAAAGAACAACCACGTTTTGTAACAAGGAATGTCAGTAAAAATTACAGATTAAAAGTCACCGATGTTAAACAAACCGAAGTTAATAAACGGAACATACGAAGACCTCTTAAAATGCAACATTCATTGTTACAGGACGACGGCGGCCAACCTGGCACAAGCCGAGAAAGCAATCCTGGCACCAATAGCAAATAACCCCGGAATATTACCGTTTAAATTGGGTCCAGCCAAAATTCGACAATCTGACCATGTATTCCTACACCTTATTGATCTTGAACCAATAAGAGAAAACACAAAAACAGTTGAAAACCAAATTATCACCTTAGATGCATTAGTCAAAGACTTAAATAATGAGTTCAAACTAAGATTTCTGGCTCTTCATAATTACATAACCGAGAAATATCACACTATTTCGGAGAAATATAATTCTTTAAGTAAGAACCGTTTAAAGAGAAGTCATATCGATGGATTAGGAACTATTTCACAGCATCACAGGCAACCTGGATCAACAGGATGCAAGAAGATACGACCAAGCAATAAAAACCTTGCAGAAAAATCAAAATAAGATAACTCACCACATAAACAAGGCAATAACGTTAAATAAAATATTTGTAGAAAATTACAATGCTACATTATCGGCTATTGTATCGAATCAAGATCAACTTAATTCTAAAATATCTGAAATTATAATACAAGTAAATATATCAGAGCAGGAATTTATTGGCTTTGTGAAACTAGACAGTGCGTACAAATGACTAGAAATTAATGTACAAATTTTATTCGGTACTCTGTCAAAATTTGGAAATGTCAACATCTCTTTCTACCAAGCATATAGCCTACCGGAATGATAATAGGCTAGTGTTCGTAGTTAAGATACCAATATTCTTCAAAAGCATATTTACATACTACAATTTGTTCCCAATCCCCACATCTAACAACACCATTATTATTCCTAATAAACCCTACCTAGTTATGAACGAAATTGAGTACCAGTATCTCGAAAATAAATGCAATAGAATCGGAAATACTCACTACTGCCAAGAAGAAGCATCGATACAGGACCCAAAGCGAAGCCCCGATTGCGTATACACATTGATCAGAACCCAGCAGTCGTCACCGCAATGTCAATACCACCAAATTAAAATAGATCACGCCATATTTGAACAAATAAACGACGAGTACTACGTCTTAATCAGTCCCCAATCTGCAAGACTGCACATACAATGCACCCACGATGAATACCTGAAAATAAATGGCGCACATTTACTGAAGCTTCCTGAAAACTGCAGCGCAGCTACCGAAAAGGTCACTTTTACGAACATTCACAATCGCATATATGGAACACCTGTTAAACTCTTTACCTTAAACATTTACGAAACAAACGTGTCGAACCGGCTTCAGCCCCTGAAACTTGAAAACGTGAACCTGAAGGAACTTCACAAAACAGTTGGACTCATTGAACGAGAACAGCAACCCATCCAGCTGGAAAATATAACTCATCAAGAACATCTATACTGGACTACACCGCTCTACATTATCATATTTCTGGTGGCCTGCTACCTCATATATGTCAAGGTGAAGAATATTAATCGAATAACTGATACAGAAACTGGCACTGCCACAGCTGCAGCTGAAGTGGAACCTCCAATTCCGATACAAATAGGAAACCTTCCTCGGTCTTTCTTGAGCTAACTTAAAGAAAAGACCTCAGTTTGTTCGGGGAGGTGTTATGTATGCTTCACATAACTTTACCACCTAGGTATATCACTAGTAATATTGTATGGTTAAAAAGCTGTGTTAAAATACGAACCTCTAGGCATAAGATCATTTTAATAACATCAGCGTTCCAGCGAGCGGGCCAAGCCAGACGCTACCTTGCATTTTCTATACGATAAGCCGCGACCATGGCGACATCCGCGCAGCCTGGCCGATCGTGAGAGCGCCGATCATTTATTAGTCCTAAGATATTATTCGAACATGTAACATTGTAACTGAGAAAATGTTAATTAAATGTAGTTAAACAAAGGACTCCTACATTTTTATTTAATACACTCACCGCGAGTGTATAATTCTTATGTAAAACTAGTGTTACTCCAAATATTGAGATTAGGAGCCAAAGCGGGCCTCGGGCTTATTAAGGGTATAACCGGGAAAAGCTAGGAGAATGAATCAAGTATCATTTACCTAAGCTACGTACCCTAATTTAAGCAACATCCTAGCGACATGCTCTCACACACTGAATTAATGTTGCCTGTTCATTTGGTCTCCAGGGAAATAACTCTTGTTCAGAATACCTTAGCTGCGTGCGATAGCTCGAGAAATGAGTGAAGTACTCTTCCATAAATTGAAATACTTCGACCATAAAACACTCTCCAGCACACTACTAGACAGACATGATTTTCGATGTAAAAATCCCTCTCAAATCGCTTTTCCGTCAAGTGACGAGACATAGTACAGATTTCCAGAAAGTCACAAAGTACAACTTAAATCAGCTCTTGTATTTAGTTTTGAAAGTAAGCAGCTACAACATTTTAAGTGTATTGTTATTTGTTATACAAAAAATTCAAATTTTCGTTACGTCAGACGTACTCTCTCATAGATATTTTTGAGTAGGTAATTGAACATTTACTTTTAGTTTTTGTTTTCTATCTTTTCCTTAGATTTTACAGCTGCTTTAAATTGACTATTAGATCTTTCATTTGTTATTCTAGGACATAGGTGATGCGAATGAGAAACATTTTTTCGTGTCCCAGTTTCATTACCGGGTACACTGCCTCAATAGAAAGCATCAATCATTGAAACAACCTTTCCCCCTCACACTTTCTTAACCCCTCCATCATCAATATTCATTACCCGCGGTTCCGTCCGACTTAATACACTCGCTATGTTTTAATAATCATTATCTCAATTCGAATAACATTATTGAGTTAGAAGTTTTCACACTCGTCCATACAGACGGCACACGATAGATTGAACTCTATCGCGTTGATGCTACGGAATATGTCAACTGTTTTTTATACATTTGGAAGGCTATATGAGTTTTGCAGGCTCATGCATATCTGTCAAACGATTTTCAGTCTTAAATTGCTGTTAATAAGAGCTTGAGCGCATAGTTAGTGAATTTATAGGAAAGAGAATACACTGAAAACAAGCTCGTGGGTTCGTTTGATTCAGTTTGTAACTATTATGCAGATAACTTGCTTTTGACTCGCGGAAGCGTAGAATCAATTTAAATTAATAATTTCTCGTATCTTCAATGGGAAATCTTCTGTTTGGCATCAATCGCAGATGAAAGACTTAATTAGAAAGTGGTACATCGTTAGCTTTAGTTTGCAATGTTATAATTATAATATTATATTGAGATATTGAATGTTATGATTTTGAACCAATTCCCAATTTAACATTGCCCTTATATATTCTGTTATAATGAATATAGTCATATAAATAGTGGCCGGACCCATTTGAGTAACGGATGAAATAGTATTTTATACAATCGTTTCATAATGACAGCTCTTAAAGTTGAGTGCCGTGTTTAGGTCACGAGGCTTGCCGAGTGGCCTAAGTAAGGTACAACAATACAATACAATACAAATATTCTTTATTGCTCACCAGACATAGTAAAAAATAAAAAAAAGAGGTAAGTTAAACATAAACAATGGTAGACAACAGGCGGTCTTATCTTATAAGGTACGAGATTTTAACAGGCTAATTATGTAACTATTGCATACAATACTTTTTTCTACGAGTTAACTATAGAATAATTGAAAAGTAAATGATCATCATCATCATCATATCAGCCCAAAGACGTCCACTGCTGGACCTAGGCCTCCCCTAAAGAGTGGCAGAGGCCAATACATACATATTTAAAAAATATTTAGCTTATCTCAAGGCAGAAGCGACGCAAAAGCGTGTTTAAGTAGAGACAAATTTGCCAGGTACCACGACGGGTGTTTTGTTTCGAAACGCCATCATTGGTAAATTTGTATTGAATTGAGTCTCCTTAAACTAGGTCATAACTTTATCGAAACATGAAGTTATATTACAGTTGACAACAGGTTTGTCTTATGAAAATATTAGTTGAGTCGGGATCTTTTGAATGATCCTTGGAACATGGCGGATCGTGCTCCAGACATTTTTTTTCATTTTCTGCATCCTGCTGTTTAATGTATAGTTTTGATAGCGTATTATGCAATAAATGGCAAACATGACGGCTACAGTTTATGAAGAATTTTCCTGGAAATGCGAATAACCAATTCTTGGGCATCATTCAGCGGTTCGTGGTCGCGGCCGCCATTATACTTTGTACTGCTCCAGCTATCACTCAGTGCATCGTGAAGGCCTTACACCGTACATCATGCATGTGAAATGTTTTTTTTATTTCTGATTTCTGTACACTGTTTTTGGCAAAGGCCCTAGAGGCTGCCATTTCTCTAATAAATAATAATAATAATCGTTGAGTCGGAAGTGCCATAGACTATCCAACATTGAAAGGTGCACGATTATAGTTTCATTTGTGAAGTCCTAATACGCAGATTAAAGTTGACGAGTAGAAAAAGTATTTATTACACTCTTGCACACTCTGACACTGATGTCTACAAGCCTAGACTCATTTTTCTTTAATTAAAAATGTTAGCTTGAGTAATGTGTATCAGTGTTATGAGATTCAGTGAGTATGAGTTACTATTATCTATTCTGTGGTTTTAGTTCATTCATTTCAATGTCCTGTCAAGTTGGGAGTTTCCATAAGTTTCCATGTTATTTTTGTATTAGGTATTTAATTATGCTGTCAGTCGCTATCGCAGATGTACAAGACCCATACTCAGCCTGGTTTCGAGTCTGATAGATAAGTCATCATTATGACTGTGTTACTTATTTGGTAATAAATTACTTTGTATTTGTATATCGACTTCAGTAAATTGAAAAATATTTCTCCTATGGATTGGCTAATAAAATCCTGACAAGACTCTGAATAATAAAAATGTCAAAGAGGTATTTTTTAGTTTGAGTTGCACTTAGTTGATCATGAGATTTTTTATGCAAATCGAATTATGGCCTAACTATTGGGTTTGCATGTATTTGTAAAATAAACTGGTAAATCGAGACTAGACAGTATGCTAGTATAAAACACTTAAAAGTTTAATAAATAAATATATTCGTTTATACATTTGATAGGGTTCATCATTTCGACAAAATTGTATCGTTAAACATTTTGAGTGCAATGTAAAAAATAATAACAACCCATTATCAGTTCTTAGTAATAAATCCATACTAATATAATAAATGCGAACATGTATGTCTGTCTGTCTGTCTGTTACCTTTTCATGCTCAAACTGCTGAACCGATTTAGATGAAATGAAGTATGTAGATAGTCTGAATCCCAAGAAAGGGCAAATTATTGTTTGCATCCCGAAAATCAGCCCTTTTGAGGGTGAAAGTTTATATGGTCCTAGGATTAAGCAGATGGCTCAAGGAAAGAATAGAGGCACCTATTCATATCTTCTACTAAGATGGTCACGCAATGTGGTAACTACAGCAGAAATAAATGGTACTCTACTCGTACATGGCTATATCTTCCGGGAAAAACGTATAACGACCAATACATTGAGATTTATTCTTGCTCACATGACACCATCGCAGTAGTGCTCATACACAGTATCTTGCTTTTATACATCATCATCATCATCATCAGCCTATATACGTCCCACTGCTGGGCACAGGCCTCCTCTCATGTATGAGAGGGAACGGGCAGTAGTCCCCACGCTGGCCTAGTGCGAATTGGGGACTTCACATACGAATTTGAAGTTCTTCGCAGATGTATGCAGGTTTCCTCACGATGTTTTTCCTTCACCGAAAAGCTAACGGTAAATATGAAATCATATTCCGTACATAAGTTCCGAAAAACTCATTGGTACGAGCCGGGATTCGAACCCACGACCGCCGTTTGACAGCCGCATGCCTGAACCACTGGGCTACCGTAGCTTTTATACATGCTGAAACTTATTTCGTATTAGTGATATATGAGTATTATGATATACAGGAATAACACTCATAATGCCACTCATTATGAGTCTATTTAATTGTTTTTGCTGTTTTGATAAATAGATAATTTTGTATTTGTAACAATTACTGTAACTGGCAATTCTACGGTAGCCTAGTCTAGTTTTCTCTCTGGGCTCAGAGAGAAAAGGGTTAAAATCTTGTCAAATGGAGAACAAAGTAAAGCAGGTATTAAATTATCACAAAGTTATGTGTCCAAAGTTTTAAGAGGGGTATATTATTTTGTCCCTTTTCCAGAAAACGCACCTTTGCGAAATGGTTGTAGCTTCGTAATTCTTTGAGATATATGAATCGGATTTGCGTCACTAGGCAATTTTTGGCATTCTTTCTTTTGTAGCTAACAATGTTTTTTTTGAATATTCGAAAACTGTACCTCAACTATTTCCCATAAATCCCAACTGCACCAAACCATGCAGTCGATATACTTACTGATTATATGCTGTGTCCAGGAATTACTAGAGAGACGTAAAAACAAAGTTTCCTCCCGAATATCCGGGATTTATGGCGCGTCCGGGCTGAGACATGATTCATGACGTACTATACTGACTATCATGAAACCTTTGTCTTATACGGTGTACGTGTATTTTAATCCGGCTAGGCAATTGAAGGAAGTGGTTGTTATAGCCTCCTGAATCTCGACCTTCATTTGGCAAAATTAATTTCAGCGTTAAGGATTGTAAGTATATAAATATAATTAACAATCAATTGTTTCTTAGTACACGGGGTCTTAAGAGGATAGACTGATTACTAGTGGTTGCCCGCGACTCCGTCCGCGTGCAACTCGTTTAAATAATAGCTCTATACAAGCTTAAACCCCCTCAGGGGATTATTTCCGGGATAAAAAGTGTCAGTCCTTCCGCGGGACTCGAACTTTTTTATACCTACCTTTCTTTTAAATCGGTTCAACCGGATCAAGCGTGAAAAGGTAATAGACTCACGATTAAATAGATAGTGTGTCTACGGCACTATATATCTTAAGGTAAGAAGGGTATGGACCCTTCTAAAAGTAAAGTTAAATATTTTTTCGTTGTTTAAGGGCACGATATCCGAAATCGAGCTATTTTACATTCAATAATAAACAATGAAATCTTGAGTTTAATTATGGGATATTGAGATATGTTATAGTTTAATAATCGCCCTTGTTACTTTTACGGACCAAAATACGAAATTTTAAACTTCGCTCGATCATATCATGCCAAGAAAAAAGGGAATATTCGGATCTTATTTCGAGTCATACATAAAGTGGGCGCAAAATTGACTCAAGTGAATAATGCCAAAAAATAGGCAATGATGTAAAGAAGATCTTTTTACGGACACTTTCTTTAAAAATGGCTTTAAATTCTTCTATACACAATTTATCTGGGAAAGTGACCTGCGCGTCTCGTTTTAGTAAGCAGATGGCCGCGCGGCCTCGGGCTGGACGGACGTCTGTAGCGATTTTTTCATTTTGACAACCGTGATTTTCGCAAATTTAATACCAGCCACCAGATAATAATATGATTTTAGGGAAAAAATATAAGATGTGACGTGGTTGGATAAGCACTCAAACTAGATGATATGGTATTTTTACAAACGCAATAATATTTTTGAACTTTTGTTCAAAAAACATGCCATTAAAACGCAATTTTCCACATTTTTCTTCTTCGAGCCCATTCTTAATGTAAAAAGTTTCAATTAGTTTCTTTAGTATGAGGAGTATTTTTTTATTACACAGGCCACATTGTCTTTTACGCCGTATAGGCGTATGTGTGTGTATTTGTGATAGATTTATCGTGACATATTTTAGTACGTCTGACATTTGACATATATGTCATGTTGTCTTACGCAATTATTGATTTTGCAAAGCTAATATTCTAAATAAATATTATGAAGTACAAGGACCACCGTATCTTGTACCTACGAGAAATGCAGATTTTGCCATTTATGATGCTGTAATTGTCATCCTGCCATTATGTTTACGCCACCCTGTGAAGTGCAGTGCTGCAATGCCAACGACTTGGATCCTAATCGAGAAAGACATAGTCACAATAATTAGATTAACTCGTAATCCTCTACAATTGGACGTTCCACTGGTCTCCCGCTAATACTTCTGCTGCTGCAAAAACTATCGATGACATAGTATAGCAGGCCCCGTCAGGATGCTATTGAACAAATTGTGAACAACGCGACCACTATTGTGTACCAATTTTCAAAATACTAATCTAGCTACAGCACACTTCAACCTCTGGATGTTTTTAAAACTGAAAGTGAATTGAAGACCCCAACAATCACTTAAAACTGTATACATCTGTTTAACATTTTGTTACCTATGATAACATTGATAACTCATAAACCAAAAAATAAAGCTATTTTATTCTCGAATTTAAATGTGCCATTATAAGGTGTAATTTACTTGAAGGCAGTTACGTAGGTACCTATGTACTGTGTATACTTTTCGTATAAGTATAATATGATAAGGTAAGTAATTGTTTCATTTTATTTACTCTGAGGCTAAGGAATTCTCTAAATTCTAGAACATTATAACATATGCTGGTTATATACTGGTTATATACTGTGGATGGACTATTTTATGTGTGTCGAAAGCACGGCGTGGTACAAAATTCTATGCCTATCTCGCTCTATCTTATAACTTCGTATAACTGTTTGAATTTACAGAGCTTTAAGGGATTGCAGACTTATTTGATTTTTAATTCAACTTGATACGTGTACGCATTCCTGACGAAAAGGATATTCGCAGATTGACAGAGAGACAACAAATATATACTACCCGTATAGTATATATTTGTTGTCTCTCTGTCACCATAGTCAACAAAGAATCCTAGTGTCACCATGTTCGTCTGTCCATCTGCGGCTCCGTGCCCCGTATTATATCTGTTTATTAGTGCATCGAGCTCTCACACGTTATGTTATTGGATGAGCGAGTGCACCAACACGATTTCAATACCTACAGATCCAAAACGTCAAATTAATTGCGGATTGATCTCCGGTATAATATCCGATACGATGTCATATATACAGGATGTTTGTTTATTTTAATCCATTATTTATTATACTTTTTTCTTACGCGACTGAGGTAAAACCAAAGGAAGGGTTTTAATTATGAGTCAAATAGTTTTTGATCATTTTTCGCGCTATCGATCAGCGCCGTTGCCAGATCAAAGGACACTCTCACAAAGACGGTGGCTGAAACGTCGCCATATTGGCAGTCAGTATACGAGTATAGTACGGTTCGGCATTGAGGGCGGTAAAGATGTGTTCGCATGTTGAAAGTTGAAAAAACATATCTTTACATTCGAAAGCTATTTAAGGTAAAAACTGTTGTCTTATCAATTTGAATTGATAACTTAATATAGTTATAGTGTGTGTAAATATTCAATTAAAATGAATCATCCGTTTAAGAAATCATCACTTAAGGCGCCGTAGGTTCAGCGAAGTTAAACGAACAGAGTTTTTGAATCAATATAATGCGTCTGTTTATAATAATATGGTTTAAAAAAAATACGAATAGTAATCTTGAGGCTTTTCTGCAGGGAAATCAGTGTTTAGAAACATGATTAAGCAATTTTCGCTCAATAGAAAAAAATCACGAACATAGGTCTAAAAGGGTCTAAAATACACTTAAAATATTTGTTACAAATTATGCACAAAAGCTAAAAATAATAAAATGGCTTCTAAAAATCGGCAATATCATGTTTGAGAGAAATCAGTGTTTACTTTTTTATTTATTTAAACAGAAAATAAAATAAAATTAAAAAACATGATTTCCGCGCTTCCGAGCACGCACTTCCATCTCGCTCACGCTTATGCTCAGTGAGAGGGAGAGAAGACCATGAACCTACGGCGCCTTAACTGTCATAAAAAGTGACAACCTGACGCGCGTACAATGCATTACGCGATCGACCTGCAGAAGTGTGGGTATGTTTGGAACAAAAATACACATATTGCATGTTTATAACGTTAGTGAAAACTTAAGTATTAGTCTTTAACAATGTAAATAAAAGTTTTAATGTTGTTTTATTGTGTAGTGTTACAAACGTATTTGGTTGCATTTGAGAGCACAACTTGCTTTTTTTTCAGAATCTGCATGAAGTGACGTAATATTCATACATTTAAATGAAATAAGTGCAAAGATATGGACGAAATCGGTATCTTTTATTAAAATAGTCCAACCTTGGAAGTAGGGTTGCAACGATATGTCTATTACGATACCGATACGAATGACGAATGCATCGTAATAGCGAATACGATAACGAATGCGATAACGAATGCATTACGATTTTTTAATTTACGTCTAATAAAACAAGACAATTGAGTAAAATCAACATTTATTTAAATTTTAGACAGTTTACCACCTAAACGTCATAATTAAAATCAATTTCTTAGAAATTCTTATTAAGAAAACATATAATTTTTAAATTATCAGATTTAAGTCTATTTCACATATCCGTATGGAGTAAACCAGCTGTGGAAAACAATCTTTCTGATGCTTCTCAGCTGGTTTGATGGACAAATACTTATGGCCAAATTTTCAAGTTAGGAAATACAGTATTTTTTCTCCAATAATTTAAAAATGAACTTGTTTTAAGAATCGTTATTAATCGTAATACTTTTTACGATACCGATGATCGTCAAAAATAACGATAACCCGCGGTTTACGATTATCGGCATCGGTATCGTTGCATCCCTACTTGAAAGCTAAGAAATACCAAAATATTTAAAAATAAAGGTATATATTTGTTCGGATATCACAATTCCATTTCTCATCGCCGATCTTACACACATCCTGTAGGTATATTTTATGACACTTCTTTAGATTCCGTAATAAATTAGAATTTTCTAATGAAGGTAGCATATGCGGGGTGGGGTGATATATGGGGTCAGTTTTATGCACATGCGTGGTGGTGGTGATAATGATGATGATGTGGTGTAGCAATTAATTTTGTAGGACCGTAGATAGTCGGGTTGTAAAAGACAGCGCACACTTGTGCAAGTTAAATTCTAAAGTCATTAACATTTTTATTTGGGAAATGTGATTTATTGAAATCAGTTGCATTTTTCTTGGATTCTCTTGAAATTAAGTTATACGATAGGAAGATCCGTATTTTCGGTAGAAGTTGGCAAAATAATAGGAAAATTTCATCAATGTTCTCCTGCTTATATTCATGCGATTTTGCACCTTAGAGTAAAACACATAGAGTTACTATAACGTTGTCAATCTAACGTAGGTACTATTGCCTTTTTAATTGTATATCACCTACCGAAATGTATCTAAGGAACATACTTGGAATCTTGCTTGGAATAAAATACGAAATGTCAACAGGTCTCTGTCATTTTCCAGTAAGATGTTTTGACAATTTGAGTTTCTCTAAGGAGGTTGGTGACTGGTTTAAATTCTTAATGTCACCAAAAAAATAATCAATCCTAGGTGAGTGACCTGTTTCATTAAAGTGAGATAGTGTGCGTGAAATGTAATGGTGTGCGTCACTGGGGAGAATTACGATAACGTTGCGCCGACTAGCGGATATATTGTGTCGCGTATGTAGCTTTACTCGAATAAGAAAGCCTTATTGGTTTTTAAAATTCGTCATACTCCTAGCGTTATTCCCGGTAATGTCCCTAAAGGAGCCCGGGGTCCGCTTTGACACCTAATCCCAAGATTTAGCATAGGCACTAGTTTTACGAAAGCGACTGCCATCTGACCTTCCAATCCAGAGGGAAAACTAGACCTTATTGGGATAAGACCGGTTTCAACTCATTGGTACAAGCCATGATTCGAACCCACGACCGCCGCTTGACATCCGCATGCCTGAACCACTAGGCTACCGTAGCTCTTCTGATTGGTTTCAAAATTAAGCAGCAGAAAAGGCAAAAAATATATATAAAATGTAAAGTTATCAAACCAAATTCGTGTTCATTTGCGTCTTGCCTTAATTTCTGCAAGAGTACATTTTTTACTCCATTGTAAGTGGCGCAGCGGAGCTCCGTTTCAAGCGCTAATTCTTCTTTCCTGGTTTGACGGCGTTTCATTTAACAATCTCTATTTTGTATTTTTTCTCAAATATGCAATGAAATATTGACGTTGTGTTCTTCCAAGTACCTATCACGTTTCGGGCGCAGCGAGACGAGAGATCAGTAATGGAATTTGCAATTATTTTGTTTCAATATTTATTCAAGATCCAACACCGAGGTGTTCCTTTTTTTTCTCATACCTATTTGGGGATCCCTCCACTCTTTACGCATGACCGCAGGCCGAGGTCTTCCGCTGTTAAAAAAAAACAACATGTAGTATTTTTATTATTTTGATTGCCTGTTTGAGAAAAGTATATTATCTAAGTGGCCGACAATCCGACCAATATTTTCGCGACCTCTGCAGTGATGTACTATTAATATAGAAATACACTAACATTGAAATGTACTATAAAGTACCATGGATACAAGAGACACAAGGATAAACTTGGCAGCATAATTAGCGCAGCAGTGGCGGAGCGGTATACGAAATGGACTGGGAATATAGAAACACCGGTTCGACTCGCTGCTGATTCGCTTTTCCAATATTTCTTTGTGCTAAGGCCTACGCTAACTGACGTGGATTACCCGGAGCGGACGCCCGTCTTATAAAAAATTGTATGAACACCGCTAGCTGGCGCTGGCGCGGACTTTAATCCGCGCGGCGGGTGGCGGGCGTCCGCGTCAGCTAGCGTAGGCCCTTAATCCTTATGTCGTTGGTACAGTCAAGTGTAATAATTAACAACATAGAAAAGTTGAAAACTCCCGACATTTTTATTTAAAAGTTTATTACCGTGCGCACGCGGCGGGCACACGCTCGCGGACTTGTTTCTTGAATTCAGCGCTAAGTTAGGCGTGCGCCCGTCGCGGACTCGCTGGCCCGCGGCGGGTGTCCGGAGCGGGACCCGCGAGCGTGCGCACGTGGCGGGCGTCCGCGTCAGCTAGCGTAGGCCCTTAATCCTTATGTCGTTGGTACAGTCAAGTGTAATAAACAACAACATAGAAAAGTTGAAAATTCCCGACATTTTTATTTAAAAGTTTATTATCTCAAAACCGGCTGTAAGCTAAGAATCATCAGCTGATCACGTCAGCTTTGGGACAAAAAAAACCACATTAGAATAGGTCCGTTCGTTTAGAAGCTACGGCGCCACAGACACATTAAAGACGTCAAGCTTATGTCACTCTTCTTTTTTGCGTTGGGGGTTAAGCAAATGTAACTTACTAATAAATATGTCCCATCGCTCTTTTTTTTCGGTACCCAAATATATTTATGAGAGCGATAGTGTTGTACAATGTTTCTTTAGTTGCCTCTTTTGAGGAAACAAGCTCGCCTATGTTGCATTGGTACCAAGCGGTCGATTACGTAACGCATCGTACGTCCGTCAGGTAGAACTAAATGTCACTTTTTATATGGGAAAATGACAGTTGATCTCTCCTCACGTGCGTTCAAAAATTACGCGATCCTCATCCGGGCCAATTTTGACTAAATATTGATATCTAAGACATTTTGTTTGTGGATTTCCAAATATTTTTCTATATAAGGCTATCACCAATCCATGCGTCGTCTGTCGCTACCCTCTCCAAGGGTGTTTGTGTTAAGAAATCGTATATGCAGGATATATTGCGCGCCCGAGACCGCTAAGACATGATTCATGTACTCCGCCCGAGACCGCTAAGACATGATTCATGTACTCACTATCATGTCGACAGTAAGGAGAAATCCTTGAGGCGACATTTTTAGAATCTTACAGAGCATTATAGAGGGGATTTTCTAAGAAACCTCACTTTTCGCTTTCCAAACATAGAGGGTTCAGTTCTATGCAAACATTTTCAATAGTATTTAAAAGCATTTCACAAAATGTTGCTTGACGGGTTTTTCCTCTCCTATCTATATGAAGGTTTCCCTAACACAGTCTTTATGAATTTGTCATAAAAAGCTAACTTGGGTTTGTCCTGACCTGCCAAAGATAATGTTAACGTAAGGACCCTCTTAAGTAGAAAATTCTCCCTAATCCTATGCTACAAATATCGTAAATGCGAAAGTTTATGTTCTTGGATGCTTGTTACTCAATCACGCAAAAACGGCTTAACGGATTAAGATGAATTTAAGTAAACATAATAGTGTATTAGATCGGATTAACATATAAAATATTTTTTATACCAGTAATCATGCCCTAAGGGGGCGAAATGGGGGTGAAAGTTTTTATGGAGCTACGATATTTATAAACGAGGTCAACGGGGTAAGTCGCGGGTACAAGCTAGTTCTTTACTAAATATTCACAAAATAAATACCCAAACCAAACCTTGTTCTGTCCTACAATCCCGGACGATAATGGCTGCCCGGCGCGTGAGGAGGCATATTAATGTCACAATTATAATTTCCCTTTATCTGCATAGGGATTTCGGCGGTGATACTGACCTAGCTAGCATGTTCGCTTTATGTAAAGAAAGATAAACACATTTACTAACGTGTACACATTAAAATTAATAAAATTATGTACGTCCCACTGCTGAGCACAGGCCTCCTCTCATCTATGAGTGGGGATTGGATGTAATCCCCACGCTGGTCCAGAGTGGGTGGGAGACTTCACATACAACTTTGAATTTATTCGCAGAGGTATGCACGTTTCCTCACGATGTTTTTCCTTTACCGAAGGTAACGGTAAATATCAAATGACATTCCGTACTGTCCCAAAAACTGCAACTTAAGGAAACACAGATGTACATACGTTTTGCTTGATTGTGCTTCTGGGGATATGTAATTAAGAACAAACAATAAGAAAGAATAAAAGATTCAAACAATTTTGCGTCGAATCTTTTCAAAACCTGCATAATATAGTTCTCCATTTGTTTATCTTTCAAACCACCTGCAGCATAAAATGCGCCAAAAGTTAAATCACCTGGCATAAATTCAGCCGCTAACCCTAGGAAATGGTAATTTTAAGCCCAAGAATTCCTCAAGAAGTCATTCATTATTAAAACTATGAAATATTTATGCAAAACCTAGCATTAACATTTTCTGGGCAAATAATTAGGAGTGAGAATGCAGTTTCTTCTTTATTATAGAACGTATTATCTATTTTATGAAGTATGTTTTTTGTAATTATGGCGTTATCGTACCTACCCGTGGTAGTATCGGATACCCCGTGTGGTGTCGGGTTAGAAAAGCACCACCACCTTTATTTCTGTGGGTGTTGTAAGTGTCGTACAAAGAGAACAGGGTCGAAGTGTGCTGCGGGTGATGGACTAGCAACCAATCCCTGCAGTGCTGCATTTTGTCAATCTTTGAAATCCATAATGTATGCTAAAAGTTGCACTGGAAAAAAAAAATACGTAAAACATAATTATTACTGGAAAACTATAGCGATATCACTATTTGTATTTTTTTAAATCATCAAAAACCATTATTTAAATTTTCTGTATTACATTTTCTTTCTTCAAATACATATGAAAATGTTCTGAATGTACCTCCTTTCAAATAAAAAAAACCCTTCCAAGTGCGAGTCAGACTCGCGCACGAAGGGTTCCGTAACTTTTTCTATAAAACCAGTAAAAAAAGAGTTTGTTGAATGGAAGTTCCCCTTAAATATTAATTATATTTTGTTTTCATTATTTGTGGTTATAGCGGCAACATAAATACATAATCTGTGAAAATTTCAACCGTCTATCACGGTTCTTGAGTTACAGCCTGGTGACAGACAGACAGACGGACAACGAAGTCTTAGTAATAGGGTCCCGTTTTTACCCTTTGGGTACGGAACTCTAAAGACAATCGAAATCGTTTTAGTTGCTAAATATTTTTTTTATTTTTTATTTATTTTATTAGATACTGAATAACAAACATATCAATTTGCTAATTATTAGTAATGTACTTCCGAAAAACCCAGTGGTATGAGCCAGGGTTGAACCCACAACCACCGCCAGCCTTATGCCTGAACCACAAGGCTACCGTAGATTCAACTCATAATTAAAGTGATGTTGTTAGAGTATTTTGTACTACCATCGACATTAAAAAATCGACCGTACCATTAAGTAATGGTACGGTACAAAAAAAGTAGTTGATTGTGTTGTATTTATGAACACAGTAACAGCTTATTCATAAATTTACTGTAAACGCAAGTGCAAAGCTCTCATAAATAGATTGCGTATTCACTCTCAGACACCGGACACTCCGCTCTCAGTTTTGTGTATGCGAATGTCTGGAGTAAGCGGCTTAAAGTCCGCGAAGAGCTTGCGTCGCTACACCAGTTGTTACAAACCGGTTTTTGTTCAGGACTACAAATTATAACAGAATTTTATAATAACGTAGTCAATTGAAGCGGATTTTTTTTTTTTTTTTACTTGTATTTATTCAAAATATAAACTTATTCTAATACATTTATTGCTGTATTCTTACTGAAGCCTCATGTAGGCTTATTTGCAAGAATCAGTTGCGACTTAATTATT
Source organism: Epinotia demarniana (assembly GCA_945867215.1). Taxonomy (NCBI): domain Eukaryota; kingdom Metazoa; phylum Arthropoda; class Insecta; order Lepidoptera; family Tortricidae; genus Epinotia; species Epinotia demarniana. The sequence goes on from OX244262.1 coordinate 3,474,911, forward strand.
TATATTATCCTTGTTAGTATGTTTCGTGTTTACTAATATTATTTTTCAGTACTGGTGTTATGAAATTCTATGTAATATTTTTTAAGTATTTTTTTACATGCGTTTGGATTCTCTGCTCCCTGTATTTTTATTAATATATCTAATGGTAGTTGGTTAAGTATATGAGGTAACATGAAATCTGAGGTACATTTGCCATATGTATTCTTGTAGTTTGGTAAAATGTAAGGTAATAAGTATGCCAGTTCTCTTAGATTTTTACTGCGAGTTCTAATTTTTAGATTTTTAAGTTGGCTAAATTTATCATTTATGATCTGAATGTTAATTTTTTCATATATACTTTGCACCTTACAATAACCAAATAATTTGTTATAATTATTTTTACATTGTAGTTTAATTTTTTTAGGCACTATAGTTTTAAGAATGGATAGTTGTAGTGTATATATCTTATCTAGGTATGTTTTATATGTGCACCCATATGTGCTAATACTGTAGTTAATTATAGAGTCAGCAAGTGATAAGTACATCATTCTCAAGGTGTAGTACGGAATTTTAAATTTTAGAATTGAAAATCTTGCTAGTATGGCTCTTAATTTCTTACATATTCCTTCAATGTGGTTTTTCCAATTAAATCTACTGTCAATGATCAATCCAAGGTAGGTGTGTTCAGGAACTAGGTCGAGTTTTGAGCAGCTACAGGCCCCAAAAGTACTCCCCAGATGCATGCAATCGTGGTCGTGAGTTATCAGAAATGGTGTTACTGGCCTCTTTTTATGTGCAGATGTTATATGCATTAGCTTGGTCTTTTTGGCGTTGATGACTAGCCCAACATCATGAGCCCATTTGCTCAATTTGTCGAAATTATTCTGCAAGATGCCTTGAGCTGTTATAATGTCTGTGTTTGTTGTCAATATGCAAGTGTCATCAGCAAATTGGAAAACTGAGCAGTCGGAGAGTATATTACACATGTCGTTAACATATAATAGGTACTCAGTCGGACCGATTATAGATCCCTGAGCCGTGCCTTCTTCTGTCAGGAATCTGTCACTAAGCACACCATCAATGTCAACTGTTGTGTAGCGGTTTTCATGGTAGTCTCTGAACCATTTCAGCAAGGGCCCCTGGATCCCATTTTGTTCTAGTTTAGAAAAAAGCGTTTTTTAAGACAGTGTGTCAAAGGCCTTGCTAAAATCAATAAAGACAGCTAGCACATGGTTTCCTTCATTTAGGTGACTATTAACAGTATCTGCAAAATTTAATAACAGCTGGGAAGTACTTTTTTCTTTTTGAAATCCATATTGGTGTGAGTTAATTATATTGTTTTGTGTTAAGAACTTATTTATTTCCTTACCGAAGTACCTCTCAATTATTTTGTCTATGCATGGCAGAATAGTGATGGGCCTATAGTTGTTGGTATCAGTGTGAGAACCACTTTTAAATATAGGCCTGACCACGCCCACCTTGAGCTGATCAGGGTACAATGAGGTTGAGATACAGCTATTTATTAGATGTGTTATTACAGGTGTTATGGTAGTGTTAATGTATTTAAGGTCTGAGGCACGAATTCTGTCAATACCAGGACATTTTCTGTCATTAAGTTGCTTAATAATATTGAATACTGTTTCATTCGTAGCTTTACTCAGTCTCATTGCAACCGTAGGTACATTACAATATGTTAGATCTGTCAAAAGGAGCTGCTTACAGTTTACGGTAATATTTTTGACATTATTTTTGAAGTCATTGGCAAATATGTTTGGTAATAGGTTCGGGTTTACATTAAAGAATTTTATAATGATACTATCTATGGACTGCACTAATTTTCCACTTGGAAAATGTATCTAATACATAATTCATGATATCCTTAGGATTAGTTAGAAGTAAGGCGGGGGCCCAGTTGATGCTTTTCAACTCACAGTGTAACCGATCACTATCTAACCGCTTAACATATTTGTATGCTACTCTGATGCTTTGTTGGTCAGCTATTGCAAAGCCAGTTATGTAGTGGTCGGCAAGTGCTGTGGTGATTACAGCTGATCGTGCAAGTTGGGCTTGAGAATTGCGTACAAATATGTGGTCAATGCACGATTTTGATAATAGGTCTCCTTTTGTTTCAACTCGCGTGTATTGGTTTATGCCACATTTAAATCCTAGTTCACTCATCATGTTAAGATACTGCGTAATAATTGTGTTAGGCTTTAGCAGGTCCAAGTTACAGTCTCCTATAGCAAAATAGTCTTTTGAGCGGGGATAAAGTTTAATAACGTGGCAAAGTTCCGCTAAGAATCTGTGCTTGTCTGTGTCTGGGGGACGATATATAGCACATAAACCATACCTTAGTCCATTGTTGTTTTCAGCCTCACCAGTAATACACTCAAAGTAATCCGTTGTTGTCACTCGCCTTATGAACTTGACACTGGAGTAGGTGTATAGTACTATGCCTCCGCCTCGACGTTGGCTCCTTAGCTGGCTGTGTACATCATAGTTTTGTAACCGGAATAAGTTCAAGCAGTCTTCATAGATATTTACTTCTGTTAGTATTATTATGTGTATTGTACATGTACTGTTCTGGACAATGTACTCTAACTGTGCAAAATTCTTTTTGATGGATCTGATGTTTACATGTAGCATGAGTAGATTGTTTTTTTTTTGTTCAAAATTCCTTGTGAAAAGTCATTCCAACTGGCATAACAGTCTTCTTGTAAGTTGTTATCCATTACACTTATACTTGTATCTTCCATTTGAGGTAATCAAATGTAATGACTTAATGCCGGCAGATAAACAGCAAAAAAACTTTATGTACATAGATCATGGTTTAGTTGTGCCTTTGTGCATGTTTTTGATTCTCCCTATGTCCGATTCAGATCTGATGTATGAGGGTCTGTCTTTTTCTTCTTTGCGTGCTAGTATGGTTCCATTCTTGCACCACACATACTTGCATAGTCCAGTATTCCTGAGCTCCGTTTTGGATTTCCACAGAAGGAATGCAGTAGCAGGTGAGAGCGCCTCTCTTAAATATATATTGGTGTTATTTCCAGCTAGGGCTACATCCTGGAAGTTCTTGTTTTTGGCAGCAGCGAGCCACTTTTCTCTGCATCCTTCTTGAAGATGTACTACGATAGCTTGCGGCTGGGCCGCTTGTTGGGTGGTTGCTGTGGAGGGTCCAGTGCGCTTGCTAAACTTGCGGAATACTGCTTTGATGTCCGCTGGTTTTTGTTCCAGGAAAGTGCTAATGATTTTCACAATGCCCAACACGTCTTCATCAGTAGCCTGTGTGATCCCACAGATTTCTATCTTGTTTGACATTTTGTTTTGTTCTATTTGGTTGAATTTCTGCTCGAGTACATCATTTTTCAAATCTAGGTGTTTACATTTGTTCTGCAGGTCATTGCACTTCTTATCTAGGGCTATTACGTTGTCCTCGTACGTACTCATTTTTTCTTCGAAGTCGTCTATTTTGTCCGAAAAATACTTTAAGCTGCGCTGGAGTTCATCTGTCACAATTCTTTGGACTTCGCGGCGTAATTCACTTAGAAGCTGTTGAATGTCGGGTTGTTTTAGAGCCTCGTAAGTTGGTTCATTTTCATTGTCTTCATAAGTAGCGTCCGGTAGTATGAAAGAAGCCCGCTTTTGTTTCCCGGCACAAGTACTACATTTCCACTCTGCTGAGCTAGTTTGTTGCAGGACGTTTAGTTGTTCGATCGTGATAGACACGCATGATGCGTGGAACCATTTACTGCATTTAGTACACAGTATTCCTGGGCTTTTTTTGTTGATTAGTTTCACACATTTTGAGCACTTCGTCATTTTTATGGTTACCGCAGGTTTATAATAACGTCACGCTCGCGAACCAACGAAAACAAGTTAAAGCACGTTGGGTTAAGGTCCAGATTTCAACGGTGCTCAATCACTACTCAGGCGCGCGATGCGCAACCGCAATTTTCGTTTTATACGGCACAGTACGATATCTGTTGTTTTTGTTTGTCCTAATTCACAGATTGTTTAAAACCAGGTTGTTTTTGTCACAAATCACTTCTAGTACATAGACGCACACTGTGGTATATTTTCCGAGATGTTTTATTAGAAAAAAACTAGAGTTATTGTGGATTGCCCATAAGTGATTTTACCCCAATTTGTCAGTACAACATGTCGAAGTCAGAATTGGGTGTAGCGTACAGACGTAACAACTGCAACTGATTGAGACTGCATTTAAGGTAGGAAATAGCAAATTCTATTTATTCACGCACCTTAACCTAGTAAGTTGGTATTGAACGCGAAAGGTGACATTTCACGGTGGTCTTATAGTAAATTTTCTCAAAAGTCATTATGGTGGCATTACTAAGCTTGCTTCGCCAGTACCATTGATTAAATAGAAAGAGGGCAAACAAACATACCTGCTGGCGAAAATGCCATACAAATATGGCAAAAATATACGAAGCTAAACCTGTTTAAATTCTTGTCAGAGAGAGAAAACGCTAGCAGATTGTGACGCGACAATCCTCGAGCGTCATAGTAAATCACAATCGTTTCATATGCAGGTGTGTTTTGCAGAAAAGGGACCATTTAACCTCCTGCGTTGCTTTTTTCTCCATTTATTACATTCATCCATTTTATTAAAATTCATCATAACTGATTATTTTATTCATTTTTTACACCCCTATTGTTAATAGATACGTAATTAAAACAATAACGTATCCTATGAAAATCTTCTGAAGCGTACTCATTCCCTACGGGAGCTATTCTTCTCAAACACTTCCGATGCCAACTACAACTGTTCTAAATTTGTATCTCTCTCTCTCGCTTCCACGCACGTCATGTTAATGTGCTAAAACGAGCGCGCTATATTATAAAGTGACTAGCTTCTGCCCGCGACTCCGTCCGCGTTGAACTCGTTTATATGGCAGCACCATACAAACTGTTTACCCCCTATTTCACCCCCCAAGGGGATCATTTCGGGGATAAAAACTATCCAAAGTCAAAGTCAAAGTTATTTATTCTCCAATTTAGGCATATTACATGCACCTATAAATGTCAATAAACTACCACCGGTTCGGAAAGAAAACCTCTGCCTCGAGAAGAACCGGCCTGATATCACTTTCCATCCCTTCAACTATCTCCACTTAAAAATCACGTCAATTCGTCTCTGCATTTTACCGTGAAAGACGGGCAAACAAACAAACAAACACGTACACTTTCCCATTTGTAATATTAGTAGATTGTGATGTGAAAGAGATAAACTAAATAGGGTACAGATAACAATAATGCGTGAATGTGCCGCCGTACTGGAAGAGATTGCTTGGGGATAAAGGGGGTTCCCCGGATGTAGGCCTAGAGCTGGAAATAGAATTTTACAGTGCAATAAAAGAGGTTACCTTTAATGTCTCTATACTCGGTGAGCGTAAAGTTATAGGAATGAGAACCACAAGCAAGCGACCTATAAAATAAGTGTTTTTTAATATAAAGTCAGCGACGACACAGCCTAGGATGCAGCTCAAATGTTTCAGTTACAGATAAATGTTACACAAGACATAGTATCAGATTAGGTATCTATAAATCAAATAATTACTTAAAACGACGACCGCTTTAGCCTAGTTGGTAGTGACCCTGCCTACGAAGCGAGAGGTCCTGGGTTCGAATACCGGTAAGGGCATTTATTTGTGTGATGAGCACGAATATTTGTTCCTGAGTCATGGATGTTTTCTATGTATTTAAGTATTTATTTATCTATATAAGTATGTTCGTCGTCTAGTATTCATAGTACAAGCTTTGCTTAGTTTGGGACTAGGTCGATTAGTGTAAGATTGTCCCCTAATATTTATTTATTTATTTATTTTAAAACATTATTTCATTGAACTCGTGAACAGATCGAACATTATCCAACAACTACTAATGTTTCGTCATGAGGTTAAAAAAATATGAAAAAATACCTATTTGCTCCAATATATTACAAAATCTATTAATGAAGATGACGACGATGGTGATGATGATGATGATGCTTACAAAAAACGGATTAAACGCACGAAATGGTCACGATGTCAATTACTTGGCTTTAAATCATCATGAGTGGCGTTATCTGATAAACTGTGTTCAGTGTTCACAACTAAAATACTACGTCTAAACAGCGTTTCATCACGTGACGCAGGTTATTTCCAAAGGCACTTGCCCCGCTCATTACCCGGCAGCCCGAACAGCGCCAGATTTATATCCGGAAGAGGCAATATCGGCCGCGCTAATGACCCGCGCTGGCCGGATATAATAGCACACAGGAGATAGACAGTAGGTTGACATAAGATTACACAAGTATATTATTACGCTTACAATGCTATGTCCTATTCAGGGTTCATGATGTCACAATAAGTAACTGTTACTGAAAAATAAGTCCGGAAAACTAATTGAAAAAAAATATGACACCCGCGGCATAGATTGGAATCGATTGACACCTCATTCATAAAAATCGGTTTAGTATATTAAAAGCTATGGTGGGACACACGTAAATCAAACACAGACTGCTAAAGCATATAAAACACAAAAAAACCGTGCTTGGCTAGTTGTAAGGCTATATTGAAAAGTCTGAATGTGTTGCCCTTGGCATATACTTATCTACACAACTCTGCGTGATAACCAAGAACATCCAGATTACTTTGATTTACGTTCTGACCCACTATGTATCAAAGAACACAATACAAAGAACCTGCTTCATCGTTGTCGGGCAGATGCGTATAAAAAAAATGCCTGCACTATAAAAGTGTACAACATGATGCCGAGTAGAGTTTTTTATAGTGATAATTTAAGACATCAATTCTATCATTTATCATGTGTCATCAATTTGTGGTCATGGCTACATGTATGTTATTTGTTACAATTTTAAATTTCGATACTAATTGTAATGAATAAAATGTTTTTTTATACTCTTCGACCGTAATGTTTGAATTAAGACTTCCTACACCAAACTTAAATCACATACTTTTTACTATGGAGCTCCCAACAAATACAAATACAAATACAAATACAAATATTTATTCACAACAATTGTTATAAGTCGTACAGAAAATACCTAACTAACATGTAAGTATAGTTATGTAGGCAATTATAATTACAATTATAATTATATTATTTATGTTTTTCATTATTAGACAAATAGGTATTATTATATTTTGACTTTACATAGCGTGAGTCTTATACTTAATTTACATTTTAAAATTTTATAACTTTCACAGTGTGAGCGGTAGGTTGAAGAACTCTTCATAGCTGTAAAATAGTTCTGTCATCAGATATTTCTTCAATTTACCTCTAAATCCGGCGGGAGCGGCTGCCTCTCTAACTACGTCGGGTAGGCGATTGTAAACTGATGGTCCTAGATAATAGAGTGAGCGATCTGACTTAGCGAGTCTGCGCGGTTCCGCGACCAGTCTATTTTTATGTTTGTTGCTACGTAGCGGGTAGTTGGTGTTCACGCCTCTACGTTTGAACTCATCTATATTGTCATACGTGAACACTGCCGCGTTGTAGATAAATAAGCAAGGTAGGGGCAATATTTTCAGCTCTCTGAAAATATCCCGCGCGGGCGCGTCCATCGGCTTACCGGCCATCGCGCGAACGGCTCGTTTCTGCATTGAGAAAGCGCGAGTCCAGTCAGAGGCGCGGGCCCACAACTCCGTGCCGTACGTCAATATTGAGTGCACTGTCGCGAAGTAGCACTCTCTCACCGCGGGTTTCCCGGCAGTGCGCACCAGGCGCCGAAGTGCAAAGCACGCACGTCCGAGCTTCCCGCATACCTTATCAATGTGCGTCTCCCACGTCAGTGCGCTGTCCAGGTGGAATCCAAGGAGACGTGTGCTGGTCACGTGCTGTATAGGGGCATCACCTGCACACACCCTCAGGGATGAACTCGGATGGCCATTTAGTTTGAACCTCATGAAACTGGTTTTATCTTTGTTCAAAGCTAAACCGTTCGACCGGAACCAATTGTGTAGTTGCCCCATTACACTATTTAGCGCTAATTCCAACTCTCGCTCGACAGGTGTGCTGACGACCGCCGTGACGTCATCGGCATACATAAATATCTCGGCGCCTTCTATTGCCTTCGGCAGGTCGTTCAACAGTATGCCGAACAGGGTGTTGGATAGACACGATCCCTGTGGTACACCCATCAGGTTTCGCAGTTCCGACGAAACAGCGCTCCCCCCCCCTCCAATTACTACTTGGGTCCTGTCGGTCATAAAAGACAGTATTAACTGTGTGGCCGGGCCACGTATACCGTAGTGGGCGAGTTTGTCGGCGACAAGTGCATGATCGGCGGTGTCGAATGCGCGCGAAAGGTCGCAACACACGACCGCAACGTGTCGCCGCGCTTCGCGCGCCCGCAGCACGCTATACACGACCTCCCTCACTAGGTCGGTTGTCGACCGGCCTTCGCGGTAGGCGTATTGGCTGTCAGACATTACATTCCTCGGTGACCAAAACGCGAGTAGCCTTTTATTTAGTCCGACTTCGAAACACTTGCTTGGACACGGTATCAGGGATATCGGGCGGTATGATTTTATTTCGGACTTTTTGCCCTTGCCTTTATAAAGAGGACATATTTTTACCGTTTTTTGGCTTTCCGGGTATACTCCCAATCTCATGCAGTTGTTAAACAGCCGGGACAAAATAAAGCCGATTGCGGGACTGGCTTGCTTAAGCAGGTTAGCGGAGAGGCCGTACACGTCTGTACTGTCTTTTGGGGCGATAGAAGTTTTAAACATTTTGATGACCTCGTCGGGCGTGAATAATTGAAACCTTATCGAGCAGTCGCTGTCGACGCACCGGGCCGCCATAGAGGCGAGGCAGCCCGGTCGGTCGGCGGTGGGCGCGCCGCACGCGGCAGCCGCCGTCACGAATTCGCTATTGAGTGCGTCCACCAGCTGCTGCTTGGATGCGAACGGGCTGCCGTCGCGATCCACGAGCCGGTCGGTGAAATCGACGCGCGAGTGGGGTGTTCTCGCCAATTCGGTGTTGATTGCTTTCCACATCGCCTTACTTTTATTAGGGGCTTTGTTTATCAGGGTGTCAAAATAATTCGTACGTTTGGTCTTCAGTTTATGGTTGTAAGAATTTAGAATTTTATTTGAGGTGTCCTTAATTTGAGTATTATCGGGATGTTTATTAGCGATTTTAATAAAATCGAAAGCCAGTAATTTTAAATCAGTAATCTCAGAGTCTATCCACGGATTGATATTCTGGCGTATTGTTATATTCTTAACTGGTATGTGAATATCGAGTAGGTATGTCAAGATGTTCATGACCGACTTTGCAAATTGTTTACACTCGCGTTTAAACCTGTCCGCTATTTGCTGCCAATCGACTGATTCGAGCGCGGTGGCAAAAGAGGTCTTGTTTTTGCTACTGTAAACTCGTTTCCTTATCACTACGGGGCGTGTGCCGCGGCGCGACGGGCGCGGTACGGTGAGACGCTGAGCCAACTCAACATTTCATAACTGTTGAGACAACTAAAATGGAATTGACCAATCACGTGGCGCCTTTCATCATCATCATAAATTTAAGAGCTGGGCTCTTGTCGGTGGAGTAATCGCCACTCTGTTCTTCTCTCAGCCATCGTTTTATCGTGGCGCCTTTACTGAACTATAATATATTTGACCAATAGGACGCCGTCATGAGAAAGTCAAAAGGTAAATAGACATCAACGCACAAAAAGAAAAAGCCGTTGGTTGCACTTCGTTTTCAATAGATACCAAGTTTGTTTAATTAGTTCAGTTGACTCGAAGAAAAAGTATTGTATACAATAGTGATATAATTAGCTTTTTAAGTCTCGTACCTTAGGCCACTCAGCAAGCTTCATGGCCTAAACGTGGTACTCGACTGAAAAGCATACATTATAAAACGATTGCATAAAATACTATTACCTTATTATATTTCAGTATAAAAAAACTAAAAATAATAAATATGCATAAATATTTTACGTTTTTTAATACTTGATATGAAATTTGGTTATTTGAAAAATTATATTTTCTCTTTTTGATGTGATAATTAATGAATGTTTCTATACCTTTTTTTATTTTTTGTCATTTTCCTTTTTCACTTCATTTTATATAGGTACCTATTTGAAATTGAGTTGATATTAATAATTTTTCGGTTAATTATTAATACAAATATATAAATACAATTATTCTTATAATTCAATAAGCTACACCCTAACCGGGTCCATGCTGTACCTCAAAGAAGACCTGGAGCAAAATGAAGCGTGAAGCTCAAGACCGATCGGGCTGGCGACGCATTGGACGCCCTCTGTCCCATCCAGGGGACTTAGGAACTGTAAAGTAAGTCGGGAGAAAAACTAGCACGGACGATCATCAAGATTCTGTGTACCGTGTCGGGAACGCGCTCTTTTATCGGCGGAAGTGCCCGCAGCGCCATCTACGCGTTTCTTCCGTGTGATGCGATGTGACGTCATTCCGGCCGACAATTCGTGCCTTTGTGGCCGCGCGTTTGTTCACTTTGAACGCATGACAAGGGTTTGAAGAATGGACGTGGATAATGGTTTTTATCACCGGTAATGTATATTTTTTGGATGACCTTTACTCGCTTTACAAGACGACGAAACGTGCGTAGAGCTCTATTTTTATAAATTGGATGAGCGAGCGAAGGGTTCTCACTCTTCTCGCTTTAGCTTGGGCAAAAATTATTTCGTATGTCCGGGGCGTCTGTCCGGCTATTTCCCTCTACAGTTCGCATTTCTCAACTGATTCTCGGGAAATTGTTTGAGCATGTTCATACATACATACATACATACATTCACGCCTTTATTCCCAAAAGGGATAGGCAGAGCACATGAAACGTATGTTCCAGCGCCACTTTTAGCATAAATGTAGGTATAAAAGACCGAAAAATGTGATATTGCAGTGATAGGTTGCTAGCCCATCGCCCACAACACACTTCAACCCTGGTCCCTTAGTCGACTTTTACGACACCCACGCGAAGAAAGGGGGTGGTGAAATTCTAACCCGACACCACACGGGTAGCATGTTCAATAGTTATAATTTTAATTTGTCAATACAGTTTTTTGAAACTTAAAAAAAGTTTTTGATAAAAACAGGCTTGTGAGTACAGCTCATAGAGCCAATAGTAACATATTGATTTCAACTTTCACGATTCTCACACATTTCTTTTGCTAAACGGAGCTTAGTGACTTGACATTTTATCACTTATCGCTGTCGATAAGACATCCGCCACGTTCGGCTCAGTATGCGAGTGCAAGAGTGACGGATTCTGATCCACAACTATAAGATAAGTGATAAAATGACGGCCATCTTAGTCCCGCTGGAATATGCTTAATTAATATCACGCAGATCGTATGTATGTTTGCCACCGTCTTAGAAAAAAAAGTAATATAACAGGGTTGAAATGTGTTGTGGGCGATGGACTAGCAACCTATCACTGCGATATCACATTTTGGCGAGCTTTTTTACCTACATTTATGCTAAAAGTGGCATTGGAACACAAGTATCATGTGCTCTACCTCATAGCCTATCCCTTTTAGAGATAGAGGCGTAAATAAATGTATGTATGTAATAGAACATGTCACCGACTACCGAGAGACGAAACATGAATAAAAGAGCAAATAAAAATGGTGGCAACCAAGATTCGCTAATTAACCCTCATTCCTTATACAAAGCATCACCGATGTTTTGCTACTAAACCTCCAACTCCAACTTCGCGTTATAATAAAATAACCACACGTCAGACATTCCAACTTGGAAACAACTGAAACGTCTCTAGGGAGGCATTAAGCCGTGTCCGTCCGTCTGTCACGGGCCGAGGGTGACCTTCAAGTTTTAACTAGTGTTTGTAAGATACTCGAATTCTTGAGTTTATTTTAAAAAGCCCCATTCGGCCTTGTTTCAGGACTCAAAATCTGACTTAACAGCCAAACTCGTTAGCTTTTTGTAATGAAGTTTGAGCTGTATTTTGCGACTCGAAATTTAAAAATTGTTATTGTGTTCAGCATACTGAGCCGTTATTACATTAGTCCCTAACCCGCAGACGGACGGACGGACATACGAACATGGGGAAACTGTTAGGAGACTTGTTGACTACGAAACACTAAACACTGAAAAATTTAAAAAAAATAATTCATTAACGACACAATTTTCACGAAAATCCGCAATATTAAACGACCCTCTACCAATCGCGTTATAAGTGAATAGTAAAATTAACTGAAATTAAAACGGGGATGAAAATAAATAACCTTTATCAACGACTGCATGCCACCGATTAATTCGGGTTGTTTTCGCAAGATCCGATGATTCAGGCTGAATTAAAATATGATTTATGGGAAACCGATATGGGGTAAAACATTATTTCATTGACACTTAAAATACCAGTAGACGTTTCGCATTTCGGTAAATGTATATAAAGTCACGGAATGAAACCTACTAAGCATAGTGGTTCAGGCACGTAGCTGTCAAGCGGTGGTCGTGGGTTCCAATCCCGGCTTATCAATGAGTTTGTTCAGATTTTTGTACAGATTATTCACACCGTTAGCTTTTCCGTGAAGGAAAACATCGCGGTCTAACCCCAATAAGGTATAGTTTTCTCTCTGGGTTTGAGGGTCAGATGGCAGTCACTTTCGTAAAACTAGTGCCTATCCCTGCAGAGTGACAACCCCGCTCTCCCCACCAGTGCCCGCTCTAGCGGACCCCGGGCTCCATTAGGACGCAACCGGGACGCGCTAATTAAATAAATGAATTTTTCAACACAATTGCTCGTAACGTACCTCTTATTGTGTCGCTTTTAGGCTCATAATCCTGGATATTAAAAACGCGTGTTTTATAACTTTACAACACTTGTGTGTTATGGTTATATCCCGATTAAGTCACGTTGGCACCTTGCAGCAAGATATATGCATGAACACGGTGCATTCTTAAATTAACCAGGTTGTACAGAATGTACAGCTTTTTTTTAATTTTCGGCAAATGGATTCTTACTCTACTAAACAAATGAAATCCTTTTTGTTAATTAATTGACTATTTCTTTTTGTATATGATATGGAAACGTTTAATTTAGTAAAACTATTCACTTTTCATAACATTTTACATGAATTAAATACAGATAACATATTAAAAAGAAAATATAATTTTATATTGTACCTATTGGCTGTTTAGAGATTACTGTGCCCACACTGCGCAAACTTCACGAAAAAAAAACTGTTGGGTGCCAATATGGGTTATATTTTGATAGGTTATTTATTTCACAAATATTTGTAAAATTTGTTTATGCGTGTTTGGTTATTATCAAAAATGTTGACTCGTGGTGACTAGAAAAGTGATAAATAGAATGGATGCCACTGGAAATTCTTGGCGATGTGCAATTGTGAGTAAAAACCTGTTGTCATCTTAATGATTTGTTTAATGTAAAGTAAATAATTTGGCAGGCCAATAACATTTTCATCTTATGAAAATGATTTTTTCCTCGCAAAATGTGTTGAAAAACGTCGTATGATACGCGTGAGCTTTGATAATTACATCCTCGGCTTCCTTATCACGCTCACCTGCGGTTCGCGTGAACAATTTCGCCTCTGATGTAATTATCAACCTACCTCACTTGTATCACAATGTGCTATTATAGTACACATGGTGCTACTTTCCCGCACTAGTGCGAAAAAGACCACTTTCCGTGCATATGTCAAAACTTTAAAGAGTAATGTATGTACAGTAAAACGTTGTACGATACACGTGCGAATAGGTAATTCCTATTTTCGGCACTTGTATCGTAAATAACTATTACGTCACACCTGGCCATAATGCGAGTTTTACTGCACGCAGCGCGTACGGGAAAACTCGCATTGTGGCCAGGTGAAGCCGTAAAATTTTGTACTCAACACGGGCGGTAATTCATAAAGCCCCAGAGCGCATATTTATGGCCCTCACCTTCGGATCAGGTCACAAACACCTGCGATCTGGGGCATTTACGAATTCACCGCCCTAGTTACGTAATGTACTAATTATTCTATAAGTAGGTCGTAATGGCACTTTTACAAGTCATAATTCTACCAGCGTTTCTGAAAATGAAGACTACTGCTAGGAGGATGAGTAGGGGAATGAAAAGGTTCACCACTTTTCAACTTTTAATTTAATCATGTTTAGGTCCAAAAATTACCAACCATTTCTTTCCGCAGTCATAAATCTGCGACAGCAACTCAATGAGTCAAAAAGGAACCCTTATAGTTTCGCCATATTCGTCTGTCTGTCCGTCCGTCCGTTCGTCTTCGGCTTAGCTCAGTGACCTTTAACTAAAAAACTGTAATTCGGCATAGGCATATGTTCAATCACACCGACAAAACCGAAGAAAAAAATATTGAAGAAAAATGTTTTTATTGTACCGCCTCCCCTTTCCACCTAAAGTGGGGATGTCGTTTTTTTTCTCGTTTAAACCATAGTGTGGGGTATCGTTGGATAGCTTGTTCATTAATATGAGTTTTTTTAAACTGTTTAGGCCGATGTTATTTTTATACCACGGCAGCGATAAACAAGGTTACGGCCTGTCACTACGATATGGGTTTAAAAAAACACCCATTTTTTGGTAGAGTGTCGACAGTAGGCAGGTTTACCCCACTATCTGAGCTGTGCAAAATCCTGAACTAACAATCTCATATAAGTTCGAGTAAGGTAAGGTCAGTGAGGTGAAATTGGACCGACAAAATATACAGGGTGTGGGAACTTAGAGTGGTGGCGATTCAGTAAGTATTATTTGATTACCTTAATGAAATTGTAATCTCAACCAAATTATTGTGTTATTAAATATATACCAATCCTCAGTTACTAATCGGTCTCAAATATAAGCAGTTCTGGTGCAGGGCTATAAAAAATATAACATGCTAATCTTTGGTACCTTGTAAGTAATCTTTAATTTGCAAATTGTTTCGCAAAGAAGTAAAAGTTTGTTACAGTGGCCTTTCAACGAGAAACAAGAAATTAAATAGACTGGCTCTAATGCATTTATTTAAATTATATCTGCATCGTAATTGTATGTATGTATGTATGTAAGCACTTTATTGTACACAATAACAGGTTAAGGAATATACATGTCACACAATAGATCAAAGTACAAAGGCGAACTTATCCCTATAAGGGATCTCTTCCAGCTAACCTTTGAGCAATTGAGAGGAAGGTAGGTAGAACGAGATAGGCAAACTTATACCGTGTACAAAAACAGAGAAAATAAAGCAAATCCTAATTAGTATTAATTCTAGACAAATAAAAACATGCCAATACATATATAAATATACAATATAAAATATAATACACACTAACATATGTTACATATATATCGCAAATATACAATAAATAAATAAATACTATATTCAACCAATTCACAAGTCATTGGAAAGCCACAACTTCTTCAAATTCATCTTAAGTGACGCAACAGACTGCGACTGTCTCAGCGACAAAGGCAACTCATTCCACAATTTAACAGCGCGCGCAGTAAAAGATCTGGAGTATGTTCGCGTCTTTCTAGACGGTACAGCAAGAGTAAGGTTAGTACTCGACCGCAAGCGGTGGCCACTGCCGTCTGCCATATAACTAAACCGCTCAGAAAGGTAAGGAGGGGAAGTAGGGCTGAACAGTGTATTGAAAAGTAATGACAGGATATGCACATCCCTGCGCCGGCGAATCGGTAACCATCGAAGCTTAGAGCGGAATTCAGAGATATGATCATACTTGCGTAGACCAAATACATATCTGATACATACATTTTGTAGACGCTCCAGCTTATCAAGTAGCTCCTCGTTGAGGTCCAGAAACGCAATATCGCCATAGTCCAGAAGAGGAAGCAAAAGAGATTGAGTAAGGGTCAACTTGGTACGAAGAGGAAGGAAATTCTGGAGACGTCTTAGGGAGTGAAGGGATCTAAAGATCCTCTGACTCACCTCAGCTATATGGGGTGACCAAGAAAGCGTCTGGTCCATGGTGATACCCAAATTCCTGACAGTAGAGGAAAGAGGAATAGAAATTCCATCAAAAATAATGTCAGGCACCACCACCTTTGAGAGCTTATCTACATAGTAAGGACTACCAATAACAATCGCTTGCGATTTCTTCGCATTAATTTGTAAACCATACTTACACGCCCAGCAGCGTATAGATTCTAGGTTTTGATTGACTTCCGAAATTAATGCGGAGACATCATCCACAGTAGCCGCTGCATAAATCTGTAGGTCATCTGCGTAAAGGTGATATGATGTAGTTAGGGATTCGGTGATACTATTTATAAAAACAGAGAACAATAATGGAGAAAGCACCCCGCCCTGTGGAACGCCAGCGGAGAGTTCGCACCACTCGGACATCTTGTCATCGAACGTAACGCGCTGGCGCCTGCCAAAGAGGTAGCTGCGAAACCAGGATAAGGGAGTTTCATAAATGTTAAGAGAGCGGAGAATACCTAGCAGAATATCAAAATCTACCGTATTAAAAGCACTGCTAAAATCAAGAAGAACAAGGACAGTGAGCTTTTTGGACTCGATATTGAGACGAATGTCATCGGTGACGTTAACTAAAGCGGTGACCGTGCTATGCCCGGGGCGGAATCCGGATTGGAAAGGATTAAACAAAGAATTTCTGTTAAGATGAGAAAGGAGACGACGATTAACATAATGTTCAATGATCTTTGACAATATTGGGAGAATAGAAATAGGGCGGTATTGAGTGAAAGATACAGCATTAGGGATTTTGGGGAGTGGAATTACGTGAGCATACTTCCACGATGCCGGAAAGGTTCCAGTGGACAAGGAGAAATTTATAATATCCGAAAGGGTAGGAACAATAAAATCCGCCACGAGCATAAGCATATCCACACTGAGGCCATCGTCACCGATTGGCTTCGTCTTAATAGATTTGTGAAGGGCAAGCGTCTCCTGCGGTGAAATCAAACCAAATTCAAAGGGAGATAGGTCGGGGTGTGTAATATTGGCAAGAAGTGAAAGAGTGGATTGCTTAATGGATGGGTCAAGAGTAACCGGCGACGTGCTGAAATGTTTGTTAATAGCGTCAATGTCAAGAGTATTGGAAGAACATTGCTGAGTTTTGCCGACCCCAAGAGACTTTAAAAATTTCCACAACTTAGAAGGGGGACACTCCTCTATTGATTTGTGGATATGGAGGCGTTTTGCTTCCCTACAGACTTTGTTGCAGCAGTTACGTATGGAAATATACCTCTGGCGATTTTCGTCCGAAGGAACCAGCCGGAACTTAATACGAGCTCGATCGCGCTTGGCCATGTACTGTTTGATCTCCGGCGTGAGCCACGGTGCAGGAAAGTGTTTAACTCGCGTTGGTTTCAAAGGAGCATGCTTATCAAAAATCGCAAGCAATATGGCATTGAAAGCCCCTACTTTCATGTTAACATCGTCATGACGACCTACACTGCTCCAATCAGCATGTGAAACATCATCCCAGAGCGCTTCCAGATTTACATCGCGGAGATTTCTACGCATGATTATCTTCTGTCTCTTCTTCGGGGGACGAATGTTAAAAGAGGCGTAAATTAAATCATGATTGGAGAAACCTGCAGCATTGAATTGCCCGTGGAGGGATACCAGATTTGGAGAAGTAGTAAGAATGAGATCTAAAAGAGAAGGAGGGCCGTTATGAGGAAAATGCGTAGCATCAAGTGGCAACACGCTTAGATTTATAGAAGTTGCAAGAGAACGGAGCTTAGCGGAGCGATGGTCATTTTTAAGGAGACAGGTGTTAAAGTCACCCATAATAATGCTGTGATCAAACTGAGGGCTAATATTGACTAAAACATTTTCGAGGGAATCAAAATAATTAATTTGAGATGAAGGGCTATAAAAAACGCCAAGAAGAACTTTGGAGTGATGTAAAGTCACGTCTAAGAAAAGATACTCGGAAGAGTTCGAGTAGACTGATGGCGACTGAGCAACTACTTGATAAGCGAAATTACTTTTTATATATATGGCAACACCGCCGCCCCGCACAGTTCCCGAACCGCCATCGCTAGGGCCAATCCTGTCATTACGAATCAGAATATACCCAGGCAAGGGATATAAAGTTGAAGGAAGAGAGGGCTTTAGCCATGACTCGGAGATAAGAATTGCATGTATATTGTTATTGGAGCTGAACGATGCAAGCAATTCAGTGTAATGAGCCGGCACACTCTGCGCATTTATATGAACGACATTGAAGTTTTTAGTAGAAGTTTTAAAAGTACAGTGCAAGCGTTCACTAAGATCAGGCATATCTGATGCGTCACTCAAGGAATCGTAAAAACTTGAAGAAGAGAGTGAAAAAAACTCGCTGTCCAAACTAGCATTAAACACGTCCGACATTGTAAATACGGTTGAATACAAATATATAGATATATATATACAGAAATATAAATAATTAATAAAAGAACCTAAGCTACTAGCTAAATCAACAAACTACTAATTACACTAAAGAGCAATCTGCCTCAATCGCTCGCCAGCTAAAATAAGAGTTACATCAACAAATGGCAAAAAAAAACAAAAGTAACGCAAAGAAAACTGAAATTACGGACACACCATCAGTATAAACATATGCACCTAGAAAAATACACCAATATAATTTTACTGCGCAATAACGAAACGCACAAAACGTCAAACAAATCTTAACCTACTAGTGACATTGACAAGAATGACAAGTGACATTTCGAACAAATATTTTGAGGTGTACCGCGTACAAAAAAATAAAATAAAAATGATCTAGATTGGAATTTGGAATAAGAACAGCACATAAGAGGATACTAAGTATGGGCACCACGCCGCCGGTATTGTCACGCACGAATTACATATTATCCCACTAATATTACAAATGCGAAAGTTTGGATGTTTGGATGTTTGTCACTCAATCACGCTTAAACGGCTCAATAGATTTGGATGAAAATTTTCACGAAGTTAGTTTAAAACCTGGACTACAATAAAGGATGGTTTTTATGCTGGGTCCAAGCAAACGAAAACGCCGGCGGAGGCTAGTTAAAAATATGTAAGTAGCACCACTAAAGTTTATAGTTTTACTACGTTTTCATTAGAGCTTGATTTGGGTCTGCCATACTTACTTAATATCAAGAACAATACTTTAAAATTTAAGAGTAATTACTTATGTCTGCCTGTTTTCCATTTGGATGAAATTGGTGAAGTTAGTTAGTTCATATATAGGATAGGAGTTTTCATCTCTGATGAGAGGATAAGGGGGTGAAACGGGTATGAAATTGTATAGTAGGTACAGTCAAGTTTAAAAATATGAGTGCATTGCTAAGTTAAGTTACGCATAAATGTGTCCTATCACCCTTTTGTCAGCGGATTCAGCTTTCGGTACATAGTTATGAGAGGATTAAATCAATACTTATGTTTGCACATAATATAATTTTTTTTTTTTATTTATTTAGGCAACAAACAATCAAAAACATAAAAAAAGTTTACAATATGTTGAATAAGAGACTTTGAGTGCCATAACATAAAATGACTTAAATATTTTAACTTAATCTAGCTTAGGGGCGGTAAGAAGCGAAAGCCATTCGCAAATCGAGTGCATTTTTGGCTAATTTTTTGTCGCAAAGGAAAAAGTTCAATGTGTTAGTGCTTGCGTTCACACACGCACTCACGCACTATAATAATATAATAAAGTCCCAGACAAAGCTAGTTATAATAAATACTGCTCGCTGAATAGCCAAAATTAAACGAGCATTGAAGGCAAATCGAAACGTGTCCTACACCTGCCTTTTGTTCTCTAGAGAGGAAATTAAATGAACAATATTTCACAAACACTCATTTAGCCGGGTGGGGGTACATTTGCCACTCACATTTCTTATTCCAATTTGATTTATGAGTGTTTTGCGCGCGCGCTCCCGAGCGTGCTGAGTTTATGTCGCAGAACGAGAGCCAAGAGCACGTTAAAATCAAATTTGAATATAAGATGAATCTTTTGAATTGAGCTCTGAACATTGGAATAATAATTAATACTAAAATATTAATTATTATTCTCTCCATTTTCATTATGTGTACTAAATCAGCACCAACGACGTTACATCGAGCGTCTTTGCAACGTATATTTTAATTATTGGTGATAATATTAGGTAGTTAGACTAAAATTACTGATGTAAAAGAACAAGTGAATGTTGAAGGTTTAATACAGTAACTGTACAGGAATCGATAGCTACATGCGAGGAGTAAAGCAAAAGCAGCTGAATTTTATATTGACAAGACAAGTATATATATTATAAAACAAGAACAAAACACAACCGATAATAGACAAAAAGAAGAAACAATAGAGTTATAAAAAGTATATATATAAAACTAATAGGTAATCCTCGACAGTAATTATATAACATTACTAATAGCGGGGAAGGAAGTGATTGCCTGCTAAGTGTGATATAGATACTAATACGTAGCAGGCAATCCCTAGTTCTGGCCGAGTAGTTACTTAGTTAGTTAGTTATACTGCGTGAATCGGTGGGGTAGCGCTACTCTAACCACACCAGCTCCTCCAGAAAGTTTGTGAGTGCATTGGTATTGATGACTGCGTCCTTTAGTGTGTCCGGAGACCCTAGGTATTTTTTCCTGTATACTTCTACCTGCTTCCAGTCCAGTAGAATATGTTTGGTTGTTTCTTCTGCTTCCATGCACGCTCTGCACATGGGGCTGTCTGTGATACCTAAGTTGTAGAGGTGTCTGTTCAAAGTGTTGTGTCCTGTTATTATTCCAACTATCTTGCGTAGTTGGCTTCTCTGTGTCCTCAGTAGTGCGGTTGTGAGTTTGTGGTCGCGTTTCGACAAAATCTTTTTAGTCTGTCTGCATGTGTATATCATCTCCCAGTATCTTTGGTGTAGGTCTTTGGTGTATAAGTCCAGTTGATTATATATGTAGCTTTGTGTCAGAGGTAAAATTGGCTCCGGTCCGTATGTCGTTGTTTCTGAGCCTTTTCTGACCAGTTCATCCGCTGCATCGTTTCCTCTTAAACCACGGTGCCCCTTGATGCATTATATAGTAACATTGTTTTTATCTGCGCTCACCTCTGTGAGACTTTGGTGGCATTCGTATATCAAGCTAAATGTGATGCTGTCACTGCTCAGTGCTTGTAGTACCGATTTACTGTCTGAGAGTAACCGTATGTTTGTATTCTCGACTTGTCGTCTTTTTGTGGCATTGCGGGCTTCAGTTATCCCTACGCATTCAGCCTGGAATACCGTGTTTTGTTGGCCTAGTGGTTTGGATATGTGTATGTTTAAATCCTCTGAGAACACACCAGATCCCGTTTCCGTGTTCGTTTTTGACCCATCTGTAAAAATTCTGAGGTCTATTTGGTTTAGCCCCTCTCTCGAGTCTTCTGTCAGTGATATGCCATAGTCTTTCTTGAAGACTGGAATTCTTGGTATTTTGTCGATTGAAGCCTCCATGATGGGAAGGCTTGTGATCAGTCTGTTATGGATCTTTGTGTGGGATGTGTTAAGTTTCGTCAATAGGTTGAGGCTTTTTAGGCGTATTGCCGTCGCTGCCGCTTCCTTCCGATATGCATGTGTAAAGGTAGGAGCCCTAGCATGATTTCTAGTGCTGCTGATGAGGTTGTTCTCATACATTCAGTAGCCGCTACACATGCTAGTCTTTGTGTTTTCTGAATTTTGTTTATTGCACTCGTGGTTTGGGTGCGTCGCCACCATACTATGGCACCATAGTTTATCATTGGTACTATCACCATTTTGTATAGCCACAGTCCAATGTGGGGGGCCAGGCCCCGTCTCTTCCCCACCATCTTTCTGCATTGCCAGAAGGCTGTTGCTTTATTTAGTCTACTGTCTAGGTGTTTGCTCCAGTTTAGTTTGTCATCTAGTGATATACCTAGATATTTCACCTCTTTCGAGAGTGTTAGTTTAGTGCCGAATAGAGTTGGTGTTGGTTTCGTAGGTACCCACTTTTTGTTTATTTGTTAAGAGAATTGTGTCGGTATTCTTTGGGTTTACCGATAGGTCATTCTCCTTGCACCATTTGTCTATTATTTTCAGTGATGTTTGTGTGAGTTCACATAGTGTGTTTATGATTAGGCCGCTGACCAGTATGACTAGGTCGTCCGCGTATCCTATCGTTAGAAAACAGTTGTTATTATTTAGTTTCTTTATCAGGTCGTTTACTACCTGGTTCCACAGCAGTGGCAAGAGGATGCCTTCTTGTGGGCATCCTCTTATGACTAACGCCTGATGACTTTGGTTTTCGGATAGTTTTATGATTCTCTTCTTTAGCATGTTCATAATATATTCTATGAGCAGCGGTCCGGTTTTGTGTCTTTCTAGTGCTAGTTTTATGCTGTTAAAGTTCGTTTTGTCGAAAGCACCCTCTATATCAACGAAAGTGCATGTTCGTTACTACAGCATGGAGGGCTGAATCTGTCGATTTGCCCTGGCTGTAGGCATGCTGGTTTGGATGTATCTTTATGTTTTTGAGGGCCGTATCCTTCAACTCCCTGTCAAAGAGTCTCTCCAGGGTCTTTAACATGAATGAGGTTAGGCTTATGGGTCTAAATGACTTTGGGTCCGAGTAATCACTCTTTCCTGGTTTCGGCAGGAAGATTACTTTTACCTCCCTCCATTTCGTTGGTATGTATCTGTAGGCAATGCAGCTACATAATAGGTTTGATAAAGCTTATGTCCTCCCCACTTTAATAAAACAGGGTAGATACCGTCCAGGCCCGGAGATTTATAGTCGTCGAAACTTTTTATCGCCCAGGTCGTTTTGTTTTTCTCTGTTATTCGTTCTGCTGTCTTCCACTCTTTATCTGTTGGATGATAGTTTTCCTCCTGTTCTACCCGGGTTTGTACGTCCAGCCGAGTATAAATATTTTCTTAAAATGAAAAAACGGCCAAGTGCGTGTCGGGCCACGTAAAGTAGGGTTCCGTAGTTGCCTGTCTTTCTTAGTTACATCGACACGCGCGCGCCAACTAAATGGTTGGTGGTGGTTATGTCGGCCGAATTTTTACGAAAGTTGGCCTTTCTTAGTACATTTTAAGTAGGTTGGCATTAAAATTTCGGCTTTAAAGTCCAATATTTCGCAAACGAATCACTAATAAGAAAAATCCTTAAAAGAACCACAATATTTTTGAGCAAGCTATCCAACGATACCCCACGATAACGAGAAAAAAAAAATTACAACCTCACTTTAGGTGTACTACACCTAAAGTTGTAATTTTCATCGTTGGATTATTTATCGTTAAGGAAAACATCGCGAGGAAACCGATCTAATCCCAATAAGGTCTAGTTTTCCCTCAGAGTTGAAGGGTCAGATGGCAGTCGCTTTCGTAAAACTAGTGCCTATGTCAAAGCTTGGGCCAGGTGACAAAGCGGACCTCGCGGTTCTTTTAGGGCACAACCGGGAATAAAGCTAGGAAGATATTGACATCCGGTTACCCTGTATAGATATCTTAACACTTTCACTGCCAGGAACCCGCGTAGCGGGCGCCTACGCCGTAGTCGCTTTCCGCTACATACGAGAGAAACCACGGGATCGGCTACGAGCGTAGCGTGTAGCGATTCTTGGCACTGAATATGGCAATAATTTGCTCATACTATATCTCCAAAAAGCCAGCGCTAAATTACAAGCAACATCAACAAGCTGCCTTGCGAAAGTCGAGCTTTAAGCACATTGACACTGCGCAGTGCGATAACTCTATTAGACGGTACTTTAGCATCAAGGAAATTGAAAGCTCTTTGCGCTCATAACATAGCGATGACGGTTCTCAATCTTTTTCCGAAGAAATAAATAACAATAAAGAAGTTCAACGGCGTATGTCAAATCCTTAACCCGCCCTGGAGCAGGGTGGGAACTACTGCCTGTTTCCTCGCATAAATGACAGGAGGTCTGTGCCCAGCAGTGGGATGTACATTGGCTGATTCATTTTTATCATTCGTTTTGATAATAAATAAATAACGCAGGACCGGTCATTGTGGCACTCTTTGGGGGAGGCCTATGTACAGCAGCGGACGTCTTTTGGCTGATATGATGATGATAATGATAGTAGGTAATATCATTATAAATATATGCTATGTATGTAATACATAAAGGTTGTCTGGAAGAGATCGCTCTTCAGCGATAAGACCGCCTGTTGTCTACCTCTACCTACATGTTATTGTATTATTTCTCTTTATAACTGCTTTGTTTGTGTGAGGTGTGCAATAAAGAGTATTTGTATTGTATTGTATTGTACATATGATTTTTCTTCTTTGTTACGAATACATAAACATTTCATTTTCATTAAGTAGATGATTGTATATAAATATACTGATATTTTTCTAAATCAATGAAGAATCGACATCGAGCGTAATCTGGTTAGCTATGTTAATGTCCTTAGTTTACGGCTTCCACTTGATCACTAGGTCTATACTCATTAGGTCGTTTACCACCACGGTGATACAAACAGATACAAGTTTCTTCATAGGTGAACCGGTGTAGGAATGTATGAATTCATTTATGACTTAGTGATCGTCGAAGAATAACGTAAGGGAGTACAACTAGAGTCTGGCAAACGAAAGCGTGGCCTGAGAAAACGCGGCAAATTAAAAAAAAATACATGTGGTAGATATTACTATTTTTTTGATATTTACGGATTCCTTGAATATTTTCAAGATTATATGTAAACAAGAACGTATCATCATTATCGTCAATATTATTATAACAAATAATCAGCCGACAAGGAATAAGATTACAAAGTCATACTAACCTAAAAAAATCCGACATCGCATCTAAACATTGTTTCTCTTGGATAACAACTTCTTTCTCCTCTAGTTTTTGCTTGATCATAGTATGTAGCAGCTTTCGCACATTACTTTTTATTGTTTTACCCATATTACGGCAATTATTAATGCAAAATAATTGTGCAAACACAATACTGAAAACTCTAACCAAAGAATTTGACGTGCCTTTGACAGATTATAATGTTGGCACTTTTAAAAAAGTCCAGGTCAAGCTTTCGTTTGCCAGACTACGTATGACAATTATAAGAGCATGCCCGCGTGGTGTCCGGTTAGAATAGTAGGTATCACCCCCTTTCTTCCCGTGGGTGTTGTAAAAGTCGACTAAGGGAGCAGGGTTGAAGTGTATTTTGGGCCATGGGCTAGCAACCTATCACTGCGATATCACATTTGGTCGATCTTTTATACCCATATTTATTAAAAGTGGCATTGAAACACAAGTGCCATATGCTCTGCCTACCCCTTTTAGGGAAAGAGGCGTGAATGTATGTATGTGCAGGGTACGGGATGTAGTCAGTAGCGTAGTTGACAAGTCTTTTTCGTATGAAATAAAGTATAGCAAATAACTAATAACAATTATGCACTATATTATCGGCCTATCTTATTTCACTGTGTCCGAGAATTAATTTAATTTGAGTATACAAATTTGTAAACTCAATTGCTCAAAACATAACAGGAAGAGAACCCTTACAGGGTTAAGTTCGCCTTTGTACCGATGTCACCAAAGTTGTCTGTAATTCTACCTGTGTCTTGTGTACAAGTATACATAGATATTTCTGTCATAATCTAAAGCAAAACAAGTTTAATTATAATCAATTATACTTATATCATATATATTTATTTAGGCCTATACTCGTATTGTATACATTATGTGTTTATGTTACTAATTGATTTGTGTTTCTATTCGAGTCTCAGTGTTTAGGATCCTGCTCCACTAAGTTTCTGTTCAGTGTGATCAGTGTGTTCAGTCATTGGACTGAACACACTGATCACACTAGATCACTTAGGTTGACTGTTAGAGAATGCCTTAAGGCACTAAGTCCGCAAATTGTACTCTTATTTTTATATTTGTGCAATAAAGTTTAAATGAAATAATAAATAAATGTACGATACTTTTTTACAGTTTTACTAAGTGTTCCTAGGCACTGCTTTAAATTCATTCATTTCTGTCGAGTTTTGGTAAATATTTGAAAAATCATCATTATATTTTCAAATCTCAAAAGATTATTCAGACGAGTAAACACAGTTGACTCTTGAATCCATTTAAAATTGTTAAATATTTAGCTTGTAAACCTTTTTATCTGCTCAGACATGATCAATATGCTGAACGTTGATTTTAAGACGGATCTCATTAACTTCGTTAATTAATTTTTTGTTTTCTTAACGTCAGTGACATTCCATTTATTTCTAAGACTCGACATACTTAGAGAGACGCAATGTGTGGGTACTTATATGGATTACGGTTTTTGTTGTAAACATGTAAAAATACACTCAGTTATGTGGGTTATTTTCTAGTGCAACTTGAAATTTAAAAGTAAACAAGATTCTTTTTTTAATTATATGGATTACGAGTAGATCCAACAAATCGAAAGCGTTTTTACCAGGCCAGGAGGTTTTGCTCGCAGGCGCCTTCCTCTACATACGGATTTCCACGTGTTATCGGCCAAGACGACTACGAAAACTACGACTACGAAATGTGCCACTGAATGTATGATGTATTTTTAATAACCTGCTGCCAACGCTTTCGCCGACGTATTACAAAATACTCACATTACTTGAGGCCTGATTAAAAAGTTTATAATAATAAACTTCAATTTTCTCTAAAGTTTGAGAACACCAGGCACAAGACGGCGCGGTGTAGTCGCTGGCACTACTCGTATTACGGCTAATGAAACCCCAGACTCCGATCAACACCTACCGTACCTACTCAACCAGAAATCCAGTATCAAAATACATATTTTTCCTTTCTTCAGCTTTCACTCATGATAGAGTCATAGAGAGTAGGTACTCACTTCAGCTTTCACAAAGATAAATAAAATAAAATAATTTATTACATACATACATTCATTCACGCCTTTATTCCCAAAAGGGGTAGGCAGAGCACATGAAACGTATGTTCCAGCGCCAATTTTAGCATAAATGTGGGTATAAAAGATCGATTAAATAATTTATTGATAAAACATAATGTACATCAGTTTTACTAAAATAGTCTAGGAGCTTACTATTAGATGCAAATAACACGTGCTTGAGCTAGGATTCCCTGTGTTTCAGGCAAAAAAAACATAGGAGGTATAGTTTTGGTCATTGCTTTCAAATTCCTTTTCAAATCCGATTGATATGTGTCAGAGATAAACCGATTTGATGCTCTTCTATTACAAGCCTTTGCCTGTTGTATGTTTGTGCTATGAATTAGGCTTTGACATAGTGATCCATTTGGATTCCACATATTACGACAATAATTCCGATTATTGGTCTTAATCCATTCTCCAATAGCACAGTGGGATTATCATGAGATATATTTGGATCGTCACGTCGCATCGCATTAGGATTTCAACGCCACCCGACTCGTTTTTAGGGTTTCGTACCCAAAGGGTAAAAATGGAACCCTGTTACTGACTTCGCTGTCTGTCCGTCCGTCTGTCTGCCACCAGGCTGTATCTCATGAACAGTCATCGGGACTTATCGTTTATCGACTTCCGATTATAGATATATGTAAATCGATAAATACAGAATATAATATGTGAAATAATTATGATTACGAGTAGAAGTAAACAACATGCAGTCTTATCGAGATTGAACGATCTCTTCGAGATAACCTTTGTATGCCAACTTTTAGGAAATTATAAATAGAAATTACAATAATTATTATTTTATTATTGCTTATAAATAATTTGTGGATGGAAGCAGTGTGTATTAATAGTAATACACATACTTACATAGGTAAGGACGATGAAAATCGAATAAAATACTATAAATATCACCTCTCACCTTCGCCGACGTAGAGCGTTCTTTTTCCACGTACAAATGGATATTTGACAGTAGACGGAGTAGGATGAAACCAGATAATTTGAAAAAAAAAAATATTTTATAGATAAATTACTAATGATGATAAAACACTTGTTAGCACTAAAACAGACTTTGAACATGAAATTGATAAATGTTAAAACACTGAACTGAACTGATTAAATGTAAAATTGCTAACTATTAATTTTTCATTGATTTCATTGCAAATCTCTATTTAACATTTTCAGCCACTTAAGTTATCGAAAAGAGATCGCTCTTTAGCGATAAGACCGCCTGTTGTTTACATCTAGATACTTTTAATCTTCTTTGATATGTTGTTAATAAAAACAGAATAAAATAAATATTTAAGGGGGCTCCCTTACAACAAACGTGATTTTTTTGCCCTTTTTATAGATAATACGGAACACTTCGTGCGCGAGTCCGACTCACACTTGGCCGGTTTTTTTAACTACTTTCTAAATAAATATCGTTTATTAAACATAGTAGTTCGGTGCATTCATCCTTACTAATTTGTCTTATTTGGTAAGCAACATTCTAACCTCAAAATGTATCTTTTTAAACTATAGCAGCTATTTTATCGTAAAAAAAGCGTTGCTAGACAAAAAAATCGTGAAGTGATGTCCGAAAACTCGTCTCGGCATGATTTAATACTCACAAAGTTGCTATTCTATCCTAAAAAGATGCATTTTGAGGTGAGAATGTTGTTTACCAAATAAGACAAGTAAGGATGAATGCACTATAGTTATGAATGCTGGTTATTCGAAAAACAAGGTTAACTAGCAACTTGTTGCAGCTCTACAGTATCGATGCAAATACAAAAAGTTGCCATTTGTAGTCGCTTTAAGTGAATGAAATTATCACTGACATAGCTTTTCTTGAAATGCTTGGTCAAGTGGTAGTAGATACCTGCTCAATTCAATAGAGTCTATTGCACGGATTGCGCGTGTGTGTTGAATTGACTTACATTACATGTTTTGCTGGACAAATATCTCTCATTAGCAAATCTGTTTTTATGTCTGTGGTATTATTTTCTGTATAGCCTCTTATATAAAACATTACTTACTTTTTGTTTGCTAAAAAACAACCCATTTTTTATGTTAAGTTTATATTTTTTCATCAAAAAATAGTTCACAATAGAAGCACCGACATCGAGTGCTTTAAACTGAGCGCTCCCGAAGTTTGGAAAGCGTGTTAACCCGGTGTGCAAACTAGTGATCCAAATGCACCTCCTGAACACCGTTTTCATTCGAACGTACCTCCGTTCGAAACGGATTACCGGTGCGCTAGGAGTGATATTAATTAGTCCTACGTGGATGCTGTTATTCCCAAATTAGCCTAATTGAAATAGATTATTATACAATTAAACACGGGGACTACTGCCTTTGATCAATGAGAGGAGGCCTGTGCCAAGCAGTGGACATCTTTCGGCTGATATGATGATGACATGATAAGCCCTTTTTCAACTGTCAGTATTTCGCTAAATTTAAGTGAATAAGTGAAAGCTTTTGCAATTCGGAATATACAGTAAAATTTTATCACCAGAAAGATTCAGTACAAAAAATGCAATGTCGATTACCCCACACTAGGCTGAGCCTGTATCCTGGAAGTCAAAGTTTTTATACTTAAGGTAAAGTAATCGTTATTTTTCGAACCCCTCACAAGAAGAAGTCAGATTCCACCAAAAATGTTTCATGTAAAGTGCATATTTTTGAGCAAGCTGGATATCTAATCAACATCCAATGCATGACTAATGATTGCATGATTGATGTTTAAAAGCAAGCTTATTAGTATACCGAATCCTCTGCTACGAATCATTGAAATGTCAACGAATACGCGTAATTAGTCTCACATACATCACGCCGTGTAGTCAAGCAAACCTTCGAATTTCATGTGTATTCTAAATTGCCCAATTCAAGGCCAATCGTGACATCAAACAATGAAACCGTCATCAACCGGCCAAGCTTGCAATTCGATGGTCAAGGGTCAATTTACCTTTATCCTAATAGCCAGAGTAAGCTCATAATATCGCCCCTTTGTCACAAATTTGAGTCGTACACGGCTTAAATCCCTCACTGAAACCTGTCCGACCCGATATGAACTTTAAGTTTTTGGGTTAAGGTATTTTAAGGCTGTATTGGTGTATTGGCAGGTAACATACCTTCATAAATTGGGATGGGGCGGTCATATGTTCGGTCGGACCAGGCGTAACTCTTTTGGGTTCGTATCACTCGGAGATCAGTTTGTAAAAATACGACCGAGTTGCAGTAGTTTATGGTGCGGATTAGACTTTTAGGCGTGAATTTTATAAAATAGTGTCGTGCTAAATAAAACTTCATGTGAGGTATTCTTGAACCAAGAAATTCCTAGAGAGGATGTAATTTTTTTACGGATGAAGCGTTATTGTTTTATGGCATCATTTGACAGAGATGATAATTATGTTTCATGTCATGTTCAAAATTGGAATAACACAGATTGAAACGAAAACGATATCCTATAAATATATCTTTATGCTCAATTTGTTTCAATGGAAAAGCGGCCCAGAACATGAAATGATAATGATGATAATGAACTATTTCAATAAAATGAGTTATGATAAAATCTTTTCCACAGGTCAGGTGAAATTCATACAGACCTTTAGGCCTGTTACAGACTGGCGCGGCCTGGCCGCGGCGTAGAATTTTACTATGGTCCGCCACTGCAGGCCGCGCCTGTGTGTTGCAGGCCTTAAAGGGAAGACATTCAGTACATGTCAATTTGCCCATTTCTTTATTCTGCCATGTGATCCTTAGATGCCTGGTGTGTGTCCACATTTGCAAGTTATTAGCGACATGTTGAATAGATCCTTTATATTCAAAAGGTTACAGTTAGCCACAAAAGCTAGCCATGCACAGTCACTCAGACCTCAAGTGCCCCGTTTTGAATGTAAAGGACTGAAATTTGTGAAGCCGAGGTGGTTTGGCCACGAAAGAGGATAGGCATATGTATATTAGTTAGGTCTTTAGAGTATATAAATAAAGATAGTATAGCATAATATAAAAAATACGTTTTCTTAAACGTGAGATCATTCCCTTTTGAAGTTAGATGTGGTCTAACAAATGTGAACTACCTAAGAAGAATATGCTATAAATATGACAGCGGGTCTGTCTTTTAAATCTTGACGCTTAAATTGCTAAAACGATTTTGTTGAAACTTGGTATCTATTGAGGCCCAAGACTCGTACCCAGAGACTAGTACTTCGTGAAAATTGAATGATTTTATGCTGCAGATTCCCTATAAATGTGGGTGTATGTTTATAACGGAATGCAATAATGGAATGCAAACACAACAAATCGGCAAATCGTTAGGGATACGAGCTGTATGAGTTTGCCAGCCAGGGAGCGAGGGAAAATGCATCACTAGGAAGCGATATATTCAGAGCAATGACGCGTAATTGCAGTGGCTCGCTGTATTTGAGCTTCTGAAGTGTTTTGGAACCGCCCTGTGCAACCCGGATTGAGCCAACTTGGACTGGGGTGAAATTAGAAAAAAATATATGATAAATATTTCTTTTGTCGCGAGGCAACCGCGGTTGGTTGCGTCGCGACAAAAGAAATGAAAATGAAAGTGTGTTCTCTGTTTATATATTTAAATGCTGGTTCAATAGAATGGCAACCATTTTTAAGGTTCCGTAGCCAAATGGCAAAAATCGGAACCCTTATAGATTCGTCATGTCTGTCTGTCTGTCTGTCTGTCTGTCCGTCAGTATGTCACAGGCATTTTACTCGAAAACCATAAGGTGTATCTGAATAAAAAATTGAGGATAGGGTGTATTTTGTTAACCGCTACATAGTTTTGCAATGAAATTACTAAAAATTTTTTTTTTAGGGGTGCACTCCATACATAAAACCGAAAGTCAAAAATTATTTTTTCATTGCAAGCCCACGTGTGGTACATCAATCGACAGGCCTTTCAAAATAAATATAAGGTTTCTAAGCAATTTTTTGGATTAAGTGAATAGAGTCGGAGATAATCGCCCCGAAAGTCACTAAAATTGTGTCCCCCCCCCTCTAATTTTTGAACCGTGTACATTAAAATTATGAAAAAAATCATGCTAATAGGGCTTAAAAAATTCTTTCAGCGATATTTGTTTTGAACAAGATCGGTTCAAAGGTTTTCAAGATATTTATAAAAAACTGCCTTCCTTAAAGAAAAGGACGTAAGTGCCATAAGTTTTCAGTAACGATATGACCTTTTTCATGTCAGACCCACCATACCCCTAGCAATACCCCTGGGGGTAGGGTGGGACTGAACCATACCACCGTAGTGCTGTGCACTATATTATGCTTTATAATATTTATCCCAAACGTCCTGTTACCGTTATCTATCAGTATCACGCAGTGTAGTAGAAAAAGTTAGACTACCGTTATCTGTAGTAACCATTGATTTAGTATATAGAACTAGATGCACAATGTCAAGCAAATATGCCAAGAAATGTGCCCCAGAGCCCCAGAATGACAGCTCTAGTACATTTCAGTAGTTGCTAATAGCGTTAATTTATAACCTGCATCAAGGTATTTCATAAAAAAAGAACTCAGTGTTTTAGACCTTAAGCACCATATTAGCAAACCAACATCAAAAGATTAAATACTTTTTAGTTTATTGAGACATACAATGTGAATTGACTGCTCACGTCAAAACTTTAGTTAGCGTTTAGCGAATGAATGGAGTCGCGTTATAAATTTTATTTATTTCAACAGAAAGCACAAATAAATCTGGTTTCTTTATTTTGCAAGTGGGAAATAAACAGTCTCAAATATTTGTACAAATATTATATACAAAACAATTGATGAAATTTCCGTAAGTACATATACTCGTAGTACAGCTGACAGAGTCCATAAAAAGAAGTCATTTTAGTTTCCTTGAAATAGATTCAGTTTGTTCAATAATTGTATTTTCGACCTGCCTTTACTTTTAATACTTTCTTTTTTGCGATGTAATGTAAGCGTACAGTCAAGTCGAGATCAGCTGTCGATTTTATTAAAACGATCCTATGGGTTTTGAACGTCACTCTCATGATCATCCGACATCTATAAAACGAGTATTACGAGATATAAGGTCAAAAATGAATGATGATGAAAATTGGCAACAATTAGCGCATTTCCAAATGATGTGTTGGGATTGTATTATAGAATTTTATTATAGTTCATTAATGCTATTAATTACCTTTTGCCAGAAGGCAGAAGATAAAGCTAAGTATATTGGAAGTTATCCTGTACTAGGTATATTAATCGGGAGTCAAATAACACAGCACGCTAGTATATTCAAGACTGTTTTATTTCACCTTGGTCGGTAGGTACGTGAATCATAATGTACCCACATTCAATACATATCATCCTTCGCCCCTTAAATCAGCTTACGTATAGTCTACCAACTTAAATCTAACATTGTTTACAATATCGATTCGAATATCCCTTAATAGAACTCACTCCAAGATTAGTCGGTATAATCACGATATTTAATATTGGGATAAGTTGTTATTCTACGATCTCAGAAATCAGTCCTTATTACATAGTTTTTATACACAAAATAAGTATAAGTATAGTTATGGTTAGCGGCGCGCAACTATTAACCTATAATGCATGAACGTACGTTTTACGAAACATATTTAGGAGTAGGTACTTAAACCAAACACTGCGCGCTGGAAAGCTACTTCTTATACAATAGTAATTATAAGTAACTAGTACATAGTATTTATGTACCTAAAGGTGACTAAATACTACGTGGAAATCTTAAAAGTTATTCTTGTATGCGAAGCACAAAGTAAATGACAGCATTGCAACATTTATAACGATATTAACTATACTTTATTTCTGCAAATCTTTGTTATTCAAACCCGTACCTTATCGGTGGACGACGGACGCGCTTAGTTATAGGTATCGGTATAGATGCTAAAGGTGGGCTTGTATAGCTCGAGTCGCGCGCGCGTGGTGACTCAGCGGTGGCGCGAGCCGCCCGGCCTAGCGCTGTCGCCTGGCTCGATCCTTCGGCATCACAATACTGTGTTATAATTTTCTTATCGTTATCACCCTCGCTACTGCGATTTGACAATAATTGATCTACGTGCCTTTTGTGTTCACTCCCATCGGCCCCACGAATACGGTATGTGAGTGGCCCTACACGCTCCATAATTGACCCAGTGGCCCAAAACTGCTTGTTTTGTTGATAGACGCGATACATAATTTTTTCACCCACCTGAAATTCCCGGGTCGTCGCCTCCTTACTCATTTGTTTTCTTTGAACTTCTCGCACGTACTCTCGCAGGTCTGGCCGTAGAAGATCGAGGCGATTACGTATGTTGCGTTTCAACATTAACTCTGCCGGCGATTTACCCGTTGTGGAGTGTGGCGTGCATCGGTAATTCAGCAAATAGATTTGCAACGCCTCGTCGACGTCCACATTATCTCGCTCTGCCTTTTTTAGACACTTTTTAATCAATCCGACTGTCTTTTCGGCCGCACCGTTGCTGCTCAGCTTGTACGGAGAAATACGAATGTGACGAATGCCTTCTCTCTTCAAATATGCTTCAAACTGACCACTCGTGAACGGAGGCCCGTTGTCCGACACCAACTCGTGAGGATTTCCGAAGCGAGCAAATATTTCGCGCAATTTAGCTATGGTATCTGCGGCACGTGTCCCCTTTATTTTGCTTGCTTCGATCCACTTAGAGTAGGCATCAATCAGGACAAAGTAATACGTACCGGCTGACGGCGTAAGGAAGTCTACGTGTACCCGGTACCACCTGTCCTGCGGCCACTCCCACGGGTGCGTCGGCGCTCGTGCCGGCGTCGGGCGCTCCGCTGCGCACACGGCGCACGCCGCCGTCATGCGCTCCACGTCTGCGCCCAGTCCTGGCCACCAGACATAGGCTCGAGCCAGTGCCTTCGTCCGCACGGCGCCGCTGTGTGCCGCGTGCAGCTCGCGGAGCACGCGCCCGCGCAGCGCTTCTGGCACTACCACACGGTATCCGAACATGATACACCCCTGCTCGCGACTTAATGCATCGCGCACCCGCCAATATGGCTTGATATCTTCGTCTCCGCAATACTCCCAGCTCCTACCTAAATGGTTAAACACTTTGTTTATTATGGGGTCCTGCTGAGTCGCTTTAGCTATATCTTTATGATTAAGCGATATACCGTCCTCAATAAAGTTCAAAAATTCGCACGACTCTTTGCCCTTTCGCTCGTCCTTAATAACGTCTAATGGAAGGCGCGATAGGTGATCAGCAAAACAGTTCTGGCCGGATCTGACACAATCTATCTTATAGTCGTACCCGCTCAGAATAACGGCCCACCGCTGCAAACGTCCCGCCACCATTTGAGGAATGCTTTTATTCTGACTAAAAATATGGGACAACGGTTTACAATCTGTCACTAAGGTGAACGGCCTACCAAATAAATAATGGTGGAATTTTTTAACGGCAAAAATGATAGATAACCCTTCACGGCATATTTGCGCATAGTTCCGCTCGGGTGTGGACAGCGCTCGCGACGCGTGCGCCACCGGCCGCTCGCCCCCCTCGCCCGGCTGCATCAGCGCCGCGCCCACCCCGTACGGAGACGCGTCACAATACACCCGTAGAGGGGCTTCCGGGTCGTAATGAGCCAGCACCGGCTTTGCTGCTAGCAACGCTTTGACCTTATTGAACGCCTCATTGCATTCCCTAGTCCACACAAATTTATTTTGCTTTTTAAGCAATTCATATAATGGATGCAAGACTGTACTTATATTGGGTATGAACTTAGCATAATAATTGACTAACCCTAAAAATGCTTTTAGGCGGGAAACGGTGTCCGGTATTGGGGCGGTCTGCACCGCGTTAATTTTGCTCGGTTGTGTACTGAGGCCTTTAGCATCGATGACATACCCCAAGTATGAGACCGACTTTTGAAAAAAAGTGCACTTTTTTTCAGCTACTCTCAACCCTGCTTCTGACAATATTTTAAATACCGACAGTAATCGGTTATAGTGGTCGGCATAGTCGGTTCCCGTTACCAAAATGTCATCGCAATACACGGCAATATAATTCATGTTCTTAAATAAGTTATCGAGCACTCGTTGAAACTTACTCATCGCGCACTTAATACCAAAAGGTAATCTATTGTAGCAAAAATTACCCTTATGCGTGGTTATCACACATAACTGCTTCGTTTCTTCCGTAAGTGGTAACTGCTGGTAAGCGTGACTCAAGTCTATTTTGCTAAAAAGCTGACCTCCCTGCAAATTTGAGAAAATCTCATCTATACGGGGTATCGGGTATTTATCGTCCTCCAGCACCGGGTTTAGCGTTATTTTGAAATCGCCGCATAGCCTTACCTCGCCAGACTGCTTGATGACGGGCACAACGGGCGTCCCCCACTCGCTGGTCTCGACCGGGGAGATGACTCCGTCGGCCTGCAGGCGCCGCAGCTCGGCCTCGACGGTGGCGCGCAGCGCGTGCGGCACGGGCCGCGGCTTGCACAGCACGGGCCGTGCGTCGCGCGCCACGGTCAGCTGGATGGGTTTACCTGTGAACTTGCCCGTTCCCGCCGCGAACACCTGTGGAAACGCTCGCGCAAGCTGTTTCCCCACGCCCTCGCGCTCGCATTGAGTACTATATACCGGTTTAGCGTTGCACTCGATACCTAACGCCGTCATCCACCGACGTCCCATAATGGGAGGGCTACCCTTAGAATCTACTACGACTAAACTCAAATTGGGAACTGTTTTTTTACAATAAATTACTTCGCACGGAAGTGTGCCCTTTGGTACAATTTTTTGTCCCGAATACATCTTTAACACATTCATTGCCCAGAAACGCTACGCGCTACGCTCGTAGCCGATCGTGTGGTTTTCCTCGTATGTAGCGGAAAGCGACTACGGCGGTCTGACGCATATGTGTCGTCATGGGCCCTGAATGGGTTAAATTCATGGCTGTAGGTACTAATTTAACATTTTTAAATAGTTCACTACATAATTCGTAAGACACGACGCTTACCGCCGATCCACTGTCCAATTGCATTCTTACATTTACTCCGTTGACCTTGACCGTGCGCCACCACGGCACGTCGTCGGCGTCGCCGCCCAACGCGAACAGCGGCACGTCGTACTCGTCGTCGTCTACCTCGGGCTCGTCCTCGCTTCCGTGCCCAGTAGACTCAGTACACGCGTTGACGCTATGAGTCTTACGTCTCCTACACGCTTTCGCTATATGTCCTTTCTTGCCGCACACGTAGCACTCCGTGTTGATGAAAGAACAGCGCTGAGGAGGATGAGGTCCCAAACACCGTGGGCAGCGCGCGCGCGGCGCCGCCGTGGGTTCCCTGCGACGCGCGCCGCCGCCGCCGCCGCCGCCGCCGCCGCGGCCGGCGCGCACCGCGTGCACGCCCTCGTCCTTCACCGACATCGCCGTCGATGTCGTGGCTCCGGCGCCGCTGCCGGGTCCACTCGCTTTTGAGTCTCGATCCGCCGCCTCGAGCGACGTCGATATTTCTACCGCGCGGCTAAACGTTAGTTTGGTCTCCGTTAGCAGTCTAAAACGAATCGCGTCACTTCTCATCCCGTATGCCAGCTGGTCACGCAAGTTCTCTTCTAGATATGTAGTGCCCGTGAAGTTACACCTTTGGGCAAGTTGTTTGAGTTGCGCCACGTATTCGCTAATTGACTGGTCCGACGTTTGCTTGCACGCCCGAAAACACATACGCTCCGCCAACTCCGACCGCTTAGGTGACAAATGTTCTCGCACTTTTGACACTATGTCATCGTAACTCACTTCATCCGGCTCCGATGGATAGCACAAATCAATGATTAAATCTAAAGTCTCGGTTCCGACCACTGCGATGAGGTACCTCGCCCGGGTGTCCGGTTTTACTCCACTTATATCAAACCACGCAGTTAGCTGACTTATATAAGTATTCCACTTTCCGGAGCGTAGATTAAACTCCTTAACATTTAAAGGCAATAATTTCGACATCCTCGTTCGCCAAATATCCTGTACTAGGTATATTAATCGGGAGTCAAATAACACAGCACGCTAGTATATTCAAGAGTGTTTTATTTCACCTTGGTCGGTAGGTACGTGAATCATAATGTACCCACATTCAATACATATCAGAAGTAATTGAAATTAAAATATGTAATGAAAAGAAATGGGCTTAGGTACGTTCATGAGAGGTGTGGCAGTTTTAGTAAACCTGTTCTTCCATTTTTTGTCGTATAACCTATAATATATCCGAATCATTAAAATGAGCCGAACAAACGACACGCGAGTCGTTTGGTTTAAAAAAAAACACCTCGGCTGTCGCGTGCTATGACTGCAGCCCATTTTGCACGTCGCTGAGGATTTTTTGGAAATCTTAAAATGAAAACCATAATTATGTAGGTAACGACATCATAAAAAAAGTATCTAAGTATACCGACTCCTTAGATTTATGTTCCGCGACTTTGTCATTTGAACTAACAAAAATAATTATTTAAAACATGTTCAAAACTATTAAATTACAATGAGTTTACACAAATTTCGTTATGTTATGAAATTATGGATATAAATTATTTAAAGAAATAAATCCCATCTTTTTTCAAGTTTTTTTGTTGGTATTTACGCAGTTATTGACTGAACATTTCGACATAACTGACAACCAACAAGTCTCACGGTTGAAACCAGACTAAACCACAAAATAGATAATAGTACATGTACAGAAAGGACACTCCTTTGATATTTACGAAAGGCGCTTTTTTCTCAGCCAAAACATTAAGAT
Source organism: Epinotia demarniana (assembly GCA_945867215.1). NCBI lineage: Eukaryota > Metazoa > Arthropoda > Insecta > Lepidoptera > Tortricidae > Epinotia > Epinotia demarniana. The sequence goes on from OX244262.1 coordinate 3,513,470, forward strand.
TTATGGCTCTCTGACGTCCCCAACGTTGGGGCACCGGCATGTACTTGTAGCGATGAACGTAATAAATCGCGGAGTGTCCCGCGCCTGACTAAACGCAAAAGAACCGGCCGATGCGATTGGCGGGTGTTAGGTGTACTACGACCCTACGCCAGAACTGACTACGGATATTTTTTTCGAATAAAGTTAGGTCTGGAGCTTCGCCGGCCGCAGCCGCGGCACGCTCGATTCGCTCGCTCGGCTCGCGCGCTGTAGGGTCGCAGTACACCTAACACTCCTCCTCGCTTCACTCGTCGTCGTATCTACACCGGCCTGCCTTATAGTATAGGTTGGTTATGAACGTGGACGTATGGCAGTTACGATACAGGCATGAAGATAAGATAATACCCCGCGTGCCAAGGGAAAACTACTAAGGCCACTGTAGTGTCACAGGAAATTCTTTTTTACCCATGACACTACTGGCAGTGCCAAGCAGTAGTGCCTTAGGTAAAAAATGGCCAGAAAGACTGTCGTTTTTTTCAGTTTAATGAAATTAAAATTTTTGTACCTATTTCTCTTTCTATTTTTCCATCAAATCCCAGCACTACTAACGGTGGTATGGTTCAGTCCACCCTACCCCCAGGAAAATGGCTATGGGGTATGGGGGTATTTTTAATAGGGACGGAACCCTGGTTGTGCGTTGTCCGACACGCACTTGGCCGCTTTTTTTTTTCCAGTTAGAGTCCAAGTTGACTCAGTTCGGGTAGCACAGCGCGGTTGTACAACGCGTCGGGAGCTCAAACACCACGAGCCATCCGGTTGCCTCTCAGACTCTGAAATAAATAATAAATATGCGAGCGCGCATAGCCAGGTTATGCTGTCGATGGATCTTTTACTCGCTCACCGCTTTAAAACCTAGCACAGCTCTGGTGGACACTCATCCTTAATGCACTTGTAATTTTTCTGACCTCGCACGCGTCCATAGGCTACGGTGTCTGGTTAGCATCGATTTTGTACTGTGCAATAAGGTCAGGCTACTTCTCCAAAGCAGGCATAATTATATGAAACCAGCTAGCTTATAGCTAATGACAAGCTGTATCTAGAGCATTCAGTTAATAAACGGTACTCGCCAGTCCAGTAGCTCGTTCCAGTGGAATGGTGGCGAGTGGCAGCTCGCCAGAGCGGTGTCGCAAACCGCGGCACAGGTGCCCGGGAAGCGGGTTTAGGGAAATTAAATGCAGTCTAGAATAGAAGATTACTCTGGTATTTAGTGTATTTATCTTACCTAATATCTAGTTGACGAGGAGACGTCGAAAACACTCTTTAAAATAAGTTTGTGTTGAAAATTAAAAATTGTACAAAATTTTACTGTCGGTTGTTACACCGCACCGGCATCAACTACTCATTGAGACGATTCTAACGAGCCGAAACTCAACGCAACGGTGTTACATCGGTTAAGTAATTAATTCGCATGGCTCTTCTGTCTCCATCATCAGATCAGCTCGATGGTACCATATTGAATTGTCATACAAACTATACTTATACCCACAATTTCAGCGGAACGGTCAACGGAAAGTGCGTCTTGAATTTGCAAGATTTTATTACGAATTCCGGTACAGGTGAAACTAAAAGCTTGTAAGAAAGTGTTAGTTCTTCATTTCATTAATATTTGCTATCGAAAGAGTCTATACTCTGCTGTGGCTCGCTTCGTAATTATAAATCGCTATTATAGCCAATGCAAAACACCGGTAAAATGGTAACTTTACAAAAACAAACTCTCCTTGCATTTGTTCCTTTACGTTTCTATAGCATTCTGTTCCAAAAGTTACGTGATCAGTGATCACCCTAATCATTATTAGGGTGATCACTGATCACGTAACTTTTCGGTACTCGCTTGTTTGAGGACAACTGAACTACGGGTCGATCACATAACATTGTACTGTACGGTAACGGAAACTGAAACACGTACCTTTTTCTGCCTTATTGTCATAGAACAAAAATAAAATAATCATAAATTTTCTCTAATTATAATTGAAGATAATATTCATCCTAAGTTATTAATTGACGAAAAAGCCATTAATTTGACAATAGCGAAAAGGTACACATTTCAATTTCCATACGTCAGGTAGAAATATCACTTTTTGTATGGATGTCAGTTGAGTTGTCGTTCTAAGAAGTTACGTCATCGAATTGAATTCTAAATGGCTCAAGCGGTATTCGCATTTATCTTTCGTGTTGTGTTGTGACGCATCAGAAGCGGTATCGGTTTCATACATTTAATATGGTTGCTTTCATATTTCTCTGATGTCGACGTCGTCAGAGAAATGCGAACGCAACCATATTAAATGTATGAAACCGATACCGTTCTGATGCATCCAAATACAACACGTCAGACAAATGTGTCGTGCGCTTTACTCAGTATTATCGCCCAAAGGCGACAGTGTTTGCTAACCATTGGTCACATATTCTGCCGTGCTAAGCACCACATCATATATACGCATCTGACCATGAGACTCGTAGTCAGATGCGTCCTTTATGCTTAGGACGGCAGTATTGTTTGCCGGCCTTATGATAAAACACATGATGCGTGTGACATATTTGCTAAGCCTGAGGTTGTATGCGATTTGCGTGTCTCAAAGTATCTATCTATCTCTGCGCAGACTACAGTTTCTCTTGCCACCCGTTATCATAATTCTTTCATCTTGAAGCTCCCCGCGCGGGGATCAATCGTCATTACCCATCTAACTTGAGCCCGCTAATTGAGATTGATTCGTTGGCGCTAATTCGATGTAATTCATCAACTAACGGTAAATCAGAGATACTGGAGTGTAGATAAATGTTGACGTATATTAAGTTCTACATGAAAGCTGCAATATGGGCAATTTCGTATGTTAATTACGACGAATAGCATCATTGCTCCATTTTACTAACTTGACTTGACGAAACCTGTGGTGGATGCTTCATCTGTGGAATGACGAAACCTGCGCTGTGGATCTTGATGGTGTACACATTTGTCGCCTTATTAGTCTTACAATGGAATAATGTTAAATTGAAATGAATAAATAACATATTTTACTAACTGGCAACACAACTTTTTTTTATCTACCGGTGTACTGCCTTAAGGTAAGCAGACGCTGTCACCTAAGCTGTTACTGCTCGGGTTTAAATAAAAAAATGCGTAAGAAACGAATTTTCCCGGACTCGCCCCGGAAACCCCCTTTATTCCTAATTTCCTCGAAATCGTTACAGCCTAGATATATAGGAATGTACGTACCTACGTTACGTACTCGACCTGCTGAAACACCATACTAAATACCCACAAAGCAAGTTGTGGTACTTCGAAACAATAGCTACGTTAGTCTAACAACGACTACCCTGTTACATAGCCAGTGAATACTGTCATCAGTCATATTCTAAGTCCATTTTACACAAAATTAATGAAATTAACCGATCGTGGTTCCGGAGATCAACCCCAATTCATACAAACTTACAAAGCTATTATAATCTTACCGACGTTTCCTCTTTTTGCTCAATAATGGCAGAGGAAGGTATGTTTTAATTAGCAGTCTTTGTTTGTATCTACGTGTGTTCGACCGTAGCTTTTAAAGTATTTATGCTTACATACATAGATTCACACCATTATTCCCAAAAGGAGTAGGCAGAGCACATGCGACTTATGTTCCAGTACCACTTTTAGCAAAGGGTATGAAAGATCGAAAAAATACATATATCGCAGTGATAGGTTGCTAGTCCATTGCCCACAACACACTTCAACTATGTTCCCTTAGTTAGTCGACTTTTACGACACCTACGGGAAGAAAGGGGGTGGGGAAATTCTAACCCGACACCATACGGGAAATACGTCCAAACGCAAAAAAGCACTATTATTTCTTCTTTATTCAATTTTATCTTTTAGGTGGACTTATGACCTGATAAAGGTTGCAGGAGTCCGCTGGATGCGGGTGGCACGGCACCGGTCACTTTGGCGCTCTTTGGGGGAGGCCTATGTCCAACAGTTGACGTCTTGCGGATGATATGATGATGATGAGTATAATGTTGTCTCCAATTTACGAAGGAAAACCTTTAAACCAGATTCATCGCCAACAAGTCAATGAAAACTAGATGTTCCACTTTGCAAGCCGAAGCACGTGTTTAAATTAAAGTGAACGAATGAAACGGCTGAACGAGTGAACAAATGAGTGAATGGGAAATAGTCGACGTTCGGACAATTGCGCGTAATGATGTAGATGGAACTGGTGTTGGAATAATGGATTTATTGGACGAGTTAATTGAATTCGGTTGGAATATTTATTCACTGGCTGGATGAGTGCGCAGTGTAGAGTCAAGTGTAAAAATATGAGTGCTTACAACTTACTCATAAATGTCCTATCGCGCTTAATATAATTATGCCTTACGATTAAATTATAATATGACAGACGATTAAGGTTTCGTTACATATTTACAAGAGGATTAATTTGATTGTAGTTACTTAATTTGCGCACGCAAAAAAAGTATAGGTGCGTCACACTACAGTAGATAATTGCGAGCTGACTGAGCAAGTTAGGATGACAAATTAACAAAAAGAAAACCGTACGAAAAACGTACCTAGAACCGTCAGTTTCGTAGGCAGGATCAATTACTTATTTATTGTTTTTATTTAATCATTTATTCATGAAGGACACATTTATGTTTACAAACTATAGTATACTGCCAAACTGCATGACAGTTTGTTGGCAGTGCATTAATTACTCTTGATTACATAGTTGTGTCAAAAACATATGAATAAATTATATTCATGCTATAATATTTAAAAACCTACAAATACTTACTAACCTGCAAGTTTTACATTATAAATATTAAGTTAATGTTATTCACTTGCTAGGCTGAATCGGTCATTTTACAAACTTATTTAAATCTTGGAGTACCTGTCCGTACCTGAATTCTCAATTGCCATCCTAGGTAACGCGGTAGGCGTGATGTGCACCTTTGCACCGGGTAAAACTCGCGGGGCTGAGCCCCCAACTTAGAAAGATAGGAGGAAACAAAAAAAAGCGGGGCTGAGCCTGTTTGACCAGACTTAGGCAAGTACACCACGTTAATCACCTGACCTCGATCACTCAGGGGAATTAGCGGCATTTATTTTATATTCAACTAGGAAAAAATGATAATGTTCGGTTATGGCGCTTCGCCGGACGCTGCCGCGTCACGCTCGCTTCGCTCGCTCGGCTCGCGTGCTGTAGGCTCGCGGTTCACCTGACAACCTAACCGTTTTTTCCCCTGGGGGATCAGGCTAAGGAATTAACGTGGACAATAGCAACTTAGGCTACTTATGTTATAAGTGTGTGTTTTTATTTTTATGTACTTTGTGTAATTTTTGTTATTTCTAAATAAATAATTCAGTACGCAAACAAATTGCAGAAGAGCTTCAAAATTTCTATACCCTAGGCCCTAGAACGCTCTAAACTGTGTCAATCAAATCGGTGGCCTAATTCCGGAAATATTTATGAAAAATATTAGATAAGTACTAATAGATATATGGCTCACCTAAAATCTTATTTCTTGTGAGTATTTCATAAATCTATTATTTCAGACCACACAGTTTCCTGAAATCACTGACCCATTGTTCGAACGTCGTCAAAAGAGTCTGATGACGGTATGGATATGGCTTCACAATTAGGCTGCCATTTTACTGACAAATTCGTTACTTTTACATATATATATATAGCCGTGAATGTACAAATAGCAGTGCATATAATAGAAAAAAAACCAGTAAAAGGAAGCATTTTAAGCTTACCATTCCCTTTGAGGCCTCAATTGAATTGACTGAAATCAATGCGTGCATGACTCGAACAAATCATGAATAGTCAAAAGTAAAAGGAGAACAATGCAACCAACTAACAAAAAGTACACAGCACGAAAACCTGATTTTTGTGCCAAACTGAGTCAACGAAATACATTTTTCAAGAGGAAATGCTGTTTTATTTTGCCTCTGCAGGCAGTTTGGGAGAGCTATTCTCTTATTGTTCAAGTTGGTAGTAGGTTATCACAATAATAATTTCAAACGAGGATTGGTAACTGATCATTATGGGATTAGTCTACTAATTCAATTCAAATAAACAATTGACGACGTTAAAGGTGTCCATTTCTGAAGTGCACCTGTGGGGTTGTCACGTAACGTTCCGAACATACATTAGGAATACTCAACTGTAATTTTTCCAAATGTAATTTCTCTAAAAGTGACGTTTATATGTAGGTACCTGACGCGCACACAACGCGTTTCGTGATTGACCTGCTGAGGTACCTAACTACACCTAACTCACCATCACACAAGGATGATTATGAACTACACTTAATATGTATTTGTAGTTCGTTTTCGATCCTTTGCGTGTTATTTCATACCAAAATTCCAGTATTCATTTCTTGCTTATTTATGTAGGTACTAGCACCGACGTCACAGAACGTTGTAAGTGTGCGCACAGATCCTTGTTTGTGTGCGTGCGAGTCATCTATAGTGATGGTAAAATTGGATACAGAGTGGCACTAGTGATTCCATATTTTGAGACGTTGTAGCACAATGTCATAGCTACTAGACTCTGATACGGACATACTGCGTTCACTCACGTTGTACATGATAATACATATTGAAATTGGACTGCTAGAGACGTTCTAATGTATCGTAAATACCCATGTTTTAAGTCTTATCACGTAGCGGACATGAACGTGTTAAAAACCATTTTTGCAATATTTCAACGTCATTACCTAAATTCTTTGACGATACGTATAATATCCTGGACGGCTATCATGAGACGGCGCGCGAGCTCTCTCGATTTTTCTCACACTATTCGTCTCAGAACAAGAGGTATAGTGTGAGAAAAATCAAGAGTATGTCGCGGCCGTCCCATGATAGACGCGCTGGATTGAGGCACTGACATTATTGAATTTTTAATGAACCGAATTATAATACAGTAGAACCCGTTTAAGACGATTTCTCAGGGACCCAACGAAAAACGCATCTTAAGCGAGAAAGCGTATCATACGGGATAGGGGGTGGGGTACATGGTCATCTCAATCAAACTTTAAGGACTTTTATGATGCCCTGATCCATCGGTTGAAATTTGCTTGTCGCATTTGGAGGTAAGTAAACAAGCTTGATATTCTGTAGCTCAACACCTTAAGGGTGAGCGGGGCGGGAATTATGCGTCTTTATTTATTCTGAAAGTGATCATCTATGTAGAGCTTTTTACCACTGGATGAACCGAAGGCCGGTCATCCAAACTCCAGATTGTCCATCATAAGATACAGGGAACGATCTTACGTTTATGAAGCAAACGCCACTTTTCTGACCCATCAGAATTGGCATAGGCCAGGAAAGTTTATCTTTACTTGCTTTGCCAACATGACAAGTTTCTCCCTTGAAAACATAGGATTTATAAACCGAATTCGTCTGCAGCCGCTCGCCGCTGCGCTGCTGCGAGAGACGTATTAAACGGGATGAAGAATCGTATTAAGCGTTAAGAAATGTATGAGAACATGTTTCAAGTTGTAGGGACTGACATAAAATAGCGCATTATGCGAGAAGTCGTTTTAAACGTGATCGTGTTAAGCGGGTTCTACTGTAATACCAGGTTAATACGAATTATAACAGTCCCTGCCTACGTTAGGCTCCAAGAATTGAGCATGATGTTCTATTAAGGCATCTTCCTAGCGTCATTCCTGGTTCTGCTTTAATCCTTTAAGGCTACCGGGCTACGCATTGACACCTTATCCCAAAATTTGGCTTAGGTTAGACAATAGTGTAGTGAAAGTGACTGCCGTCGGACCTTCCTGTCCAGAAGGAAAAGTAAACGTTACTGGGATTATAATGGTTTCCTCACGATATTTTCCGTCAACGATAAGCTAACGGTAAATATTCCGTTGCAAAAAACTTATTGGTGGATTGCAATCCACTAAACCACTAGGCTACCGTAGTTTCTTATGAAGTTCTATTGTACCCTGCCTTTTATTTTCTTTCTACACAGCAACGAACTTAACTGGAAGAATATCACCACAGATTTGAACCCGCGACCGGCAACACGTCGCAGATATTACTCGCTGCACTCAATATGGCCCCGACGTGCCTGCAATACGGGGACGACTATACTGGCAATACGGCCGTAGCGAGGTATTGCGTTTTGAATTTTAATGAGGGAAAAATATGGTACAATGTTAATGTATATTGAATAGCAGGTAATAAATGTATATTTTAGTGTCTCTATGGCTATTCAATTTAGTTTTCTTGGTAAAGAAATATGTCACACTACAAATTCTTCTGATTAATAAGTTCGCTTATGAGGCAGGGACTTTGTATTAGTGCAAAAACCACCATACTTCCAAACTTCCAGCTGGAGTGACCTAAAGTGAAGGCAAGAGACTTGTTTTGTCGTGAAACTGACACATGTTAGTCATCATCATCATATCAGCCGAAAGACGTCCACTGTTGGATGTAGGTCTCCACAAAGAGCCACAATGATCGGTCTAAAAAAATCTCATCAAGCGGACTCCCGCAAGCTTTACCCGGTCATCAGTCCACCTTGTGTGTCATCAGTAAATAAATATAATAATTGAAGAGTCCTGGCGTAGCAGACGTCGGTCTTTATCGGGCAACTTTGCTTGTTTACCCATCTTCGCATAAAAATAACCATCTCAGTGGCAAGTCGGTAAAACCAAGCATTAAATCGCTCTCGCTGAGCACCGCTCAGACACCGCGAATAAAAGCTGAGAGCAAAGTTATTGCCTTTTTAATGATGAAGTATTCAAGTGCTGTAAGACGGATGCTGCGGTTTGTTGCACTTTACAACCAAGTTTAGATACTTGTTCGTGAGTTATTTATTCTTCGACTAGCTTCTGTCCGCGTAGAACTCGTTTATATCGTAGCCCCGTACAAATTTTCGCCCCCCATTTTATTCCCTTAGATATGTCCTTAGAGTTGTGGGATATGTACTTTCCCGAGACTCAAACTATCTCTGTACAAAATTTCATCTAAATCACTTTAGCGGTTTAAGCGTGAGCAAATCAC